>CM010313.2:14256860-15456860 GCA_001923025.3 Taenia multiceps
ATGAGTTGTAATTGATCAAATATATCTAATGCGTTTGGTCTGCTAATATTCACACTACCAGTCATTTTCTGCTGCATTTACTTTAAAAAGCACAAGATGTGATTATAAGTTTTAGAGACATTTTTATTTTAATTGTGGTAGCTCTAAGGTAATGAGTTTTTCAAAGAAGTGCCTAACGGGCTCTGATCAGTACAATTACTTTACGCAGCAGGCAAAATGAAAAAAAAGCTTTAATTTTTCGAAGACTTTCTTTAAAATGTATTTTTGAATTCGAAGAATTAAAGAATCGGCGAAATGACTCCGACTAGTCGAAAGGGTAGAGACTGTGTTTTCTCCGTAGCAAAATGAAAATTTTTACGCTGGTGGAGAGGACGTCGTACATGATTCTTTCAACACGCAGCGGAGTATGCATCTCACATTTAAAGTGGCTCAGCGTCCATTAACTCATGACCACAAAGAGAAGAAAGGCAATGCAGAGTGAAAATGATGCTAAGAAACGAAATTTGATGAAAAATAAGCAAACGTATTTTAAAACTGATAAGTCACAGACAAAGCAAGTAAAGAAATCAGCTAAGTTAGCTTTCCTTTTACATTATACCGCCATATTAATCAGATAGTTCCGTAAGAATCTGTTCGCTGACATTTTCCTACAAGAACAAAGTTGGCTGAATGTCTGTTCACTTCCGGCAACGCAAAAGTTCCGAACAAATAAAAGAGTATGCAAAATCGGTAAAGTCCGTAATAAATGTGCTCAGATGGCCGCGGATTGGGGCTGTTGGGACGGTCCAGAGGTCGGCCGACCGGCTAGTACAACATGGCCATCCAAGCGACCGAAACCGGCAATTCGAACAAACAAAATAGTACACCCTGAAATGCATGATATGAGTAATTCTTCTGACCATGGTTTTTTGTGATGATTGCATTGCAGTTGTTTTTTATTTTTAGGTCGTTTTTTAATAGCAATTGTTGCTTAATATTCTGTCTATTTCTTCTCGTCCTTTTTATTTTCTCCACCTAATTTTCTGGTCACTGTTTTCTGAGAACTTTTGTATTTGTAGCTGCTACTTGGCACATATGTAATCTTTAGCTGTCTACCATTTGTACCTTTTGTGTTCTTTTTTGCACCATTTTTGGTTTTGTGTTGATGTTCTCCATTCAAATAGCATATCTTCAAACATGTAAGTTTACGTCGGTGTTCTTTGAATTTTACAACATCTTTGCTAGAATGATCCAAACCACCTGACCCGATATAGAGCTAGATTTTGAAGCCCATTTTAAACTTGGTATTATGTTTGTGCTCCCAAAATCCGACTGTACGAATTTGACAAAATTTTATAGGATGACTGTGTAACCCACTGTACAAACCATCATTACTTGCCTAAATCAATGCAATTATTCACACGCATTATAGAGTGGGTATTTGTTGCCCAAAATGCCCTAAAGCTTTTGATTTAAAGATGAAACAAGAAACGTACAAGGTTCTAATCACTACTGCCAATTCATCTCAAAACTATTTTGGTGAGAACAGCTTTCAACGCTATTTTTCCAGTTATAAATGAGTTTGTCATTACTTTTATCAGGTGTGGTCTCCATCCTTGCCTCCCTTTCTCACTCTCTAGTCTTCACTATCCCTCACTTTTTTGTTTTAAATAACTTTGCCCCACTTCCCCCCCTCCCCCAAAAAATGCAAATGTAACAGTTCCAGTGTACAAAAGTCAATGCGATTGCAAATATACGATCGACACCATCAAGACGAAGACGGACACCACGACTGCCTCCATTACCAATTCCGCCGGCTCTATCAGCCTTAGCTAATCCACTATGTCGATGGAAATCGATGCAGTGCAATAGAATACGAAGTAAGAATTCGAGATGCGATACAATGCGACTGGAAAGAACAGAGTAAATGAGTGCGAAATCGAGTAGAGTATTTTACGGAGAAAACTAAAATAAGATAAGTTTGGGTGGTAACCAGAGGTCTCAATGGGATACCACTGCTGGTACTAATTATTCATCTGCATTTTACCCTCCATTTTGCATCTCTTGTCAGCAATTATACCTTTTTGCTCTTTCCTTCTAGAAATTCAACCTCACCAATCCCCTTTAGCTTTCCGTCATTTATTCATTCAACTCAATGTGCTTTTAGTCCTCTATCCCTTTAACTGCGCGTGCCCAAATCTATCACTAATCGTCTATTACTGTCTTTTGCATTTTTATTCTACCACCATGCATTTCTTCCTTTTACGCTGGTTACTTCAATTTCTCTATATTATCCAATTCTCAGCCCATTTTGAAGTGCTGAATGCAGTTGTTTTTTAGCGCCCAATTAAATGTAACAGCTGCATGCCTATGAATACATTGCAATTACCTGCTTCTACAGCCATGCGCACATAACTCAAAACATGATACTCTTTTTATTTCATTTAACGCTGTCAGTTGTGTGAAAATTTCAAATCTCTAAAATGTTGCACTAATGAATTACTTTAGAATCATAAGTAGAACACAAAACTACCAATGGCGACTTGATTTCCGAGTACCATTTTCACCATGCTAATCAATCAACCCAGTGCCTACATCGCTTTCGTCGATATGATTGCCTGGCGTGCATGACCGTTCCCTTTCTCTACATTACACTGCTTTCGCGGGAATTGGAATGTGTTTTGAATTGGGTTCTTTCGTAAAGATAATGGGTAGATAAGAAATTTGAATTCTACTACAGTAAATAGCGGGGAATGGGTACCTGACTTAGCCTGCCATCCTTATTCACCGAAACAGTGCCGGTGCTGAAGTGCATTTTGGTGATCAATATGCGCTGGTGATACTTTGTTAAAACCGTTAGGACTCTGTAAAGTGAAGTGCGGTGCTGTGATTCCTGTATTTATAACGTCATAAGGCGAAAGCGACGTTTCTAAGCGCGGGCAGAATGTTAATACGCTCTTAAGCGAGGAACTCGCAAAATTACAACTATGCTTTATTGTTTGTGCATTTCCACTTGTATTGCATCATGTCGTGTGCGTATATATATTTACATTGCATCGTGACTCGTGTTCTTTTGTTATGCTACTTCGATGAGACAGATGCTGGCGACTAGATGGAACTCACATTTGTGTGGCTGAAGGCTAACTGAACCTTCGCTTGAGCCGCGTCTTACTTTCCTATTTCTTACGTGGACATGTGTTTGTCGTACCGCGTTTTGACCGCTCCTTTGTATTGCTTAAGTGCCTTCATCCAGCCATGGTACACATTAAATCTTGGCAGATCCGATTTTGTACTCGTTCACATTAATGTGACCACCTTTGGAATAGAGCGTACCGCTTTTTTGTTCTTCGTTAGAAAGCATATCTGGTGTGTATCTGCCCATTGCTTGTATGTTATCTCAGCTAATCAGTAGAAGTTGTTTGACGGATTTTAGTGTGTATGCATGTGGTATTTTTAGTAATAATTAGGAGTAGAACAATTTGGTGGATCGTTTATTTCAGCATAGTGTGGAGCCATTGTTACCAGATGAAGCATACTGTGTCCATGGGGACCTATACGCCGATCTGGGCCATAACTCGTGTGACTGGCCGAAATTAGTATGCTGCTTTGGGCTTAGCTTAGTTTTATGTAATTCTTAGGCAACTTCATCTGTTCCTTCTGCCGGTGTTGTTTTCTACGAAGGTGGCCAAATAAAGGAATTGAAGAGCACTACCTTGGGTTAATTGCGCTCTGTTTAGCGTTCTTCGTCGAAACCGCCTGACTGCCCACATTTATTGATACCTAAAGGAGCTTCCTAGAATGAATTTTTCCTCAAGCTATTCATAAATGAGGTTCTTAGTGGAGGCGCAGTTTTGTGATTCTTACTTCGGAGGCAACCCACTGCTATCGTAATGTAGTATTTGCCTTAACGACGTCTATGCTTTCTATCCACTCAGTAATAGTAATTATTCTTAATTGGACTATTATTTCTTTTCCATGGCAAAGGTCTGATTGATGGGTCTCATAGACATAGACGAAGGTGCGGATTTGTCTCTGTTCCCTTTAATTGTACCGGCAGGCAATGGGATTTATTCGTTCATCTACTTGCACGCTTTTCGCTTACCTGTTTACGGGACAAGTAGAGTGGTTCGAGTAGATAGGTAAGCAAAGGTGGGAAGATCTCTTTTCTCCCCCCTCTCTCTCACTATGGATCCTCTCGCCTGGTAATCTAGTTTTCCATCCACCAACCTTCTGTCCAACTCTCAGCTTCTTTCCTACCTCTTTGCCTCTCTGCTTCACTTTAACGAGTGCATCATAAGATGTGTTGTCGGAACGTATGCGCCGTCCTACTTGGTAGAGGCTAGTTCGCCTAAAGTGCTAAGTCTTCGAGAGTCGGAACCATTTGAGCAATGGAAATGCTACCGCTGACACTTGCTTTTCATATACCAATGCTCTTTCTTTTATGCGTCTGTACATGTGAGACCTCTCAAAACCATTTCTGTTAAAGCGTTTTTGCTGCTAAGATCTGCCCGTTTTCGTGGCCACTTTTCGCCACAATCCTAGGAATCATGCTGCTGCTTCTCCATCCACCATTCAGCAGTCATAGCTACAAACAGGCGCAGTCAGATTGGTAAGTGGATGGCCTACATTGGGGCTGACTCACCCGCTTGCGTTGACCGGCCGATGGATCGAAGAATCGATAAGACTGCCTGTCGCGCAATCGTCGTGTTTCGGTTATCTGGTTGGGCAGTCGATCCGATCAATAAGAACTAGGACGAATTGAGCTTCAAAAAATCCAACGGATGAGCGAGCGGATGCAAAATAACAAACATAACCTGCCTTCGTTCATGACACGGAGGAGATTGGTTAATCCAAACCATGGCGAGTTCTCGAATCGTCTCTTCTCCCCTGCTATCCCATTCCGTTATATGTCCCTCCTTCCCATTTCTTTCTCGTAACTTTTATTGCCTACCTCATCCTTGTTTACCACGACGTCAGCTCATCCAATGATTTCGAACGTTGACTCTATGAACTTGCAGTACACTTTTACATTTTCGCGCGGAAAAGAAGATGTACTGGCATTCTATCTAAAGATATCCTGAGGCGGCATCATGGTCAAGATGCCCAAATTTGTACGCAAGTTAGCTTCTCCCATCTTGTATATGCGTACTTCGCGCTATTGACGGGGGTGACAGCAGCATGGTTGTTGCATTTTGCGGACGCCATCGACATCGGCACTTTCCAATATCTCTCGTTGCAAGATCTTTACAATATTTGTTCTGTGATTCCCAAATGTCAGTGAGCACCCTCCTGTCAGTCGTCATTTCAGCAGAAGGCCCCTCAGTGGCAGTTGCTAGACGAGCACGTATGAAATGCTGCAGCGAGGAAATCACTCCTATTTACTTCGAAATACACAAAAGCCCCCGCACCGCCGTAAAGATATAATCGAATTCGTTAACGCTGCCCTCTGAGAAATGATATCGGAATGAATATTTGTGCGTGAGAAGTGTTCGCTTATTTCTTCGAAGTTGAGTGCACGCATGTCAAGTTACTTCCGCAATGATAGCTCTCTACGTAACATCAAAATATTCGATCAGACTGTCTCGTTTTTCGAATGCAAGTGTGCGACATGCCTTGCCGAGTTTATTTTGAGAAATTACCTGAAAATAATCGCTGCGGGTTCCCCTTTAAAAATTTTTCTTGCTCACGGTATTAAAAAGGTGAGGAATGAATTCACAGCATCAGCGGTTTTGTGGAAGACTGGATCAAATCAGCCGACATTGTATTGCATGTATTTCGATATCGGATGTGGTACAATGCTCATCTGGACTCACGAGGCGTTGGGAGAATATTTTCTGCCCCAGACACTGGCCCTTCATTGGCATGGCTGATAGACTGCCTTCAGAGCGCAGTCACTTCAACTGCTTGGCCATTATGGTCCTTCACCTGGGTGATTTTGAAGGCAATGTGCTGGGAAAGTGTCAGTAGATTGGGAAGTCTGTTGTTCACATCGTGGTGACAGAACGGTCTTTTACCGGACTACAATAGCTGAAGCATGCTCCATTGAGGTGGCCAGCAGGTGGACCAAACGTTACTGGAAGCTCTGCTATTATTTTTTGTGTCTTTTCTTAATGCACACCTTCTGTATTTTTTGCTTCTGTAGGCATAGCGTATTTGCGCCATTTCCAATTGTCTCCTTTCTTTTTTGGGACGAATTTGCAAATAGGAGGGAGAGGAAGGAGTCGGTGAGAGGGGAAGGGAAAGGAAAAAGTGAAGGCTGAGTCGACTTGTTTGCTCGTGAATAAAATAGACGTGACGCGAACCGTTAATAAGCTCCAACAAGATTGTCGCTGGCGCGCTAATGGTCACGCATCGTAAGAGATACATTATTTGGCTCACACGAAAAGGTATACGCCTTCCCAACTAAGTTCTTTTATTAGTTGCAACTGTTTTGACAGCCTGAGAGTGAATTTGAAACAACTTTTATGTCTCATGAAACGCCGACACAATACGCGACATGCTGAGGACATCCTATCTTATCAGACTCGCGATCAAAGAACTTGGTGATGCTTAGTCACGTGGGGCGTGACTGGACTTTTTGTAAAGCCACAAAATGCATTTGATGGGCTGTAATGAGTTTGCGTAAATATCTGATTTTACGCGACACTTGAACTGCATGATATTATGCCGCCAAGTTTGGAGATGCGTAATTGGCTAGAATGGAGATATAATCGAAGAAAAGTCTTAATGAATTGAATTGAAATTGTGAGTGCGAAATATATTTTTACTGGATATTTTAGGCATTTAAGTCAAGTCACTAATAACAAACGAAGTTGAATCAGCATCAAAATAAGTTTGATACTGGCGGTATTCCACTCAAACATCTGTATTGTTTTCTCTCTAAAAATCTCAGTCCAACGCTATTACACGACGTAGAATGGGCTGCACAAGGAAATATGATTAGGCATCGATCACCGCTTGTTTCCGGCTTGATTGCTCACAATATCGCAACAAATCTCTAATCAATGGCACGCTAGAGTCCATCACGATCTGCTTTGAGTCAAATTTGACGCATGTGTGCATTTACAGCGTCAACAATGGAACCGCACATGTGATCAATCATTTTCAAGAGTCTAACAAGCGAAAAAATGAACGTCTCCTGGAAGCACATCGAACTGCACAGTAAATAATGCAAATCGGTTAGAAGTCAAGGCGAAATCTGACTCTAATTGACTTTTCGAAGGTGATTTGTGTTATAATTATGATCATTAGCCCTTCTATAACGAGTTCCAAATACCTATATGGATACTTTGCAAATAAAAACCCACAGGCACTCCAAAATTAGTCCACCTTTTATGTTTTGTAACATTAAAGAGATATGCATGCATGGTAATGAACCGAAACTTTTGCTCCTTAAAGGTACATTAACCCAATTCGAAATAGGCATACGAAAAAAGTTAATTGGTCAGTTCTCAGGTAGTAAGAAGATTTTGCTAGCATTCCTGTGATGTTCGAAGTGTTATTAGAACGCACGCATTGAAGTCGTTGCCCTAGTTCCATAAGTGCTCGACTTGTTAGGAGAAAATTTTTTGGCTAAACACGTAATAACAGAGTGGACAAAATGAAAAAAAGGGAAGACTATGAAGTCAAAAGCTATTTTAGCGAATTTTATGTTTCAAATAGGAAAAGCATAGTTGAATTTTTCCCTGCATGGAAGCTGTTTCATTTGTCGTGATTTTGCCAAGGTATATAATGAATAAGATCTAAAACGCTAAGGATTTTAAACATGTAGAAACGTGATGCGATTTGAAACTTTCATGTTCATAGATGAAGTATATGCCGCAATCAAGATCAAGAAAATCAAGCGGGCTGGAGCTTTAAGAATAATCACTACAGCAGCATCGTGAGGGGACACCTGGGTGCAACTGAGGCTTGAAATGGCGCGATGCTTTACAGCTTTGAACGAAGTCGGTTCGAATTCAAACAAGTGTCACCTTACAGCTGACCATATGCAATTGAAGGATATCATATCCACCATGTGCCATTTGATGTATAGAATGCTAGACATGCCAGTATAATTGTAAAAGGCATCTTGTGAATCCAAGTTGATTCTTTATACACCTGAAACACAACCTTTAGGCATGTGCAATAGCAGTAGAATGGGAAAGCGATTCAATAAGGCAGAAGATTGCAATTATTGTCAATATTGGTTGGCCTTCTCTCGAACTCAATCACAATACAGGAAAGAGGATAAACTCATACTCAAAGTGCAGAATTTTGCACTCCAAATTTACAGCGCAATGCCATGTCAATGACATCCACCAGTATTTTAATCTTGGGATTTAAAGCACCACAAGTGTTAAGGCTAAGCGTATGATGCAGTAAACACAGTTAAGATCTTACTGAAACTAAAAGTGTATCGTTTCAATAAAGCATACCGTTGACAAGTTTCGGCACACCTAATTATTTTTCCACTCAGGGATGCAATGGTAACAAGAGTTATAACAACGCATTTAAACCGAGTTTCATTGAATATTTCCTCATATTTATTGCTTGTGCGATGCCGCACGTTTCCGCGACTGGGGAAAGAAGATGCACATTAACTACACGGACACTTCAACGGCCTTATGCCAGAAACACCAGCTAGCTCAACCAACCAAACGACCCAGATTTCATCATATTTCTCTACATTTTTTAAAATGTTTATCTATTCACCATTCAAAAACCGAACGCCTGACAATGTATTTTCCCACCTAATAGTTTACATGTATCCCCTCTCTAACACTTTCGAGCCACTCGAATATTGATCTGTACCTATATACCACTTTTCATAGCGAACCCATGGAATGATCACATCTTCAGATGGCACCACTCTTGTTTAATCCACTCTCTGTCGTTACAATCTGCGCCAAAAGGCGCTTCTTCAACCCTTACTTCAGCGTTAGCTTGAACCCTTCTACGATGGTATAGAGGAAGCACTCTGCAAGATCGCGTTTCATTATATTTGTATATGGGAAGAATTTAACATTACTTTGCTCCTCTTCCAGTTTCCTCCTAGAGGAAATTGAAGCAGAATGCATGAGTTTCAGACGTGTCGATGGCAGAGGCTTGGACGATGAATTTTATTACTACCCATTGTATTCCACAATCGTGACGTCTTTGCATTGCAACGGAAAAGGGACTAGCAGGGGGACAATGTTCCCAGCAGACTTTATTTGGGTTGCTGGTAAGTGTCTGCCTTGTATCAAAGAAGTCACAGACTCTGCAATGCGACGAATTTGGGGGAAAATTTTGACCAGCTTCGTGTCACTGGTTTTTTGTGAAAGTGGATTTTATTCCTTTTCATTTTATTTTCTTTTCGCATTTGTCCAATGAGGGTTACGGTTTGGTATGGTGCAAATATTTTCTCTACATTGGACTTCACCATCAATATTTGAACTGGTGATTAGTTTAAGTTTGCTTCCACTTTTAGCACCGGTTACTTTCAGATGGAAGCAAACTTCCATTTTCACAACTACAAGGAATCAAAAAACATCTCAGATTTCTTTAAGTGCCGCCAAACGTGGGGATTAATGGCTCGGGATGTAAGCTAGCACGTAACCATTCCCGACTAAGCATCTTACTCCTTACATTGGACTCCAACCGACCAATTCTTATGATGAGGATAGTAGAAAAAACAAAGAAATCTAACGTAGACTCGGTAGATTATCACTTGGCAAATTAAACTGCAGCGCTTTGATTTAGACTCTCCATTAGTCTGTCTCTTATCCCGGTTTCCTAAACTTGAGGCCTCTGAGGGCCTGGCCAAAAGCATGACAGACGCGGAGGTAAATGTCAACACACTGGTGTTGCAAATCCGCTTTATTTTGAGGAAAGTGCAACTGGCCGAGCATCGCAGACGCGAAGACTAGTATAAACTCATGAGACACACAATTTCATTTAAAACGGTTACGCAATCATCACAGCTGCCCCAATCCAAATGATCCTATCGCTGATTATTGTTATGGGGCGCTCCAAAAAATCTTCATCAAACTCCTAGTTCAAATATCCTTAACACCCTGGGATAAAAGGAGAATGCTTTAAGTTGGACAACAGGTATTACAATATTAGTAAAGATATAAAAATTGAACAAATAAATTTGGATGGTGGGAGGACAGAGAGGAGTGTGTGGGGCAGTTGTGGTGAAAGATGAATTAATGGACGGGCTAGCCTGGTGAATTCCAGCTCAGGGCTGTGCAATTTGCTTTTAATATCCAATGAGTGTTGCTGCGTCTCCATTTTTGATTTATGATCTTAAGATTTTGAATGCAGCAAAGCAAAATTTCATATGACATCCTAAGAGTATGTTAAATGCCAAAGCGAATTTTGTTTGATGTCAGGCGGTAAAAGCGCTTTAATAGATAAAGACGTCGTTCGAGAACTATTCAACCGACTTCAATTAAGTGTAAAGATGCGTCAGTACAGCGCTTCAGAACAATAAGTGCTAATGCTAACCCGGCGATTTATTCGTCACATCCTTGAAAATTTAAGCAAAGCAGAAAAGTTGCAATAAAATTGAATACCAAGAAGTGTCCAGCCAAAAGTCGATTAGAGTTGTCATTAGAGGATCATCTAACACACTTTTTTGGGTTCTAGAACTGTCAGCATAAACTGCCAGGATTTACCTCATTGCTGGTAAGTTAATGGTTTCCTCTTTATAGGTACTGTATGGGTAACGGGAAGCAAAACACATTTTAATCTGAAGGACTAAGTAATTAGAATTAGATCAGCATTTGTATTTAAAAATAACGCCACTCACGCTCGTGGACTCTAGGTATGTGTTTGCTTAAATTAATTTTCAAGGAGAAAGTTCTACTGCAATCCCAGCAGAGGAATAGTCTTACCTCAAAAATCATGTCAAAACACTAAAATGAAATACAGTTGTTTATCAGAAAATGTATAGTCAAAAGTCGGTTAAGTTTAACTGTTTAAAGTGCCTCAAGTCAATTTAATGAACCTCAAGAAAATGTTTGTCTAAGGCGTCCTGGCGGGGGAAGGATTCACTGCAATCCCAGCAAGTGAACGACTGTTTCCCTCAATAATGTTAAAAACAAATGGAGTTCCTTTATAAAGCCTGATAGAATTTAAAACAATCTATTAAAAGTTAATTAATAATAGCTATAATTGTCAAAGATATTTTTCAACAGTTATTTTAACTTGTGTTTTAGACCTGCAAAATACGGTGGCTTAAAAGGCTACAATTTAAATGCTTCTTTCATTGATGGTACCAAAATTTCTTCCATCTCATTCAATAAAGGTGTGTATACAGTTAACAAATGTACTTTGTGATTGGTTGACTCACTCTCATGGACAGCCGGAAAGTGGTGGTTCAAATCGCTTGTTCGCAATGTTTGCACTTAAACGGTCTTTATTCTCAAAATGGCAAACGCATTGGCAACAAATACGACGATTGGACATATGTTTATGAATGGCCGAAGCATGTACATTAAAATCGTTTTTCCCTAAAATTTGTCTTCCATAGCTTGTAGAAATATGTAGGCCTATTTTCGGATAAAAGGATTTCTAGCACGCTTTTGAAGTACTTGTTTGTCAGAACGAGCTCATACAATTGCGCGTAAATGCCAATGGTTATAGTGCAAGTTACATTACAACCGCAGCACAATAAACTGTTCCTGTCTTACAATGAGGACTCTCAATGCCACATTTTTGGGTAGACTGCATGGCTTTCTTCTCATTCCACACAAAGCACTGCAGATTACCTTGTATAGCGTAAGCAAGTGCTAACAAAATCGTACTTTCATAGAATGCCATGGTGGCCAATGTCAAACCGGTTCTTTTCGACAATGGATTGTTACATTTTGGATTGCCACAACAGATTTGCATAGATCGGTATGGTTTCGCATTATGCAGCATAACGCGATGTTAAGGTAGGATGTTTTGTTAATAAAACCAATTTTAGTTTGACATCATACTGCACTTACATATTAAAACAGCATCCATGTATTATGCATTATTTGAGGTCAATTTTCTAGCCACACAAGCTCGAATTGTGCAAGAACATAAGACATGCTGGTTATTTATTACGGGATGGTACAGTCGTACTATTTGTCTGCAGCCTCCTCTACCTCAGTGTTCCTTTCCTGCCCACGAGACATTTCCACAAAATTCATCACTTTAATATCACTGCCAGACTCAAAATCTACTCGTTTAAATTAAGAAGCCCTCTTTCCTCTGCAGTAAAGCTGATATTCTATCGCCAACAACCTGCAAGCTGTCCACAGTCACACCGGTAAAAATACTTCATTAAATAACCTATTTTACATTCATGCAATGGGTTAATTTAAATGTTTAGAAAACTCAATACCGGTGAATCGCAAAACTCAATGTTCACCACTTCACGGTTATCATCCAACTTACGCTGAAACTTAGGTTTTAATGTGTAAATAACGCAAACCGTTAATAAAAAGGATTTGCAAAGGTGAAAATGGCAATAACTAAACGCAACTGTTTAAGTCATACAAAAATTGCTTAGAAAAACTGCATAATCTCCTAAAGACACTTAAAATAGAAAAAAGATTGTGCGTGTATTATTTACCTTTGTAATTTCGGGTGTTCCAAGATGAAGGGATTTCTGGCAACATTTCATGACCAAGCTGTAGTTTATTTATAAATTCTTACGCACGTTCTTAGTCAGTTATTTGCTATTTTTGGTGATTTATACTCACGCTTTAGTAAATAAACACATTATCAACTTCCTTACAGTAATTCATGCGCCCACAATTTGACGCTCTGCATCACTAGGGAATGAATTCTAAAAGCCACGAAATCAATTATGCAAATCACAAGCATTTAAATGTTCAAAATTAATCCTTTCATGATGGATCAGGGAAAATTCCGACACAAATATGCTAATTTAAATGCACAGAAACCCTCTTGATATTGCATTTTGCGATTGGACTCATCTGAGGTTTAATAGAGGCTTCGCACCAGAGACAATCTCAGGAAATTGTGGACTCTTTACTAGTTTTTGCGTGATACTTAACAATTATTTTGCTTACAATCATAGTGGCTTTGCATATGTCCGCAGCACTCAATTCAAACTGTTGTTCAGATTTTGGGCTTAATGTACAAGCAGTGATTCTACAAAGCTGGAGGCGTTCAGCGGGTCATTTATGCTAATAGAAGTCGAACTGCTTACCTTGACCATAAAGATTTGTGGGTATTGTGTGTTTTAACGGACGAGACCTTGCATTTTTATTCTTGTGATTGCATACATGAAGTATTAAGGTTTCATAACTCGACAACATCACTGGAAATGTTTGTTTGGAGTTAAGCAGATTGCGTAGATCCACTTGTTGTTTATTGAAGTTCGTCAAGCTGAGCAATTTGTTCTAAGGTCAGCGTGGAGTGTGGTTCAATGTTGCAAAATAAACAAGTAATATTTGTTTGCCGCCAAACATTAGGAAAACCATAGTCAAAATGTTTCTTTTGCAATTGACGCTACTACCCGGCAATTAATAATTGGTAGACACCCTTCATTTTCTATTATTTTCCTTGTTGGGTTTACTCCGCTTTTTTCTTTATTTTAGAAAAGGCGAAGACTTAACAGTTTGTATTGAAGGGCTTAAATTAGTGTTTAGTGTGTCCAAAGATGACATTCAAATGGAGAGATGGGTGCGTGTTTTGGTTATTTGTCTATACGTAGCATTTTTCGGTTGAAACTTTTAATTTTTCTCTTAAACGAGGATTTGTAACCTTGGAATAAGCAGAGAATGGACTCTTCACGTTTTTTCGAGGGTATTAGAAAATATTGCCATAAAGTCATCCCATTTGAGACATAAAGGAGTGGGAATGTGGTGAAAATATTTCAGGTTTAGGAATATGATCGTTTATTGCGTATACAGCTGCCGTAAAGTCTACACATTTCCTGTCAGCAACCATCCAAACGTCTTCACGCTCATTGTTGCCGATCGAAACACACGAAAGAGTGATTGAGCGAGCGATAGGTGTCTTTCCAAAGAAACATGAATAACTTCTTTCTCTTTGAGCTAAATCGATCTCCTCTGCCCTTTGTTATTCATTTTGGAAGTCGGATGCAGCATTTGGCACGTAATGCTCTAGATTCTGCATCTGGCGGATGGGTTAGATTAGCTTCACTCTCCTGCTGAACCGATTATCCATCGCGACCTAAAACTTGCTAAAATTTTGCCCCTTGACGAATGCATCACTCACAGGGTGAGCGACTTTGGTAGTTCAAAGTGTTTTGGGACGAGCGAGGAAGAACTGCAGTCATCAAATCAGGGCTCTTTTATACATGCCACTGAAGGTATAACAGCGTAAGTCTTGACGTGTCTTCCATCCTCCTCTACATAGCAAATCAATTTCATATTAGTGACTTGAGGCAATGAATGTGTTAAGATGCTTAGTGCATCAAGTAGATTAGCTGGCTAGTATGGGAAGTGATGAGGTAAGGTTTAAGATTTCGTGATTTAGATACTGTTTATGTTATTTTTCATGGTACGTTCTCTACATTTGCACACTTATCCCCATGTTTAAATTATGCACCTGCAGAGAGGCCAAAGTGGAGAATGATATGAGCAAACTTTAATTTTTCAGAAAGAGCATAATTCACTTTGTTGCTAATGTAGAAACTGCTAGACATCAAGTCTGGGTTAGGGTTGTGTATTATGCGCCATTGTCTTTATGTTGGGTTAATGCATTGTAGATGTGGTTGTGGGCAGTCCGAACATCTGCTTCGTGAAGATATATTCGCATCCACTATTTCCAAAAGCCTCCTTGATCGGTGAGAACCTCTGCATTTTTCCACTGGGGATTAAACCTAGTGGAAGTGGACCCGTGTCAATAACCATCAGCGTCACAAATGGTTCGGCAGTTCGATCTCATTATGCGCAACGTGCGCACGAAGGTGACTGCGGCTGTACACTAAGCTGGAGAACGCTAAATTTCCCAGCACCTCTCCAAAAACCAGAATCCGCACCTAAGGGGCATAATTTTTGGAGAAGTCTTTAAGAGTACACAGCACCCTCATATTCTTACCATTAACTTGGTTTGGCACTTATAGGTATCGTTGGATGCACTGTTATGTTCTCTTTGTGAAAAGAACTAAAAATTGTTCTCTGGATGTTTTGTTGTTTAAAATATATAAATTCTCCACGACCAATGTAAATCGTAAGTCAAACTATATATGTAAGGGTATATAGCCGAAATGGGAAGATGCACTCAAATATGTTATTCTCGAGTTGAGTTCATTCTAAGACGGTTCCATCTTTATGCTAGCTGATGATCGCATAGATTGTCCATCGCTCACAAAGAGAGGAAAATTGATGCATTCTGGTCACAGTAGACTACTTCTCTAAAATAGCTGAGGCAGAACGTATGAAGAGACAAGATTCTTTAAGTGCCACTTTTTAAATGCGATCCTGTACTGAACTATGCGAGACATTTAGGAACTCAAAGGCAAACACGACATCTGAAAATCCGCAGGGTAGTTGGCATACGAAGAAAATAAAATCACGCTCTTTTTGGATTAATGAAGGCTTTCACTAAGAATGTGCAACTAGAAGACTGAGATTTTAAGCTTAGGATAAGCCATTTTTATGCACAGATTGGCAGCCCATACATCAACTAGTGGGTCGCCGTTCAAGTCGTTCACGTATCGTAAAATGAGAGCACTCTTTAGTATTCTTAAAGCAATCACAGGAGTAACAGCCCATTGTGGTCAAGAGTTCATGCTTTGACTGAATGAGACTATACTACTCAGGCGGAATGTATGCATTTGACAAACAAAAGTACATTGACAAACAGGCAAATAAACATGGGATGCATTACAGTAACAAATTTACTAGTATGAAAGGTAAGCATTATGTTCACAATGGCCCTAGTAAAATCATTCGGGGAATCTTTTACTAATACTTAATGCATTTAATCTGTTGATTGTGTAATGCGTTGGGTTTCAGCCTGCTGAGCTGGGACCCAGGCAACGCTAGTAGCCCCAAGCGTTGCCGTATGTCGGATGTAGTTCTCTATCCGAGTATCAGATAATTTTTACCTTCAGAGAAGGCTCGGATGCTCAATTTGTAGCATCGAAAAGCGGACCCGATCTTGAAGGGCATCAATCCTGATTTCTACCCCTGCGTGATAAACCTTAGCAGGGCGGAAGAAATGAACATACTGCAGATGAAAATGACATCAACTTTCATCAACCATCTTAGTCCAGCGTTCTGCAGAAAAGATCTTAACAACCGAGATGGCATGATTCATAAACTACCTGCAATAGTTGTGTTAGGGAGTCGCTTACCATACCTGTGTGCAGATGTCAATTATGTGAAGTTGCATTACCTCTACCGCTTCCCTACCAGCTGGATACAGCCTAAGTAGATATGACTGGACAGCTCTGAGGTGAGAGCAATGTAGCAGGGTGTAATGGAAGCGCAACCCCGCACATACCGAGCCTTGTTTAATTCCATACTTTATTATGTAACTGCTTCTAGACCGGTGTTTCGACAACCAGCTGTGGGCACGCGTGATAGACGGCACATTTTCTCTTCCTTGTACCTAATTCCCATACAGAATGGAACCCCAGGTCCGGTAGAATTTCCTAGAGCGGTTAATGACTTTGCGATCATGCAACTCCTCAATTACATGGAAATTTGATTATTGGTACCACTGGCGCTTGGGCGTTTTTCATAGAGCACCAGTCACCCCGTGATGGCTGACGTAGTGAGCATCATCGAGGAGAGGGAGAAAGGGAGATGTGGGCGCAGAAAGCGAAGCCCCTAGGGCGGTTTACTTAACTCTCGACTTTGGTAAAGGGGCCAATGTAGTTTTCTAGTATTTTGTCTTCTTTAGATAGGCTGACCTCTGGTCCATGCCAGCAGTCTCAGAACTACTGGATGTCTCGGACACTTCAAATGTTGTACGTTGAATGTGTCGATGTGCCGTAGAATTGTTGTTCGTTACTTTATGGTTGCCATTCTACTTACATTTTATTTTGGCTTATAGCATTTAAACAGTGTGGGTTCTATAATAAGCAAATACAAACTGAAGCAACGTTTATAAAAATCAGGAAAATTAATATGTTTTTACTCATGCGCCAAAGTATTACGCTTTATAAAAGTCTATTAAAACAAGGAGATTGTGAACACCTTGAATTTCTTCGTAGCCGTAGACATTCAATCATTGTAATGGTGCCAGCAGTTTTTAATATTTACCTTTAATTTCATTTGCTTAACATACTTTTGCAGGCGTAAATCTGCTACATTTGTATGGTTTGCATTTATGTCTTGGCAAACAACCGCACATGTTAATCGATCTTGCTGCAATTTTTGTTCACCGCCCCATTTTGGACTCCGATGTATCTTCTTATCAAATCCTCATCACCCCATTATTGTTTACTTAGTTTGCTGGAAAATTCTACGCGCGCCTGCAACATCTTCTCCCACTTTCAACTCACCCCGACTTAGGGAATCGTTGTCATCCCCAGGTGAACTTAACCTTTGTTGGAGTGAGGTATGAGCAATTGCGTGATAAATAGCCCAATGCACGGAGCGGTTAATTGATTGCTGAAATCAAGTCCAACCTTAAATACGTGTGTAAAGGCAGTTAGCATGGATTTGTTATCTGCTAGGTTAAGATTATTTCACTTGCAATGCTGTGCTCATGCCACTCAGACGCAGAAAAATACTTTAAACCTACTCAGCAAGAAGTCTTTTGTAATGAGATGACAACTTCGCATGAACTGATCCATGCACAGCGTGTCGATGCTCATGTGTTTGAAGAAGACTAGCAAAATTGAGGCTTGATACGAATTGCCTGCATGTTGCATATTGAAGAGCCTTACTGTCCGTGGTGGAACAGGCAAAGCCTGACACTGGCGAAGCAAAACACCGCTGAATGAGATAATGTGAAACGAACAATCCACCTATCGTTTTAGACAATAGGGGTCTTTGAGGCACGAAGGTGTGGGTACAAGAAAAGGAGGGAAAGGAAGGGGACAATGTGGAACCTCTTAAATTTCCGACCCATGTTTGCTATTCATAAGGAACCGAACAGTTCCGTAAGTGTAACCTTGCCTTCTTCCTTCCTTATTCTTTATTTTCTCCGCCCTGCCAAGCATCCATGTCATGTTTGGAACCATTTTGCCTCAAATTCTGCATTTATTTAAGCAATAGAATAATGAGAGGAGAGACTTTAGTACTTTTTGTGGTTTGTATATCGACTGGGATGATATTGGCATGGTGACAAATATGTAACGACCTGAATTACAAAACATGCATTCACACATGTTTTAGTGATGCCCTAATCGGTGTATCCTTTGGATACCCTTATTTCGAATGATGACCATTCCCTAGGCCCTATCTTTTGGTTTCAATGCTTCCATCTGGTAAGAACGAGTAATCCACAAATGCACGCTGTTTCAATGTCACTTGTTGTCAGCCTTTAGTGTGTTTCCTTTATTTACCAAGACGACTCGGTGACAAATGTCCTGTTGCGCATAATCCGTCCAGATCGTGAAGCACTTTGAAGATGGGAGTGTTTCACCATCTGATTGGCATGTTGATCTGAGAGGAGATGCCTTATAGTGAACAAAACAATGATGTGGCCTCAACTGCCTTATGGCTCGTGAACAGTTGGTCTGTTGGAAAGGATGAAGACACAGGTAGACGCACAGCTGGAATACCTGGATGCATGTATCGCATTGGAGTTTGTGGGATCAGAAGCAGGTGGACAGTGGAAAGGGGGTGAAGGTTAGTAGTGCCGAAGGTAAGAGCACAATTGAGAAAAAACGAGGGCAGAAAAGAAAAGGAGGAGGACAGGACAGTGAGTGAGAATGGGAAGATGGATAAAAGGTTGGTTAAGATGGAGGACAGGAGGGGAAATTATGCAAATGACAAAGAAACAAAGAAGGCACAAGAAATAAGAGGGTTATGTTGATAAAACGCTTTCAGAAGCATGCGAAAAACCGCCTCTGACTTCCTTAAAACCACGTACATTTTTGGAAGATAGTAGAAAAATTGCAGTTGGATTTACACGCGGCAAGTGCACACTAATCAAGACCTGAAGTATTGACAAATGGTGGTGCACATTCACAGATGCTGAAGAATGTAATGCAGGCAAATGTTTTCCCAAAGGTCCAGTTAACAAGATTTTGCGGCCATAATTAACAAGTGTACTCTACTACTCCAAATAGCCAATGCGTGTACGGTTTACGCACGGTGCTTTAATTTAGCTCTATTCCCACAACCATATGGGAGGAGTCAAAACTGTGAATGCTTGCTTAGGGGAGTGAGTGTGTCTGAAATAGAACGTGTTAATAAGAACTCTCGCGGGATTCTGCCCGCACCTTCTTGATCATTAGTTGCGTGACTAATTGAATGATCTGAGCGCATTTTAGACAATCATCTCACCATGTTGTGTTTTCGAGAAGCAGGAGAAGTAAGGAACATGCTGGTACTACTTAAAGTACACCACGGTCAACTTTTAAGAAGCTTTTGAAACTCATGTAGTCACTGCGTAAACTGTGCTTAAGGTGATTTGTAAACTAGAGTAGAAATTCGCAGCCCATCATGATTAACGACACTTAGACTAGGTTGGCTCACGATGTCTCTGCTGGCTATTGCAAGAAGTAACACCAGATTAGTGTTTTGGAAATTTAACTGATTGGAAACGGGAAGAATGCTGAGTCTGTGTGGGAAAACATAGACTGCAAAATGTGGCAGACAGTCTGCATAAAGTCATCTGTTTTGCAATCTGTGTCAACTAAATTGTAAGAAAAGAAGATGATAATTGTAGCGAATGAGCAGTTTCAGGAAAACTCATCACTTGTATGTCTTACACGTTGTTTTTTTACATCTCCTCAACATCCTTGCCCGATGCGCCTATTGTGGGGTGTCCAACACATTCCGTCGACAAGGGTTGCCCCAATCAAAGTGGATTTGACATCTGGCTCCTTAAGTTTACTTTGCATTCTCTCAGAAGTTGTGATAAATTAATAGAACAGTTGTTTAAGAATTAGTTTAGCGTCTTTGGTGGGGTAAATTAAGCATGCGGCGTTATTTTCACAGAACTCAACCATCTACTCAACGTGTTCTTATGAAAATTGTGAAAAACTGCAAAGTGGATGTTATTTTGTTCACTTCCTAAACCTTTTTCTCACACTGCCTTTCTTGTTCACCATACCTGAATGTAACATCTTGACATCTGTCGCCTCCTTTCGCTATTGTGAGCTGATAATCGCTTTATGGGGTCATTTCAAGTGTGACCATGACACACTTCACATTCGACTGCTTTATGCATTCTATTGCAGTCATGCAGTTTATTTCTTTTGCATTTATAGCACACTCTCTTAAGCCGAATATTAGAATAGCAACATGTCTTTAACCGATTCTTGCTGCAGCAACATGTGAAGGCAAAGTTTACTAATAACGGCCTATTGTTTGCAGTAATTCAGTTTAAAAAAGTTACGCTATCATTGGCACCGTCTACCTCTTGTTTGCTTTGCTGCAGGCATTAAACTGATTTGCTACATTGTGCAATGTTCGTTGACACCGAAGACGTAATCCCCATTTCCCTCAACGCCTTGTGGTTCGTGGGAATGAAAACACAGTTTGCTTCCTAGATTTGTTCAAGGTGCACATCCTAGCATTCTTCAACAATCATAGATACACACTAACCGAAGTTCAGGCCCACACACCTATTTTCGGTCATTTAATCTTTTACAGGGCAGGTCATTCACACTTTGTGGCTCATCTAAATTTGCTCTTCTCCGTCTCAGGAATATTCGTGGCGTATTCAATTGCTGACAGATGCAGTTCCCATAAACTGGTTCCAAAATATTATTGGAGGTGTTCCCTTTGCCAAGTGAATGCCAACACTGTCTCATGCAAACCACTCCACAGATGTGGTTGATAGTGATCCTGACAAAACTATTGATTGTTACAGAATTTTGTAAGTGAAAATCCTTAAACCACATTTTTGCAATTTCTGCTTTGTCTTATCACCGTTTTCGCCTACTAGTTGAATTCCTGGATTTGTTCACACTGGACGTTTAGAATAAATAGATTGCACAAAGTCTCCCTTTTAAATCGCTTATCGTGTTTAATGGATTTTTTGACTGTGCAATTCGATGTGATTAAGAAAAGTAAAAAAGTGCGGCAAACAGTTTCGAATTCTTTGGTGATTGTGAAAATCATGATCGGTAGTCACTCGGTAAAATCCAGGTATCAATTGGAATGTATGAATCTTAGGTAGAAGTCGCCTCGCCAAGGCGATGCAAGTAGTATGTTCTGGTAAATGAACTTTTATGCAAGAAGGAGCTGGTATGGCAAGCATGTAAGGGGAACATATAAACAAGCTTTCAGATTCTAAGCATCATCTTCCTCTTTTTCGGTGAAGAAGGGCGCAGAATGGCTTGTGATCGACGGGAGGTGAGCCAGCAGTGTCTCATAGATACGATATCAAACCAGTTGGCCGGTGATGAACCAAGCGAATTCGTATATTGCCAGTGCATGTTGCTAATTGAAGTCATCTCTGCAATATGCGAGGAGTAAATGGTTCCACCCACTCATCAATAAATGTGGTAAAGAAAGTGAATTTGCAGGGAGACTGGCACAAACTCCAAGAGCCTTAAACCCAGCAATTGACGAAGGTGTTGCCCATATATGCTCAAAGAGTACTTGGTGGCGCATTTACTGACAGGAACACTGTTGACTTCGTCTCAAGTGCATGTGCGGCCTATCAACGCAATCAACGTGCGAAACCTAATCATGTGACGGACGTCGAACGGACGGTGCATTAGTCAGAATGACGAATAAATGAACGAAAAATAGAGAGGATTATATATTGTCTCTTAATAGAGAAAAGAAGATGGTTCCGGTAGCTCTTTGTTGCCTCAATGCTCAACTAGTTGATAGCTAGACAAATAACGTCCAAGGTGTGAACTGATATGGCACGTCATAGGCACTGCTGCCTCGGCTGTTGTCAATAACTCCTGTAGAAAAAATTCAATCGTCACATTGCCTAGAGACCTTCAGGAGTAATTTTAATGAATGTGTGTAAACAGTTCTCAAATTTGGCTCCTACAGTGCGGAACATTACCGATGTGTCACCTAAACAATCGCTATTTTTGGCATCTGCTAACAGTTATAGCCATAAGAGACCTAGGTGTGAGCCATCTCATCAGCTTAATTGGTTGCCTTTTGAGATCGATCATGCATGTTTACTTAGGTAAGAACTTCCCAAGAGTTTACGGCTTAATGGGTCGTATGGTAAAGCGTCATGGTTTGGGAGACACCTGTTGTGGTTGCACTGCTAGAATCATGCGTCATCAAAGGCAAGGCTATCAAACCCATTCGCCCTTAACTCCTAGACCCCCTTTGTTTTCAAAGAGCTAGTATTCAATAAAGTCTTTTATTCACTCCTCACATGATAAAAATATTTTTCAACCTCTTCTGCCCAAATTTCTGCACTAAGCATTTATCGATGCAGATGGTTGCTTCCAGTGGACTAAGTATAAGGTTGACACCCCTAGTACCACTGCCGATCTTTTCCCCCCAATAACTGGATTCAAGACCAGACGTGAGTAGAAAGGCAAAGAAGTGGGAACTCTGCCATGCATTCCTAGGTTTAGGGGCTTAGAGCCCCTTTTCATCATCACTAGAGTCTCAGAATATTGTTTTTAAGATGGGTGAATTAAATATTCTTGAATAACGAACAGTTGACATCTTCGACCTTTGTACATTGTGCTAAAACTATCCGCCTTTTTATCCATCCAATAGTCCTATTTTTATCGCTGAAATACTTACAAAATAGCACGCATCCAACTTTTCTAGACATAGCCACCCATCCATCCATGCCGCCAGACACGCCCACTTCTATTTGCTCTGGTTGAACTAGATCCAGTCGTCGTAGGAAGACCGGGACAACCAATGACTGGAGGAGTTAGCAACGAGGAGCCAATGAGGTGTATAGTGGATAGAATACTGTATAGCCAATAAGTAGTGTGCCTCAGTGTGGCAAGTGGTGGCTATAAGCGTGGAGCAGCGAGTCACGAAGCTGTATCAAGCTTTTTATGGTTGGCTGGTGATCGTGTCGGCGATAAGCAGAGGGAAGACGAGGGCAGTGCGGGCAGATCTGCAGTTCCTCCTGGGTTGTGCGCACCGTAAATTGCATCGTAACAACTAAGTGGGACGTAAGTTCAATTGGTTGCTTAAGCTGGCAAGTGACGCTGCTTACGATATTAAAAAGACGCATATCATTCCTTGTCGTACACAATTGGCTGGTTATTTAGAATGACGAGGAGTTTAACAAGCTGCTTGGCGATGGAATAATCGTGCAGGGTAGTGCCCTGCCCAAAATTCAGACGGCGCTACTGCCCAAGCCGACTGACTCATCACAAGGGGATCCTTGAACTCTGCTGTCAATATGCTATTGCGCATATACGATCCAACATTTGACTTTTAAGCTAATGAAGTGAGCAAGTTTGTTTGCACTCATGTTCAACTGAGCACCACTGAGTTCAAAAGGGGAAGGGAAGGTAGAAATGGGGATGGAAGAAGTAAATACCAATACCGTGCAGTCTTTTGTTGCACATAGAATAGGCAACACCGAATAAATCCCCATAAAACTGCCAAGTGATACCTATCAAGATAATTCATGTGGCTTTATCTGCCATCAATGGAGTTGTTCCTAAGGTTACGTGCTACCAGAACTAAGATGTGCTAATTCAATTAAATGCTAACTATTAAAATTGCATCCGTTGTAACAACAGTTGCATGCCGTCGGAAGAATGCATTGTCTAAGCTAAGCAAGCCTTCAATTTTCTTTATTTTTTGCATATGTAATTTGACAATCAACTGTCAGAAACAGGTAACCAATTTTCGGACGGTAACGCAATCGATGCAGAGCAAGTCCCGATCCAGACACATAGCAGTGCTCACGACAGAAATGCTGACGAGCTCTGTCTACTTTCCTACAATTTTTCTGTTAGTCCACATAGCATTCACCTTCTTCGGTCAATTAATCAGATTTCAGTTACGCGTTTGTTGTGCAATCTGGACGGTGACAGACACCTTATTATTGCTGATGAAACCTAGGTTCCCTTATTTGCACTCAAGAAGTACATTGCTAATACCAACGACGCTTACGTTACCAAAATAGAATCTATCACAAAGCAATCTAGACATGCAATTGCGTGGAAAAAGAGGACGCCATAGAAACATCTGATATGAAGTTTATCAGATTCTAGCAAACACTTTATTTCTTTGCATGTAGAAGTCGCTCAATGTGGAGGCTAGGCCCGCAAACCTTGCTAAAGGCAGAAATGGAGGGGAGCAGCCAGGGTAGGCTTTAGAATGGCCGAAATTTTCTGAAGGCAAAGAAGTCACACATAAGAAGTCATGGCAGATGCAGACGATTCCTGGCCCGAGTTGCCAGACTTGGGATAAACTCATGCCACACCAACATTGACACGAAAAGTTGATAAGTTTGTCTTTTTGTTTGCCAAGTGTTTAGTGACATATTAACCTATCCACACACACTTCAAGGTATTTTGTAAAACATTGCTTGCACAATTGGTGCTGTGTGAAAGGAGAATATTGGATGGGGGAAGGAGGCGGAATATGCAGGCTGTGGGAGGAACTACTTTCTCTGCACCTGTGCGTCACGAAAGAATGCCATGTCGTTTAGTTGAGTGTGATAATTAGGCCCCTTTAACTGATTGTAAACGCGCTACTCGGCATGCAAGAAATGTAAGACTGCCTCTGTTTCATTGCAAAGAAGAACTAAATGATAAGTACGGAAGCAGATTTGCATGCATTTAGCGGTACAATGGTTAGGAATCCAGCCTCAATTGAAAGAATCACGTAACAGACAAGGCGTAAATGTTTTTGCCTCCCGGGTGGCCTTGACCTTCATAAAATGCTTAAGACCTTATCTACTTCATTAAAAAAGGTGGGCCGCGGTTGCATTCTCAGGCACATACACGTTCACTTTCATCTTCGTCCCACCTCTTCCTTCTATCCTTCCCTTCGTGTAATGTGCCATTGAAAACTGCTCTTGCACACGGCAGCCATGTTGGCAATAAAGAGGGATATCAAGACATCCCTTCCACCACTGCATCTGTCCGTTTGTGATGTCAGTGTTTCGTCCATCTATCTGTTCAATGAAAGTCTAATATACGGAGGGAAGGTGCCAAAACGACGCCATCCAAAGACGTGGCTAGAAGCGCACCCAGATTGCATACCGTGTTTTGCTGAGTCGGTGAACAGAGATTTTGTTGACCGAGCTGTGAAGGCTCGTGGGCAGAACACCCCGCAATGAAGGCGCTTGTATATCGGCATAGCGTTCCCAGAGCGTTGAGCAAGGCGCATGCTTATGCTGCAAGTGGCAGCGTCCAGTGAGCTGATAGAATGACAGCAAAAGTGGCTGCTCAATTTCGCTGCCGCTTTGGCCTATTCTAACAATTTCACCTATGCGAGTTCGATCGAATCTGCGCTACCAATCTTAAGCAGCAGCAGCAGATGCGGTGGTAGAAGCATCTTTCGTTCTTATTCCCCCCCGCAGAAATCTAGCAGGAAGTAGAACTCAGGGGACCAGTGAGGAGTTCAAGAGAACGAATAAGAGGAAGCAAGTGCCTACAGCTTGCAAAGCTACCTACTAGTATAGTGTATGTACAACGCCGAATGATTGCAAATGATGCCGACAATTACATTTGGAAACGTTAATGAGATGAAAGTTTCGTTTAATCATTCAATTTACCCCCTCTAGGCCAAGCAACACGCAACCGTCCATGAATTTCAGCCAGTACATGGTCACTATAAGGCCAGAAAGACTTCGAATAAGCTGCACAAAGTTGCAGTCGCTGTTAGGATGATAAGTGGTGTCCTGATAAGGCATCGCAATCAACCACGTGTACGAAACTATTCACTAAAAAACCAGGAGCTCAACGCTGCACTCAACCAAAAGACACTACTACCCCATTTGGGCTGTCACCATTCACCGAAGGTGTGTCCTTATTCTGCACCTCCTTCTTCATTCTGCTACTTTCTGTCTTCTTCGAATAGCGCTTTGTGTCTTGCTTCCCTTGTGCTAGTTACACCTCCTTCTCCCCACGTGCATTCACCAGGAATTCCAAATACTTCATGGCTTGCTTCACTTCCTTCCATTTCTTCCTTACAATCGACTCACTTCTAGGCGGGATGAAATTGTGTAGAAACCAAACCTGCTCTGGCAATGCTAGGGGCGTAAATATCACTGGTTTGTAAAAGAGGTAAACGCTTCAAGTTCCAAAAAAGGTCTTACTTGATGGGCATGTATTAGGGACAAAGTTTTTACCCTCACAAAACTTAACAATTTCTACTCTATCTGTTTTGTAGCAAAAGAACGGTTTTCTGAATTCCCATAATACACGTCCTCTGGATTTGTCACCGCCCTTTCGAAGGAGTGTGGCGTTAATTACGCCACGTAGATCAGAGTGACTCGACTAACTTGTTAGCCGAATGTCGGCTGCTTAAATCACTAGCAATGGCAGTCTGGAATTGAACAACACTAAAGCACTTGAATCAAAACTGGCATCAGGACAGGTTGGTGTACGCTTCCAGCCCATCCAATCATCTTAAACGTAGCCAGCGCTCGAAAAGTGTTGGCGCACAGTTTGGTGTTGACATTGGAATTCCTAATTTTGTTGTTGGCAGATATGGGTTGGAGAGCATCCATGTGCTATCGATTAAATACCATCAGTATAGCGCCTTCGAAGACAGTGGTACGAAGAAGGTGGCAATAAGGGGTAGAACCTTTGTCTCAGAAGGCAAGGATCTCGTCAATGTACTGCTTGCAGTGACAAGTTCATGCCTTCTTGAGAAAGAAACCCCGTGGCACAAATAGGTCCATTGATTATTTCAATGCCCATATTCATCTTTCAGTGGGAGAAGAAGAAAAAGCTTATTGTAGTAACTTAGTTAGGTCTTAAAATGTGAAATCCAATTAAGGTGAGTTTTTTTCGCATGACGTTTTATTCAAATAGCCTGCTGGCCTTCTCGCCTATTAGGCAGAAATTATTAACAATTCACTCGTAGAGCAGTTGTTATGACCCTAAATGGTAGCCCAGAATCGTAGATTTTTGTGTCGCAAAAATTGCTAAAATCATTTTTAAATAAAAATTAGACTGGTCCAACTTATAACCAAGTGTAAAACACAATATTTAATGTTCAAAAGGACCATGCCTCTCAAACGAATAATAAGCAATGCGTGTTTCTGTAATTTATTTACGATCACAGGCACATATTTTTTCAGTTACGTTGTCTACATATGTTGCGTTTTTTTAGGCTGAATATGGCTGAAGGTGGGTAATTGTAGTGTGGCTTAAGACCCAGGTGTTTGTCAAGTCCATACATTGTGGGTGATGAAGAAGAAGTAGGTATACTTAAATCTCTTAAATTGCCTTGATTTTTCACCTTCTATCGACCCCACTAAAGTAAAACATGATCATTTAATGTTCTAGCAATTAACAGGTCTTCAGATAGACATTGCAAAAGAAATTGCAAGTGGATTTGATAGTGTTTAAATTACCAGCAAATCCATCCATATTTCACTGTCAGTTGGGCATAGATTTGTTCCAAATTCTACCTTTTTTACATTCTATGGGGACAATATTCTTTAAAATGTTTAAATTGAGCAGATGGTTGTAAGCGGTTGCAAACGACTGCTGAATTTTATGTATAGACTCAGTTAGTGCTTAAGAATGCGGATCTATTATTTGAATTAAGTTCAACTAATTTCCTCGAAGCTTACAGGCCATAAAGTTTAATGTTGATCGCAATGCCTTTGTTACTTATCGAAGCATAGTAGACTAGACATCCCGAAATCATCTATGTTGCATGCAGTTAAGATGATGTTCGGTGAACACATCAATAATCTATGCAGACGATAATATGGGATCGGGTGTCTTGTTTTGCTTTGTAAATGTGACAGAGAATGAAGGATGAGCTGCCTTCTTGCCACTGCAGAATGCATGATGCTTTACAACGAGACCGTCCCCAAGGCTCATTGCGAGTTGTAAGAATACTGACTTCACAGCAAAATCATTTAATCGCAGATGCAGTGTAAAATAATTCCTGACGATAGAATTTCCCATTCATTATTTACTTATATCTGTCTGTCTGAGTTCAACTCATCTAGCATAGAAGTGTAGAGGCTGCAGCACTTTTGCTACATTAACAACTTCCTGTTGGCAGTTTAGACATCTCGATGACAAACTTTTCCTGGTGGTTCATTCTTACAACCAGTGTCAAACCCGATGCCAACAGCATTTCCGAACAACATGGAATTTGGTCGTTGGCGAAGGCGCACGCCATTTTCAATCTTTAAGTTTGGCGTTTTTACTGACGCTCTCTTTAAAAGCAGAAGCCTCCTTTTTGTCAACTTTATGTATCATATTCAGTGGGAGAAAGCAAGGAGCAGATTTTCTTTGGAGTAGGATTTGATCACCTACGCTAAACACATAGTGCACAGAATCTTCCCTGGGCATTAAGGAGACACTTTACTGCAGCAAACGATAGAATGCTAGCGTAAATAGGACAACGAGATCTGCAAATATTCAGGAACAAATTTTTGAGGCAAAGTAGGTTCATCCATTTTGTCTATAAACCCGCTTGGGTTTATTGCGGAAGTAATTTGATATGAAGGAAGTCGCACGCAGCGATGAAACCATAAGCTGTTGGAAATATTCAAAGAATGTCCAAAAATTTTGTCTTTCTACCTCACTTCACCATAAAAACAAAGAAAGTATTTAAATTAAGGTATGCAGATTCTGCAACTAGCAGGTACCTTCAATTAGGATTATTTGTTATTACGGCTAAGGGGAATAGTTTAGACTAAAAGCCACTCACAAGAATTTTGCAATGCGATGAGTGGTAAAATGAACTGTAGGAACTACCTCTGGATTGAGGTAAACAAGCAGTCCACATTTAAAATAAGCGAAACTAGAATAAGCATTTTCGTGGATTAATTACATTAAAGTAGCGCTTCACACTCATTGCATCACATAACACAGACTGCAAGTAAAATCAGTCCAACATGGCTCGACACCATTTTGGCATAATTAGGCAGATTACATTTCACCCATCCTTGACTATACGGTGGTATTAGTGGCAGAGAAAATAGGGCGATTGGACAATTGCAAAAGCAGAAGTAAAATAGAAATAACAATGGTTCTGACCTAGTCAACTTAACCCAGCTTATTCTCAGTGGTATAAATGATTAAGTACACCTTATCGGTAAGGAGTTTTTGTTTATAATTTGTTGTCACTTTGAAAGTAAACGGAAGCCTTAAATTGCACCCAAATTTTATTACCGACACATAGGAATTTTGAGATTTTAACGTTATCCAGGGTTTTTTGCATGAGCTTACTATCAATGCTGTCTACCGATAGTCTATTAGGTCTACACAAAGAGTTGAATTTTGGGATCGCTTCTTTACCTCTCCAGCACTTAAGGAGTATATTTGAGGAAGCACGCGAAAATTTGGACAAAACGAAGCATAAAACTGACGAAATGAAAGCTCTGGTTGATAGTGAGTTAAATTCTCTCCTATGCAACATGAGGGGAATTAATATGGTTGACTGTTTTCGGTAATTCAAGTACGAAAGAAAAATCTTTAGCAGCTTGCCTTCGTTAACTTTCACAGAGGCTAAAGCACGTCATCCCACTTTGATATTTCTTTCTGGTATCAGCAAGATGGTTAAGGAATTTACATTTAACACAATTTTGACGAGTTTTACCTCTGATTTTTGTTGAATTTTACATGCACCTAAAAATAAGTTGAAGTTTTCTCGCCAAAGACCTCTGCAACGCCAAATGACCAATTAGTGCTTTGCTTCATATTCTCACATCCTCCTATCATTGAAAGAACTACTGACGCCATCAAAGATAATTATCTTCTTCCTACCAAACGTGTCAACTTACGTCAGTTAGATTTAGGCAAATTTTAATGACTGCTTTGGGCATTTCCTTCCTTAAAATCAGATATGCGTTCATCGCTGGTGCATTTACCTATCAGTGATCACTGTGTCCACATCCTTGTATTATAGCAAATTTCGGTCCAATTTTACCCCTGCAAATCCACTCAACTACTCCTGCTCCTCAAAGTACAACATGACTTTAACAAGTGCAATAAATGTGGCTGAATATAGCTTACTCGCATTAGCACTTTGTCACCCAAAGCAGAAAGAAGTGCAAAAGCACTTACATGGGCAGAGCCTGGAACCACTGCAGGTGGGCGTGCTGATTATGGTTTGTATTTTCACTAATCGGTAGGGTAGAGCGGGCTGGCTGGATTTATACTAAGTTGGGTCAAGTTTCTTGTGTATTTACAATTTTGACGCCAACAACCACTATGGTCACGCTTCCTCCTATCCGCCATCCTTTCTGACCTCATCTGTAAGCCCCTGAACTCCCAGATTTTCTTGAAAATTATATGACTTACTCAAGCTTACACGTACAAACTTGTAATAAGAAATTTCATATGCGTATATCAGCCATTTAATAAGTCGCACACTATCCAAAACTCACAAGCTGTTAAGTTATTGCAGCAAATGGACCATAAGTCACAGGAAGCCATACGTAACAATGTATGAAACTTGATATGCTCCATATTGGCTCTGTATACCATGACCTTATTGAGAGTTGTTGTAAACAATTAATAAGTTGAGCTAGTTTATTTATCTCCAGAGACCCAAACTAAGGCACCTTTGAGAAATGTGACGCGTTGAAATCCTAATAGTGCAATGGATTTGTGTTATGGCATAGAAATGAAATTAGAAATAGCACGGATTTTTTTGAGATTCCTACAGAATGAGAAACTAATGCTATACATCATGTGGTAAAGAATGCTGACTTCGCTGCCGATTTTTTATCCATAATTCTTGCAAGGTCATTTCAATTACGAATAATTGATTTACATTGGCTTACATTTTGAGAGATCAACCCAAAAGAATGGTTGCTAATAGGTACTGATTTGCAAAAGAAGGGTTGTAAATGGTTGAGGTTTAACAGCTCAAACAGTTAAAATGAAAAAGTGTTCCTTGAACGCAAAATGAAAGTATGTATTCTATCAGCTGGACAAATATTTGAAATTTTCTTATAAAAAATGAGCTGTATGTAAAAAGATCCTACTTGTAGCATTTATAGAGTATATAATTAAGAGGGCTTCATGCAAAACTCAAAGTACCCAATGGCAAATGCTTTCCATTTATAACACAATGTAGCCTTTTCTTTGTCCACTCCTCTTGACCTCATCTTCATTCGCTCTCGCCATCACAACCTTGACTTCGTCAGGCCCCTATAGTTTTAAATGTGTATGTAACATTTTAAATGGCCATAACCTAGAGTGCCCGCAGTGGCAATGTTACAAATGTTTCAACTAGGAAATGACAATGTTTGCCGTTGTAAGTCGTACCAACCTTTACCTTTCACCATTTTTACTACCAAAAAGCCCACATGTGAATACCTAGTAGCAGGTATTATGTCTTTTGTTATGCAATTTCTCTTCAACTATCGGAGTTCTATTGTGTCTATTGGCAAGTGTCCCTTGCCATAAGTTAGGCTTGTGATTAACCAGAGCTGATTCTTTGATCGTTTAGTAATAAAATTTGAGGAATAGCCCAGCGTTTCTTCCTATTATTTTGCAGCTTCTTGAATTTAAACTATGTATTCAAACCAAATCATGCGTTATGTAACCTCTTCATTTTATTCTTGCTTAGGACAAATTCGATTAAAGTACGCAGTAGGACCATTTAAATTCTATACAGCAATGATCCCTTGTACTGGCTTGATCGCAGTCTATGCAGCAACTTCATCGTTCATTCCGGTTGCATAATGTAATACAAGGCACGTAAAAAAACTCTTTAAGGAAATAAGCAGATAATTTAAAGAAATTCCTTACTAATGCACTCGAACTGAAAATATCGCGAAGTATCCATGTGGGTTGGTTTGGTTTGGTTTCATAAACTGCGGCTTGAGAACACTAATTGCTATGGTTTTCCTGCGCATATAACCTGTTAGCAGGAGCTCCTATATGGTTCACAGCTAACTCCCGTTTGTAGGCTTGAGAGAAGGAAAATGGATAGGGGGTTTCCTAGTAGCTGTTTGTTTAGATGCTTCAAGAAGTGTATAGAAATAAAGACAGCCGATTCTTAACAATATTTAGACCATGCTTTCAGCGATGTATTTTAAGTCCTTCTAACAGTTGAATGCACAAACTATAGCCATTTGTTAGTCAATTATGTTTGATTAAACACTGGTTAATAAATAGAAATAGCTTGATTTACTAATGTCACTGTGTTCTGCTGATATATCTCGATTTCATCTATTAAAATAAATGCTAGTTTGGCCTGATTAATTAAAGCTTCTTTTATCCTCCAGTTTGGAACCATTGATGAGCTGACAGGGGATACCACGAGGAAGGACTGTTAACTCACCAATTTTTGACAACTTAACTAAAACAAGCAAATTGCATCCCTCAGCATCTCACAAACGGATGGATTAAGGGCTTGGACAGTTTTAGCAGGCATTTTTAATGGGAACGATATCGCAGAAGAACACTCCGAAAGCAATCATAACAAAGCTTAGCGCTGTCAAATCTACCAGTAGATTGACCTTGACAGTTTGAATTAAATATTGCTATGCGCTACCCTTTTAAGCAGTGCTGATAAGTGACATCTGCCCATCCCTTTATTATATCTATCTCTGTCAGTCGGTTTGGTGCTGGAGATGGTAAAGATGTAGCATCGTCCCACTTTCCACCAAGGTGAATAGTTGAATGATTCACCAGTTCCAGTATGTCGATGGCGGAAGTGTTTACACATGACACAAATTGTTTTAAAATTAAGAAACATTATGGAATCACTAGGGTAGAGACTCCAAAATGTAAATGATACCTGCGACCAACTTCACTTCAAAAGGTTGAATCATTAGTAAGAACTTACAGTGCCATCGAAAGAGTATATTGCAACGTAGCTGAAGTTGGACCTCACTTTAGCATATTTTGTCCCATGGACTCGAAAATCGCATTCATATCATTACATAGATGCAATTCGACTTTATGAGACTGTTAATTACAGAAACACTACGTGAAGGAATGTGTTACGCATTGGGCTGCTGTAAAAATAATCCTTAAATCCAAACCAAAAGAAAGCTTGGAATTTCAAGAGATATTTTTCCTAAGATGGATAGTAAACATGTTTGCAAGTGGCTTTTGCGATGCATTTGACCCCAATTTCATGTGCTGCAATGAAAAAGAAATGAGGCTTGTTACAAAAGTGTGAATTTACGAAAGTCTTTGCCTGATCATTTATTCATTTGTGGTGCGATATCTTAAATTTGATTTGTCTCCTACGTCTTTTCCTTCTCCATTACCTTTGGCATCAATTTGGGGGCATTTTCATGTGTTTGTGCTTCTCAAAAATCAGGACTCTTGTTGATTCACAGAACAGCTTATTATTGTGCTGCGTGGTAACACCATACTTATTGGGTATAATTGTAATACCTATATTTGTAATTTGTATGAAAAGGGACATTACATGGAGATTATGGGCTTCAATCAAATTATATTGCCAAGATTATTCTAATTATTTGAGCGGACGTTTCCTTTAGCAAAAGCAATAGCCGAAGACAACCCTTTGGATGTTTTTGTGTCTTACATTTCTATCCCCCTGGTGTTCAATATTCCCACCTATGCTGCAACTCAAGGAAGCGAAGCGAATTGCCTAGGGTTCACATTTAACCGCGTGTTTATTTCAGCATAGTCATTTGCTAACATTTCATTTATTTACAAACAATAGCTGCTAATGTTTAGCCAATGTGTTAGCCGATGAGATGTGAGTTGAGCACTGAATTTTGAGGCATGATGATACATTTTGCATGAAATTGAAAAGACTAGCACGTTGACAAAACCACTGGTACTGAAGTAGTAGCAACGGCTATCAAGTAAAAGTATTAACTGCTCTTACTTAAAAAGTAGTTGCGTTGATTAGATGGCACAAATATATGGCTTTGTTGATCTGCTGTGCCATCTCCAATCCATCCCGAGCATTAAGGTCTATTCACTGTGGCAATATATAGGGAACGTTCAGGCTACTCTATTGGACGTCTTCTACCCCTCAGTAAAAGCTTTGCGAAGGTCCACATCACTGCGATAAGTAGAAATCGCGTCTGAATGGGAGGTTGTCATAGGGTCTTGATGCAGACCACTAATCTTGATTGGTATTGCTCTCCTCCCGGTAAGGTTGAAAGGTTTTTTAATGGGTCCAGTGTTGGGGTTAGTTTGTGACTGATGTATAATCGAGTCGTCAAGTAAAGGCTGCCTGACAAATATCTTGACGGCTGCAGGCTTCTCAAGGAGCATTCATTCTGTCGGAATGGAGGTAGACTGACGAGACGCAACTAAGAGCAATCGAATAATTGCCACTAAATGTTGAACATAGCCCGGTGTTGATAGTAAAGTATTACATGGCTTCTTTTGGGGGGAATTAGGCTGAAAGATTTGCTGTTTGTTCGAAATATAGAGGAAAACTTGTCAGCTTCACCAGCCAGCCTTTGCTGACTGAGTCAATGCTCCTAGTAGAAAAGGTAAAACGTACTTTGACTCAGTAATAGAATTGGAAATCTTGCATGCACAACTGCAACGAACTTAGGAACAATGAAGCATTCATAAAATATGCACTAAAATAATGAAATATGAAACACCATTTAATTAAGTGCCTTTTATTTCTACATCAGTCTAATATTTGTCATCAAAAACCAACGTTCTGCATTCTTTTTTGAAGTTTGTGTTATGATTTGACAATTGCTCAAAAGCAAGTTGCAAGATTAAGTCAAGGAAGCATTTGTTTCACAAAATAACTGTATTTTACTAAGCAGGTGCGCATGTGCATCGTGAGGATTTGCTACAATTCGTTGTAATCTACATGGATTTATTCTTTGCATTAAATCAGCAAACGGTGACTTTAAATGGCAGACTCTGGAGCAACATTTGTGTTAGCTTTGAAGAAAGAAAGTCTATTTTTCTAATGACAAATCCCATAACCTTACAGATTACTTATTTTCTGACATTGTAGCCAACATCAACGAGCAGCCATCCCAATCTCCTTGTGAATCAGTAGTTATTAAAGTTGGAAGAAAGTACAAAACATTACGTAACCATCCTGATAGCATAAATTCACACCAATCAAACACAAATAGGGAAACTTAAATGAATTCGATGCAGTTGTTAATTTGGTTAAAGGTGAATTTTGTTTGCTAGTGCTATGATTTAAGGTTCTCACGAAAATTCATTCATATCGCCAATGTCTACCTCAGAATCGTCATTGCCATTCCCATTAAGGACACAGAATTCCGAGTCTTTCGTGGCATAGGGTGAGGTCAAGGATGATTCGTCATCAGTGACAGCCACGATGTCACCAACACCGCTGCCACCGCCCTTGTCACCACCATTGCCGACGCCGAGAATCGCATTCATGCTTAAGTGTGAGTGATGAGATGGTGAAATTGGTAGGTTAGAGTGTCGCATGGCGCGACGATACAAAACGCGAAGTGGAAGAGTAAGGGCGACCACAGTTCTAGACTGCGCACCACTGCCAATTGTGGGTGCATGAAGGGAGGAGAGAAGGGTGTGAGGACTCAGTGCACGGGTGCAGGCTATCTCTGCATCCATTCCCTTTTCTTTGTCCATGGTTGGAGTGGACGAGCCTGAGTGGCGGCTTTGACACTGTTGTGGATTTTGCAAGCGTCGTTTTCGATGTGATCGCCCACTGCGCTTGCTCATGAGTCGGAGGATGGGAAGGCAGGTAGCAAACCGCGACTTTTGGGTTGGAGGTGGAGACTTGAAGGGGGAGCACACTTCCATCCTCTCGATCTGCATAAATTCCTGTTCACATTCCTCCATAGTAGGCGATTTCGAACAGGTCTCGTTTAAAGCGGCTACCCACCTCTCCGCTAAAGCCCTCGTTTCGGCCTGCAATTCACAATGATTTCGAACAGGGCTGACAATTCTTTTTATTATTGTATACCCAGTAATTAAGTATGACTACAATAAATTTCTACAATGACAGGTTCTGGTGTCAAACTTACTAAATCTACTAGAAAGCTGCAATGTTGAACGCTCACAAAGCCCATATCTACTCCTACAACACAAACGGTTGTTCTTTATTTAAAAAGCCTCACTGAAGCCTAAATGGGCTAAAAATATTCACCTTAATGACCAAAAAACAATTTCATTTGCCATTTCTTGAGTCGCTGTGGATAAAACATGAGCCTTATAGTAGCGTCGCCTTTATTCAGACATTCCCCTTTATTGCCTTCTGATTACCACAGAAAATTTTAGTTGCGAGTGCGCAAAAGCCTACCTTAAAGGTCTGACTTTCACCAGTAACGCGATTATAAATCTTGAAAAGTCTTGCGTCGGTGGCCCTCTGTTCCACTAAATTGGCGGCCATTTCTCGACACAATAATAGCCTAAAGTCCACTTCAGCATCTTTGGCAATCCAACTTCTGGATCTAAAAAACCGTAGCGAGGGTGTCAAAACTTTAATAATGATGGACAGCTTCTGAAACGTAATGGCAACAAATCTTTATTTTGTTTGATTGTCCGTTTGGGTGCACCATGGACTAAGTAAGTGCAATGGAAGATTGCATCTGAATGAATTCTTCAAGATTAGGTGCTAAAAATAAAGCAATTTTAATAATCGGTAGTAATTTTGACGATAAAGCTCTTTATCAGAATAACCAATCGCAAATTATGGAATTGTCGAAGATGAGTACGGTTTTGAGGCTCTTGACTTCTCAAAAGGCCAAAGTCCGTTTTGGATAAACAATTCGACTTCTACAATGTTAAGCAACAAAATTATTTCGTGCTACTTTTTATAAAATACCTTGATGATTAGAAATAATGAGCATTGGAACTAATTAATGCGATTGCCAGCTTTGGCCACATTCCTTCCCCAACCGGATGCAAAAATGCTGATTCTACTTTCGCACAGCACTATGATTTTAATCATAGAAAACACTCAGTTCCAACTGCTCCCTTTTCGACTGATTTTTATCTCACGATTGCTCATTCTGCTTCTCAAATAAAATTTAAAAAGACCTTGTTTGCAACTTGGAGAGGCGTCATCAACGGGAATTAAACTGTACCTCTTCTCCGGTCCCCTTCCAAAGTCCATATCTTACCGTAGGTTAGTTTTGTGATAGACATGGTGAGCTTCCACGTTTGACGTCATGTAAAAATGGCATTCTTCTCAATGGCTGATTCACTGGTTCCAACTATTCGATATGTGTGAAGTAGTGGTAGGCTGTAGTTGCTTTTCTTGACATTCAGAATGTAAGAAGTTTCTGGTAAATACTAATGATACTCATTTGGAATGAAGAGATGCGTGCATCAAAATTGTGAGAGTGGTTAGTGTGCGAAAGGTTTTAAATGTGTAAAGATAAGACCGACTTGTGCTAGGCAAAACCTTTAGTTTTAGTAGTGTGTTAAAGACAGTTCCTTAGAGCAGACAAATTTAAATCATAGTAGTTAGATTGAACTGACTTTGGATCATGGTAATAGCATACTGTTTGAATGGCAGATATCGGATCAAATTAAACCCAGCTTATGTAATGATATAAATAAAAAAACAAACATAACGGAATAGAGACTGCTAACCTCTTGGCTGTGGGAGGGCCGCTTATGTCAAGCACATGTAATGTCACTGTATTGGATTCCAGCAGTGCAAAACACTTTCGCCAGTGTTCTGCATTTCTCACACCGCTATAGTACTGTCGATTCACCAGCTCTTGGTAAAGCACTCCCTCCATACGCTCTAAAATAAGACAAAGACTAACTTTTGCAGTTTGTTCTGAACTTCGTACTATACGGCTTGGTACATTTGCGCTGCATTAGCATTCTACTTTGCTACGTTATTTAAAACATCTGAAAAAGTATATTTTAGGGAGAAGTCGTTTTCATTTGCATTTCCCTAAGGTAAAAGTAGAAGCTTTGATATCATTATTTTGAATCAAGCGACAGGATAAGGCTCTGCTTATATTTTTAAGTAGGCTGTGTTTACCAAATGCTGCACTTGCAACTGGCTTTACTTCCTCCTGCAGTGAAGCAGTTTCCGAGGCGACAGTTCCAGAAGTGCTCATGAGCTTTGGCAAGATTTTTAAATGTTTCAGCTTCTCCACCATCTGATCCTCCATAGCTGTCTCCCAATCTGGATCGGGATCTTCAAATTGTGTCTACAGTGCACTCAAAACTTGGGCTTAATTGAATATGTGCCTAATCAACTTTGTGCAACTTCAAAAAAGTATTTACCATTTCAAATTTAGCCAGACGGTGACACTTCTCACCTTGAAGTGCAACGAATTGAGAGAGTTTTTGGTGTTCTTCTGCCAACGCCATGGTTTCCTCCAGGCTAGAACCCAAATCATTTCCATATTTGACTTCTTCCATTGAGATGAGCCAATTTTCCAGATTTTGAAGGTCTCTGGAAAAACGAGGAAAGTGTAGAATAATAGCTTCAATAAAGTCTTCCATTGAATCCATGTGAGAAGGAAAAATAAAATGACCATCTTTTATTTAGCTAGGATTTAACAAATTGGATTTAAAATGGAAGAAAAACAAAATGTTTGGTTTGTTTTAGTTCTTTAGACTTACAAATCATGAAACAGGCATGACACTATCAATCATACTACCATTTTTGAAGCTTAAAAGTGATATTTTACAGAGCCTTTTTGCTTTTTAACCTAATTAGAGAAAATACGTGAAAAAGAAGGACAAAGCCTTATCCCACTGCAGCATACAAATGTTTCTCTAGGTCGAATACAAGCTTGTCACTCCAGCTTAAATCAACACCAACCGTAGGTGACTTACCTACAGGTCATTAAAGATATCAGAGTAAAAGTTGACAGAAGGGAAAGGCTTTCGATTGTGTGCGGTAGAATGGTAATAAAGAACCTCTCAAGCTCACATGCTACAGAAAACAATTTTTTTTCATACCTTAGCCAGTTTAACTTTGCAGTTAGTGCCTCCAAATGACGCCAATGTCGCCACCATGCGATTTTAAGCTGGTGAAAGCGGATAATCAGGAGAGCAACACCACTTTGCATGATGTGCGAGGGTAACATAGGTTTAACTTCACAAAGGGAAGTAAAGACAGAGTTTTGTATAACTGAGGCGGCATCACTGCTTGTTGAACCCATAGCATACCAGTCCGCTTTAAGTTGAGTGACGCTTCTGGTCAATATTTTGCGGATGCCAGTAAAAGTTGGTAAGGTCTCAAAATCCACGGTCTCTAGAACACTATGACAGATGTTGGCTGCGGTAGCCTCCTCACAGTGGAGGTGAATACTAGATTCCCAGGCACAAATCTCATCCCATAGCTGTTTGTGTTGACTCACAATTCCAGACAGTTCATGTTGGAGTAGTTTTCTACAAATTAAATGAACAATATTTGCAGCTAGAAAAGAAAAGAGACGGGATTTTAAACCTACACGTCGCAGTAGAGAGCTTATCTGGGCGCGGATTAAAGGCAAAACCCCTTCCATCAATGGGTAAACTTCTCAGTTACATTATGCGATTATTTTAGTGATTTCTATTTCCTCAAATAAAAGACGATCAATTTTTGCTGAAGTTTGCATTTTTATGTATCCAATCACAAATGAATTTTATTTGAGCACTAACTTTGAGCAATAATATGGCAGAAATCAACCAGTGGTTCACTCAGGCGCTAGACCTATTCGCAAAGGCAATGGAAAATTCCTTCCATTCCGAATTCGACTAAGAAATTTTGTAAACAAGACGAGGATTTTCTTTTTTATCCCGTGCTGATTAATTGGCTTTTTTTATAAAGCCGCCATATCTGGCTGGATGAATGTATCTGAGCCAGCGAATCGTGTAAAAATCAATCCTATTATCAAGAGTCAAGTCATTTGATTAGATAGGTGGCGATTCTTCTTGACTGATTCAAACCTAGAGCTATAATTACTTCGTTGTTTTCCTGTGAAATCTTATTGTTTTAAACTTATTTAATTCCGTCATGGTAAGAACACTGCAAAAAACGTCACTTTTGGACCCTATATTTTGTGTCAAAAGTTCAAGGAATAACTTTGGGATGCTTAAATATGCTATTCACATTTTTAAATGTCACACACCACAGTTGAACCTTTTTCATTGTTATCATCAATTATCAAAGCATCCATCTTCCTGGTTAGAAAAATACATTCTCTGCATTGAAGAATAACCAAAAATTAAACTGAGAACTGCAAAATTATTTGCCAAAAATAGTGCAGACAATTTTATTCTAAAAGGGGAAGTGGAGGAGGTACGAGAGACCTTTAAGTCAGCTCAAACACTCCAAGCCCTTTTAAGATGGTAATCTTAAGCTAGAGTGGAAGAGTCAGTCCAAGAGTCAAGTTGTGGTTGCGTCATCCGATCAAAGAGCTTGTCAGTTATCAATAAATCGCATTGATAGATTTAAAGGTGAAGAAATAATGCCTGACGCAAACAACTAATGGTGAAGGAGGTTTTTTAGTTGATAAAAGGTGAAAAGTCCATTTCTCTGCTATTCACTTCAACATAATATAACTAACGGAAAAGGAGGGTGATTGCCTTCATGGAGAGCAACTAGTCCCTTTCGTTTAATTCGACAGTTTGTAAGAGCAAATCATTTTTTTAGCGTAACCAGGAGTGACGGGAATTTCCTGCCTTACAGGAATAGTGCGCTTTGCGGTGGGTAACTGGGGATAATAAATACCCAAATTCGAGAGGCTGAAAAGAGAATGCTGTTCTCCCATTTAAGAGATGCAAATCACTTTTTGCACTCAAAGACGGTTGTAGGAGATCATGAAGGGAGCTCTTGACAGCTAAAGCATTTATTGTTTTGAGCTAGTCATTTATCTCGTGTCCATAAATCTCGCACCCATCCATCCATCCCATTATATACACCCATCCAGTCATCCATCCACTACAATGATACTAACGAGGCATCGCCCATCAATCTTCGCTGTTAAAGGAAATTAGTGTCCCGGAAGTGTCAATCATTGAAAATACGGCTTAAAATGCCTACCTTCCACTATCAGCTTCCATTTCTTGGACCTCATGTTCTTGCGCAGAAGAGATGATACGCTGGGCAGATGCAATCCAGCTCAAGCTGTGATGCAGCCAGGTAAGCCATCTGGACAGTACTTCGGCATCTTGGAGTATTTGAGAGCGCATTTCAACGATCGCAGTGAGTTGATCCCAAGCCTCAAGTAAATGCAGCCTTTGTGTTTTGATTTCAGCTGCTGGAACGTCTGCATAGAGCGGTAGCAGCAAGTTGGATGCTCGAACTACCCAGTTTACCTTGGGGAAAGCGGATTTCGACTAAACATGTGTCCATAAGCTCAATCTTGCTATCTATTTACCTGTCTCACTATCTATCCTATCTACCAACTTTCTGCGGAATTGCGACATTCGGAATGAGATTAAGCTGAAAGATTTTGAGTTCCCAAGAGTTGCTTTGAACCCTGATTTAGGTGACTAACAAGTGTCCTGTGAACTTAAGGCTGTAAAAGGAAAATAATAAAAGCTGATTTCCACCTTCGACCCCGTGACTCCGCTGCCGTAGCTACAGTAGATAAGTGGATAACTGCAAGAGTGAATAAACCGATTTATTCAAAATACCTTACCCTTACAAAGAAATTTTACTTGCTAACCAGTTTTAATGGCATGGAATTTAGCTGCAGGTGAAGGAGGCAGCTTAAAATTTTAACCTGTAAAATAAAGCGCTTAATGAATGAGTAAATGCTCGCCAAGAGATGCACTACCCACAGTTATCACTAATATTCGAATTTTTTAGTCAAAAGGAATGGGAAAAGTAGGAACGTATTTTTGCCTTGCAGTAAAATGGAAAATTTTATTGTTTTAGAAACCTAATGCATTTTGAACCTTTTAAGGGGGAGAAAAGATGCGACTGAAGCGAAACAACACAAAGAAAAGTTATATATTGAAAACCAGAAGAGTAACAAGGGCTATTTAAGTTTACTGGATTCAATTGCACTTTGTTTAATTTCCAGCTCTAAATTTTTTTGGGTGAATAAAGACTATATACATTATATCGGAATTTCAGGCAGTGAGACTAATAGTTCTCATCTCACCTCTGAGCCTTTACGAGAAAAAGGTGATGACACTGCAACCAAACGCAGCAGAACACATTTGTTGTGGTCATGTACGGTGGCAAAGTGCCATTTGGGCGGAATCTTCTAACAATTGTGAACTGTTATTGCTTTAGCTGTTATAAAAATAACCCTCTTGTAAGAGGCGGGGGAAATAGTTAAAGACAAATGTCCGCGACAAAACTATAATGCTTGGCAAAATTCTCCATCATTTTATTATCCTGCATTTTGATCGAATGCACAAAACGGATAGCGCTTTACCCGTTTACCGATGGGGATCACTGACTGGCGAAAATTCGCATGTTGACGCTGCTGACGTGCCAATACCTGCAAATCGGAACCCAATATCGCAGGCAAACTGTCCATTTTTTCGCGTAAATCAGTTATCGCCTCCTAAAATGCAGTTAATTTATTTTTTAGGCAAAAAAGGCAACTCAGTTTGAATGCTAGGATTATGTCTTGGTTAAGATATAATGTCGTAAATATTTTCCATCATTTTCAAACCACCTTTTACAAATAGCAGATCAAAGCTGTGATAAATTGCAGTGTTCAGATAAATTTCCTTTTGTGCACCCTTCTTTTTTGTCTCAATGCTGACATAGCACCGGCATCACGCATAAAATAACTTACCCCACAACGATGAAGAAAGAGCAGTCGATTTCCAGCAATTTTGAGCAACTCGCCTCTGGTTTGCAGAAGTTCTCTCAATTCACACCAATCCTCATGTAGGCGATCTTGCCACTGAGCAATTTGGGGTGAATCGGAGTGCTTTAAGTAAATCATCTTTCGACACACCATAATAGCACGAACCAGACGCTCCGGACTGTCGGAAAGTGGTGGCAACTGACCAAGTAATGCGAAATCATCGGGTAACTTAGGTGCGGAGGTCAAGTCTTCATGTACTAATTGATCCGTGAATTCATTACAAATTAACCTTCGATAGGTGTCACAGAAGTCACGTTGCAGATGGGCCCACTCGTCCAAATCTCTTCCCGTGTTTTCGACCAGAACTTCTTCGATTCGGCTCCAGATCCACTCCTAAAATTAAAAAGGGTACCCAATCCGGGTGTTTGTTACCTCAAATTAGCTAAAGCATATGCCAAAACATCGCTTTCTTTCCTATCAAACGGAGCAATGGAGTAGCCGCTGAACAATTGAAAAGAAGGTTATTTTTTTGACTTCACTTAAATGTTTTGTCCTATATAAACTCTACGGATCACGATGTAGCATACTCAGTTAGTACAGAGTGCCATAAAACTTGCCACATGTTTGCGACGCCACTTTTATTTTCGACAACCAGAACGCCACATGTATGGGACGTTAATAATTAAAACATGCTAAACATTAAGTAATGAGGTCTATTAATAGCGTGAAAAGTGTTGCGCAACGAAAAAACAAAAAAGTGGTTTTGTATGAAGAAAGACTTTTCACCTCTACATCACTGACTTCCTCATAGAGCCTATTCAAAGCGAGGAGTTCATAAAGTCGATGCTTCTTCTCTACTACTAGATCACGAAGATCTGTAAATTGCTTCTGTACCGAGGTCTGTGTGGAGAGCAGTTTGGCACTGGATCTTTCCAGCATGTGGATTCGTCGGCGTAATTTATGCCGATTTATCTTTGCTTTGGCGGTTTCATCGGTGTTGGCTAAGAGAGCAGTAATTTTTAAACAACGTGACAGCTTCTTCTGTTCAGCTGCTATCATATTCTCGATTGCATAAAGCAGATCGGCAGTTCGAGTGCCTATAAAAAATTTGATTGAATTAAATGGGATGGTGATACTTTTTATCCGTGCATTGTTTCTTGAAGGATCTCTGGTACAAATAAGAGCCAATCTAGCTGCACACAAGCCATCGGGAGAGATTTTTAGATATTAGACGTAAGAGAAGAAGAAGCTTTGGCTTTAGGTACACGATTTCGTAGAGACGCAGTAGAAATGTTTTCTGAGACTACGTTCACTTTTGACGGCCAGACTATTCCTGCATTCTATTAGACACTAACTCACAAACGAGATAGTATCACCCTTTAATGACTTTATGAAATTAATCGTAGAGTTGTCTATGGCACTTTATAGGGCTATCTGAATTCTATGGATAATTAACCTCCTGCGTCTCAGGTAGCTAAGCGGAATTTAGACAGACAGACATCAACAAATTGGCAAATTTCATCGCAAATAGTGATTGGCTTATAAAGTTATCTTAATCATTAATTAGCTCTGAATCGCACATAGGCAGTAGCTTTTCTCCTTTAAGTGGTTTTTTGAAAAAACGAAATCGAGCTGGCATGAAATGGGCAAAAAGCAATTTTAGAAATGGGATCTAATGCCTTCTTGATATTATGAAAATTTAACCATTACCACCTTCAGATTGTAATTTCACGTGTCAACCCGGTTTCCAAGCAATTTTCAAGTTTTTCATCGTTTTCTAGCCGGTCATCCTCATGCAAGATGTCATGAAAAGGTAATCAAGTTTAGTTAATGTGTGACAGGTCTTATACTCATCGACAAGTAAAGCAAAAATGCTTTTTCATACATAAACGCTTAAAGAGAACTTCTTCTTACTTAAATTTCGAAGTCTTGGTGCCTGAAATTCTGAGACGATGGTCTCAACTACTGAATGCTTTTTAATAGCCGCATGGGCCGAGGCAAGTCCTCGGGCTGCGTGGCATTCTATCATTACAGTGGACTCCGTCTCGGTTAGCCAGTTGTAGAGTTCCAACAGATCCATATGCTGAACAAACCAGGCTTGCCAATGACGGAGGACTGTGCGTTGCATGCAAATTTCTCGCCGTAACATGGCCTGTCGAAACACCAATTCACTTATCTTTGTTAAGAGCTCCTTCGAAAGATCTTGATGCGCCGTTATGAAGGCTACACAGCAGGTCTTCTCCTTGGCTGGGTGAATCACCTGAACCTTTAGAACTTCGCCCAATCGAAGCCACTCGATAGCCGTCTGTAATGTGATTAAAGGGTTAAATAAAATTTGATTTCGTCCTATTGACTTATTAAGTTGGAGGTTAGATATCTGGCAGACCTCAAGTCCACCTACTTTGTTTGACAAACATTTTGCACATGCCTTACATCCGGCAGTTCACAACTTTCTTCATTTCAACCCTCGTGTTGAAACTCCTTCTGTACGGTGTTTCCGTTAATATATGCACAAAAGGAATTTAAGAAAGTCACTTTAATGGACCCTGTCACCTTCTTTCATCCTTTATTGTCTCAATTTTTGGTTAATCTTCTGTCAGAATTCAGCTATTGATTTTGTTAACATAAAATGGCAAAAGTTGAAGATGGTTATTGCACCTTCTGCCTTAGCTCTTCCAATTTACCCCTCTTTATTTTAGACTATCTCAATTGTGTGACCCGCAGAATCGAGGAAGAAACTCAGGCGGTCTGACAAGGAGCAAACGCAATTAAAACAACATCTTTTAGCATCAAAATGCATAGCGAAGTGGACCCCATTTCAGGGCGATTGGTTAATAACACGGCATCTTATTCCCTCCAACATCTGCTAGCCGGTTCCATACCCATCTCCGATAGGGAGGCAATAGATAAGGGAATGAAACACGACCCAATATGTGGTCGAGCCCATAAGTGTCATCTTCTCGACAGCGTTTGTTTAACTTGTCATATATTAGTCACTTTTACGGTGGTTAATTATTAGGCTATCAAAAGGATGCTTAGAAAAAGTAAAAGGATAGAAACTTACTTTTATAAGTATCAAATTTCTGGCATTCCGATGCTTTACCTCGGCGGTGACATTCTGATGTCTAATAAGTGATTTTTGAACCTCTAGCAAAGATTGCACAGTGTTTTCATTACTTAGCTGGGTCAGCTTCTGCTCCAACCACTGATTCTCATCTCTGAGAGTCCTAAAAAGGAAAACAGGTGAGAGATTCAGTTTCCTCTCCAGAGCTTCCCTTTACAAGGCAAAATACGTGTCCTCTTGCAAGGCCAGGAGAGGATGAAAGCAAGTTTAAAAGGCATTTACTTCTCCGATTTGGAAAAGCCTGATATTAGGGGAACATCTTTGCGTTCCCCACTACTCAGCCTTTATAGACTCATAAGTCAATGCCGAGCGGCGCCTTTCATGCAGCATAAGCAAACGCATAAAATGTGTGCACATCTGGGATGTCGCGCGGCTTAAAAATAAGTAAAACAGGCAAGAAAATGGTCTGCTCCTTCACCCCTTCTTCCATAGTTGATTTGAATTCGTACAAGATCATACGATTTAAATAGAGAAAGGTTTTTTATTCCTTTATTCGTTATAGTTTTTGGCGTAAAATAATGCTCATTTTATTAATTCATTTCCGAGTAATTAAAGATGCCTTAATGCTAACTTTTAAATAGTAAACTTGATGAAATGATTAAAATGATTTGTCGGCAGTATTATGAACACGGCCAATGAGTTGCACGGACTGGATAGAATAGATCAACAGTTTGTACATGAATAAGTAAGTTTTCCAGGTTTTGTTCCCAAAGTTGTATTTAATGGGAGGACTAAACCATAAGCCCAGTCGAAACATTGATTTGGTTTTATGATTAACCGTGTTTCAAATGCAATGCTGAGAGCATGAATGGACGCCAAAGGAAACAGGAAATGAGTGCATGTAAGTGAAGTACTTATTTGATGAAACTAGCATGAAAGTAACTGATCTATGGATACAAATTGTGAAAACCAAAGGGCAAAAGCGTGAACACCCCTTCCCGCATGCTGTACTTCTGCTTTCTGAAGGAGGTAGCAGGTGTGTTCCTTCGTACTTTTAGAAGATTTAATCTTTTATGGTGCCAGAATTGCCAAGTACTTAAAAGTTCATTAGATTCCTAGATGAAGTTCTCATTAATAACTTACTGAAACTTGGGAGAATTGTGATTAAATTTCTGTTTGTTAAGCGACATTACCTCTTAAATGACAGACAATCAGTTACCACTAGCTTTCTGGCTGAGCAGATGTCACTGGTTCTCAAGGAAGGGGAAGAGGCAACATGCACTTAACTCCCAAATAAGTGTGTTGATTTGTCAGCCGACCGTGGTACATCATGTAAGATGACTTCCTTTGGCTCTTTTTTCCGAATTCGGAGGCTTATGAACAAGAGACAGATGTTTTTCTTTTCTTTACAATGGGTACGGGTTTTGGCAAATGCCTCAAACACATTCGACTGTAGCCTCAAATTTTACGGTACGAGTCCTGCATTCGCTTTAGCAGGATTTTTCTCTTCCGTTGTGGAGTTTGGGACAACCTCGGAGGATGATTAATCACCCATCAAAAGTTACAAGGTCAAAGAGATAGATGCTTATGGAACAACTTACCAACGCTTGGATAATTAGAAGTTCTAAGAACTATCAGGCACCTCCACATAATACGTCAGCCACCAATCAATGTTTGGCTTGCGATGAGAAGTGGTCAGATTTTTAACATCAGCTGAATGAGTACCTATCAACCCACTTCAAAGGCATAACCACTCTATCCTCAGTTTCTAAAGAACAAACTACAGCTTCTTTGATTTGGCCATCTGCTTACCCAAGGTAGCCGGACACATTCCAAGGACGTACCCTAAAAGCTGCCGGTACTCGATTCAACAACCAAAAACCCTAATCTTAAGGGACAAAACAAAGCGCGGTCTCTTCCCTCTCCTCCCTTCGATTTGATTCGTGAATTTCGTACTTGAAAACTGGACTACTTATTTGATGACTTTGACATGGAGAAGAACAAACTCGCTTCATTATCCCTATTCTATCTAACTTTAAGAGAACACAGTTGGGAAATGTGATTTCTTCCATTTATGGTTCAACTTACCGTAGCGCATTAAAAACTTCTTGATAGCTGGTGACACTGAGAGCACAAGTGGAGAGCCACTTCTTCACCTTGTCAAACTGAGCAATAACATGTCTCAACTTTTCTTCATATTGAGCAAATCTATCAGTATTCTCCATCAGGCATTGGTAGTGCTGCTGCAAAGAATACGGAAAGACTTCTGATTACTTCACACATTCACAGCATAAAACACTTTCGGAAGCTCTTAAGACGTTTTTCCTCCTATCTAATGGACACAAAATTGAGTAAATGATGCTTCGTCTGAATGCCCAAAACTATTTGCTCGGCAAACGAAAGTGGGCTATGTCCCATAACCTCAATAGAAAGTAAAAAGCAGAAATGAACGGCTTATAAGATTTTCTGATTGACCACACCTCAGCCAGCTCAAGTGTGTCCGAAGGAGGGTTGATAGAATATATGCAGGACTTTTGAGCTGCAAACGCAGGATGAAAGTGACCCTTTCCCTTTGTCCATAGTTCCTTTTCAACTTTTACAGGTAGAAGGAAAAGGAAAAAGTGTCTACATAGCGCCTGTATGCGTCGTTTGCATTCTGGAAATACCTACCTCAGCGAATAGGCGCTGCAGATTCTCTAACAGTTAAAATAACTACTCTAGGAAGACTCCAACTACTCTACTCCCTCGCGACTAACCGACAGCCAAAATCGGAAATAGTGAGCAAAGAGAAATTGGGAGAACATTTGTAAAATTACAAGTTATTAACACTTTTTCCTTAATAAACTGGGGAGATAGAGGATAGAGGGAGCAATCGACGACTAGAACGAGAAGCGAACAGCAAATGGGGTCAAATGAGACGTGTAATGTTTGTAGGTAATCACATAAATCTCATCTCGATTAGTCAAAGTGGACAAATAAATAAATGTTATCTGTAAAGTTTTATAATATAGAGAACAAAAAAATTGGTACTGGGAGTTGAAAAGGAATGGGAAGAAGACGTACTTTCAACTCCTGGAGGAAGGAGCGTTTATTCCGCAACTGCAACTTTAATTCATCCATTTTTACCATCGCAGTTTTCATAGCGCTGAGGTCAAAGGTATCAGCACAATTTACACCAACAGTAGTAAGGAAATGAAGGCAATTCTCGGAGACTGATCGTCGTTTCAGCCTTGCTAGTGACCCTGGCTCAGACGAGTCAACCAATAGTGAGGTCATGGATACAGACCTGAAATTTGGACGCTGTAGGGAGGAGTCAGTGGGTTTCTTGTAGTCACAAACTTGTAGACCAAATACTTTTACCGCTGCTCTCTTAAGCCATTCCAGGAGTTCCTCACAGCCCTCGGAGATTATGATCGCTATAAAGAGGAAAAGTATGAATCCCTTTCAATATTATGCATCATGCTATCTGACCTTCACACAGGATTGGTAACTTATAGCCCTGTCCTGCTTCTCCAAGCTATTAGCGTCCTAGCCCCTTTTTGCTTACTTAGGTTACCCTAAAATATGGACTCATGACTTCACAAACTAACCGGCAAATTAAATTACGGTTTCCAGGACTACCTAATATTGCATGGGTAGATAAAAGTCTATTGTTGTCCTCTCTTTTAGTTTCCACTTTAATCTACCTCATCATTCATTATCTGCCAATGTCGGATGTAGCCTGCCTGCATCAATAACAAATGATGTAATGGAGCTTTTGTAGAGTGTGTTGCATGGTATGCTAGGAGTGTGGGATTTGTGTTGCTGATCCGTAATGATACAAGAGAGCTGAGCTTGGAGGCAATAGAGCAGGTGATGGTGCGTCAAATTCATGAATATTTCCCATTACTAAAATGTATACAGAAAAAAACGCACCAAAAAATTTTCTGTGGTGGTTGATGTGAGTGATGAAGGCACTAAATGGGAAATTCGTAATGACAGCTAAGCAAATAAATGCCATATGACATATTTAACAACAGATGAAAAGAAGCTTCAAGGACTTCTTGCTGACTGCTTAGTAAATGAGCTGCAATAGAAAATGACTTTGCTTGATAAGCGGAAGAATATTTCATCAGTTTATCCCAACCGCTCAGCCTCCCGATCACCCAATACTTTGAAGCCAAATAATGTGCATGTTTGTGTGTGTGGAAAAGGACTTTCCGCCTAGTCTGCCTATAGGTGATGTTCACTAGATAGAGGTCGGACATAAATCAGCCTCTACTATTAATGATTTGAAGCAGGTTTCACGAAACTACTTCCTTATGAAGTGTCAATACTTCTAGGACTGACGCATCAACAAGTATTGTCTTGTCAAACAGCACAAGGCAAGATCTCACGCATCACCTTAAAATGAAAGACAAGTACTGAACCCTCCCCTACGCTCTCCCATAAGTGATGATTCCTACTTCTTCTCGGTCTTTTACAATCACGTGCGAAGTAGAAGAGTCAACTGGTAGAAATGGGTATCTTCGTCTTCTAACTGAGAGAAGTTGCAAATATGGATAAGGAATCACAAAGTAAAAGAAGCCTTAAAGAAATTACTCAAAGAATATTAAAGGAATAGGTTTCCGGTTGAACACGCACAAATATGTGACAAAGGACAAACCGTCTATCCATTGTTGGCTCTTCCTGCCATTCTGACTTTGTTTCTTTTTTATCCTTTCAGTTTTTACTCACCTCGATAAACTTCAACCAGTTTTCCACCCTGAGCAGCCAGTGTGGTGTTAAATTCATTCCACAATTTCATGGTGCCATCAAGGGCTTCCTGCAGGCATGCGGATATTGCCTGGTTTTCTTTTATTGTTAATTGTGCACTCTAAAGAATGACATAGGACTAGGCAATTATAGTTTTACTAAAAATGCTAAAAGAATTCCAAAACAAACGTTTCTGTACTGGTAGAAAAGATATTTTCTGTTATAAATTGTTCTGTTGGATAAATGCACATCGGAGTGATGCGGCGGAGGAATCGCGTCTGTTGGAATTAAGAGAGTACCTGAAAGACTTCGCTGGCTAGTAATCCGTAGCTCTTTACTTCTGCCTCGAAATTTTTAAGCAGGTGATACTTCTGAATAGCCTTTTGCTCCTGCAGCGTTGCATCATTAGCGATAAATTGCGCAGTTACAGCCGTCTGACGCTCCAAAGTCCACTCTTCAATCTTTAAGATAAGCATAGGAAAATGAGAGCAAATAGCCCACAGGCCCAAATATTTTTTTCGGATTCAAGCAACCTTAAGTCTTCATTTTTCTGGTCCAATTTTTGCTAAATAGTCCCTCTTCTGTGACAAGACCTGACCGCAGTAAAGCATGCTCTGAGTGGGTAATTTAAGCCGTGAATGCTATGGCGATGCAATCTGCGCCTAGTTTGAACGCATTTATGGTCCGCTCTACGATTTGATACTTTGTTGTCCTTGGTTTTGACTCCAAATGTCCCAACACCTCCTGATTCCATTTGACGATAATTTAATTCGCTGAAACATTATTATGAATCTTTTTTGTAACGACTGCGGCCGATAGTGAGGACTGCACTGCAGTCAGGTCACGCAATAAAATGAACTTTTTTATAGCGAACGAAATAATCAAAGCTTGCCCCTAAGGAAAATTATAAGTTTGTTTTCGTATCCGTTCTCATAGACACGGCAGGTTTTAAAGCAATAGTGGTGCTTTTTCGTGAAGTAAGGAATAGTTTCCGATTCTGCCTTATTTGAAAGACAGACTGCCAAAGCTTTCACCCATGTTTGGAAATCTTTGCAGTAATTTTTATTGAGAGCTGTTTTCACCCCTAGAATTTGAATTTATAGACAGATTTTTAATTAAATGATGTACCAATGCAGGGAATGTATGTTGAAATCGCTTCGCTTAACATCAGCTACAAGCCGTGTCCAATTTTACCATCACGTATATAAGGTAATACTAGTAGTATTTTCTTTCCTAATCTAAAGAACATAGCTGGTTTAGAAGTTTAACAGACAGAGAAGGGAGGTAGGTTCGAGAACGCACGCTCTTTAGTTGATTCAACTTCTCCTTCTCGGTGAGGCGAAATTCCAGCAAACGAAGCACATCAGCAGCCTTCTCTTGAATGTTTGTGTACCTATAACGCCCCAAAACAAAGTGATGCAATGCAATTAAGTATTGAAGAGAGAGCACAAAATTCTGCAAGTTTTTGTTAGTCAAATTTTTTGGTTCGTTTTAGGCAGTAAACTAAAAAATAAAACAAAACTTGACAATTGTTGGAACACTATGGGGTTTTTCACTTTAACTAGTTGTGTGTATTCTAACAGGCAGTTTTTGGCTTTAAAAGTTTTAAACACCTAGGAAATTTAGGCTCAAAAAGATGGTTGAAAAATTAAATAATTATTTCTCAGTTTAATCTCAATCGCAAAACTGGTCATCGCATCGTCATGTGATTTCGACCAAGTAAATTTCCAACTTCTTAAATTCTTTCTTGGTGGGCCGCAATGCTCCAAGATCACTATTAGAAAGATCGCCAAATTTAGCTTTTGGAATTTTCATTGATTTGTTCAGACTATTCGCCAATGGCAAAAGGCAATGTGCTGAATGTAAAACTCCCTGCTTTTTATGCGGAACAAAATCCCACTTCGTTAACCTTTTCATTTTATCAAACATTAACTAGGTTTTGATTGTCTATGACCATGTTCGGTCATTTTGACGTTGAGATTGGGAAGCAAGTAGGACGGGAGGGGACGAATGCTCTAGATGGGATAAGAACTGGATTTGTGCGCGCAAAGTTCATAGAACCGTTATTGCATTAATTTAAAATTTTTATGCAAGAGGCGATTTACCGTTTACACTCTCACTAAAGATGGCCTACGTGTCGCCAAGCTTATCTCAGTACAATTTCACCACCTTCGTCTACGTGTCTATTAATATTTTAGACAAAGACACTACACTGCAGCATTTTACTTGTGAGCATTGTGACTGACTTCAAAAAGCCGTCTTAGCGATAACTTAGATGTAGTGACGAAAGTGAGCCCTTAAAATGAGTTCAACAGTATTTTTAATGCAAATCGTTAATTTTTATTGATTTTGACCTGATTAATGGGCAGTCGTACCTGGTTGTAACAGTCCTCACTCTGACATCGTACTTTTCACCGAATTCATGTTCATCGGACTTTAACTGTAGCAGCCTCACTTGATCAGAGAGGGCCTGAATTGACATGAGCACCTGTTTTTGTGTCATAATTTTGCCACGAATATGCTCAATTGTGGGCTAAAATAGCAAAAATTTGGACGACCGGTAGAGAAGCATGCCCGCAGAATAAGAACAAGAAGAAGAAAAGAGAAGTGGCAACGAACCAGGTAGTTGGTTTGAACTATTTGATTCTCCTTACGACTGAGTAAGGCGTTTAATCCTTCGATTTCGCAAAGGACGACCTAAAATTTTTTCCAAATATACCATGAAAACACTTTTATGAGTTTAATTTTCAAGGTTTTCAAACGCTTGAGCTTCTATTTGCCAATATTCCCTAGCATTACTTGATATTTATAAAGGCTGCATAGTAGACGCTGAATGCACCAAGTCAAAAATAAAATTTCTTGCGTCAGAGAAAAAAGCTTGAAGTAAAATTTTATAAGACGCTTCTGTTATTTACATGTATTTGTAAATTCCAAAAATCCTTTTTATTATTCTGAACGGTGTACATAAATTTGGATCATGCAATGTCGTAAAACCGAATTTTCTCTTAGTTGAAAGCAAATCTATCTTATATTTAAAATTATTAGGATATTACAAGTGCAACTTTTTAACTTTTCCTTTCGTGGTTCAGATTATGTTTTCTGAGAATATTTTCAATCTCAATTTGTGCCTTATTGTTTGATGGATGGAATTTTGTTAAACAAATGTGAAATTTAGAAGCATTGATAGCGACGACTCTGAGATCACTTATGAAGAAAAAGACAAAAGCAAAGAAGGTATAGAATGTTTACCTAAATAATTAATTCTTTATGGAATCTGTGGCTTTAAAGATGCCTACTTTAACTATTGCATAATCGATTTCCAAAAGGCGCCTAAAACAAAACAGGCAGTCTTAAACCACTGCAGTAATAATTAAACGACAAATTTTGCACAAGCAGCGAATGTGGTACTTAAATCCTACTTTAATGCCACGCTGATGTGCCAGACTGCCTAGCTGATGATTGCACAGGATGAGCAGATCCGACCACTCGCATTTGAGAGTGTCGAGCCTCTCCGTGACGGTTACTGCGACAACTTCCTCCTGACTTGCAGCTAAGGCCTTACCGTGCACCACTAAGGCCTCCAACTTTTCATTTAACGACTCCAACTCGGTAGCGATGGTATGAAAGACCTCCAGCTGCTTGTTGATTTCACTGATGGATGTCGGTAACTCCAAAGAAGTTATTGTGTTATGCTTGCTCATCAGTACGGTACTCATTGCCTCCAGCTCCTTGGGAATGAAGCAGATCGAAAGATGTATCAAACATGACGTCTTCTCTGATGTGCCAATGCACCAATATATCACGCCAATTTTCGTTGATAAGAATCCAACGACAACTACATTGTCAACGTTACTAAGCTGTATAAATAATTGCACTATTTAGTTGACTTTGCGCTCAGAAAAAATGGTTTTCAAATGTCTATTTTTGGAAAAATTCGCAGGATGCGAATCCTTAAATTATTCACGAAATTTTGATGGCTAAATAGTAAAGCCCTAAACACCGGTAAGCGCAAATAAAACCAAATCTAAGAACCAAAAAATGTGGCAATTTACCTTTATGGGTTTTAATACTTTATTTTGAAAAGAGATTTTTAGGGGAAAGGAAGAAAGAGAAATTTTGCATTAAACAGGTGGATGTGAGGCAGTGTTCTTTCATTCATTCTGAATATTAGGCACGAATTTTGAAAAAAGACAGCTAAAATAATTGGAAGATGGGTACGTAAAGCATAAAAATGAATTATATCTTCAAGTGCTTTTAGAAAGTTGGCGTAGTTATAAAGTACTTGATGCTATAGCACCAGTGTTGTGCGGTAATCAATAGCAGTTGTGCTTGATGAGGTCATCTAAACGTAAAAGTCTTCCCTTGTTCAGAGTAGGAACAACGTAAAGTTACCAAGATTTAAACACTCTTGTGACTAATGCTTAAAGGAATAATGATTCACCTGTCAATAAAACAAAAGGGCATGAGATTTCCCATTTAATGCCCTTACCTGTAACATACTTTGAAAGGCTAATGAAGTCTCTAGCCGTTTTTGGTATTCATTGAGGAGGACCATGAATTCCTCCCATTCTGTGCTTAATTTCGAGCGCAACTCCTCCAGGATCGACTTTGCTCCTCGTACAGCCACTCTACTCTCTGACTGCGCACTCAAGGGCGATTGGAGGTCCTCCAGCGCGGTGTTCAATGTGTCTATCTTTTCAAGCATCTGACCCACTTGCTCCTTGAGAGCATTCAGGTCAGTCTCCCAACCACCCATTCGACATTCCATGCGAATCATTTCTCCCATGGTATATTTTGTCTCACCCGTAGTGAGAAGTAGCTCCTTCTTTTGCTTCACCCAACGTCGGGTGTTGAGTAACTCTCCATTAAGATGCACGAGACGTTTTGCAGTATCAATGGAGAGGCGTTTCATCTTAGTAATGTGAATGAGATCATTCCAGGCATTATAGGTGTGCTCAATAAGAGTGTTCCACGAGGAATCATTGAGGAGGCGAGCTTGGAGAGTGTAAAGGATTGGAAGAGATGTTCGAGTGTGGAAATCAATCTCCTTTTCCAAGGCCACAAGGGAAGGCTCATTCGTTATTAGGGAAAAGAACTCAGTTGAGGCTTTTGTGGACAGATGGAGGAATGGGGACTCGATTTCTGAGAGGCATTTTTGACTAAAAACGATAAAAATGGTGCCACAAAGCATAGGTTAGAAGTGGAGGTATTTTCTAATGAGCTAAATATTACCCATTCTTTTGATTATTTTGCTAATACTTCCCCAACTTTTGTGGAAGGAGAAGAGGATAGGAGGAAGGAAAATGATTCATCGACATGCTGAGGGAATGTTTTTACAAAATGGATTATTAGACTTCTGTATAGTAACCTCTGAATATTCCCACCTGTTTTGCTCTCAAGAGGCTAAAACAAAACGCCTTTCTGATTAATGATTTATATAGAATCCAGGATGTAAGTAAAGAGCTATTTGAGACAAAATCATCCTTCGTTAGGTGACTAAACGTTCGGCCTAGCTCCACTAAGGCAGCAAAAATTAAGGACAAAACTCATACTGCACATAAGATAAAAAGACTACAACTGCGTTGTTCTTTCTGTTTTTTTTTGGTATCTCTAGTGCATTCCTCTGATCTCTCATCACTGATTTAAGTCCACTCTCCTAGCCTCAATTGGCGCTGCAGCCCACCACTTTTCAATCGCCTTGTCTACTTCACGATTTGAGTCGACGTCGGTTGCACAGATGTGGCATACTCGCTTTATTTCGGTTTTGTATAGCACTAAGAATATGAAGAATGTGGTATCTGAGTCTAGTATCCAGAAACGGAGAGATAACTTCGATGAAGATGCATCATCCTCAAGAAGGGTCCTCAACTACGCCTAACTATAATGATCTTACGGTTAGCTTTCAAGTACCCCATGCAACTAATAATTTCATACTATGTCCAATGGTGAGTGCCATCTAATGGTTACCCTACTTTCTTGTCAATAATCAAGTGAGGTAAGGATAGAGTCAAAACATAGAACAAAAGGAAGACAGTCAGTAAACTGGCCCTGTATTGTCAACTAATAACCATCCTCTCTGCTGCCAACGCAGCGAAAATGGAACCCTCTCCAACTACACCAAATTGTTTTTTGTGAAATGTCATGATGTCATATTTGTGTCTCTTCTCTACTGTTTCATCAAAATAGGTGTCGCCACACTTAAGTCATTTTACCAAAAATGACTTTGGTTTAACGAAGAACCCCACTACTTAACTTTTTAAAAAAAACTGTTGTCTTTTACTTTTTTCTTTTTGGTGTTTGCAGAGCTAATGAATATGTGTCTTCGTTTCGGCTGAGGTCATTAGTCAGCCATTTTCGAGTTGTGGTACTTATCACAACAGCTTTAAATTCGTCATTAATCTCTGTACTTCAATTGCTGCATTTCGGCCTAGATGTATTGCCTTGGTCTTCCTTTCCTGCACGCATTTTTCCTTATTTATCGAAAGTCGCTCAAAAGGGAAAGGGGAAAGTAGTAATATGCAGTGCCTCACCTTTGGCGAATCCACGGTAGCAGTTCGCAACACCTCTGAATGGCGTGTATTTTCGCCCGCTCCGCAAGAAGCTGTTCATGTCGCGTCGTGGCTTCTTGATTAATCTCGTTCAAACTCTGATGCAATTTGGTGAGCTCCATACGGATGGTTCTTTGTGTCTGAGCCGCTATTCGTTGGAAACTTCTGGCGCTATCTTTTCTTAGCTGGTATTCAGGATTGACATCAGTGGGTAGCAGAAAGCGCTGTTCAATCTCTTTCAAAACTTTCCGGAATTTAATGATCTCTGTTAAGATCTATGGAAAATAAAGGCAATTTCTCAATTATTTACAGGTTTCAATGTTAAATCTATTGCGCTAATTGAAGCCAAAGTTTATGTGACTTATACGCTGATAACATGTTTCGAGAGACCATAAATAAGGAAAGGTAAGCATAAGACTTTCTAAAAAATGCTATAATAAATGATATTATATTGCAAAAATTCGAATTCAAAATTTGTGTACAATCAATAACTACTGCATTTGAGGATCAAATTATACTATTTAAGAACCTATTTTATTAGCCCGAGCTTGTTAAACATAACTATCTTTAAACACAAAAACAATCTTAAAAATATCAAACCTTTTTAAGACATTCCTTTATTGAGGAAGAAAAGCAACAATTTCACTACGGCAACAGCGATATTACAAGGAATCGAACGATAGAATGCACGTGTAAAAGCATTTTCATTTTTAATCTTAAACTTCCCTCCTCATTGCATTGATTAAGCGTCTTAATGCTCAATAGTATCAAGTTGACTGCGCGGTTACGAGGTCTCCCTCTCTCCTAATCTCTAGCTTGAACCCATAGGAGCATAACCAAACTGAACCAGAGGGCAAAGGAGACAACATACCATAATTTTTTGTTGGATTCTTGATTGAATGTGTAAATATTTTAAGAATACCATGTTCTTGTAAGGAGGATCTTCCCACCAGCATTCGTTTGGGCCGCTAAGGTTATTTGATAGCTCTGTCAAAACGTCTGGAATGGGAAATTCCACAAAATAGGCAAATTTATGACGAATCCACTCTGCTATCGCATTAGCCTCTGCTTGAATCTCTGGTATGGAGGAGAGAAGATCCGCCACCATCTTCAGAGTGGAGAGTTCTCGATGCAATTCCTCCATTTCTCTGCACAGCATTGCTCTTTTTTCCTCTAATTCCTTCTTTTGTAAAGCCAACTTCTGTTGAGTGCTTGCCTTCAGTTGTCGTATAATATCCAAGCCTGTTAAATGGCGTGACTGGAATTCTCGATAAATTCTAATCACAGTAGTATTCCGCTGTATTCTCGATGATCCGTAATTGGTCAGGCTTTCTGGTCTGGTCTCGAGACTTCTAGATCGCCTGATTAACAATGGTTTTGGCAAATTTGTTGTTAGTTGTGAGGGCTTGACCGTTTGGTACTGATTTTGTGACTTCCCGTCGGTGGTGTATTCGTAAGACTGACTACGTTCACCACCTTGTTTGCCAACCTCGTAAATGAAAAGCCTCACTTTACTTAGGATGGAAACAAGGGTATCGATGGATTCGATGTTGAATACACTGATTGGTGTTTGTTCTATTAGCCCGAATAAGACACGAGTATGTTCTCGCCAGTCCTACAAAAAAAGCGCCTCTTCCTATTTTCTTTAAAAATTTTCAATCTTATCTTTTTGTGTGGGTCCAACTGGACTGTAAAATAATGTAGACAAATCTCACCTTGATGGAGGTCAAACTTTTGCACATTTCGCGATACAGGTCAGCATTTTTCGTGGTTTCCGAGAAAAACTTCTTATAACATAGCAGAGTGCACCTGATGGCCAAATTGATACCCCAAAATTGGATATAACAACAACAGAAAACGCATTCACTTTTCGTTTTGGCGATAAAACTCCAATCAAATGACATGTTTGATACCTCTTCGGCTGCTGCATTACATTTATTCTCCCAAATGGAGATGTTATTCTCAGTAGGATATTGTTTCAATAGATAGGTCCAAATTATCTTCAACTCCTCTGTTAGGCCCACTAGTTCGAGAAGCTTGTCCAGGCAGGTACGTCGTTTTAGCAAAAATTCTTCTCGCATGCGAAATTTTTTGCTTAAAACTCTCCAATATTTGTGGATTTGGCAGAAATAATCATCGCAAGACCTAAGGTCGTGTAAAATTTGCATTTTTTGGTTGTGATTTGCTTCCGCATCCACGATCAGTGCTGCATTTCTCTGAATTCCTCTCTGAATAATAGCTCTTTGCTGACTAAGTAATTTTGTGGAAATTTGGACTTCACTATGCCAGGTTTTCAGGCTAGTTTGAACTCCTCGAGAATCGCTTTGGGCTGCCAAGTCAACCAGGTGGTCGCACTCAAGAAGCCAGAGCTTATGATGTTCTGCCTTTCTGTAAAATTTGTCCAACAATCGCTTTTTCTGAGACTAAAACGTTGAAATTGAAGTTACCGCAATAATTGATAGTTTGTACTTTTTCAGCACTTTTATACGTTTAAATCTGATGTTTAAATTTTGTCTTTGGTTGCTCGTTACCCACATTATTTTAAAAGACATTTTTAAAGGAAAATTTTTAATATTAGTCCCAGAAGTTGTTGCACTCCATAGGAGGGTTTCTTCACTTAAAAATAACATTAATTTTATGAGGTCATGAATGACAAGAGTATTAATAATGAGAGTAGAATAACACTTTAACCTCACCTGTTTTTTTTGGTCTTGCCAAATTCGTTCTATGCATGCCGCTTCGGCTTCATCAAATTGTGCCCAGGTCCTATAAACTGTCGGATAGTCAAATTCCGGTGGCGGAGAGGGTAAATAATATCCCCAGGCAAGAGTTTCCGTTCTTAAATGCAACCAAGCAAGCTAAAAAATGCAGAATGCCTCTTTGTGTTTACTACAGTAAAATTAGCGTTTATAACCAAGGAACAGGAAGAAATTCTCGAGACTTGATTAGTAGGTAGTCGTTGCAAAATACGTAAATTGCCTGAAGGGTTTTCTACCCAGCTTGCAATTAATTAGCTACTATTTGCAATATTTCCAGTGAATTAATTGTTTTCATTCGTTCCTTTTAAAGTTCTTTCTATTCTAAAGTACCTAAACATTGATTCACCAATGAACGCGCGCATGTCATTTTACTCGCGTCTCATGTTTCCATCCATCTTGTCAGCTTTTAGTTTTCAGAGTGCCTAATAAGTACCCAAGTGCATACCAAATAGCTGATCCAAGACAATTGATCTGTGTGCATTGAGTATTTTGGTCAATCTACTTGACTCATAAAAGGGTCATTGGTTAAAATCCTACCTCAATCTGTCCAATTTCCTCCACTTTCTTTTCTTTCTCATTTTCCCGCCATTGGGCAAGCTTGCTGGAGATGAGCTTAACATCCTTAAATTTGCTTAGTTCCACAATGTATTGCAAATTTGTCTTCATCCACCTTCGAAAAACATAGACCTTCTTCATATACGCTATCATTCTCCGTTCTGATGTCAACACTCTGTCAAGTACTACAGCCAGACGCGAAGCAGATTTTTTGAACTCTTGATCCTCGTTTAAACGATGATACCAGGTAGCAACTACAGCCACCACACAACGCTCATCATTGCTGTAAGCAACAAAGTCAGCTGGATCAACGATTGTGGGTATTCGGAAGGCCTTTTTGGCCAAAGAGAATGCCTCCGAAAGGCGGCTTATTGGCGATGTAGTTGCTGACGCGAGAGCAGCAAAATCAATGAGGTAGGGTCGGTGACGATGCAGAAGGGCGCACATCGCTAGACCATCCCTCCAACTGGAGGTGAAATTGGCGATGTTAATCTAAACACCATCCAAATGTCAAAGGTCAGTATTGACGAATGTCTCCTTCTAATTTTTCTTTTTCTTTCACTTTCTTATTTAATGAAAAGTTGTGATAATGAACGAATCTAATGTGTGAAACCTATAGTCATGCTTTTTTACCCATAAAAAATTACCTCCTGGATTAATTTCGAGAGTGTTTTAGGAAAGGTGAGTGAATCGAGATGATAACCGAATGTTCAATTGACACACGCAGAGGAAGGTGTTTAGAGGCATGCAATTACCTGAAGGTTAAGAGGCATTCCTCTGATGCGTTTCTACCAATAGCTACCATCCAGTACTAATGGGTTCAATTATGAAATTCCTTTCTAATGTAAAATTTACTTTGCTAACAAAGAAAATGACAAGACAAAACAACGTGGTAGCACTTTGGTCATATTCAAAGAAAGTTGAGAAACAATTCCCGCAGAGACCCATGGACACTTACCTTAAAGAGAGTTACACTGCAAAAGATCTAATAACGCATATATAGGTTCAATAATATATTCTGATGCCTTTTAGGTTAATGAACGATTAAAATTTACCTTAAATCTAGGTATTTTGTTTATTCAACCAGAAAAAGGTAAGAGTGAGGGAGATAGTATCACAAGAAGTAAAAACAGTTGATTTAGATCTCTTTCTCAACGGCGGTTGGATTGGTTTCCTTCAAGAAATATCCAGTTTGTGCATTTTCTATCAGCAAAGCTGGTCAGACTTTCATTAATATACGAAACAAACTACATCAGACTTTTCATTTTGCTAGCAAAAGCTGCTGTGGAGTCGATGTAGTTCCAAGATAGAGAGACTGTTTCCTGAGGTAATTACAAGTGGTGACTTTAGCCTCTACCCTGAGTAGCTTAAATTCTTCAATTCTCCTCACTCCCAGCTTAACAAATCCAGTGATTCGCTTCCACTTTCTTGTCTCTGAAAGAATAATTTTTATGAGCACGATAAAGTTCCCTATAGGAATAGGCATGGGAATTCCTCTTGAGTGTGCCTTTTTAGAAAAAAATCTACTATTTGAAAAGCAAAGTTTGAAAAGAAAGTTATGTTAGATACATTTATAAAAACTGATATTTAGGCTTAATCCAGATAAGAATTGGTATTTTGGTGCATTCTTCCCTCAATCTAATTTATGTCCTATTTCTCAGCAAGATTTCTCCCAAGATGTTATTTTGTTAAGTACGAAAATTATCCTGCAGGACATTATTTGTTGGGTCTTTTTTTCAAACCTGCGGATAGGGAGCCGTCTTCAACTGACACCACCGAAGAAGCGCGTTTTTCATCTCTACTGGTGACTCCTGCTCCTGGTGATGTATTAAGAGTGAACGAGAGAGCTAGAGAGGGGGGATAAGAAAATGAAAAAAAAGAAGAATAGACCCTTGTGTTTACAAGACAGTAGTGACAATTTGAACACTGAGCTTATGGTATTGAAAGGTGTGAGTCATTTTCTCAATTTCAGCAGTGGTCTCAGTAAATAAAAATAAAACAAAGATTAGTTCCTTTGATGTTTTAAATTTTCTGCCATATTTTCTCTACAAATCTTCTCTCCTAAGAGGCTTTTTTGTCTCTTATCTCTTCTAGAGGGAAGACATAAATCCCACGTCAATTCGCCACGGAAGCAAATATGCATGGCTTGCTTCGATGCAATAAAGGCCAAACATTGTACTTTGTATCTGTGATGCTTTAAATCTTATAACACCCGAAAAATTTAAATAAGGTCCGGATGAAGACACTTTGTTAGTCTCATCAAATAACAACTATTTGAGAAGTTGGTTCGGAATTTTTGGAAGAAAGGTCCAAAATATAAAACAAGGCCAAAATAGACTGCAAAAACTAGTTTGCGGTCATTTGGCGGAGCTTGCCGCAGTGATTTCCCTTATCTTGTAGAGAAGTAGCTCACAAGGACCTGTTTTGCTCTCTCGCATCCTGTCCGACTACCTTCAAGTTTTGCTTCAACCCACCGGACATGACTGCCTTAAATACTATGTCCGATTCCAGTCGGAGTTGGTCACATAAATGTAATTCATTTTCATGATTCCTGTCCGACAGCAACATAGAAAAGGTTCGTTGCACGGCAGCCCGGCTAATCACCAAGTAACGGAAGATGTACTACTATTAAGGAAACATAATATCCTCGACGTCTACTTGAACTATTGGAGAATAATCTTTCAAGAAGCATTCCAGCTGATGTTTGTCTTGAATTACGCAACGGTTGGTTCTCATATTCGTTGCGCAATTTTTTAAGCACTAGATTTTTAGAAGGGCTTCTGCTCTACTTAAGATACTTTTTACAATGTGCTGCTGAAGAGAAAACCTTTATACTGACTGACTAGCCTCTCAATCCCAGATTTGTTTCCTATGCGCTTCTGGCTGAAGATCAAACCTGAGATCTACACGGCTATCCGCCTGCTTCCTTGAAAGATGTTCCTCATCAAGAGCAGACATCAACAGTCATCTGGTAGATAAAGATCTAAATCTTTCTAGGCAACGAAACTTCTCATGCCACCGTATAGTCCGTCAGCATAGTTGGAGTTCCGAATTAGATAGGATTTAAGGTCCAATTTTACATCGTCATCCATTCTCTTCGTATGCTAAGCCTCCAATTAATGATTAACAACTTCTCTTTGAGTTTGACATTATATAGAGCTGTACAAACATGGTATAAATCGGTGGTTAGCCTCTTCTTTGGCAACTTCTCTATCCAAAACTCCTTGCACTCGTAAAATTTGCACAAATTCTTCATAGATGACTAAGGATTGTTTGACTTCTCAAAGGTCAGGGTACGGTTATGAATGCGATGCACTCCGATTAAGTTTTTAAGTGTCTCTTATAATCTCATTGTGCAATTGATGGCCTATAATGTTTGAAGTGTAATTCTTTTTAGTTTATTAAAATTCTGCTGTGCTATAAAGCACTATTTTACTTACTTTCAAAGTCAAGCTAATTAAAACGTCTGCAGTGCATTATACGATTCGCGTGTCAGCACCACGTAGACGCAAAATTCGAATTACACTGCTACGCACAACGCATAGGAGGTATTGCAACACCTCCTTCCTGTTTAAAAATATTTGCCAATTTAAGTTTACTTTTATAAATTCCCTACTTAGTTTCTCAAAAATGGTAAAAGGTCTGAGGATGCTAACTAGTATCTCGTTAATAGAACCTAATAATAATGAATTATCGATGTCAATCGGAAATTCAGAGAGATATATTTAATTTGAAGGAGAAATGGAAAGCACTTTATATTAATGAGGCCATTAGTGCGTGCTACACATGAGACTGAGATACCTGAAATTTGAGAATGAAGGTCCAGATGAGACCAAGGATGAGGTGGACATTTCCATCCACTATATCAATGGGGCCGATGTTCCCTGGGTGGATATTCATCTGCTTCATTTGATCCAGAGCTTTGCTGACATTCTCCAGCGAGTGAACACGCATTTTTCCACGAGACAGTGTGATCTACCAAGCAGCATAGCGTGTCAAGCATTCATGTTTTCTTTGAAGCCTTTTTAAATAAAAACTTGCTACGTTGAAAAAGTGCAGCTGAGCCAATCAGCGTAGTGTAAAGCTATATGGATTGAATAAGACAGTGTTGGGGATACAAATATACTTCTCAGTATGTGCAAATTTTAAATAGTCGTGAAAGAGCAACTTTGTTGCTCAAAGCTTGCCTAAAATGCCTCATTAGTTCAAGGTAAAGCCACTCTCATTCATAACTTAAAATTGAGAAGGAAAACATCTCATTTGTTCCTTCCTTGACGGTAAAGCCTTTTAAAACTGCTGAGGTATTATGACACCCAGTCATGAGTGTTTGTGTTGGTGATGGCATGCAGTTTTTCACATTCAGTATTAGGACAACCGTATGAGCAGGAAGCACTTATTGATGCTTTGTCACCACCAGCGATTTATTTGACTTATTTTTGTGGTACACTCCGTCAATATTACACTTTTAAAGTGCTCTGCAACTGCTGCATTTTCCCTTGCCTGTATTTTTATGCCTTAGCCAGTTAAATTAAGTTATTGTAGCAAACTCCACCAAAAAAGCACACTATTTTATTTTTAAAATCGCCATATGATTTGTAGTTTACAACATGTACTTCAGTTAACCACTGCCCAAAAGCAATAAGGTTTGAAGTGCTTTTCATATCATGCATATAATGCCACTACATTTCAATCCTGTGACAGGGTGTTGGCTATCAATTTCTCGGTCCTTGTTGTTTGGGGACATACGACATTACTTGCCTCGGTGGGGGGTGGACAGATTCAAATGGCAAATTCGAGAGTTTGCTGACCATAAATTATCATGCAGTACAGTGATTTATAAAAAGCCATTCCAAGGTGGATTAAAACTTGAAGAGGGTGTCACTCAATCACAGAACTGAAATTAGCACTAGATCACTACTTTTAAAGGGCATCAATTATTAAAATCCACTTTGCAAACAGTTTTTAAAAATTTTATTATATTTCTTTTAAAAAATTTGAGGATTTGCCAACATTATTTGCAGGCAAGTGAGGCTAAACTCTACGGAACAATAAACTGCGCCTCTTTGAATGGGTTTCAAAAATTGACACCAGATGAAGTCACAATAAAAGCATCCCGATTTTTAGCTGCACCTCTTTAATGCGCTTTCTGTAAAACGCCTTAAAAGTTCTTTGAATAAGACCGAATTTAATTGGGAATGCTTTTCGTAAAGGCTGTATTTCGCTGAGGATTAGTAATCTCAAGAGTATCTTTGACCTACAAGGTCAAACATGAAAGAAACCCATAATTTGCGTTTCCTTTAAAAATGTGCTAATTGCTGTGAAACAGAACTTCTTTTGCTTGACTGAATTATTCTTTGTACTTTACGAGCATAACAATTCTAATATTTTTAAATGTGTAGAAATGCAGGAAAATAAGGCCTACGTCCAAGTTTAACAGTAATGAATATCATAATTGTGCTTGACATTAAAAATGGCTCATGTCATACAAACATTTTATTCAGATCGCTAATAATTCAGACTTACCTTTCTGCCAGTAAAGAACTCCAGAAGACGCAAGAGCACCCTCCCGTCAGAAAGATCCTTATAAAGGTCCTTCACTTTATGAAGCGATTCATCGCCTTTAAAGGTTAAAGCAAAATGTCCTTCGACACTGTCATCATTGATGCCACCTTGGAGATAACTGCTAATAAATGGCTTTTCAAAGGCCATTTGATCAGCTAGCTCTAAGTGGGCATTAACCCATTTCGTAAATATCTTCTTTTGTTGAAGCGCCCGAGCCTCTGTTATAACAGAGAAATCATAAGTGAGAAATTATTAGATCTGCATCTACCAATGTGATTTGAACAGAAACTAAAAAAGAGTAGGGATATTTAGTTGTCGTACACCTACTAGGTAAAACGCAAGACAAATCAACCCCAGAAAAAACTTGACAAAGAAGAACTTACGCGACAGGAAGTGAACTCGTGTTTTTTCAAAGGCGTCAATGCTCGTCATATTTTTAATCCTTTATCTATAATGACAAAAGCGTGAAATGTAAATTTGGACAAGAATTGTTAAAAATGCCTTTGAAAATCGATTTATTACAAATTACATAAAAAGTACAGGCAAGCTTCGGGCATTTGAGTCGTAAATTGATGCACGTTGCAACCAATGTAAGTGTACGCAATAATAAGGAAAATATTTAAAAATGGGGGAAATCCTGATAGGGACGTAGAAGCAACAAAACAATATCAACTGTTATAAAACATCACATTCTTTGCAGAAGTGCAGTTTATTCAAAAAACAAAGCCAAAATGTGCCGTTTATAATTTCGCTGTGCAACAATTAATTGGCATATATTTAGTTTAATTTACTATGTCGAATCTACTGGGTCATGAACATGTTCAATTTAATGTAAAAATTTACAGTAAAAATAAGTAATGATACAGTATAAGACGTTAGATTAGGTTTTACGTTAGGTGCTTGCAAAAGTGTGCAAGGCTATGGTATGCTGTGATTACTTGCCAGCCATTTAAGTAACACGAACTCCCGTGTCCACGATGCAGGGCCAAATCAAATTCTTGCAGTAATGCGCGTATCAATCACTGCTTTAAAATTACAATCAAATGGTTCAAATTCTTTCTTATAAATGTGCACCCCAAAAGCACCATTGTTTTAATCATATTTATGGAATGAGAAAGACCTATTTCCATTCCCATTAGGGGTGTTTTGGTCAGTCATGAAAGTGCTTCGTGATTTGTGTCTTGCCATCATTACTTACACCAGCAGTGCAGTTATAGCTTTTGTACCACCGCTAAACGATCCGTCACATTTGAGAGGTCCATGAGAGTGAATTAACCAATCGCAAAAATATTTGCCGTTCGTTCCTGCAATCTTTTCAAGTTAGAACTAAATAAGGCTAACCATTGAATGTAGAGAGCTTAGGATGCTAACAATACAAAAAAGTGTTTTAGGATACTGTGTGGAATGTCCACGAACCTGGCACCAAAGGTCATTTTCACACCCACTCATTCTGATCGACTTAAATGTTTGTGTTCTTTTGGAGCTGTAGGCTCTCAATCTTCCCACCGACGCCACCATTAAGTGCCTACCATAAAAGGAAATGCTGTTGTAACACTTTGTTTGTTCGAACTACCGGTTTAGGTCACTTGGGTGGCCATCTTGTTCTAGCCGGTTGGTCGGCCTCCGGGCCGTGCCAACAGCCCCCAAGCCCTCTGTTCTCGGAATATACATATTCTGCCCTAGTACTGTGCCTTCTTTTACCTTAAAGGGAGCCTCGGGACGCTACACTGTTATTAACTTACAGGTGGTCTGGAAAATAGTAAGCACGAATAGGATGATTTACTTTCAAAGTGGCCACAGCAGATACGGAAACTAAGTGGCTTGGAAAGTTGGTCACACACACAAAGGACCGTAGTGCTTTGCGTCTGCCGATGCAAGATCGTGAATGATTTGCCTGAAACGTTTCATGGTGTTGTGTGTTTAAGAGACTGCATTGCGATTTAATCGTAAGAGAGAAGCAGATGACGAAACAGTAAAAATGCTTGTTTTCTTAAATGCGACATCCTCCTCTTAGTCAAACGATAAAGTCTAATCAAACTTTCTCGAGTAAACAGGGACATGCTCAGATGCTTGGACAAATCCATCCACTACTCGTCTTTTAAATTCAACTTTTTAAAATGTGAAGCTGAAACATAATAACATAACATAATAATTATGCTCAACTATTTGATCATCCTTAGAAGACAAAATCATCAGTTTCGTTCCCAAGAGAAGCAATTTTGGGACACATTTATGATGCTTTGTTAGCGTTAGGCAAGCCTAAATGACATGTCCTCCCTTACGGTTGAATGTCTAACTTCAACAGCTGTGTTTCGTTGAAGAAAAAGGACTACACATGTACAATTTTGTTGCATATTTTCTTCATTCGTAATTAGTCGATTTGGTTCAATGTTTTGAGTCACAATCGCCGAGACACCCCAAAAGCTCAGAAAACCATCTTTATTAATCGTCACTCTCCATTTTTGAAATTCGTTTTCGACTATCCACCAAATGGGATCCTTACTTACTCCATTCCTTTTGGCCGAGTCCACGTTCCAGTCAAAGTTAATTCGTCACTGCAAATTCACATGACTGAGTCGATTAAGGTTTTACGCCCATGCACTGACTCATTCTACGGTGGCCTCATCAGCCAGGCATCACAACTAGACTCTGACTCGCACATCACCGTGTTGACTCACCCACATTATCAACAAAGGCATTTGCCTCGGAATCCGGCTAGCAGGCAGGCTGGGAACCCGAGAGCTGCAGCGTAGAAAATCTGGTTTGTAACAATTACATTGTTTGTTGCCCCTTCCAAATTGCTGCTAAGTTAATTCCGCCAACTTACTACTAAACGTTTAAATTTTGAAAAAAGTCATTCTTTAAGCATTCAGACAAAATAAGGTCATGTTCAGTCAATCGGGTGGCTTTCAGGGGTTTTAAATTGTTCCGAATTGGTGTGCCCCACTAGGCGTCGTTGGTGAAAGATTGTGCTTTACTTCAACTGCGACGCCTGTAGGATTAGTTAAGACGCACTAAATTCTCCATTCTTTTTCCGGAAAGCTAGCGCCTTTCAACACTGAGGTTGAAGCATCGCTAAAAGCTTGGCACTTCACAAATTCAGAGACCGTCTTAGGTACCTCCCTCTCTATTGTTACTTCAATAGTCTGGGCGACCGTGGGCTATAAGTGTTCACCCAAATTTCAGAGATCCCACACAATAGCTGGAATGATCACGCTTGCCACATTATCGGCTAAAAATCTTTTAATGTCGTGAAAGTAATCAATGTATCTTCCCAACTGGAATGATATGGATATAAAACATTTTTGGCACTGAATAGACTGGGTGAATGGAGGAACACATTGAATTGGTCACACAGAGTTTCAAACTGTTTTTATTGGGATTAGGGTCCGTAAAAATCATCGTTATAATGAACTACAATTTCTAAGGTACTGCTGTTTCACTTCTAGCCTCAGCTAGAATCGCAGGAGGTGACAGATATTTAGCGGAAATATAGTACCATAGTGTAGAAGGGCTGAAAGGCTACGGACATGGCCCGCAAGCCTGCCATTGAGCAGGAGTACAAACTGCGCAAACACAGATGCAAACAATAATTTACTCCTTCATTCATTACGAATTCCAACAACCATTTTGAGAGTGTAAACTCACTCCAACACTTAAAATAGGTTTATCGAACCCGATGCAACTGATCCATAGAGGTGACGAATTCCATTGACTAGTTGCTATGGTTGTAAAGTACGTGAAATTTTGCTGGCCTGAAAAGTGCCAAAGTCGCGCAAAAATCCTTTCAAGTTCCCTCAGAACTTTTTGTGTTGATCAGCTCTTTCCAAACTTTTTAAAGCTGAGCTCCACAAGTAAATTGCGATCATGGCCATCAATGGATTGTTGGTTAATTTAGGGGAGAGATGGATTCCAGAGTTCGAAATGGGCCATGCGCTATATTACAAGTACATTGAAAAAGCGGCATTCCAACCTTGAATCAGTTTGATTTGTATTGCCAGCATAAAGTAGTAGCAATAGTACTTTCAGGGAGAAAAGCGTTTAGTTAATAAATAATTTGAGTTATGTGAAACGTATGTTTGTGTTTTACGATAGTAACTTGTACAAATTTGCGGGTGAAAGCATAATTTCCATCTCATGGAAGCAGGCAGACACAGCTGCAGAATACCATCTAAGTCAACTTCAATCCCTTCTTTTATCCTTAGTACGTGTTCGCAGTATCGTCGGTTGCCACTTCCTCGTTCGGAAGGAATGTTTGGAAGGAACTCTCATTTTGCGACCTGTGAGCATCTTGAACGGGGAAACAAACATTGAGGCGTGAACTTTAACCCTATATTCAAGAAGAGCGCGTCCCAGGCTTAAATTCCGATCTTCAGACTGTTCCAATTTAGTAAAAGCCTTCAGCAGTCCTATTAAGGTGCGATTGGTTCCTTCTACTTGTCCGTTGCCCTGTGGGTGCCCAGGTGTCTTGCGCGTCTTTGCGATTTCGAAAGTCTTACATAGTTCAATAATGAGTCGGCTTTTGAAGTTAGGACCTTGATCGCTATGGACTGATTCGGGCACTCCGTGTTGACAGATCCAACGATTGAAGAAGATTGACGCGGCTGCTTCGGCGTCCTGAGACTTTGTGTGTTCTGCTTTGGCCACTTTCGTGAAGTAGTCAACCATAACCAGGATATAGCAGTTTCCCCTTTTGGTAAGTGGCAGAGGACCCATGATATCTACCCCCACTCTTTCACCTGGGAACCCAGTAGGCATGGCTTGCAGAGGTGCGATTGCTGTGGAGTGAGGTTTCTTGAAACTGCTGCAAATACTGCAAGTTCGGCATAAGTCTAGCACGTCAAAGGTAAGAGGAGACTACCAATAGCGTTTGCTGGAGGGCTCCACCATCTTTTTCTCGCCTACATGCCCCAATTGCTCGTATAGCTCCTGAGGAACCGCTTGTATCAAAGAACCTGGAACAGTTAGACGCTTGGGAGACGTGGTGTCCTCCTGGCACCATGAGACCTCATCCTCCAGGGCGAGTTTGAACCCTTGTCGCCATATCCGTCCGGCTGCTTTGCTGGACGAGTTAATCTATTCTGCAATGGGTTTGTACGAGGATGCCGGAAACCTTTAGTATACCCGAGCCGTATCAGGATCAGTGTTTTGCGTGTTTGTCCACTGGTGTCTAGTAGGCTCGCTCAAAAATAGCGTACTCACTGTACCGATATTCCTTTCTCCTGAGAGAGGTCTGCTGGACAACGCATCCGCATTGCTATGTTTAGTCTCTTTTCAGTACTGCACTGTAAAGTCATGTTGCTGCGGCTCTTCGTAGCAGCGTGCGCCCAAACGGTTAATCCATTTCATTGTTCTTAACCAGATTATTGCTTGGTAGTCCGTTAGTACTATGAACTGTTTCGCTATCAGGTAGTGTTTAAAGTGTCAAACCTCTGTAAAGGTGGCGAACAGTTCAAGCTCTGTTGCACTTTTCTGTGCCATTTTTTGTTAAGTATGATGCTGGCATATGCAATGACGTTTTCTGCCTTCTTTGTTTCGTTGAGATAGCACACCGCCAACACTACTCAATTTTTAAACACCGCCTACGTGACAATTCAATGCAGCGTTGCTTAAATGGTTGCCTAAAAGTAAGTCCTCGCTCTTCTGAACCCTTTCGATTGCAGCAGATTTTCCAAGGCATAAGTGCACAGTGTTAAAGTTTTTTACTTTTCTTAGGTTGTAAAATAACTTACGCATTGGCGGTGGGTGTAAGCAGACTGAGTGCAAGTAAGGGTAAGCTCTTATTAACACCCAGTATGACAAGTGAATTTGATGTTGAGCTTTCCAAAACAACTTCATCGGGTGTTTGGATTATGACCGAAAATAGTTGATGTTAGTATGAGCGTTTCCACTGTGACTGAATGCAGTCGGGAGGGAACAGGTGACAGAGTATGGGAAACGGTACTTCAGATTTCTTTTCTATGCTTCATATTCCAGTGGTTTATTTATAGAATGCCTCTTGCACTCAAGCTCACTTAAGCTACTGTTGCGACTAGCGCTAAGAAATGCATTTTGTTGGATTACTACCACTACTATTTATCCATAATTCCTTTTGACATTGTAAATTTTTTCGTTCACTGCACCACCTTCACATGCTTTTTCAATGCTGGCAGAACTGAGCCTCGGGAACATCCCTATGGGATTATCTTTTATTAGTTAAACTGAAGACGGCACATTCACAGACGTTAATTGCGTCTAGGTGTAAATCCAGGTACTCCCTTGATTGCTTACATCCTAGCTGTCTTTGGAACGCACCTGTTTTTCTGCTTTAAGGAGTTAATAGTCTTACGAACAAGAGAAATTTACTCTTAGGAATTGACTCACCTTCATACTCAACTATGAGCACAAAGTGGATTTCATCTTCAGGTAATGAAAAGCGATAACTGCAACAACGGTGTCGTTTTCCAATCGTAACTCTCTCTTAGGGTAATTTCGCATTATAAAACGCTGCATGCTACTTGCTCCAAAATTAAAACGTTGTGGCCAATCCCTGACCTCGCGACCAATTACATTAAGCAGCATGGGACATAAAATACGTCTCAAGTCAAAATATCTCCAGGTGACAACATTTGCTGCCTTATTTCTAATATAGTGCCTCTTCTTTACTCCCTTTTCCCTTCCATCTTTGGACTTGGAGAATGCTTAATGGTAGCGACATGGAAGGGTAAATAACTAGAGATTCGTTCATTTGGTAATCGACTGCAGCTGATGTTTTAATGACGCTGAATCCAAATCCAAATGGCTGACTTAAAAGCATATGGTTTAAGATCTAACCCAATGGAATCTATTGAACCATGCAACTGATCATCGGCAAGGCGGGTTTCACAATTGCTTTCTCCACTAGTCCTTTCTTAATGGATCTCACTGGTACCTAATAAAATGCCAACGGAGGTGGGCAATCTAGTATCAATAAGATTTTTAAACAGTGTTTGAGAGATCCTTTTATCATCGACGACGTGGGTGATTTGGAGTCGTGTGTCAAGCTCCATAAAGCCCTCATGATGTGGTTGAGTTAAATTTCGGTTACACGGCAAAAGATTCAGTGGAGTTGTTCTCATCTTTGATAATCTCCATGTTTTGCCTACTTTTGACACGGAAAATTATTTGATGCTGTCGAACTAGTTTTAATAACGGTAAGATCTTCCTTATATTCAGAAAAACTTGATGTTGAAGGATCCAAACATCTTTTAGGTGTACTGAATTTTCGGGCATCGTCCAACTTAGAAACTTCTACCCATGTCATAGCATCAGGAGAGGTTTCAGGAGAGGGTACCGATCCAACATATCATTCATTTCTTCATTGGCATCTTCGCAACCCTCGGTCGTAAAAGGGGAGCTAAGCTGACTCATTCCATAGTGGTTTGACATGCTGGGGCTAGTAGAATCGGGTGATGAAATTGTTTCTTTAGCTGTGGGCACTATATGCACAACCATGTTTTAGTTTGTCCCTGCGGATTTTAACAATGAGGTCATTTCCGCACCCACTTTTTCTTTGTTTTTGCTAAACTCATTGATATTATTTAAAATATGAATAACTTGAGCAGTGGTTACAGGTCTTGGTGAAGAGTTGTCATCAGGGAGATCGTTTGCCAAGTCTATATCCAGGTTAGTGGCCTCTGGTATGAAATTACTTTGACTCTCACTCCTTGGTTACGGTAAAGGACTGCATCTATAATCCTTCAACTTGCAAGCTGGCGAACCACACCCTTCTCTTACAAACTCAGTTTTGACATTGGTTTTTCTTCTTTCTTGACTCCGCGCCTTCATGAAAGAGGTTTTTACGAAACTTAATTTGGTTTTAGCGTGAGATGGATATGGTATTGAAATATCATGGCTGGTATTTGCATCAGCACAGTAGTCTAACATTTCAGGTTTCTTTCTTACTGATTTGACCATCACAGTGAATTGAAATAATGTGGCTTTATCTTTACTAGATGGCCGCATTTTGCAGAGGGTGGGCATAGAACTTGCCGCTGACGTGCCTTCTAAGGTAGCATTTAAGGCATAAACTTCCAAAGGGCTTATTATCGCTAGCTTTTGACGTTTTGACTGAACTATCCGAAAATTGTTTTAATCGTTTCTCCGCGTTTGAGGTCCCAGAAATGTTTTGCTTCAAACTTGCAGGAGAATCAAAAATTCTCCTGCAAGTTTCGTCAAGTGACCCAATGCTGGAAAGCCCAGAGCTGTCAGTTTTTGTAATTTCTAAGGGTAGTGTTAATAAGGGCAAGTCTTGATGTTCACCACTAGAAAAAGAATCTCAAGTGTCGATGTTTGTGGTCATTGTGTACTTTGTTAGTTTGCTGTCTTGAAGTCTTTTCTGATTTAACAAACTCGCTTGTTGATGTAGAACCGCTCCCAGTTGACATCTTAAGTTGACTCAATGAATGATGTAATGCTCTAGTCCGTTCGGCAATTATTTTCTTGGCCATTGTGGCACTAATCGGGGTTTCCTTGTAGTCATTTGCAACAAAAGAACATGGACTTAATTTGGACTTTATTTTGCATTTATTTGTCATCATTTTTCTGCTATTTATCGGGACTGGTAAAAATGTCACATCATCTTTACTGTCCTTTGTTATGGAAGTTTCTTCGGGCGGCTTATCGACAGTACCGCTTTTCCCATTCAAAGTCGACTGTACGTTGGGCGGATTCATTGTACAGGTGTCAGAAGTGGGCGTTGTGGTACTTTGAAACAGCTGTGGCATTAAACTGAGTATTTAAATCCAGAAATGCGTTTTGTGTGTCATGTGATGACTCAAAAGGGTTATCTTCCCTAATGAAGCTCAGTTTTTCCACTGCGGATATGCTAGAATTGAAGCTTGCAGCCTTCTGTGACCACGATTTATCATTTTCGAGAGATAATTCAGCTTTCATGGCTGTCAACTTTTCACTGGAGTTTTTTTGTTCATTACTTTAGCCGGGACACTCAACTTAGGTACTGTCTAACTTGATTGTGGTTCTTTAGCACTTATGTGCTAAATTTCTTCTCTTGAGCGCCTTTTCGAAAAATAAATGATTGGAGGTTCGCTCTGACTGTGCAACTCTGGTCGGAGGTTGATGAGGATAAATTACGGCTACTAGACGGTTTCTTTGTTACTTTGGTTGAAGAACCAAAACCTTTTCTGATTCTATGGTCACTGATTCTGATCGGTCGGCTACATTCCTTTCATTTGGCTTAGTTTCTCCCCGCGGATTAAAATCACTACCTTGTGAATCAAACTTAAGCTTTGAGATCCCTCTTTGCTGTTCACATGCTAACAATGACCGTTTTGGAGACTTTCCTAGACCCTTTGGTACACTCGTATTGCCTCCACTTGGTTGACCCCTGGATTTTTTTAAGGAACATTCGTAAGAGATTGTAGGAGAGAGTTTTGATGTGATTTGTGATGTGATTTGCGCAATTTCAAAGTTTTTAACACTTTTACCTGCAGCATTAAGGTTTTTAACATTACTTGGTTTTGATATTTTCCAATTGTTTAATGATCTACAATGGGTAGGTGAATTATAACCTTTAGCAGGACTTGGTGACTTGGGAAAACCCGTCAAACCCCCTATTTTTGAATAATTTTCACTGCTTAACGATTGAATGTCAGATCCTGCTGTTTCATTCAAAGACGAAATTTGAGAGTTTAAAAACTCTTCTGGCTTGAGGTTTAAAAATCCGTTCAACGACCCGATCAAGTTAGTTCTGTTTGGTAAAATCTGTGGTGTCGATTCAAAAGTTTTCAAACTAGACGGATTGTCGAGATTCTCTACTTGTTTTTGTTTACCATATTTGAGCGCCAAAGTTGCAAGACTTGAGAAACTAGATCCTTTAATAGAGCTGATCGTCCTGATACCTGGTATTAATATTTTTCTTTTGATGTATTTTTCCTCACATATTGGAGATTTCACGTTGGAGTCAGCCGCTTTTAGTGGCGACAAACTGGGATCATTCCTTTGGTTTTGCGTTTCTACAGTGGTTGAATCGTTCAATGAGCTTACGGGCTCTAGAGTAGCCGGATTCACATGCAATCGATCTTCGTTTAAGAGGAATGCTAAATAATTACCTTCTGGACTACCATTCCGGTCCTTTTGTGACTTGGGAGTCGATATACCTGCCACTTGACATAGTTTGGTGTCAATCACGTCGCCACAAAAAGAACCAAATCCCTTATTTACACTATGTAAGGCACTTGCAAGCTGAGTTCCTGTACTTAACAATAATGTACTTGAAGATTTACTTGGACTAATGCCTTCGATCGTTGAAGAAAATGAACGCAGGTATTTATCTTCCTTTTCACTTTGTAATTGTTCTAGGAAACCAATTGCTTTTTCGTCTTGGTGTTCGTATTCTTCGCTTACAGTACCAAGTTGATATTTCTTAAGCACGCTTGCTCGTCCAACAGACGGAAAGATAAGGTCTTTAGTCGGTTTCATAATTTTAACACCACCAATGGCTTTTACTGACATTTTAGGTGGTGCACTAAATCTGAACGATCCGATATGCTGAATATCCTCTTCCCTGGATGAGAAAGATCCGCAGTCGAGAACTGACAGTCTAACAAGAGGTGTTTGTACTCCCTTACTCCTTAATTGCGGCAAACTTTCTTTGTCAGATTCTTTTTCCCCTTCATCCCATTTGATTAGTTTTATTGGTCGTCGTCCCTGCTTTAATCGGGGCAATCGACTTTTAGATAGTGATGGAAGTGTAGTTGGTTGCGCAATCATGACACCTTTGTCAACTCCTCTGGCTCTTCGCTTTTTAATAAGCATTCTTAACTTCCATGCAAGATCTGGTGTTTTAACCGCTTGTAAACGGCTTTTTATGATGAACCTAAAGGGTTGCAAAGCACGTCCGAACAACTTTGGTGGAAGTATCTTTTCTAGACTAGGGGTGCCTAGTGGAACCACGAATTCATCATTTTTTTTACGGGAAAAGTATTTGACGTAGAAGTAATCATACTCCTCATCGGAGTTCCAGTTCTCAAAATCCACCACATTAGAGAGGGTGTACACTGGGACGTTGCAGTACATGCATATACCACCCAAATCCACCTGACAGAGCTTGCAGTAGTGAACACCGCAGCGGGGGCATGGTGTGAAATTCTGCTGAAACTCATACTTCTTCTTGGGGTTCCCAGGGGCGGTACACTGAGCACAGAAAATTCGCTTTAAGCCGACCATCGCAAAGTGGCGCGCTAGTTGAGGATGCATAAAAATGAAACGATCGACTCTTTTTAGTCTACAGCTTGAAGACTCAACATCATTTTTCGCTAACTTTTGGTTAAACAATTTGTGAATAAGCCGATAGAAGAGTCCCCGAGTGTTTTGAATGTAAGTTCGTAGCCAAACAGCTCTGCGATTTGCTCCGTCTGGGTAATACCAGGCTAAGATTAGGTGACGCAATCGAAGAACATAGATCTAAAGATTAAAGTTTGCTTTTTTGGCTGTGTATGCTCAATTTCGGCAAAATAGGAAAGTAAAAGGCATTAGTTTTTTCAGCTATCAAATCCAGAAAATAAGCTGAGAGATGAGGATTAATGTAAGCTATTAGGAAAGCCATGCAACTCAAAATTTATCATTAAATATACTTTCAGCCTTTATGAAAATATTTTTCTAGTCAACAAAGTGGCAAACTCCTAACCATAACTTAAAATTTATGATATCAGCTTCATACATCTACAAATAGCTTTTAATTGTAAATGCATTAACCGAATTCGCAATTAGGTCGTAGTTTAGTTAAAATAGATACTTGCACAATGATGCTGAAAAGAGTCAAGACCAAGGCTAGCCCAATCAGAATGGTCGTCTTGTGGTCGGGCTCTGAAGGTCGTGGTCGACATATGGAAGCATCCACATTAAATGCAACATCTCTTAAAGGATTTGCCAGATTCAAAAAACTACGACCAATTTCTGACATAGTGGAATTGCCCCGAATCTCTGGAACTCCTCGTTCACTTTCACTTAGTCCGAAATCCAAAATTTGATCATGCCTGCCTTCTTCAAGAGTCTACCAAAATAATAAAAATTCATCAAAAACTAATGAATTTCATACAGCTTAATATAGAGTTCCTTTTTCTTTCTGAAATATAAGTAATGGATTTTCCTTTACAGATTACGCATAAGTATATGAAAAGCTGCACATTTTTGACAGCAAAAATGTTAAACTCAAACAATGAAAACCTGTTGCATCACTCCAAATCCAGCAGAGAATGCCGGTGAAGCTGTGAGCACCACTTGATACATTGCATAGTCAGCGAAAATGATGAGCACAAGAGTTATCATACCGACAATGAGGAACACCAGGGATCCTACAACCGTATTGCGCTCCGTTTTAGACCATCGGCATGCCGTCAGGGTGACGTAATTCATACGTTCAGAGCGGGTAAGTGGGATGGCTGTAGGTCGGCCGTGTTCAAGTGCTTTACGCTCCTTTCAAGAACGAGAAATGGAATTGTTTTAAGTTGAGCGTAATACTACTGCCAAATGTGAGTTGGTGCTTTGGGAATCCCTTACCTAAATTTTCTACTATCCAGCAAACGTTTTATTAGGACTTTCCAAGTGGATTCTAACTGATTAAACAGGTGGATGTTGGACGACTGGTACACTAATATTAGAGGGAAAGCATTTGAACTCACTTGTTCCACAAACTGCGGCGTGATGTGGTCATTGTCAAAGAAGGCTTTCTTCAGCCACTTTTTTCTGTACAGAGCAGCTTGTACGATCAGTTGAATCATCGTTAACAACGTCCATGTGGTGACCACCCAGGCCATAGCACGTTTGAAGCGGTTTAACTCATTCATCATGAAATCCATTCTTTCTTCAATAATCGTCCTCACCACTGCCTTTGAGGAGACATTTATGCCAAAACTGATGTCCGTCATTTCCTCCTTCACTTCAAAGCTAATATTCTCGTGGCCCAGAAAACGTAGAATTGAGGCTTCACTGTCGTGTAACTGCTCCTCAGTCACTGGCGCCATATTGGTCACCTCCAAATGGAGGCGGTTTGACTCCCGGACGCAGATATCGTTCAGTTTTGACACTCCATTGCATGCCTGATCGGCAAACATTCGTACTAAATTGCAGAGGAACGACATTGACTTCATAGACGCCGCACAGTTGAAGTACAATGTATTAAAGAAAGCAAGGCATTGATTTTTCATAGCTATCTCGTCGCCACACGCCTCCACCATAGCACGAATCCAATCTGACTTTTGATTCAATATCTTTGATGCCATGTAGATCACCTCTTTTAGCTTTCTCAATGTCATTCGTGCCACAAACAGTCTGCTATTGATATTATCTATGAAACCGCTCAGTTGTTTCATTATAATCTTTAACGGTGCCCTAGTGACTTTGCCAATCAATTCGACGTTGGCACCAACCTGACCTAGAACACAGGCAATGGCATTGCGGAAGTTGCCTGAATTATGCATAAAATTGAGCGCTGGGCCGGTAGTTGCTAGGGTAGTGGCAATCAGCATCAGCAGCCAGCGAGTTCGGCTGGCGGCAAGGTAGGGTAGGGTGATTAAAAGAACGCAACGAAAATCGGAGGAGAAGGCAATTCCAAAAACAGTGAACATCATCATGTAGCACGCAGCCAGAGCAGCCATATGGGGTAAATGAGCAAAGGTGGTAGAGAAAAATGGAAAAGAAATAAAGCCTATGGTAATCCCGGCAGTTATTCCAAGATAATTCTCCCGTAGAAGGGTACCTGCATCCAATCTAGAAGTTACTGAGTACCACGAGAGAGGTTTTTTCAAATAAATCCGTGTTGTATACTTGCAGCAGGTTCTGTTACACAGGTTCTGTAACCTAGACAATAAACGTGCACAACAAAATGGCTTTTGCAGTCTCAAGACGATCTCAACAATCTCTCGTTGTGTCTCAAATTGCTGAAGAAGAGTTCCGTCGGCCTTCTCTTCCAGTCTTTTATTTTCTGGTTTCAACTTCAATCTAGATCCACACATATCGGCATTCATAGGTTTTTCTAATGAATTGAATGTGTTTTTATCCATTGATTTAAAGATCCTTGTCGGCTTACTTTTGTTACTGTTAGTTACAGCGGAAATTAAAGTTCCATTATCAGACTTTATTCCTTTGGAAAGAGGCTCATTTCGCGCATAAACTATATTATTAGCTTGATTACCCTGGAAGTTACACAAATAGGCTAAGCTCAAACGTTTAGAGAGGCTAGGGGTTTCAGCGTCATCTTCAGGCTCTTCCGATAGAAGTGCATCGGATACCTTCTCAAATCTACCAAGCCACTGAGGCTCCTGGAAAACAATCTTCTTTCTTGGCCCATTAATTCGTGTATCGGACATCTGCTCTAAGGTCAGGACCAGAACAAAGAAATAATTTGATTACATAAATCTTAGGTCGATTTTGTCAATGATATAGGAAGTATTAACTTTTCGACCGCAGCATAAATTTGGCATGGAATTATTAAGGACTGTTTTTCCCTCATTAACCACTGATGTAAAGGGTGTTTTTATTTGCTTCAAGCCTAAATCGATTAAATAATTAAGTTGGCTCAAAATGTTAAAACTATAGCACACCAGCTATCACAGTGCAAGAATTATAGGTTCTATATTAAGAAAATCCCTAAATCTATTTAAAATTTTGTAGGATTCGCTGTCAACAAAAACCCTTAAAAGTAGGAGGAAATGCAAACATTTAGACATCCAAATACTTACCCATAAACTAACCAAATTTGTACTGCACCTAGCATTTTTATAGTCGATCGAAAATCCATAGAATCAATACTTTTTGAATCCCCGCCGTTAGTGTAGCGCAGTATGATGACGTCTTTTATAATTTTGTTTATGAATCACCTCGCAGTTTTACTTATAACTGGCGGAGAACTTACCAGTTTTCCTAAAAATTCGCTGATACAGATGTCTCTCCATTTCCTATCCCGCCCCTACAATGTTTAGTAGCCATGAAGCAATCGGAGACTTAGAAATAATGCTCTTATTTACCTGCTACGTTCATAAAAAGGGGCTATCAAACCAATGGTTTTGTGGCCGTTTGGCAGGGTACAATTTAAAGAAATCTTTATGAACTTTTATTCAATGGATGGTGTCATGTGCCAAAGTGAGATTAAATCTAGAGCGGCCTCGACTTTGCACACAGATGGGAATCAATTACATAGCAGTTGGCAGAGAAATACATTAGGAGTAATCTGAAGTGCACAACTGCTCAACTTAGTTTTTCTTTGCACGTGCATAAAAACCTTACAAAACAAAACGCTTTGTTACCATTATTCACTTTCCAGTGGCTCCACAAATGCCACTGCCTGATACGATTTCATGTTTGTCGTCTCGTTTCGAATGTCTAAATTAATCTAATATCTAACTGTTTATGACCAAAACCATAACTACTGTACCCCATACAAGATATCCGGTTGTTAGGACACACGTACGAAGATGAAACTTAGTTGAAGAGCCTCTCTTGGAAGCTTCATTTATCGCTGTCACTACCATGAATCCTACTTCGCTGTTTATGCCCTTCATCTGAGATTGTGACTGAATCTAAACTCATTCCAATTGCGAGCATGGCGATTCTTTCAGTAATACCTACTTTAACTTATGAATCATGATTAGGATGTATCTCTATGAAATAAATCTATTTTGACTCCTACTTTTACGCCATCATTTATTCTAATCCAACCGGTGACTGCTAAGGGCCGACTGGTGACAAATCTCTCACTCAACTGAATCCATTTCTCTGACTTTTCCCACACTCAAGCACATAGAAGAGAGAGGCTATTATTGTAACCACAATTTAGATCTCCCCAACTGTTTAAAAGCTTTGAACAGTAATTTTACGCTTTCCTAGATCAACATTTCTCTTCCTGATTTTCCTACTTGCTTAAAAAGTGGCTTTGTATTTCTGATGCTAGGAAATGTTGACTGGCATTAAAGGATGTCAGCACAACCTGTCTGCTACTTTACCTTGCGAAACAGGCTCAACCTCTCGCTCACTCAACTAAGCAAACAAATAACGATCCAGCTATCTATTCATTCATTCACCTACTATTTGAACCACACTTATTTTTAAAGCCAATGATAGTAGATTTGCACAATTCTACCTAAAGTACACATCACTTAAAATTACGAAACACCTGCAAAAAATTTCCATGCATAAGCTTTATTCAACAACCACATTTGAGGATCATTTATTTGTAACTTTAACTTGAGAAAAAGTCACATATAGGTCGTAACATTCCAATTTATTTTGAACTTTAACTAGGTGCTAGCTAATGCAGCAGAACGTTTGTTAATTCTATGTAAGTTCTGTAAAATGTTAGTCTGGATGGGTACCTTTTGGACCCGAAATCAAATCAGCTTGATGAATTCTTTGCATTATCCTAAGTGTTAGTCGCTCTTATCTCACACCGTCGATAGTGAACATTAATCATAGGTAGACCAGTGAAAAAACTTCTCGATGTCTACATCAATTAGGTAAAAGGAATGACTTCAGTGATTGACACAGGGAAAGCAATAGTCTTCCAGCTAACCTGCAGTACAGATTGAATCGTAATGGGTAGGCAGCTTCCAACGGCCAAAGGCTGTCCTAGTAAATCAAATTAGTTTCAGCAGCTTTAATTGTTTTAGAGAGACGTTATAACGAGTTGTAATCATGATTACTTGTCCTCAATAAAATTACTTTCCATGGCTTGTAATCAAAGCTTCCATCCAACGTTAACGCTAGACTAAAGGTTATTAGTACTTGAGTTTTCTTGTTTATCATTATTTTTCCAAGTTATATACACAGGTAGGATTTCAGATGAATTTATTTTTCCCTGTTATCATGCATCTTAAATAGAATGTGACTGAGCTCAGTGTGCGGCAGGACGTGCCCACCCTGTTGGGTTATGGGAACATCAATGACAAGGGTACGCTGGCCGTTTGAACGTGCCCTCACTCAAGGCTACCAACCTTCTGGCACCAACAAATGACCATGTTCTTTCAACTCCAGAGAGCCTGTTTTACTGATATCCTTGATCTACTAACCAATACTCTCTTGTAAAGGTGCCACCTAAGGGCAGTGCATGACTACTTTGTTCTACCACTTCTAGACCAATGCATTAAGGTCTACTAGCATGACAGTCATTCTACTTCTTCGAGTCCTACGTTTACTTTAGTACAGTCACCGCCATGAGAAGTGGTTGAGGCTAGGGCACATGCCTTATGCATAATTTAGGGCACATTGTTCGTCTCTTGTAGGTAAACAGATCATCAGGCCTTACATCTGGATCTTAAGAGAATCGTTCACTTTGTGCAGCTGCTGACGAAGAAAATTCCTGCCCAGAAAGTAAGAGAGCCCGGATTTCAGTCTTACCAAGCGTCCCATGCCTTGCCATTACAATGCCTTGTCAAAGCCAGATTCAGCGGGTACACATAATGCCTAACACTTCATCTTAAGTCACATTTGGGTCGTTTTGTGGCTTGACCGAGTGTCATGTAGCACTCCAAGTCCTCCCCAAAGTCGTGGCTCTAGAGGACTTATGTTACTAACGCACCAAGTTGCCTAAGGCCCATTGTTCTGGCCCAAGAGACGTGCCTTGTAGTAAAGGCGTAGTCAGATGTGGCTGAAGAGCTTATGGAGTTAATCAAAGTGCAAAAACTTTCAAATCTCTTGTAAATTTTGGAAAATAAAAAGATATAACTAAAGGTAGCTTAATAAAAGGTCGCTATAATTAGTAAGCATGATTTTCCGATGGTGGGTAGATTTTCAGCTCCAATATTGTACCGTTTTTCTAATGGTGAGCTAAGGATTGATAAAAGAAAAAAGGAAATGAATCACCACTTTTGCTAATCTAACCAAATCAAAAATGAAATTCCAGCTAAGCAAGGGAAGAGGAGCGAAGAAAATGTTCCAAGGGAAAGGAAAAAATATGGGCGGTGCATTATTTCCTGCCTTTATGCGTAATCTTCTTGAGTCCTTCCCTCATAGCGAATTTCATGGCCGTTTTCTGCAATTTTTCCTTGAAAGATTTAGGCTTTTCCTTATTTTTTCTTCCAAAGATGGATTTCGGTTTTATCACCATAGTCTCCGCACTGCGATGGTACCTCCTTGCATCTGCGATCGACACGGCTACAAGCACAAGAAAGCAAAGAAGAGCGAGACTGAGAAGAGAGACTCGCATGATGTATGTCTTACAGCAGAATCGATGGCAGGTGTCACCTTCTCTTATATGCAGTAGACATACCTCATACCACATTTTTATTGGTGCTGTGACGGCAATTCAATCACCGCGTAAATGTGCAATGATACCGTTTTCGGGAATCACCGAACAGATTAAATCTTTAATCATGAGTCAGGAGACATCATTACTAATGGCGATCAATAATCTCTGGCAAGGCAAGGTAATTTAGGATATCAGCTATAAGCGTAAATGAAAGAAAAGAGATGGTTTGGAGTTGTAATTGGGGAGCAGGCGTTCATGCTCTTCTCTACACTGCAAAACAACATCAAATATATTCTACCATTTGTCACTATTTGGGAAACGAGGCAAATTAAAAAAGACTTACCTGATCATGAGTTCTTCTACACCACCCCGATGGTATCAAGATCTTGAAAACTTGGATTAACATGGTTTGGCTGAGTGCACTGAAATCAAAAAGAACTTCCCTTCTAGGTGTCTCACCACATTCATGGACGCCGTGACGTTGACAAATTTTACTTGAATCGTCCTCTCTTGTTTTACTTCCTTCCTAAGAATAATTCCTTGTATTTTCTATTAACGCAACCATTAATATTCGTGGCATATTTTGAGCTACGGCCCATCAACTTAAAGACATTTCTTTGGATCCATTAACATCCAAACAGAAGAGAAGTTTATCGTCAAATCGCCACTCGAATATCCTTGGCAGGGCTTGCATAAAGTTGTTATCACTTAAATGCGTCTTTGATGTGTGCTACTTTCACATACCCAGAATCAAATAGGCTTTTAAAATCACTTTTAATACATTCGTCTTGGTGATGGGTTCTACGATTTTGCCTTGCATCTTGCGGAAATTTGACGCTACTGCGTCCCAAATCACTCACTTTAACACAATACAGTATTTGAATTATCTGGACAGTCATAGCGTTGATTGACATCCAGTGAACATTCGAAATATCTGTTCCAATTGAGAACAATACCTTTATCGGCATCTATGGATGCCAGCACCGCCTCCACCAAGCGACTCTAATTACAAAGGCTCAGGTAGAAGTGCTTTTTGGCTTCAGCTTTGGCAAGGCATTAATTGACTAAACTCAACGCACCAGAATGAGCTGGGCCCTAATACTGGCAGAGAGTTGGTGTCATTTTAAGCAGCACCTTAATCTGTAGTGCTGCTAGCTGACAAACCGCATCACTAGATAGGGGGCTGCTTATTCCAGTTGTTGAGCTCGCTCCACTACTTCAAAAGGGACCACGTTTTAACTCGTGCAGGCTAGCATTTTTGTAAGTATTGTCCAACCAATGTCTTACATGGGAACAGTTATAGCTCCCTGGGCCTTTCTAAAATCAAAAATCTATCAAAATAGTGCGAAAGAGCGCATTGTACTAATATGCAGATGATCTTGAAGACTGCGCTGCAAAGCAGAAAGCAGAAGCACTGTCTATTCTGCAGAAAGTGAAGTGCCTCCACTGTATAAACCTACCCCTTTTGAGCGTTGCTCCCAGAGCTCCTTTTAGCCCACATCTCCCGCTGTTCATCAAATCGTAGTTGGTGCTTCAAAAGCCAATTGGGAACTAGAAACACCAGTCACTGAAGTGCCTTGCATGCGAGGCGCATTTGATCACTTGGACACTGGTCCACCTTGACAAACTTAATGTACCTCGGGTTTCGTTACATTTGTGAACTGCATCGGAAGAGATGAAGCACATTGGATGAATACTGCTCAGGACTGGTCGATATAACAGTTAAATTAACGATTTTCCTATGCATATCAGGCAAGTCTTTTCTTGCCTAAAGCAACACTAGCTGAAACATTAGCTCTACTTAAGTGGGTACTTAATCACGTCGAAATAACAGAAACGACGCCATTCCAGAAGATGCAATAGGGCGTTCATTCAGAAGTAGGGCGATCACCATTATTATGTTGAATCGCGACAATTATGAACCCATTTAGTTAAATGCATAAGTTGAACGAGCTCTGTCGTAATGCGATTACAAAAGTCGCTTATTTGAAAAGAATCGTCGATCAAGTATTACTGTTCGATTCAACACATTCAATAAAGTATAGGAAAATGAAAAAAAAAATTCGCATATTTTCAAGTTCAACTGTACCATGATGCAATCTTAAAGCAAATGTGGGGGTTAGAAAGTTGATTGCGTCAGTTACGCTAGATTTGCTTAAAGGTGATGAGACAAGCGTGGGAAAGAAAGCTATGAATTAGTTTGATTTTTTCATTAAAGCTGCGTTTATCCACGACGTCAATGCATTTGTGAAAAATGAGTGGTATGCACATACTCACATACGTTGTGAGTCAGCCTATTCACCGCCTATATAGTGGGTGAGGCAACTTTTAGGATATCTTCATGAAGATGAATCATTTGATGCAGGAATGCTTTATTGTTATCCTTATTACACTTCAAAATAGCTGTATTTGTAGCGTCCCAAGACCCCCTTTAAGGCAAAAGAAGGCATAGTACTGGGAAAGAATATATGTTCTGGAAACAGAGGGCTTGGGGGCTGTTGGCACGGCCCAAAGGCCGGCCAACCGACTAGTACAATATGGCCATCCAAGTGACCGAAACCGGTAGTTCGAACAAACAAAGTATTACAGTATTTGTGAATGATGCGCATAATGGCCAAGAAATAGGCCACATTTTGTAGGTCAACAAGCGCTTCAAGAGCGAAATTGCAAACTGGTAGTTAGAGTGCTATGTGTTCCCCAACACTTCGTTTACTTTATGGCCAGATGCAGATGTCACGTAAAATTTAACGTTTTAAGGATATGGCATGAACCAATAAAATGGTAGTCAGGCCTTAACAAAACCGGAGTAAGAACACACAAAGCACCATTGAAGTTCTGAACTAGTTTTGTAAGCAACTGTTTACATTGCTGTTGCTGTTTGTTCAGGCCTCGATTTCGGTTACAATGAATCAGATAGCCATATTACCATCGCCGAACACATGCACTCCGCTTAAGCCTTATACCTTATTTTCTCTTTGGGAAAGTCTCTGAGCGCTAGACATTGATTACAAACCTTAGGTAATAGGCATTGAAAACAATGTTAGGGAGTTTCTAGGTCAAAATTTCATTTTCGTGATGCGCAGCTGCTCCTTTTATTATATAAAATAATTCTGCAAATAATAGTCAATTATTGTTTTAAATTAACTAATACCATGGTAACTTATAGCTTACATGAATGAGTAGTGGTGTTTAGTTGTACTGTCGTGCAATTATTGGCCTGGTAGCAGGGAGGGCGGGATGTCTGTGATCATGCGATGCTCGCCACAATTAGCAGTTTTTAAAATCTGATTTGTTTTGCGTAAATCTAGTTGCTTTATTATTTATTAGGTTGTGATTTGCGCTTAAGTGCTGCAGAGGCTTTGGCTTTCCTACCAAACCAAGAAATTTGCATAATCTCATCCCAGGACACTATTGCAGACATTGCTTCTTGTTTTCATAGATGTGTAATCATTCTGAACATATATTTATTTGAATGTTTTTGAAATTGCAAATCTGCCCTTTGAAGGCCCTAATGGAATTTTTCATGGGCCTGCTTCAGCTGCGCAAATCGATGTTGTATTCAACTGTCCATTTTGTTGAACATGGGTTAACTATGCAAAATAAACAAACAAACAAGCAACCTTTTTACTGTGCTGATCGCAAATTCATCGATGCAAATATCCTTTTGATCAAGTTTTCCGTCGTCTGGATTGATGTTAACATACCTGAACGTTGAAATAGATGGTTACTGTTCTATCAAGTCAAATTTTTAATTGTTGAGGGTAGGAAGTAGTTTTTTAACCAGTCTTAATTTGTGGGGAATGCTCGTCGAGGAAGCTTATTGAGGGCTGACTTCCCACTACTGAACAAAGCCCTTGAAACCTTTAGCGTAACCGGTCTTGCCGAATCGGATGTCTTCGCCCGCAATACGAAAAGTCTTGGGGCTCTGAAATATGTCCAACTTCTGCGGGATAATGTATTCTCCCTAATTTGAAGACCTTGGAGTAGCCGCTATGAAAATAAATCAAGTCGCTGTTGTTTTCCCGTGAGTTATTATACGGCGTCATAGTTGGTTGCATACCCTTTGGACAATTGTTGCGCACAAAGGATTGACTCTCATTTTTCAAAGCATTACATTTCAGAACATTTAATAATGCTATTATATTCTGCATCGTTTGAGGCCTCAAAGAAAAGCTTTTGTACTCATTTACAGACCTCGAATGGCGTTTATACTTACCAGCTCTTCCCTTATTCGGATAATTTTGAACGGTCACTTTAAAATTCATGAATTCTATGTAATCCAGAAATAGATCTCCGTTATCTCTGTGGATCCACATTGGCTGATGCCAAGGTATGCTACACCACCGCTAAAGCCGCATTTGCCGTCTTATTTCTCCTTCCCTTCACGATGCTGCCCTCAATTCTCGTCCTCCCAGCTACCCTCTGGATAAACACGGTATCAACTTGGCACCGCGACTTTCATCTGGATGAATTCCTAACTGATACAACGGGGAGGTGAGAAAACTGCTCCATACAGCCGCAACCCACTTTTATTTGTGATGGTCGGGTCTTCCACTACTGCTCTGAGCCAGATTGTGGATTTCATTGCTATTCTGACCGACACGTAGTGAGTTATTGTTCTCCCATCTATCTGCTTAGTGCTACTCTCACTCCCCAAAGCATCAGTGTATTCATGTGTCAACTTATGGACTTTGTCAATGTAATTTAGCGTTCGAGTTACTACCGTGGACATAATAAGATTTGAGAATGCCAAATTAGCCTCCTCAGTATGTAAGAGTTGGGAAACTGGTAGTAGTTGAGTCTTCCCAATGCAAGTTAATGTAGGTCACCTACGGCTATGGGTTTATCGGCTAGCTTTCGGCTACTGGCTTCTCCCATCTTGCTCTTACTGGAATTTCATCTCCACAGGCAGTTTTGGTAAGTAATGTAACCGAAACTAGGAGGAAGAAATGGAAACCCGCTCATTATATAAACGAGGCTTCCGGTTAAATTCTTGGTCTTTGATGCACCTTCTACGCGTTGCTGATACCCTCTTGGTATCATTTGTTTATTCTCTTTAGTTGAAGAACTAGTCTTTTTCGACCTTTTGGTGTAGCATATCTTTTTCAAGTGGAATAGCGCTCTCCACGTCGAGGTAAACATTATGCTTAGGTTGGATTACTGAGCAACTCATTTTCTTCTGACATCAGTATTAAGAGGTATGGAAACGAGGAAGAAACGACTATTTTCTTCATTCATTTTCTCCTTTCCTCTCTTCAAAGTCATCCTTTAAGTTCCTTCTACGGAATAGAATAACGGAGAACGGTGAAGGTGGAAGAGGAGGATTATAGAAAGATGAAGGCTGACCCATGATCCAGCCACCATGACAACTGCGATAGCGGTGTCAATGGCATGACTGAAGAATAAGTGGAATCACATACTGTTCGAAGACAGCTGAATGGGGTGCTGCTTATCTGCTCAATCCGAAGGTCTCCGTACCGTAGGTCAAAATCGACGGTGGTTAGAATGATGATACCAAACTTAGTCCGAGTTATTGTTGTTTCTTTCGTAAATTTTATTAGATGTAAGTCTATTCATGTGCGAGGGCCTTACAGTTTGAATCGGAGTCTTCAGTTTCGCAGGTATACCATGAGAGGAACTGTTAACCACATACATTTTTAATTGTCTGGACGGGTAGTAGTGGTTTTGCTTTTTAAGTCACAGCTCTCATCACGACTGTGAACAATCACCCAGCCAATGCACACCCAATCGACACAATCTGTGGCGAAAATGTACAATGGACGGGCGAGTCTTTCTGTAGGAACGGCAATCATAATACAATCATTTACGACCATTTGTTGTTCCAAAAAGTTAAGGTCAGCTGGGTACAAAGGCAGCGAAATAGGTTGTTGTAGGATGGTCCAAGTATGCTGCAACCGTTTAGAGTGCTAATTGAAGGCTTGAATAGATTCATGCATATAACAGAGGACCAGCTTCAACTCCCTGAGCCGTAGAGAAGGCCAGGCAGCCAAAGCTTCAGATTTACAATGACCCTATCGCCTTGGCTATTTACTCGATCTTTGATTGATTTTGTTTTCGGTGGCAGTAAGTCACCACTGGTGAAGTAGACATGTGGTGAAGAATGTTTGGTTAGTACTTGTAGGGAGCGTTAAGATAAGGGTCATTAGATTGATAACGTGCTCATCATTTAGAAATATCCAAGGCTGCGGTACGGATTTGGTAAAGACTACCTGGTTAATTAACATTTTGATTTTATAAACTGCATGACGATGTGTTCAACCTGAACCTGACAGGCTGTCGAAGATTGACTGTAACGAACTGAGCGATTAACACTCCCCGAATCTGATTCTTATTTTAGAAAATAACTCTTATACTGTCACTTTTATTTTTGTAAGTATCCTTGTAAACAACCCAGATGGTAAGAAAAATAAAGGCTTTATTGGAGGGACAATAGTTAGCCTTGGTGTCGAAGATGTTTCAAGGGAACAAGCGAACAGTATTTACTCGTCAAGCATTTGAGTTATGCAACGGTGGCTCATGCCACCGTTATCGCTTACCGGGGTGAAAGCGCTCACCAAAAAATTGCAAAGTAACCAAAGTAACCAAGTAGCATATGAGTAAGTCTTGTCTCTTTTTCTCTTATAAGCTGGCTGACAATTAGGTAGCATTTGAAGCGTGCTCAAAGGTCGGTGCCATACATGCGGTATGTTTGGAAATTGTGTAAAAGTTAGGCTATTACTGATGGGTACTGTTTTGAAGTCTTCACAGTCAAAATGCTCGTGTTTTTCATCCTCCTTTTCAGCACCATATTACCATAGCAATGGTGGTAGGATAGAGTTCAGTCGCACCGTTGCACTCCTCCCATTCATTTCTGTCCGTACATAACTTCTTTTGATTATCCATGAAATTATGTTAAGAACTACTCAACTGCTTCCATTGCATGCGTGAATTTTCGATTTTTCGTGTGACCTTTGGTCGTCAATGACAAATTATTATATATAAATGCGCCTAAAACAAAGGGATAGATGTAAGCTTTTTAATCGAACAAAATAAGATTTTTCTTACTTTTTTTAGGCAGAAGCTGAATTTGTTAAGCCACTTGCTTGGATGTTGTCGTTATCTTGGAATTGAGGGGCATCAGCACCATTTTTTATTTTGTTCCGAGACAATAACAGCGAATGTGCTGAGCATAAATCATGCTAATCATCCACTTCTTTGACTTTTTTTCCGCTTTTCGGCGAAAGCACGTATGAGGATGAGGATCTAGGAAGTCCTACGTTTTTGAGATGTAAATCATTAAGCACACGAGATTACAGTAGGCAATGATGAGGCTTTTGTGCTCTGAGGTTTGTGTGTATGCAACCTTGGATCATACCAATGGACAAAGACTTTAGTACAAGGCGCCCTTATTGTTGAGGTGTATAAGTAAGCAAGGAGGCATAGGCCCCAAGAGGTAACTGGACAGTGAAGAATCTCAGAAACAGAGAGTAGACTCTGCCTCACTTATTCCTAGCATTACTTGACTTTGAACCGTATTACCACGCCTGAAGTACATCCATACGTGGTCTTAGCCATTGGTTGGAGAACTAAGTCAAAGCAGAGGACGATTACCATGATTTGCGCTCAGAACATTCGCTGTTATTATCTCGGAACAAAATCAAAAATGGTCTTGGTGCCCCTTTATTCCAAGACAACGTTAATATCTAACCAACTGACTTAACGAATTCAGCCTCAGTCCTCATTAGGTTTGAATAATGAAGGTGCGAACTTCAAAAGATCGTGCAGGATTTTCTTTTTCTCTTTAGGTTATAGAAACCCCCAACAGAGGCGTGTACACGTGTAGTCACCTCAGGATTCTGGAAGTTCCTATGCTCTTACAACCAAGGTAGCCGAAGTTCATGCATCCTTCAAGTAGTGACTACAATTAATTACGAACTGTGACAAACGCGTTTAGGAGATAATAGTCTTTGGTGAGAAATTCCTGCTTATTTATTGTGTCCTTATAATTATAAAGTCGTTAGATAGGTGAGTCATTTGTCTCCCAAAAGCAATGGGTCGACTTATATGAAATATGAAATAACATTGCTTTGCCAACTTTATCGAAAAGCTTACAAAATGCAAATACGCTTTCACTCTTCTATTCCCTTTTCCCATTGTTTTCGGGCCAATTACATTAGGTAGTAGTTTGGCGTAGAGAATCAGGTACTATCTCTTAAGAAGAGGCTACCACTTAGGAATGGAACTGACTTGGGCTAGGAAAATACATTAAGCGTGACCTCAGAGGTTGGGAATCTTGAGGCTGTCCAGATCATTTTAAAACTGCCTACTGATTTGTTTTAAGCAGACAGGTTATTATCGTCCTCCTGATTACAGGTACGGTTCGACTCGACCACACATTCAGAAACCGTTTGTTACAATTCGATGCACTCGGTGGTAGTAAAGCTGTCACGGTGAGATTTTTTTTTCATTTCCTAAAATGGCAGATTCCTAAGCTGTTCTTTTGTGCTATCGGCAAATATTCAGAGTGTTAAATCAGAATTATGCTGGCAAGTCGCAACTAGCGATTTTTAGCTTAATTGGAATAGAATTGAAAGATTGGGTGATTTTGTGAACCACCTCTATTTATGTTTGTTAGGATTCATCGGAAATCTTTCCCTATTTCAATCAAGGCTTATGGGACATGATTAGGAGCATACTATTAACATAAAATCGAATGCATTTTGGTTCAGTAACTCATTCATCAAACGATGTCCCAGCTTACCCACGCATGCACCTCGGTCAGTAAAGAAGTCTGCTCTGTTCTATCATTTATTTAACTAGGAGTTTTATGGACTCCAGGTCACTCGCTCATAGCCTGGGGCGTGACACTTGGCGACCCGGCAACAGCAGTCTTTTCACTGGATACGATCGCTTGATTTGAGATTTTTGAGCTTTTCGAGGTGAACGCCCACTTGCTCTTTCGGTTCCATCCGTGTAGGAGTGTTGATCAAGAAGTATCTGGAGAGAATGGAAAAGATAATGAAATGTTTCTATGCCTATGCATGGCTCTTTATGGGCTCTCAACCCAGCATTTTAGGTTCTTCTTCTGTGTTGGTGGATTCCTTAAAAAATGCAACGTCTTTAGCAATAATTGTATGACCAACTCCAACGTCGACGCCATTGGTCATGAGCTACTTGATTGTCAAAAAATGACAAAATCACCACGAGTTTCTGCTAAACAAATACTAGCACATTTACTGTCACTCATCAACTGCCAAGCCAGTTAGCACTGAACTTCATTCCAAGCATAATTTATGTGGAATTTGTCCGAGAACAGTGTGTAATAATGAAGATGAGAAACTAGTGGTTATCGCAATCTCTAGTTGCCGTTTTGTTGTTTCCTTCCCTTCCTGCCATTTATCGTTCCATACCACAGTCATGAGTTTAGTCTAACCTCTCCGGTTATTCCTTAACAGGCCTATTCGGACAAACATATGTCATATTACATATGACCAGCGAGGTGTCGAGCTTAGAGTATTTGTAGTATCCCCAAAAAATTTTAGAATATCAAGGTACTTCTAGGCCATTTTGACACTTCTCATTGAGATTATCCCCCTTTGGTTGGAGTTTTACGGTTTCTTTCTTCGTCAGTGCTCGAAAAGAGGGAAAAAATCCTTCTAATTTTGCAGTTGTATGTTTTGACTTAATGGTTGTCATAAATTCCTTAATGCCGGCTCAAATATTGGCATTTTAATGTCTTCAGACTGTCTGATATGTCAGTGTCAGACACAACTTCAACACAACTATGTAGCTCCACCTACAGAATCTACTAAAACACCAAAAGGTTGTGATCTTGCACCTCAGCTACGAGTTACCTTATTAACTGATGCGTTTGGTTATCTTAACAGGCACAGCAAGCGCTCAAATCAAAATAATTCTGCGTGATTCACAAGTAACTGGAGTCGCTCAGAGGTGACCTTAACTACCTCCTCCATAAAAGCAGTCGAGAGTTTTTTATTTTTATCGTCACACAATTTACAACCCTCAAAACTATTATTGTCAGAAGAGCACTGGCGTTTCACTCCGTATTCTTGCAGTGGGAGTGGAGCATTCTTACTTGCCGTCAATCAGCAGCGACGAAGCATCTATGAGGAATTCTTTTTATGTAAAATTATGTGAAGCCATAAAATGGTGGTGAAAATGGGTAATTCCACCAAATTCTGTTTTCATTAGAGTTTGAATGGGGTAGTTTGGTGTATTTTTAACCGTATGTTGAACTACACGAGTGATTCGGTCTCTGCAGTTTGGAATCCCCTATAAATACTGCTGCAGGTTCTCCAAGCTGCTTTGTCCTGTAAATGACTTCAGAGAATACGCCGAACGTTACAATCGGATCCCATCGGTCTACGCATATCACTTGTAGACAAGTCGCATGTATGGGTTTTGTCTGGCAGAAGGTAAAAGGAAGTACCTACTTTCTAAACAAGTGCGCATATAAATGCTATTTTTGATGGACAAATGAATTATTTTTCGCGATTCTTTCTAAGTTTTAATTGATTGTACGCCCGTTTACACGCATTCTAAATGTAAAAATGCAAGTAATTTTTGGGCTTAAGCTTTTGTGAGTTATGAGATGGGTTTACCATTCAGCACATTGTAAAACAATTTTTATTCTCCCTAACTAATGCTCAGTTACTTTTCTTCTGATCCTTTGGAACTTAGTTATTTTAGTTCCTCGAGTCCTTTATAGCAGCCAGAAGGGTATTAGCGGGGCCAGAAGACCAAATTATAAAGTAAAAGTACAACCTGCGCTGAATAAAGTGACCACATAGTAAAATACAATCGCACAAAACGTCAGTTCATTGCATCATGTTGTCTAAATGAGGATGTGGTCTTTGAACATGTACTCAGCCAGCTTTACCAAACGGCAACCATTAGCGTCCATTCAAGCTAAACTTTCTTCGGTGGTTGACGATGTGAAAAACATGTACGAATCAAATAAATGCACACTAAGTCGAATGATACTGGTACATCGTTACTCTACACGGAAATATGTCTCGGCTGGCTCTTCTCATAACTCACTGTCTCAAATCTACATTACTGAGAAGAAATGCGCATTCTGGTGTAGCCTGAGGAAGTGAAAATAACAGAAGTGTACAAGTCACTGTCAGTGAGACCTTCCACAATTGTCGGCCAATAAGTATAAAATGTTGCGAGAAAACATAGAATGATGCCTTTAGGAAGCCGTGTGAACGTTGTTGTTTTGGCATCGTAATCGCACACCCATCAGTGTTCCTTTGATTTGTTAACAATTTTATTTTTCTCTTCAGTTACACTAGACATGGTAATTAATGTCAAGTTTAAAGTGGTAGCAGGGTTTTTTTTAGCCATAAGAATTGACCCAATCTTGAATGTTACTTTAAATGAGTAAGCATTAAAAGAATAATTCTACGCACAAACTGCGTTGAAGCCACTGCATCAGCTATATTTTTTTCTCAAAAGAACACATAAGTGTAGTATTTTATTAAGATACCGCTTAGTGATGCATAAAGATGCGTTAGAACTGAATGTATGAATAGAGTGGATGAAGTCTCACATCACTATTTTCAATTTAATAAAAGTCTCTTGATTACACTTCTCCTTGCCTTATCCTTGAGTCTTTTCATCAAGGATTTCTTGCGATTATCGCACCGTTTCCTGCCAAACAAACCAAATCCATGCGAAATTTCTTCTTGTCTATTCTTTGAACTTCTGCCAAGTAGACGACCAAGGAGGCTGCTTCTTTTATTTTCGTTGCTTCTGTGGAGCAAAACTGCGTGAGTAGGTGTGAAGGTCAGCAGAAGGAAACAAAGAAGGCAGAGGCCAAGCAGGGTGAATCTCATTTTTTGCTCAAAGTAACTGAAGAAAAGTAAACCAGCACATTAATTTGATCTAAAGTATTCACCGATTCACATTCCTACTGGTGCTATCAGTTGTTCAGTAGAATTAAGCCCCAATGTCTCATACTCCTTGACCAATCAGAGGGCGGTGATGACGCGGTTCTTGTTGCGCACCCCGGCAACATTAGATCAGACCGGATGTTTTATAGAGATGTAAGTTTTTTCGAATCATCTAGCTATTCAGATAGACATGTAATAACTTTTGAATCAGTCCGCTATTCAGTACTTCCGCAAATTTATGGATTACACGAGCTTCTTTCTCGGAAATGTACGTTACATTTATAACGAGTAGCGTTGGTGATGCTAAAAAGGTCTTCCTTAAGGTAAGCATTATGTTAGCATTGGTTTAAGGGAAGCGATGAAATTTCGCCATTGCAATGGGAAGTGGAATTGCCTAACTTTCAATCGCCTGAGAAGAGGCCTGCCAATTTCTTCCTTTTAAGTTGATGGGTTGTACACTCTATTGAGACACGATAATGCTTACTCATGCTTAAAACAAATATGAAGCTTACATTAGGGATAAGTCAAGTCAGGTCGCGAAGTTTCATTATTTACTATTTTGCAGATCAGACAAACAGAACGAAACCATTTTAAAGTTGTGTGATCTTGTCAATTTAAATGGTGTAAAAATAAAAAAATATTTTCGGTCCGTGGAATCTAAATTAAAACCAACTTATATACAACAACTTAGCACCTCGAATCTTTGCTTAAGTCCTCACGGCTTAAAATGCAATGGACGACAATACTATTGAGGAGCTGGGAATCTACAGTATGCCCCAAAGATTGTACTTCAACGATGAGGTTAAACAAACTGCTACGAATATGTTAGCTTCTCATCAAACGGATCTGGCTACCTGAAACTGAAGAAGTATTAGAGACAGGATCATTAGTTTGCAATTAGACAATGGTGTCTTATTTCGCATTATCGTCACCAACTCTGCTCTCACACTACTGCCGGTTCGTTTTTATTCTTTTGGTTATTTTACTGGGCCTTCTCAGTAAAAAGGCTTCATGTACGAAGCAAACTTAATCTATACCAAGTCAACTTAGTACATTCTGTGGCGTTTAAAGTTTTTACTTGGGAAGGGAAATGTGATCGAATGCGAGTGATTTTTTTTTGAGTTTCAGCTCATCATGTCGCCATTCTTCTGTTGGGCCTCACCCCAGTTTCTCCAAACAGTTACTTAGGGTGCAACAGGTTAACCAAAACCGAATGTATCAAATAAGTGACTGTTAACAAAAGTTCGAACAACCATTGCACTGATTGTTTTTAATGAATTCTATAGCCAAAATAACAGTGTAAAATAAATAGATTAAGAAATCTAAAAGTAGAGATGTGCTTTCCCAAAACTTCTCCGAGGGTGGAAGAAGACATAACACTCGGGCAGAATGCAAATTCGACAAACAATTTGGGTTGAAAGTACTGGTTAGGCCCTGTGATCAAGACAAAAATGGTCCTTTGCCAAAACCTGGGATCGGTCTGTTACATAACTTCTTTCTCCTTTTGAGCATTGTCTTTAGCGCTTCCTTTGGTCAAACTCTCACATCAGCTACTACAACATTATTGGTGCTGTAGGAAAACATCCACGAGCCACCCGTGCCAGTCACCGAAATTCATTCAACTAAGACCACCTTCTCAAGTGCCAAATAGCCCTTCCCACATGTCATCTTTCGCTTCAAGACTCGTGTGTTAGACTAAATTATCTCCAGCAATGCATATGGTACAGAAATCTGAGAGATGAAAGCAACGATTTCTACAATTTGCACATTGTATATGAGTGTTAGAAACAACCACTTTCTAGAAAAGTTTTAGAATATCTTTAAGTGAGATTGATAGCACTCTCCAGTATTAAATGCAGAAAAATTGGCTTTTGGGATAGAGTGAATGCTTAGTGCACATGGTGAGTTACAGCAAATATGCTCTAAAGCATAGAAAATTAGTTAGCTTTTACTAGAAGGCTCAAATTTTTCATAGCCATTAGCTAACGGCCAACTGTTCGTTGTCCCTCGTCTACAAAGACTCTTATATTCAACAGACTTTTGGAACGAAGAAACGCAACTTAGACAGCTACTTACTGTCTCGACTCATCATGGGATTTAATTTGTCTCAGTAAAATTTATGAGGAGAATTCGGAATGGAATTTTGATCTTACCGACTTTCAAATCAGTAAAATCGCTACAACTGTTTATTCGCCGACGAGTGCGAACATGCAAGTAGGCACTGTGTGTGTACGCGACAATCAGTCGGCTAGTGGAGACCATCGGAGAAACAATATGGTTTTGGCCCTGTCTATTTATGGTTTTTGGTTAGTCCGTGTGTGACAGCCTAGGTACTATGACAAAATGTGAGCTCCGAGAAAGTTGAATCAGTGTTATTTTCTAGACTCGCAGTAATGGGAAATAAATTGTGCATTATTTACTACTTGAGTTAGTTTAAGGGTAAAATTATTAGAAAAATTTCTTAAAATCATGTGCTAAATTCGTGAAGAGATCGCACTGTCTTGTCGCTAAAATTTCTACTCGTGATTTTACTTCTCTCTGCAAGATAACCTTCAACTTGTTCATGAAGAGCGTTCTACAGAACTTCACCATATTTTCAAGTGTACTGGTAAACTTCAAGTGGTTACTGAACCTAAAAATTGGCCACTTGTGAAGGAGGAAGAAATGGTTTTCTTTTATTTATAAATTACATGCTTAGCTACCTTACTTCTCAGTCGTCTTATTTGATAATCACTGAAATTACTTTTTACCCTTCAACCGTGATGCTCTAAGGTGGCAAGATCCCAAAACAGTCGAAAGGGACGTGTTAGTAACATTCAAGAGGTATAAAAAGCCATAGACTGGAAATACAATCTACGGAGGTTGATGTGCCTGGGTATTTGAGATATGTGCCTACCTCTTTAAAATTATACTGTTATCATTTGTATGTTGAACCTTGAGGCGTCCCGTTTATAAAATCGTTAGTGAACTTAAGAGTGCAAACCATTTCTACGTGACAAGCGGAGAGATTACACCTCATCGATGCCCAAAGCGGAGGCATACTCTGTTCCTTCCACTCCGCCCATAATAACTCAATGCTTGATATCCTTTATTAACTCATTCCTCGGTCCTTAACATCTGATTCCGAAGGTGGAATGGAAAACCAGCAAAATATTGCATCAGTTGTAATGAGCGCATTCTCACAGTAACGTATTCAGTGTTCATTTCTATTTATCCCTTTAAAAAATCTCCGTTCATTGGATGTAAGAAGGTCATTATAAAAGTGTCTCTTATTTCAAATGTCTAGATCTAGTAGTAAGTCCTTTGCCTTGATTGATTTGCTCTCACTTGGGGTCCTGTGGTAACTTTCAACCGCAAAACTTGCTGTAGTCACAATACAGGCTCTACTCATAAGCATGACCTTCAGACTACGCTGGTTGCCTCCCATAATTTGTGTAAGCTAATAAGTAGTATGATCCCCTAAACTCAGTTAGCTTATCACGACTTCAGCAAAGATTTGGAACTCCACAATGTCATCCTATACTTGATGCTAACTTTGATGCATCTTTTTCAACTTCTCTCAAAAATGCCTTCTTGATAGTCCAAATTTACGTAATCAACTTGACCGTAGAGCTGTCAGATCAGTTGCTGTAAATATGATTAATTTAAAATAGGTATTTTGTTAACTTAAATATCAAAAAATGGATGCTGACAAAAAGCTAATGATAATGACGACGGCTTCTTAAGTTTCTTTAAGAATCAGAAAGTTGACCAGATTGATTAAGCGCCGGGATTAATGAGAGGTGTGTGTGTAACACGCTGAGTTAGTATCCATTCTGTCGAGTTTCTCGAACGTGATGGGCGGTCAAACTCTGCATTATCCATCCTTCGAGGTTGGTTTTTGACAAACGGTGGAAAGGTCCCAACGATTTTTTTGCATAATCCTTCTCTTCTTCTCCCGCCTTTGAGTCACGATTAAAGAATTCTCGGGCTTGTGTCCGTTCTTCCTGGAAGGTGGTATTGTGAGCCAAAGTATCGCAGCAATCTACGAAACTGACCTCTGAGGTTATCACGATATTTACAGAGACTGAAATCAAACTCTAGGAAAGTGCAATTAGGATTTGTTGCGTCCTTTGACGCTGAAGGTAAAGTCGGGTATTGAAACAATCATGATCAAACCTCTTTTTAAACGTATCTTAATTTGTCAAGTACTCGCTAAGTATTTTAAATATTTTGTGTTTACCTCAATATAGGCGAAACTGTTCACTGCCTGACCCATTGTCCGACAATCTTGCATGCACACACCCTGTCAGTAGTCCAATCATAAAATCTGGCTATTTGCATCAATTCTGCTTAATGTATCTGCTACTTTATCTCTTCTATTTTTCACACTCATGTTTGTCACTTAAACTACTACAATTTAGCGTGAGCTTACTTGTCCTGTTAAAATATTTTTATAGATCGTGTCATTAAGTCTCTTGTTGACGTAAGAATATCACCATGACCTATGGGGTGAGATTGAGAGGAGAGCATAAGCCATATAATTGTGTTTTTAGAACCATTAAAGAATGCAACGGTTTATGCTATTAGCTAAATTATCGCGAATGAATTGGTAGTGCTTCAGCTAAATTACCTTATTACCTTTAGTGACCTGTTTAGCATCGATTTGAATTTTATGATTTAGAGTGAAAGATTGCGCCAAAATGATGAGAAAAGCATGCAGTAAACAAAAAACTTGATAAAATAGGGAATCATTCGGAAATTTTGGATTATAAATTAAGCATTTTTAGTTACTTTTCTCAAAACATTAATTATGCGAGTATTAAAACGGACAATCTAGTAACGTGAAGTTGGTTAGCAATGGGCATTAACGATTGCAGCCGTACTTACTTATAAAGTGACATTAACTTGCTATGTAAAAGTTGGGCTTTTACAAGCCCATTTATAATAGAATCAGGGAAACTGACAGATTATTTTATTGCTAAAAATTCGAAACATATGCATTAATTGAAATGCACTACGCAATGAAAGATTTGCAGCAATACCCGTTTTAATTACACTTCTTAAACGTAAGGTTTATGACAATGACTTAACTGAACTGAAGTAGAGGTGATAATCTCTTACTTATTACTTCTTATAATATTCTATTCAGAAAAAATGAAATAGTTTTCTGATTACTTGAGCCAATGTAATTTGAATTTGGAATGGCGCAATAATTCGTGTTACCCAAGCAAACACTTTGTTCATGTTGCTTGTTGTCAGCATCAGTGACTTTCGGCTTTGCTACACTATGCATGTTGCTACGTGGTGCAGGTGTCAATTTCTCCAACAACTTATTTTTGTAGACTTTTTCTAGCTTCTTCTCTTCTGGTCTTCTCTCATTGTCATTTATCCTCTCCTTGTCCTTTGCCTTCATTTACCTTGTCAACTTTACACCCTTCCAAACCTCCCCCTTGACCTATCAGAATTTCCGCCTTGATTTGTTTTCCTTCCAAACTTTCAGTGTTCGCTTAAGCAAGGGCATTGACACTGTTTCGGCTGTTGGAAACCTTTTACCGTCGAGGAATTCAGTGTCACCAAAAGGAATACAATTGTATCGAGAGTGAGAATGCGAGTCACATGACGGATCAGAGTAAATGACACAAAAGGATCACTAAGTGCTGCTTGACTTCATACTCCTCCGCATTCGCATTCACACTTCCATTAACGTTTCATTAAGAGTGGAGTATAAAAGCTAAACTGTTTCAGTCTGTTTACATTGGTTTAAAATCTGTGAATTTTGGTACCAATCGATGTAACGGATGAATCATTGCAGCTTGGAGGAAACTAGCATAAGTAGCCAAGAAATACACTGATGGGATGAATTCGTATTAGTGTAGCTTTGAAAGAAAGCGTTGTAGTACCCTGAGTCTCTGCTGCAGTAGTAGGGATCAACATACTACTTATCAAAGCACCAAAAACTTGGAAGCATTTGGTATGGGCCGAAGGTCCTGTTATCCTGTTGAAGAACAACCCACTGAAACTGAAGTACCTGTGTAGTCAAAAATGAGCATCAAATCAACATGATAAAGTGTTGAAGGTTGCATTTTATTTGCACAAATCACTTCATTTTATGCATCGAAAAAATCATTTGCTATATAATGCTCAAATAAGATTAAGATAATGCAAATCTAGGATTTTATTGCTTGAAACACTTAAAAATAAACAGTTTAAGGAAGCACTTGAGGTGCTAAAGATGAATTTGTACCAATAATCTAAATTTTTTACACTAAAATGTGAGCTACTCCCAAGGAGCATAAAACTAATAAACATGTTTTCATATTTTGCTTTGGAATCAATAGGTCCTCCAGAACAGACCGCTTGAAAGGGTAAAAAGGGAAATCCGATAGAGTGCACAGCTTAATTGTTGCGATTAGAGTCCCTCCTGTAGGCAACGTAAGTAATAATTCTCGAACAGCGGATGCATTGCCGACGCATAGAGGAGATGCGAAGCTACAGGTATGGCCTGGAGAGCATAACTCCGAGCGGAATCGCAACAGCTGAGACTTAAATTTCTGTGTAAATAAAACAAAGATTTGGACTTACAATCAAAGTATTGAATGATACTGCAGAACCTTTATGCTACATAACATGATGGAGGTTGGTTCTATTGCAAAACATGAAGAAAACTTTGTAACCACAAGTTGGTTTGAGTGTACCTTTTATGTAATAAACGGTTAGATTGTACCAACCTCGATGACTCGGCAAACGTCATCTGTTACCAAAGCGAGACCAACACTGATACCTCCCGTAAGGCTTTGACTAATTGCAAAACTTCTTGCCCAACTACACTTCTCCTTGTCACCATCACGTTCATGTTTCAGTGAAACAGGATTCTCATCTTTCATTTTGAGATTCTGGAGCAGTGTTTACCACCACTGAATGAAATTGTATTGAGAAAATTGAGTTGTATCTATCAATTATAGCACAAATTTTAACTAGTAAATTTTGGCAAAGTCATAAGTTTTGTTTGCTCGTTTTGCATGTTAAACTTATGATCATTAATTTATCAAATAAAAAGAAGGAATAGGTTCCTCAGATTTTTTTACTCCTATAATTTTTGCTTTCATACCGTAACTAAGTTCGATAACCTTAAAGGTAGGATCAAATGATTAAAGCAAACGATGAAATCATCAAAGTCAGAACAAGATTCTATTAATGATGCGATATATTGAAAATTTGAGGCAAGACGAATGGGATGCGGAATAAGAAAACATCATTTTATTTAAGCAAATACGTCAATTGTGTTGATACGCAGTGCCAGTGCCTCTTGCACTTGTTACGCTTTCATAGTAATGCCGCATAATTTGTGTCCTCATACATGAGCGATTTGTCTTTCTTGTACTTCTTCTTGCCCCTTTTCTTCTTCTTTTCCTTCCTCTTCCTCTTCTTATCATCTTTACATCCTTTTCCCTTTCCTTTTGATTTGCCATATTTTCTGCCACACATTGGTCTTCCGCTTAAGTTTCCAGGGTCTGTACCAACGCTAGCATGGTAGTTTGGTCCTCTGTCCGAAAATCTATCGTCAGTGCCAACGATGGCGTCAGCTGTGTTTTTGGGGTACCTCTTTGATTCAGTAGAGGAAATCGCTGTCGCTAGAAGGAGAGCAAGAGTGCCGAGGGTCACAAGGGAGAGTCGCATGATGGATCAGAGTAAGTGACACAGAAAAGGCACATAGGGCTACTTAAATGTACTTCCTCCTGACTCAGTTGCATTTCCATTGGCGTTTTATCACATTTTATGGTAATTAAGAAAGGATTATCGAGGTTGCTCTCATTAGGTTAGATCAACTTAATAAAAATTGCTACAGATGTTGTTGGCATTTGGTTTGATGGATAGATGATGCCATATTTTATCGAGATTTTTTCTAGATTAATTCCTTATAGGAATTTTTTCGATCAATACACAGAAATAGTCTCTTCACCCAAAATCCCTCTGAATCGAAGCACTGCTGTGATAGCTTAACCCAATAAAATCATGTTGAACGACCTCATCCTTAGCACCTCCTTGAGTTCAAAAATAGGCTCAACACAACCAAAAAATACGCTGATTAAATCATTTTTTATTTGTGAATCTACAAAATGATTACCATAGTAGCACCTCGAGTTGCCGTTGTGGTAGAATAGACGAGCATACCACATAAATATTGGTATGGGCCGAAAGCCCTACTGCTGTTAATCAATGCTCGGATATCAACCCTTGTTATGGAGAATGCAAACACTGATCCCCTCTCCTCTTCCTCCCTTAAAAATTTTCACTTTCCACGCTGTCCTTTCGCTTACCCTACAATAGCTAGGCCCCCTCCGTTTTATCAATCCTCCTCTAAAACACTTGTTATAAACTGGAGGCAGAAGGGGATAAAGGAGGCAAAATTAGTGTCTTCTCAATATAGCTAAAAGTGAGGAAAAAATCCCGTCATACTTGCTGAGCAGTGCTGTGTTCGTCTTTTTTTGTAAGCCTTTCTTCTAAAATTTTGTTACTCAGCTTTTAAAATGATAACCTACTCTTCCTCTTTTGTCTATTCCTCTTTCATCGCTCTCTGATTAGAGAGGTAAAGCCTCCTTTACCTTGCAATCCTGTGTCAAAATCTCCTTCCTCCTTGTTACCATCAGAGGCATGCTCATCAATTCAAAAATATTAACTTCCATTCTTTGATTCTGCAAGAGATTCCCGTGGTGGTCCACTGAGGCACTGAGGGTTTTGTCCGATTCCCTTAAATAGGCATAGATCCATCCACTGATTTTTCAAGAAGGCTGTGAGGATACTTCTCACGAGATGGAACCAATAAGGGGAGGGGCTTAAAAATGTGGTCAGTTGATTCAATTTGTAAAAGTCAGCATGTCATGGCTACGGTAATTAAAACATGAAAACTCTCTCATTTTAATTTCATGATCGTTGAAGCACAACTCATGGTTTAGATACCTTGGAGTTCAAACTACTAGCCTAGCAATTAATAATTATCCAGTCTGGATTCACCTCTAAAAGTTGTGAAAACTTATAGTGATAGAATTATTTGCTTTGGAGAGGCCTAGAATATCCCTTTATAAAAGGTGCATGTAAAGTAAGCCAAGCAGTTGGGAAGGAGGATTTGGTAAGGATGAATAAAGTGCATTTCCCTTCTGAAACCTTCGTAGTGGCTTTTAAGAGGCCATGCTAAAGGCACTTTCGTAGTCATGAGAGTTCGCACACTTTTGCTACCACTACACATAGTCTTATATTCGATATTGTCTTGCATTATATCCTTAAGCAACCTTCAGTTGGTAAGTGACAAATGATGGAAATAGTTTGGAAGGAGTCGGGAGAGAATGAGATGATTCCGCTTCCTTTATTAGGCTTCCAGAATTTTATTCAAATGTATTCTGATAAATGCGACCTTTTCTGAAGCTATCAGATCAAATAGTAAACGCAATATGTGTTCAGATGTATTGCGGAACCCGTCAATAATCTTAACTTAAAATGATGAAAAAAGCTTTGGAAAGTGTTTACTAAAAGAATTAGATTTCTTCTTGTTTTTTCTGCCATAATTTGAGCCCCAATGGTAAGACCTAAATGAGTTCCACATTTGTTTGAGGACAAGATTGTTTGAGATTTGGAGGCTCAACTGTCACCACTTTTGCCTCACAGAGACAAGATCAGCTCTTAAATCAGGTGTAGAAATCTAGAAATGTTAAAACAGGGTAGCTCCCTAGATGTTCTCAAAAGACTGTTCAAAACTGGCGTAAGAATGAAGCTAGTGAGTCCTCTCCAATCAAAACAACTCTATCGGCACGATTTGGTGACACTGACAAATCCAGAAGGAAAAGCACCATCGTTTAATCTCCTAGAAATTTCCGCTTTCGTGGTATGATTTGCGAACATTTTATTCAAAAGACGCATTCTATCTCACGTCCTAAGGTTTGGGTGAAATGGGCTGGTAATCGTCGCGAGTCCCAAGTCCAATTTGTAACCTGTATCTGCATTTAACTGAGTCAACTGAATGACAGGCGCCCACTCAGACTGAGTCGTCAGACTCGTACACGCACCTCCACACCGCTATTCTTACTCGTATAACTTTTCTGAGGCCTTTATTTATTGTCTGTTTGGTTGGGCGTTGGTTAGTATTAGGGATCCAATGTTGCGGAAAGCTTAGGCCGTGGGAGACCTAAAGACTCAGTTTTTTTTATTGACACTTATTTACGTCGTAAAAGTACTTTTATTTTAAGTCAGCCCAGACTTTGGAATCTCTAAGCCTAATCTTTTTCCGATTTAACAATGTCTGCACTTCATTTCATTCAAGATTTTTAAGCCTTCTCCATCTAAACACAAATGTTAAATTCTCGAACTGATCAACTTATAACTGCCATATCAGCATAATTTTACTGCAAACCATAAAAGACATTGCGCTTCTGGAGGCTTTTCCAAGTGCTCTGCTGAGAGCCATTAACTTGTACATAGTGTGTAAGCAATTAATTTACCTTCTTTCCCAATAAGGTGTAATCAGCATCTATGCAAATTTGCAAAATCTTGACTCCCTATTTGCCAAGCAGTTGAAGGCATTTTGTTTCTGCGCTTAGTGGATGAGGACAACGTTTATAGTGGACTTCAAGTGGATTTTTTTTTAATGCTTAATTCATGTTCCTTCTAGCAGCAATAAAAAGGTGTACCTCAGCTTAACCTTCAATTTTTTGTGCTCTGATTCCAGATAAGTAAATCCTTGGTAAACTTTTCCCCTTCTCTACAATAATATTTGGAAGGAAATGTCCCCACAGTGACATTTTGCTTACAACTAGCCTTGGAGGTAAAGAAGTGGAGTCCTCTTTCCCGGTCGCGTAATATACCGCAAGACACCAAGTAATCAGAAGGGCAGATGGGCGGTCGAAAGCGTTGAAGGATCTGCAAGATTCCAAAAAGAAATCTGTAAAAATGGCAATCATGTTGAGTGGCTATTCGTTTCTATGGGCGTAGCTATTCAGCACTCGATGCTACTTTGTTAAGTATTCTGCCCTCCACCTCAGAAAATCAATCAAGGAATATTGCTTAAATCACTAGATTGCTCACTCACTAAGTATCATTATTCGGTAAATAACTTTTAGCAAATTTTTAATTACTTCACCTTTTAATTACTATGCGTTTTTGTTTAATATACTTGTTGGGAATGCATTCGGGTAGATTGAGCCTACCTCGTGACAGTGAGGTCGTTATCGTTTCGATCTACTGCAATCTTTACAAGAGCGAATAATATGTTTTCTTTAAGGCATGCTGCCTTCCTCTAGCCACTCTTCTCAACTCAAGGATCTGAATTCGAAGGTAGAATGGGCATGATGTAATGTTGTTGCTGCAAGGCACACTGATTGGAAACCACAAAACACAAATCCACAATTTATCAATGCTTTTTACTAAATTTTTTCCTTATGTAGCATATATTTAATTTAGCACAACTCTTTTCGGAATTGCACACGTTGTAAGTTGTTAGTATCAAAGTCTCATGAAATTTACCCACGTTATAAACAACTCAAAACCCTCGGTCGACAAGTGCACAGCATCTTATTCAGCTTAAAGGCATGCATTTAATTTCTGCACAATTTACTGCTACTGAAAGAGATCAAAGCAATATTTCTGTTATAGATTTGCACTTTTGTGCGTAAATTTCCCCCTGCCTAGTTGTGATCTGGAGAGGGTTGAGTCAAGTGCTTTGCACGGAGATAGGGGAGAGTAAGCAGGAGGCTCTGCTCGCGCACTGAATAACAGAAGGCGTCGGAGAGAAATATGAGCCTCAATCTCCTGAATGCAGGATTTTTGTTTGACCCTGGTTTCTTAGAGTGCACTAACCCAATTAAAGCATATCCACGCGTGACATCTGTCAAACAGTAGGGTCTAAGTGATAGCGAGGCATCCCAATGGATGCATAAAAACACAATTAATTAATTAATTAAATATTTGAGTTGTTAAGTCAGTGGCGAAGTTCACCGTTACCTCAGCCTTCAATTGTACTGATTTAGAAATTACTTGGTGCTGACTGCTCCATCATGCATTTTAAAATAAAAGCGTTGGATCAGTGTGTTCTAACTACTAAAAGAAGCATAAATTCTCATATCCCATAGTTTACCTCAAATCTGTCGACAAGGCATTGTTATGCGCTCTAGTAGTAATTGGTGAAAGTGTGCCAAACCATACCTCAATGATCCGTTAGCCATCAGATGATCTTGTAGATAGCTCCATTAGGATTTGCTAACTACTGATATAATTGTCAGTGCGAGTTTATACTCAGAAAGGCTTTGGTATATGCCCTTCTCTACGCTTCTCAAATTTTACCATGGCAAGAGCTATTAACCGAACACATTCATCATGATTCTGTTTTAGTTACAAAAAAATTAGATTTGTCATTTTTGAGGTTTTCGATAAAATAAACAGATTTTGACTAATTCCGCTTTTAATTTAAAACTTTTAAAGTCAAACAGAATTTGTGGCAATGCAATTGGCTCCAAAGTAGTTAGCTTGGTATTCGATACCAACTTTGCGATAATAAAAAGGGACCACCAAAACAAAACGACTACTTTTTGATGAGGGAAATATTTTCCGCATGTTATTAGGCGAATATAAAGTGCTTATTGGTAGTACAGTCCTTTCACCCTCTTTTACTGCCATTTTACAGCCGAAAAGAAGCTTGGAGATGGATTTATCGAGTCTAAAAAAGATTTCCTTTGATAGCTTTGTGTAATCCTTAACAGAAGATGTAATTTATGTCAGTTACCTTGAATTTTGAAAGCAGCATATAGGTGCTAATAAAATTTAAGTTTGGTACAAAGGCAAAAAGTTGCCAAAAAGTGTAGATACTAAACAAAACCTCAATTACATAATTTTGCGGCTTTATCTTCTGCGGTAATAGTGACAGCAAATAAGACATCTCTGGTATTAATGCGCATTTATCAGTTGAGTGGCTTGAATGCTTTTGCATATTTCTCAAGTTTATCAAACTACATTTTTGGGGAATGGGAATATTTGCCTGAGGAGAATCACTGTGCACCAAGTAGATTTCACTCACTCTCAAGTGACTATGAAGCAACAGTTTAGCGAGTGTTCTCGTTGCTTCCTCATTTTTACCCTCTTCTAACCTAGGTTAGTGCTACTTAGCAATCTGCATTGATTGCGATATTATTTGGGAAGACTTGAAGTTGCAAAGAGCAGAAGTGTTTGAAATCATACAGAACAAGGCAGGTCGAAATAATCAAAGCCTCTCGATGATAGGTGGGACGTGGAGTTATGTATCTATCTACTTATTTTTGGGACGCTGCTTTATCACGACCTCTTGAGCACGCTACCTTTCGCCTAAAAATACTCGGATTGAGCACAAATACTTTTATTCGGCTTCTTTTTAGATCCAAGTGCATCTTGTACAAATGGAATAATTCGGAAATGCTACTCATAAAATATATTCCAATTTTTAATGTTACGACTATCTGTATGTGTAAAATAGGCAAATCTGATAAGGAAAGAATTGCCATTTTTGGCAAAAATAATAGGTTCATAAGTAGAAGTACACAGAATTCTACATTTGATCCGAGTAGAACTAAAACCAATTTGGACTTTTCAACCCTGTCAACATTCGCCTTCCTTTGAATTCGTAAATCAGTAGTTCCCAGTAATTAAAGTTAAAGTTGGCACCACACCCGCATTTATTTATGTACTTTTCGACGGCATCAACTACTGATGGCTAATCAGAGACCTATTGTAGATTATCAGGTGATTTTTACAAAAATGCGAGTCCATAGCTCGTTCATTGTAAATTCAATTATAACTTGCACACACTTGACAGTTCACATGGTGAGTAACAATTACCACTGGTTAGCACAACTTAGTGGTTTGAGAGTCAAAATACTTTGGATTTGTTACCCATCAAATTGGTAATATTTCGAACAAAATTTTGTGAACATTAATTCTAACGTTTTAAAAAACATTTGTGGCTTATTGAGAGTACAATGAAAAACATTCTTTCAGAATTCGTTCCCTCACTGTGGAAGACTGATGATTATGCAGCATGTTCATCGTAAACTAGCAGAGGATTATGCATGACGAAATGGCAAATTAAAACACACGTTTTTTTACTATTTCTGCGGAAAATTATGCCCAGAAACTCCCTAATATGCGACAAAATGTGAGCGATTTACGCTGTATAAAAATAGGGGGCGATTATCTTCTCATAGAAGGATCAATTAATTTAGTAGATAAGGAAAAGGCGTATGACATGGGTTATCGCTGCGCTTTTGACACCCTTCTTGCGCAATTTGATCCTCCGTTTTATCAACTTTGCAATCTGATTGGTGTACAGTTATATGACCTACCAATAGGCAGAGCTTGTCGCCCAATCAGCAGGCAGTCACCTCAAGTTGATATTCGTCGATTTGGTGGTGTCATATTTAGGTTTTTCAAAATGAGGGGATCAACACTCTTTATTTTCTGTCTACTGCTGGCTCTGTTGGCCGTTTCGACAAGTGGGTATCGCTATATTCACCACCAAGAGCATAACTCGTTTGGAGTTCCGAACCTTCATGGAAAAGGTCATTCGCATGGACATCATGGCTCAAGACATGACGCACACATCATCCGCAGAGAAGTAGATAACGATGGCCTGAATAGTCATTTGGCATATATACAAGATACTGAGGGCGTAGATGTCGATCGGACCAAAGCACAACAACTGGCAAAACAAAGAAGCAAGAAGCGTAGGCGCTACAACTAAAACAGTAGAGCTCTTAAGCTTCCATTTTCAATGCATTCATTTTATTCAAGGTTTGAAAGTCCTAATGATCGATAAAAAAACTCTCGTTCTGAGTGTGTGCCCCTTCATTGATTGGTTGTTGTAAATTAGTTCAGATCTCCTTGAAATTAAATGTGGTCGTTGTTTATTTGGACTTCGTTTTTTGTTTACTTTTACTCCATCTTATTCAACTTCTGTCGCTTCTTTCCTTTACTTAGATTTGTCGTAGCTATACTGATTTTTCAAGTTGTCAGGAATTTTGCTGAATCTTTTAGAATAGCAAGCCGTAGAAACCTGCAAGTGTTCTCTGATGTCACTTGAGAAAATAAGGGAATAAATATTTAATGATAAAAACAGCCTAATAGATTAAAATCCTAAAAAGAAACCTCGGGATACTTGTGCTACTGGTGACACATTACCTGTTAATAAAGGTGTCAACTCTGCTTCTAAATTTATGCGAAGCTTTGACAACTAGCTTAGTCACGCTGGATTATGCGGATGCTTAAGTCTTCTTAGACCGTAGTTTCTTTTGGGCGGCATTGGCTTCAGGGCAAGTCATTTGCACATTTTCTTTTATGCTACAGTGATTTATCGCGTTTCCAGGGAAGACTCGGAGGCAATATTAATGACAGTGGCATGGAAACCCGCTCCCGGTGTTCTAATACCCTGACTTTTATTGCTGTTAGCTAGACATTATCGAGATAGAAGAAGGGGATCTGCTGCTGATGAGAGAATCCGTTAATTAGTTTTAACTAAAAGTCTTGCAAATGACGCTGTTGACGTCGGAAATTACATACCTCTTGTGTTGCGTGGGAATGCTAGTAACAAACAATGCGACACTAGACGAACCATTTGAACATGTTTTTTACGGGGCTGTCTATGGTATTTGAATAAAGGTGTTAACTAAGCTTGCACGTGATCCCCCACTTCTCTATTAGCTGGGCAGCACTGAAGTGGGGAAAAACTATCAGGGAGGAAATGAAGCAAAATATTGTCCTCGCGAAACCATTTTATGGCCTCCTTTTTGAGCGTCATCTATTACTCAGCAGTATGGGAGCGGAGCATTGCTTTCTTCCTCGACACAGTTTCTAAGAAGAACAAAAATCTACATCCAATGAATTGAATAGGATGCATCAGCGATGCTGGAACCAAATATCTTCTCAGGTTCACGTCAATTTTATGACCGATGCGGCTGGTGTTCGAGTGTATTTTTAAAGCGCCGAACACATTGTAAAAGCCGACGCGAAAAGCAGCACAAAGGGAGCGCCAGAAATAATATTCAAAAGGAAAAAGGTGGTATGCAATGCTTCGATGGTTCTTTGATGAAGTGGTTGCCTAAGTGTCCGCGGACTACATTCCCGATCGATACCACGACCTCCGGATTATGCCAGTGGCCTCTCGGCCCCTCTGTACGTCAGTAACATAACTTGCCTCTTTTTATGTACTCTTACGGCCATGAGGAAGACTCGAGACCGTAAATTTATAAACCTAAAAAATGTTTTTAACAACACCTTCAGTGCTCTATTAAAGTAATTCATAAGACCTATTTCTCTCTTTACCAATGAAATCCAACTTTCTTTGGAGAATGGCACTCTTAAATCAAATGTTTCCTTCTAATTCTTGACTAATTCTTATGGGCGAATGAAAAATTTTTACCTCAGTGGCGTCTGATTATATTATTCTGCGAAATTACTTTTATAAAAGTTGTCTAGATCTTTACTGGGATACCAGTACAATGAAAGATAATTAAAATTGTGTTTGAATTGGTCATAATAGAGGTGAAATTTCCGGATATCCGATCAGGTTGCCCCTTAACTATACGAGTCGATGGCTTGATTTTTCTAAAGTGCCAAAGCTGATACGCATGAAGGAAGATTCCCACTCTGCTTGGTGATAGAATCTAGAAGAAGCTTTTATTATTCATTATTAATAGGACTCTCACTAAAGGAGCCCTTGCAGGTCTTCATAATGATGTCACCATGGTTTTAAAGTAAGGTAACCGAAATCTTTCCTAGACTTTTCAACGTCCGTAGAGTGACACAATCCTGTTTACAAATGAGCAGACTGTATATTTACTAAACGATGGTTGCGCAATGCGGCAGTCACCACGTGATGGTCCCGTACACCACATGACGTAGAAGCGTATAAAGTTATCTTAGAGTTTGATAAAAATATAGGGGTCTGCGAACTTATTGGGATAATTTATTTCATATTTCTTGTTGTGGTTTTTAGTTTTGTTTGAATAAAGCACTAGAATCCCTTTCAGAAGCCACCTAACATCCTGTACGATTTTATCTATTCATGTTAACTTTATGGATGGATTTAGTGATTAATCCATTTTAACATTCACCACTTCGAATTGAGCACGGTCCAGCTGCCGCTCGGTGACAATGCACTTCCAATGGTGGAGAAACTTGCAAACGATTCCTAAAAGGGGCTGCTTTTGATAAATGCTTGGGGTTTGGTTGTAAAAAGTTGAGGTGAACTATCGTTGCGGGATTACCGTATCTCCGAGGTAAAGTGAAACACTGAAGTCGTTGCTGGCTATAGCATTTTTCTGTCAAATTAGAACTATTAAAAGCAGGCAAAATCCCTCTCCCTAACACCTATTATTAAAGAAATGACAAGCTGTGTCCAACGAGCGTTAATATTAAACCAATTATAAAGCTGGTAATTATGGTTATCGTCTTCATGCTTGGATAAGCTGTCAGATTTTAAAATTGTCACCGTGAGAGGTTCATCGCTCTGTCTCTTCTTATCGTATCTGCAGCTGGATGGCGATTATGTTCTGGCGTCCATTACAACTACTATCCAAATAAAATGATGGGGTTCGGGTTCGTCCATTGCTCCCAGACACTTATGATTTTGAAGAAACATTGGAAGATGGAGGTGTTCAAAGTCACAGGGACTGCCTACGCAGTCTTGGAGGTGGAGAAAAAGATGGAAGCCTAGCATAAGCATTAGCAAGACAAAGAATTCGTCATCGTCCAGCTGGTTACATCAATTAACATAGTCGAAGTTGCTTTTGGAAGTATGTTTCCTCTTATTAAATCACCAAATCATCAACTCACTCATCAACCTCTTCATATTCCTTCCTAGTTTTCTTAGAGGATAAGTACAGTACCTTATTGCCAGTCGGCCTTATGTTTCTTTTTATGAGTTATTTAGTGGTTGTTTAGCTTTCTTCTGCAATCTGCCAACTAATCAAATGTAGTTTTATTAGGCACTTCTAAGCATATTTCAACGAAAAGAAAATTTATGCGGTGAGGCCTAATTTTATAGAAAAGAAACACGCTGACGTTCCTTCCTTTTGAGGGTCAGTTTACCTTAGCTTTATTTATTGACAAAATAAGCTAGTCATCTGCCGTGATACAAAAGGCTCATTATAAGCTCCTGGAGGGCCTTCGATGCAACACGTTCGAATCTATGACTGTTATTGCGAATCACGTGCTTATGTTATGGGCTGTAACTAGTCTGAGGGTGTGCAGGACGTCTTGGGCTTCGCTGCATTATTCTTCTGCTCGCTGCATAAGCTTGCATTAAAATATAGTCAGGTAAATCAAGGTGAAGTAATCATTTAATTAAAAAATGAGGTCGTTAGTAAAAACGCGTTGGTTTACACATGCCAACTTTGCCCTGCGATCAACAGCAAAAGATTTTCGCGGATAATAAAGTTTTATTAAGACGAAGCCTCATAGAAGTGCCCTTTACTATTCTGCAGCATCTACGCTACCTCGAAAATAAAGGTAGAGCTTCTAAAAGTTATTTTACAAGCACTGAAAGGCGGAAAAACGTAGAGACAGCTTTAAGCAACTGACTTTGGCCTCATTAAGGACTGAGGAGCAATATGATATTTTACTCCTTTAGATAGATTCGTGGAATGATAAACTTGGCACACCTCTGCTGAGGTGAATTGCACACATATCTTTAAAGATCCCGAGTGCACTGAGATAACTCTGGCAAAGTTGCAATCGGTGTTCTGCTTCTTCTGCCTTCTGATAATTAAAAAGTAGCCGTTTCCTAATTAAAAGGCTAGTATTAATGGAGAAAGCTGTAAAAGGAAGTGAAGCATTATAGCATTATTCTTCCTAATCGGACTATTAATCGTGCCCCTTGTCGTCTCAGCCTTGGGATCAGGTATTATTACTTGGTTTAAGTACTTCTATTCTGCAGGAGCAAAATAAAAAACGAATCTTTTGCCATAGGGTTTTGCCAGAGAAGTCGCCAATGGCATATCAGAAACTCATAAAGCAATGTCGGAAGGGAACAAAAGGTTGTTAACTGTGATAACTGGACCCAAGATTGGTGGGCACGTATCAACTAGGACCCTCCTTGGTAGAGCAGTGTGTATGCTTCATGTAACCGATTATTTGTTCTCCCTCAAGCAGTTATATTTCCCATCGTGCTGTTGTAAACACAAAAAATCTTGTGATTTTGTGCGAATTTCGTTTATCAAGTTGTATTTTTTTAGCTTTTACTCAACTGCAATCCCTCTGCCTTTTAAGTGTAAAAAAGCAAAGTTTTTGGAATTAAGGGCTTTCCGGTGTGCCCGACTACGGCTTTCTGAATACCGTTTGTTTATTTAAACAAAGGCCCATTTTGGACAAACGAAAGTCTTTGTGAAGAAAGATATATGCAAATCTTTCTACCTCTTATTATCACCCCAATTAACTCCTCCTTTCCTGTTCATTAAGTTGATCATTATGTCTATACAACTAAATCGGGATGAAGTGGCCATTTAAAATGAAGGAAACGTAACACTCAGTAATAACCGCGGTTGTCAAAGCCTTCTGTGTTTGTCCTACAATCCACAGCAGACTTTAATAAGTCGGAAGCCCGTGGACTTGTTGAATCTTATAGTATCAAAGCCACCTCGAGGGTGGAAGTCGTGTTCCTGAGAATGCGTAAGCAAGCATTGATAAAACGGAAGAATTGAGAAACAGCTTCGAAAAACCATATATAAGCCCTTCAAGGATTAATTGGCTGTAAAGTGAAGTGTTTACTTAAATTAGTCATAATTAATTGAATTTCGTGCACCTCTAATTCAATCCCTGCTGAGACAAACTTTCAGGTGCGCTTTTCAATCTCTGGTTAAATACAATCGACTTTCTTCTCCACCCACCTTTTGTTAACTGGAAAGTAGCTATCACCCTATTAGAAGGCTCGTAGTAGCGAAGGGCAATTGAAAGCCGTTGAAGCATCAGAATTCAAACCCTGCATCATGAGAAGCTCAGCCCTCTTTGTCTTCGGCCTACTACTCGTTCTCTTTGCTGTAGCAACCTCAGGATTGCGCCGTTCGCACCATAGAAGCTCTTTTGAAATCTACTACCCTGCGGAAGTCAGAAATAAATCTGAGCAGTGGCGGAAATATAACAATCAAAAGGAAAATCGTAATACCTATCATTCTGCCAATAGACTTGCCCGCAACAGTGTTGATTATCATAAGGACTACCTAAAAACCCTCGGTGGTCAAACGGGAAGTCATAAAGTTGAACAGGAATTGTTGAAGAATAAAATGAAAAAAGGTAAACGATATAACTGAACCTGAATGCGTCAAATACGCGTCAACTTGGATTCGCGGTGGTAGGATAGTGTAATGCTTTGCTTTATGGAACTGGTCATCTGTTCTCCCTCTAATTTTTGTATTTTTCATTAACGAATGCAAAAATTCACTAGTTATTTATATATAAGTCTTTTATCGTGCAGCTTTTGCTAAGATGTTGTTCAAATGTCCCCTCATTATGGCTACTATCAGTGTTTTCGGAGTTAAGAGCTCAATGGGCACAATTTTGTTGTTGAGTGTAAGTCAAATTCACAATGCTTGCCATTCTCTCTCCACCTATAACAAAGTTTATGAACTATTCCTTCTTTTAGCTTGGAGGTCTTATCTTTCGTGCATTCTTATGTGGCCTAAAATGCCATCCACAATTTTGTATGCCTTTTCTTTAGAGTCTCGAAAACTCCTAGGAGTTGGTGATGACTTATAATAAGCGAAGCCTTGCCGTCCCATTTTATTTCATGCTTTATGGTAGTAACTACGACTAAAGAGCTAATGATGATCGTTTGCGGTTTATTTTTCTGGAAAAATTCCTTGCTTATGCAATATTTCGATTTGTTATCTAACGCTTTGCTGAGGCTTTGAACGGACTTGGCAGCATGCCCTCCAGGTCGTGTTAGTAGTCCTTAACCTTTTAGGGGGGCTGGAGCTGCTACATTTACCTCCAATCTACTTCGATATATTTGACATTCAAGAAGCAATGACTAGCGACTTCACCATAATGACATCAATTAAAAAACAATGCCGAAATTTTGAAAAGTTTGGCCGATAGGTAGCCTCACTTGATTAACTAAACAGGATCTTTTTGCTTAAAGAACCCATAAATAAACATTTAAAAGGAAAATTATTCATCGACTGGCCAAAACTAACAAATAGTAAATATTTGAAGTTAAGAAAAGGCTCAGTTAAAATTTGCTAGATTCCTTGATGGAAACTTAACTTTTGGCTTGAACAGTAAATAACTATTTGACAGCCTACTAAATCCTCTCGTTTTGTTATTCTAAAAGTTCCATAACCTGATAGGCAAATCTGAGTGAAGATGAAATCCTCAGAGGTAAAGTCTGGTTGCTTTGTTTTTTTTTTCCTGAATACTCCCTAAAGTAATCCATTTTGAGTAACTTTTGAAGTCCGAGTGAGGGGTCGAGAGAAAGTGGAAGAGATGAAAAAGATTAAAAAAGGGTTTAATATTTTAATCCCTTCTAATCAACCCGCACCACATGGTGCTCGAATGCAGCAACTACTGAATGTAGAATTTGGTACTCTTCTAATTGATGAGTCTTTGTAAAATCATCATCGCATTACTGAAGGATGGTTTTGCAAAACACTCAAGTGTCAGATGCCACCCAAGGAGAAAAGCTGAGCCTCTAAGCTAGCATGGTGTTTGGAGCAAAGCCAAAAGTAGAGAATGATTTGGTGCGCTTTTGCGTAGGCTATCGAGCTAGCAAGTAACTCTGCGGGTGAACGAGTAGGTTACCGTGTTAGCATGCGATTCACCTCAATCTGTATGCACGCCAGATCGGGTGAGATCGGATCAATGGCCCAAGGATGCGCATACGTGTGTGTTTGTGCTGAGAAGTGTGCAGTACTTAAGATGTTACCTGGATACAAGCTTCACAGACTGATTCATCCGCAAAGCTCAGTGTAGTTCACAAACACACTTTCTTAAATCAACGAGTACATGACTTTGTCGGAATAAAGATCCCACTGCGTCCTGTTTTAAATAACAGTCTGTTTAGTGTCATCTTTGAATCGTGTTCTTTAAGTGATGGTGCCTGAGAAATTTTCCTTCTGGTTAGTATTATTACAGCCGGATCACTATTTCATCAATTAGGAAAATCCATTTTTATACCTTGCATAAGGTAACTGGTCCCTAGGTAATCTTTCTACTACCTTAAAGGACCTGTTATCTTCCCCCACACAATTTGTAAGAGCCAAAGTATATGGGCTAAAAACAATAAGTCATGGCATTTCTTTTTTCGGAAAATAGCGACAGAGTTAAAATCATTTCTAAACATTTCACCTTTATAAATGATTTTGGTGGGGAAGGGGTATTGCTTCGGTCATCTACATCTCACTGAGGTCGAAATATGTTTATTTTTTATGGAAAACGCCCAGGGAAATCCTGGTAGTGCGCTTTTTAAATCAAAAACCTGTAGTTACGTTTGAGGAAAAGGGAAAATATTACCGAGAATTCTCCTTTAAGTCAGGAAGGTTGCCTCTACGGTGGTTAATATTTTGGCGATAAACGCTGTGTGCTGCAAACGCATGACATATTTTACTCATTTGGTCAACGATTTGCTTTTGCCAATCTCACAAGAACATGTGTTTTCTTCAACGGAATAAAGTGTGGCGTGATCTCGAGCCACCTTATTGATGATGCAACGGTCCCGCTTATTAAGATTAATGAGTTCTCGATATGCACGAGTTGACGCCCATTAGAATAGCTGATCAAGCAATTCAAAGCAGGTAGGGTACCCTAATACACTAGCTCTGATGCATCACTTCCACTCCAAAGTTTTAAAAAAAAGGGCGATAACTTATGCTTGGATTTCGCCAAAAAGGAGAACCGATAAAATTAACCACATTAGATTTCATATTGTGCAACTTTTGTTTTGCTAAATTGAGCCACCAGTAATGTGTACGACAAAAAAATGCCTTGAAAATTTCCAAATCTGATTACTACCCTAAGGGTTCAACGCTGTTTCATTTGAAAAGTTTATATAGACGACATTATATGGTCCAAATTCAGCCTTGAAGTTATAATTAATGGAGCGATTTAGTGAATGTAAGTCATTTAGATTTTACGACATAGTGATATGATAAATAGCAGCCTACACAATAGGTAATAGGGACCTAAATATAGGCATTTTGAGAACCTACTCAAACCACTTTTAGAACGGTTAACAACCTGCTTCGATTCCGTAAAATTTGCTAAACAAACGGAGCGCACGAATCGTCTTGGTCAGGAGTTAACGACTTTCATGAGAGCCAATTTGTCACAGAAGTGTGTTGGCAAGCAGAAAAGGGAAGCAAGGAGAGAAAACTCTAGCACTTTCCTCCACTTCTCCAAAAGATTCCTTCAGATTCTTAAGTAGAAGCTTCGTCACTTTAGCGCAATTATTTAAAGTTACGGTGCATTCGTTGCTTATTCATATCAAGTGGTTGCACCAGATGGTGTCCCAAAACGACCATTATTGTTAAAGCATTAGCATAGGAGTTGAGTCTTTCTGGAGTGAGAATAACTATTATTCACTCAAGTAGTATACCCTAAGATTACAAATACATATACGGCAAGTCTTTGTGGCCATTTGTCATTTGTTATACATTTCTCACTATGGAGACGTGACACTATCGGCAGATCAAAGAAAAAACTTTTTGACCTTTTTTTGTGTTTCCATTCTGCCAGGTTAGTAGCACATTTAAGTGAATGTAAAACAACTGGTATTCCTCATTAAACCAGTCAATCACTTTCGAACATTTCTACCAGCTTTTCAGAATTCGTCCTTTATTTCTGATAGATAGGGAGGCTTTGCATAATAGTTCGTTTGCTAAGACCAAACAAACACGTTAGATATTTCTTAGCTGTTAATCACTTTCAGCCATTGCATTCGATCTTCTCGTGAATTCCCGAGTTCCCATAACTTATTATAGGTAAGGTGTTCTTCCTGTTTTGTATCGAAATTCCTCGCCATGACATTAAGAGGAACTCAGGAGGTGAAAATTCTTAGTCTCACTCATTTCTAATGGGAAGAGTACAACGTTTCTCTTAAAGAAAACCTAGGTACGGCACTTTTTAAATGTATTTGTCATGAATAAAAGCAAATTTAATTGTGTATCAACCTTCATCAAGGATTGTGCGCAAGTTACGTGAAACATTTTAATAACAAGCGCTGAATAAATCTCGGTTTGGTTCACTCAATGCCGAAGTGACTTGATATTTTGTGCGGTTGACTAAGCGGACTTCGCTCTAAGGCATAACCTTTGGTCCATGCAGGTAGTCTCTCAGCTCTGCTGTGCATTCGTAAGTTGTATATATTTCCACACTACTTTGGCTTATTACGGTTTCGGGGAGCTACCTTACAGTCCTGATGGACACCAATTTCATCGGCAATTCGTACAGAAGAGGAAGGTTTGGCAACAAGCAGATCATAGCAAATGAAATTGGAAGACTATAACACCCTATCTTGTTACTCTTAAATTTTTTGTTTCTTCAAAACCCATTCTGTCTTTCCAACTCCAAGATAACTTTGGTAAAATACTGACGTAATTCAAGTTCTACATTATTTGTTTTCTGTTGGATCCAAAAACGAAAGCATGTGACGAATTGTTTTGACGACGAACTGATGCTTTGACAACTAAAATGGTGGAGTCGTTTGGCTATTCCACACCGGAAATAAGCTATTAACGTTGGATTAGGAATTTCGCGCTTAAAAGTAATATCGTCTTCTTGCTTCCGGTTGATAAAATGCTCTAAGTAAACAATATTTCTATGATATCCAAACAAGCAAGACAATTGAAACACGCTTGAGTTGTTAAAGTGAAAGACAGACGGTAGCATTTTTATGGGGTTGTGACCACAGCTTTGCGTCCATTACCTCCTTTTGTGCAATTTATTCCAATTTTTGCCTGCTTCCCATACTTTTGCTACTTTTGTCTTTTCCATTTTCGCTGAGCGAATAGGGAAGCGGCACCGTCACAGATGCATATTCGGTCCAGTTACTTGGTGACTACAATTTTCCTACTTGCCTTTATGCACTTACTGCAACATCAAAGATAAAATAGAATGGTCATAGTCTAACTGGGTGGCATACTCCGATGCCACATTAGAAGTTCTGCTCTTGTTGTGTATTTGTCTCCTGAGACTAAGTTGCCACTCTAAACCGCAAGATGCTAGTGCACCTCAGATGGAGGAGTCCTGTCATACTCACCATTCAGGCTTTCTCCATACCACTTTGACTTGTAAGGACTTGAGAGAAGACTTGGAGCACTGCAAAGCTTTTAGTTGGACACCACATTCATTTTTCTCGTTGTACTGATCGATGTGATTGGTCAGTTGGAAAATGATATACTTGGTTCGAGGGTGGAATTTTTTGTGCTCATGGAAATGTTATTGTCCCCCAAATTCATCCAGTCTGCCCTTCATCTAAACATCCGGAGCATGTTTCGATTCTCGCCTTGTTCATTTGGATGACATAAAATTAGCACATTCTCCGAAATCCTAACGACCGGAGTTAAAAAGAAGGGTCTTCTACGAAATTTGCAATTTCTAATCTAATGTGTGTAGCTTATTTCCGGTATGAAATGGTCACATACTACTCAATTATGGTTGTCAAATTTTTTCTACACGGCAGAACAAAGGGTACCCCACTTACTTTTTAATTCAACAATGGATATAAGATGCTGATCTATGATAAAGTCAGCATGACAATTGAGTATGGCAGCGTATCTGCTGACGTTGGCTTTCATTCGTAAGTGGTGAATAGACCCAATAATCACCTACATAGAGAAAAGATATTGCGAATGCCTCTCACACATCCAATGCAGTGTCTTTTACGACGTTTCCTGCTCAGATTATCCTTCCAAATGTATAATTCATTGCATACAGTTTTGTTGCTTACGTTCCATTTCGCGTCGCCTTCTACTATTGTGTACTATGATGTACCCCATGTGTAGTTTGTCCTCCCACCTAGTTACTGCCAACTTTTGACTAACGTTCTAAAAAAATTATTCAGCAAAGTGATCTTTGAGGGATAATGAGAGAAAGAGAGTGAACAATTCACATTTTTGCATTTCTGCTCAAATAATAGCTTTCCTGCTTCTTATAATTTGTCAGCTGATGTTGGGCGCTCGTATATTGCCATGCCCTTGAACTAGGCAATACCTCACCGGGATGTGCTACATTGGACCGGTGAAATGGAGGAAGAAACGGACCGAATATCATGCCATGGGAAACATCCCCTGTATTCTACAATACTCGCATTTCAGTGAGCATCTTTTTAATCGCTGTCTACATCAAGCCCCAAGTTTGACCCCGTGCAGTATTTCAGAAGGCCATTCCTTGTCTTTCGAATCCGCATTGGTGAGATTCACTTGCTCGCTTGGGAGACGCCATAACCTAACGCGTGCGTAAACCTCTTGGTTTTTCATTATGCCTTGAATACCGCTAAAGTTTATTTATGATGCGGATAGTCACAGATAATTCTGCATTATAAGAAGAAGAGAATAGCTCGGGAAGCGATTGCGGACGTAATGCGTGTGACCCGGGGCCACTTATCACTGGCATCATTGTTCTGGCCACTTCTGTCAGGTGCCATTGGAGAAGTTTGACTCCATGACACTGCAGCATTGGAAACGAGTTAAGCTCAAGTAAAGCTAGATTTAAGGTTGGATGGCATGCGTCAGGTTAGGTCAGCGTTTTAATAAAAGGTTGGGAAATAAGAGAAAAACGTTGGGTAAAGTGCCGTACCGTATCTACCGAGGGACTAACTCGTGTATGTGTCAACCGTATTGGAGTTAAGGACCTTTTGTCACGTAATATCACTAAAAATTTCAGGTGTCTGATGTGTTTTACAACCCTAAGAATGTTCCCTTAAATCTTCTCCCTCTCCATCTCAAGCATTATTATAAAAAATTACCTTACTACTAAGTAAAATTGCTAAACGGCTACGAGTCCTTCCAAAAAATTGGGATTGATTGGCAGGATTATAAGAACAGCCAAATATTTTACCCTTTCAACGTATGTTCTGTCCAAAAAACCCCATCATGCTCTCACATCTCAAATTAAAATGTTTGCTGGTGGGAAACATGTAACAGACAACAAACAGCCATTAAGACCCAAAAACCATGTACTTAATTTTGCCTTATACTATCCAAAAGGACACTGGTTACTATCACTTTAAGAAATAGTCAACTTCTATGCTTCTGACTCAATTGTAGCAGTTGCTTTAGGGTACCATCTGCTGCAATCTTGGTTGGGAACGGATAACGGATGTGCCGACAACTCTATCCGCTGAGATAAATTATTAAATCTTCTAAATAGAAATCTTTGAAAATTTTTATTAAGAAACCAAAAAAATGTTGCATTCTTTCTTCTCTCTGCCTTTCCTACTTGCTTATATACTTTGACTTTATTATCTGACCGCTTCGGTTGGGAAGTCGATAGGATTTAGGGCAAGTTGTGCTTTTAATTTTACAGAACCAAATTGGTGGGCCGTCTGACCCAAAATCGTCTAGAAAAGTTTATCTATTATGTCTCCATTCATATCAAAATCTAATCATAGGAGTCAGAGTCTATCCATTCACACCTAGGAACATTAATGATAAATCAGGGCTGGTGCTTTAGAGCTCCATTTCTGGTTTGAGTGGCTTGATCAGCTGTTTTGATGGGCGTCAAGTCGTTTTAATTACTGTTGAAGATTCATTTTGACACAAGGATGGTAGCAGCTGATAGAGCAAGTTAATTCTGCATTACGCTGGGAAAAGTATCGCTCTGAACGTGCACCTGGACGTGGTACGTGTGACCTACTGTCAAACCTCATTAGGGTCGTTGCTCTGCCCAGTTTTGCAAATGTCATGCAGGCCAGCTCGAATTAGGTGTGATCGATGCCAGTAAAGGAGGTCTCAACTCATATTTTTCGCCACATGGCTTTTATGAAAACTTTGTGGCCCGATGCGCTGAAGTAGCTACCTATGGGAAAGGTTTATGAGAATATATTTGTAAAATATTTACCCTCATCCAATCTCTTGTGGTAACCAGAGGCCAAAGTCGTTTATGAAAGTGAGCGCTTGGCAGCTTGCAGCGTGGAAGGCGTAAATCCAACTCGACCAAGCATTTAAACTCTTCTCGGTTTCCTTCCGCTTCTTAAAATATTAAGAAACAAAGAATCAAAGCTGTCTTTGGCTTGAGTCCCAACGTTTTATCCTCTTAAACCCACTTTTACTCGAAGTATGACATGCAAACGAAAAATTTGACTTTACATCTAGCAAAGTGATTCGATGAGACAGGATGCTAAGTCTTTTCTGGACGCATTAGGAATCATGTGATGTGCCAGTTACTTAACATTGTTCAGTAATATCTCTGGTACATGCCGAGGGTTTGGCAAGTGTTTAAGGGTCGAACCAGGATTACCTATTTTAACTTGAATTACTTGTCTACCATCTAAAATATGTCTTACTCCCGGTTTAATTGTGGTAATTAGACATGCTTTGCTATTTGGTAAACTACGCGGTCTATTCCGTCGCTATAGGGAGGCTGAGCTTCCGTTCCGCTCTGTGGAAAGCTCTTTGCCCTATTAATTGATATGTTCTCCCATAGTGGCTTGACTTATTACGACTTCAGCGAAGACTTGGGTCGCCACAAAATGACAAGGTAATTGGGAAGGTTTCAATCATTTGCACTACTTCTTAAAACAAGAAATAAGAACGTACTTAAGAGTACATCCGCTTAGCTTAACGACAGCTTTTGGTCCATTTGAGAATGGCTGCTGCCACCCCCATGGATGCGTGCGCAGCTTCATGCATGATCAAAGCAATCATTTCCTCCCCACCTTATTATGCATCGAGTGCTGTCCTCAGTTGTTGCATTACCTTATTCTTTCCCATATCGAGCGTCAATATAGCCACATAAGACAAACATGAATGTGAGATGGAAAGACAGGTAGCATAGAAGGGTAGGGGATTACCCATAACGTGAGCTTGTTGCATACCAGTCATTTTCCTTGGCAATCAAGTAGTCTCTGGAAAAGGTACTGTCCTGTTTTCATAGATTTCGCCTGATAATCATGCCACCATCATACCATTCTATGCTGCTTTTTGAATTATTCGAGTGTACAAGGGATATGGCTTTGAGATTTGCTGAGCGCCTGCTGCTCTTGCATCAAAATTGAGAGCCAGAAGGAAGTGAATTAGCGGAATCAAAATGATGGAGATGGTACAAATAAAGCATCAGGTGAAGAATTATGGTTTACTGAGGGCCAAAAAGCCCACAATGTGACTGATTGACTTTTTTATTTGTTTGTGAAGCAAATGACTTGTAGTTAGGAAATGCTTTAAGTTCAAAATCCATTAAAAGGAAGACAATTGTTCGATTTCGCCTGCCACAGTGTGAACAGCTGAAACTTACGATGAAAAAGTAGATAGGTTCACAATTTACTGTTCAATAGTTTTACTGCTGCAAAGTAACACCTAGCTGGTCACACAGATTCTACCATAATGTCGATTTCTGTGTAACTACATTTAGCTGAGTCCATTCTTCTGTCAATGGGCTTTGCACTTCTGCTCTGGTTGCCAAGCCCTGAGATCATGCCTTTAATCTCTGCACCCCTTTGGCACTTTAGGAAGGCAAATACTCTCAATTTTTATGGAAATTAAGAGACCAAAGAGAAAATTGGCGTCTTGAATCTATTTTAAAGACAAGAGAAGGTATAGCACTTAAGCACAGCATGTATATACTTCGCAAACGGAAAGGAATTGGAGCCGCCGGCACAGCCCACCCAGCATAGACAATATGGCTATCCAATTGACCACCAAAATATCACAAATGTCTGCGAACCACATTATTCCATTCACTCAAAAGGGAATTTCGAAAAATCTACCCTGATACCTGTAACACTGTTTGTGGCTAATATATTAACACCCAAAATAATCCTATAAAATTTTAGCTACAAAATAAAATAATGTAAAGTGATAGGACGAAGAAAGAAAATAGGCAAGAAATTAATAAAATGCTCCACGAATGCGCCAAGATCAAGCAGTCTTTGCAAAAGATATTTAAGTACACACTGTTCTTGCTAAACAATATAAAGTTGTATTTTGGAGTCGGTTTTTGAAAGAGCGGACCTTTCGATTTGGTGTGTTACTATGAGCGTACAGTGTGCCTGGCTGTCTGCAGGCATTTTACTGATTTAGGCTCCATACGAAGATGTTGCTTCGTTTTTTTTAATTATTTCATTGAAATTTTGCCAAATGATAACGGTCCATCATATTTTTCTCGAATTTGCAGGCATGGATCCTTGCAAGCCAATATTGGAAAACTTTGTGGTAACTCACTTGTATAGCTACTCATTGCACTTTCCAGAATATTTATGAATCTGAGTCCACCATAGAGAACAAGAATGGAAATAAACCAGTCGACATGTATCGTCCACCCCATCTTAATCCAGTATTTTATGGTAATATAGTGGTTTAATGCTAAAAAATGCCTGCTACCTTTGTACTAACCTTTACATTCTATGTGCTAAACCATGCGTTTGAATCGAGACTAGTTCTCATAATGCTCCCCACTTGAAAGTGAACATTGTGTCTGTTTTCAGATGGTGACCTTGCAGGTCCAACAAAGAATGTCTCCAGAGAAAAGCGCAGAGCTGCTAAATGGCTGTTAGAAGACGCCGATGTAGTGGAGGAGGAGGATTTGCCTGCCGGAATTTACGTACGAAGCGTTGGCTATCGTTGTTTCTTAGTATGGCTCCTTTAATTGTAACTGGAAATTCCTTGCTAAAATGCGGGAAAGAGAAAAGTGAGTGCTGATTGCGCCACGAATCTAATGTGTAGATACGAAGAGGAGAACTTTACCCGCATTTCTCTGACCAAATGCGAGCAGTTGATGCAGAAACGGCTGGAGTGTGGTGGATTCCTTGGCACTAGCGCAGGCATGGATCACATTCGAAAGTTACCTGAAAGTGTGCGTCTTTTAACTTGGTGCCTTTATTTCTGCCTCCATGGCTTTAAATAGCACTGATTATTCTGCTTATTTCAGCCGGATAACGGGGAGGAAATGGATTTAATTAATCCCAAGGTAGGAAGATCTGTAGTGTGGATGGATGTTTTGTAGAGGAAAAAGAAGAAACACAGGAAAAGCAAGCACTGGAAGGGTGGAAGGAAGAGCAAGAGATGCTGGTAACTATGATGTACAATATCAATCTTGTAAACATATCGGAATGTTTCTGTGTTTTTCCCATTTTAACTGCTCTGCTAACGAAGCTTATTCCTTATTAAAAGGTCATTTCATCGAATCGTTTTATTTTGCGAACGCAAAGCGCATCCACTTAATTGCGTGGTCCGTTATTAGTGGCGTTGTGTGTGCACACTTGACCTGAGAACGTGGCCGTCGGACGGATAGCATGATTGATGGACTTCCAGTTCATGTGAAACTTGTCTTTTTATGCAAAGTGCACTCGTTGAAGCTATTAGCCACTACAGGGAGCTGGTAGCAGGCTTTCTTGCGCACGTGGGCAGTGTGCTCTTCCGCAGGCTCAGTGCAGCTAACGTGCATACTACTTACAAAACTAGCAGTATTAACTGTGCCTTACGGGCTCGCTACCGGGATGTCGGAGATCTGACAAAGTTTTGATATCAGATTTGGGGCTTGTAATTCATACTGGTAAGTAGCTGTTAAGCTTCGAGGACCACAAGGTATTAATCAGTTTAAGAATTTAAGTGCTTTTTTGTTTTACACATAATAAATTTATTAAAGTCAAAATAATCGCCGGGATGATCCTCGGTGGTCCGAGGTGCAGGCTTCAAACCTGTAGCCGACTGATCTCGGAGCGGTTCAATTCCGCCTTCCTGGCGTTGGCTGTGGTTCTGGTTGATCAGGTCGGCCGGTGTGCGCGATGAGGTCCGATGTTGTTGGTGAAGTGTCGTGTAGGTAGTAGGGGTTTCGCGAAAGCGTGGGTGAGGGGTCTGTGTTATCCCTGTGGGCTCCATTTCACCGCCGGTTTGCTTTGATCTCGCGTACATTGGGATCCTGTCTAATTTTCTGCCAGCAAAATATTCTCCTTCAGCACTCAAAACTCACGTAACAATCTTGGCTATGCTGACCAGAGCGCTTTTTGATCTTCCAGTTTTTAATTTCTAGTCATTTAGAAGTCCTGGTGCGTAATTATTTCCTGAATTTGTACAAGAACCAAGGAATTTGCAGCACATCTGAGACCCAGGGACTTGCGTCTGACAGTACTAGCAGTACCCATGGCACCAAAGCGAAGGACTGATGTGGTTTCCTTTCAAGAATATCCATTAAGGAGAATGTGTGGCATCCGATTTATCAATTTCTTACGGTTTTGCGGGCCCTATCAGAAACCGCGGGAGCTTAAGACCAACTGATAAGTGGAATCAACGGTGAAACTATGAATATCTTTGTTTATTTTACCTGATTTCATTGAAGTCGACAGATCCCCAATTTGACATTCCTTGCCTCTTTCACGAACTTTACAAAAGCATTTCAGGCTATTTACTGACTGCCTAACTCGTGATACACTACTCCTCACCTCCAAAGCCCCAATTCATTCTCAGAAGAATTATCGTTTTGGGTTTGATGGAGCGCAAACAAAGTTTGTCACTTCAAGCACATTTGGTCACCTTGGGGATCTGTCTACTCGGTGTGATACGACTCGAAAAAATGAATTCCAATTTACCTCCTCAAAACTCGACAAGGCTACACACTCAGTGAGCTTTGAGATAGAACGGAAACACTGCTACATCTACATTCCTCTCGCAGTTTTCCAGGAAATTACCATCCTTTCTTTGCCGAATAGGCACATTAGAAATAAAGCACGTGAATAGGGTCGTTTTCTTCTTGATTTCCAGGTGGAGGAATACCGTATGATGGATGGGGATGAGACATTTGTGCATTTTATTGTGCCTTGAGTCTTTCACCCGATTTGTGACGAACTCTGCCATTTCGAAAGAAGATTTTCCTTTAACATACAGAAAAATCGTTGATCCTTTTTAGCACGCACCTTTTTCGAATGACAAGTCATCCTTATGGCAGCAGTCTGTGAGCAAATCTTGTAACAAATATTAGCTCTCACACGACCGTGCAATACTCATTCACAGCTGCGCATTAAGGCAAGAATGGTAAGGTGAGAAGCACTGTAGGCACTGTTGCAACACTACCACATCCACACCTGTGGCGATTGCATTTCTTGTTACATGACCACGATGGTGATGGCGGTAACACTGTGGAAGCTGTCGAAAATTCTCTCCCACTCAGCCATTTGGCAAATCTATAACGTTGCGAAATGAAACAGAGGCAAAAATTACACAAAGCCTAGTGCTTTGAGGTAGTTACGGAGATAGGGATTCCCTAACTTGTAACCTCGAATAGAGAAATAAGTACTTCATTCTCTGCCCTGACAGAAGTTATTTGAGTGAATGGTGAAACCTTGCAGGCATAGCGGAGATCATTAAAGTAGAGAGCCGCATGCGCTTTCAGGACATAGATTGCAGTGAAGCGAATTCCCCCCAGTAGGCAATATGCAGGGAGGACTACCAAAATACTTGCGTCAGTTCCTCATGCCGCGTCGAATTAAAGGAAAATTGACAAAGCATAAACTTACCAAGCCCCAACTTAACTTGTCAGATTGCTATAGATTTGTTGCATGAACACTACGTCTTGAAATCGGCGCAAATTTGTTGGACCAAAGCACCCAGAGAACAGTAGTGATAGGCCACCCTTCAACGGAGCAAATCTAGTGTAAGTAGTTTAGTTTACTGATTAACCTTTCAGAAGCGAATGTCGTAGTGATGAGGCAGAAAAAGGCGGAGATGGGGACGGCTAATAACTAGCCAGGTGGACTTTATTACGGCATGCGGTGGAGGGTCACTAGGCTCTCTCCCTCACCTTCCCCTCTCCGACTTCTGACCTGCTGACCCTGACAACAGTGTTTTTCTGGACTATGCCTGAGTCAGTGAGTGAGTGGCTGCATTAGTGGATCAAATTGCGGATCAGATTGGTTACCGGGGTGATGGTTTTAGTGGTTAAACTTAGTACCTCTGACTAATCTGCTGATTAACTTGTTCCGATGGAATTTTGTCGAATAAATTAAATTCGCATAATAAATACGAAGTATCAGGTCAAAGCCTCTCCAAAAATATTCTCAAGGGTGCAAAACTTCGAAGGAAAGGTTCAGTGGTTGGAGGGAAGAATGCGCCTATTCATTCGTTGAAAGAAAGTTGCGATGCAACTTTAGGCCTCTTGAGAAATATACTAAAGCAATTTAACGCGCAAAATATATTAGATGGTTAAAAAATTTTCTAAGAATATCGCTGATTTACTTTATTCATGATACTTATTCAAATGCATGGATAAACTGCTCTAGTCTGCCGTTTGCTATATTATCCAATACTTTCCCTCGACTTGGACCTTTTTAACTTAAAATTCAAGTTTAATCTCATTAAAGGGTTCCGAACCTGTCCGACGCTATACGGATCTAGCTTAACTCGCTAGCGACATTCTGTGTGTCAGTGGAATTATATGCGGTAGTCGTGCATACCACTTCGAATTCTGGCATTAATTACCTAAATTACTTAATCCACTGCGGTCAGGAAAATTCTGTCTCGGATAATGGGGACTTACAAGTCTTTTGTATTAAGCGTAGGGTTCTAAGAATGACTTTAAGTAACACTTACTGTATGAGTGATGGTAGAACAATTGATCTGCACCTGCACCACTCAGGAAGAGGTGCTATAAGTTATCAGATGCATGAATTTCGTGATGCATGCCTAAACGATGATGCCGTTCGCTTGTAGATTGTCCGCTTACTGGCTAACTCACAGATCAAGTGTTTTGCTGTCTTGAATTCCAACGACGAGAGATCAACACAGCAGTAATCACCACCCATGGAACCACTACTTACTTCTCACTTCAACCTCAAAAAACTGTGTGCGTACTAAAAATCAAGTCGCAATAGCAGTTGGGTTATATCTCACCATTGCAGCTTGGTTATGCGCAGTAAAACACGTCTTCTCCCTCTCAAAAACGTATTTTACTAGCCATTTGGCTAATCTTCAGCCGAAAGACGATTTGAATATGCCTTTTTACTGTAGTTCTGTCATACCTTTTCAAAATAAACCTCAAATTTCTTTATGGCTAAACATATCATGTGTAGACAGATATGCTTTACAAAGGTAGAATTTCCAAGCTTCTACCTCAACAAGTGGGAATCAGAGATCACATAGTTAATTACTTCAAAGTAAAAAATCCTTTAAAGGGATTTTTTCCGTTCAAATATTGCTGGAATCATAGAACGGATTGTTATGGTTCCAAATAAGTCTTGGAGGTCACAATCGAGCACCTCTTCCCTTGTTACTATCTACAAGATTTTATAGTCCCAACCATTGGTCTAACATCAATGATGGGCTAGAAAGCACTCTAAATGAAAGCAAACGTACTTATTCGGCTTTATGCGATCCCAATGATGAACAAACCACATAAAATCAACTAAGATTGTGAGCCAGCCTTAAGACACCAAGAAATCAGCGATTTCAACTATCACTTGGTAATGGCGGCAACAGTAATTTTGTAAAAAGTAGCAGAAAGAGAAGTTAAAATAAGGAAACAAATGCACACAGAAAACAGCGTTGATTTTTGGCAACTAAATAAAATGACAACTGAGATTATTATCTTTCTGCAAACTGAATATTTTAAGGCTATTTCCAAGATTGAAGGTCTGAAAACGAATGATGGAGCAGTAAAAACATCAAAAATAATAGATCGTCAGGGCCAAATCGATACAGTTGTCACGCAGATATGTTAAATGTATTACCCCATGACGAGATTTATTTATGAAATCTTGAGCAGGCTTACGGTTCCTGTCGCCAAGCCCATAGGTATTTGACCTATGCTAACCAGACTCGACAAAAAGCTTTGCTTTCATCTCAAGGTGTTTCTCGTTGTTTGCTTTATAAGTGGACCAATAAAATGGGAAGGTGATAAGTAGGACAACAGAAGGTTGAAAAGGGGGTTCCCGTCTCTGAGCAGTACTGCAAGTGAAAGGGAACTCTGACTTCCAACCTCAATAGCTTACCGATGTGAAGTTACCTTCTCTTTCTCGCAAGACCGTTCCTATGCACTAATTTTATGATGCCTTTTAATGCTCGCATAAATTGCTTAACTGAACCAAATCCTTTTGGAATGTCACAGAGTAGGTCTTTGTACGCTTTTACTTATCGATACAAATTGTTTAGATGTCACTCATCCTAACCATCCTCCAGTTACAACAGAGATAAGTTTTATCTGCTAAGGTTTTAGCCATGTTCTCGCATTTTTACCCAGTTTTGAATAAATAACTTTAACTTTCTTTTTGAGTTTAGGAATGCAAAAACGGATTTTAATAATTCCATTTGCACTCTGTTCCGTGAAAACCCGACAATTAAGTGTAACTCCATTTTAGACACACCTACCCAATGTATTTAAATGCTTAGGACCTTTCTACAAAATATATACCATTTATGGTGCCTACCTTAAACAGTTAACTTTTATTTCAATGTCTTAAAAAGGATTACTAGCGTCTGAAATGCATTGATTATAAAGAGGAAAGGGGATTAAGTATGTGGGTGCGGTTGTTCGCTAAACAGCCAATTAGTCAATCGACCGATCAGCCAATCAAGGAATAGAGGGAGGTGGTGGTGGCGGTGGTAGAGGAGGGTATGTGGAAGACGATGCCACAGACAGAAGAGCCGGATGGGGCAAAGCAACAAAGAAATGCGTTAGCATTTCTGGTGACAGATAAGTGCTACTCTGTTGCCGCATTCTAGCCCCCAAATTGAGCACTATTTCCATTGTTCCTTGAGGTAAGGTCGGACCAGGAAGTGAGCACTGCTCTTCGGTGGATGATCGATCGCCAGGTGGTAGTGGTGGAGTGACGCTGCCATTTGTGATGGATAATTGTGAATCCGCTGTTTGATAAGCAGAATCTAAGCTCTGACGTGCTGGCTGCGGAAAGTCTGATTTGCCTAGAAAATAACGATCCAATTATATTTATTTTAAGAGCTACATCTATTCCAAAAAAGCCATTTTAGGTCTTGGATACTAAAGTGCCTCTATCAGAGTTTGAGAAAACCAGAGAGAAAAGAATTAATCAACTTAACAAGTAGTAAAGCCAGCAAAATCCGTCTCTTTAGAGCGCAAAAATTATTGCAGAGTAGGAAGATTTCAGATGTTTTTAACCACTTCTTTCCTTCAAAAATTGCATATTTTAGCTAAATGGGTAGATCCAATCAAAACTGTGCGACAAAGTTCTGCGTATATGCCTCTACTTAATTTTTCCATTTGATTTTAACAGGGTCATGACAAACCTAAGAAAGGGCTTTTACCTGCTTGTGTTAGGAAATGATGATAAAGAATCGCAAGCTTTCTAATGCAGGCACTCTCCCTACCTAAGCGAAGGTCATTTTCAAGATAACTGCTCTTCAGCAGATTCTGCTTTTGAAAGCATGAAATTCGTAAAAATGGGATAATCCCTTAGGCGGAAAATTTTTTTGACACTACTGAATTTGAAAAGTCAAAGTTAAGATTTCGCCAAGAAGGCGAGCTAAAAATGGTAAAAATGTTATCTTAATCTTCTGTTGAAACTTTGTGCAAATTGTAAGCACTTATAAATCCATAAAACTTTTCCTTTGTTTTAAGATGTCGCATTATTAAGTGCCTAAATCTGATCCGAGTTTGGCTTGTCTACTTTACGAAATGAGTTTAGCCGGCTTTCAATTACAATAACCAATTTCATGGCATTAGCTTTTCCTGCAATATATGCAAGAGATGAAGTGATGGTGGTAGAAACTACCACCTGAAACCAAGGGCTTCGCAAAACTTTTTTCGTGATAGCAACGATTAACCACATTTTGCTATTAAATAATTGGTAGCCACAAAAGAGTTGTTAAAATGATTGGAGGTAAAGTTTTTAGTTTACCTTTCCACTAAATGGGAAGAAAAGATCTTATTCTTTATCCTCACAACGTATTTTACGAAATCATGAAGTGATTTCAGATTATCCACTGACCAGCTAATAAACTGGCACGTGAAGAAATTGCCTCGCTAAATGCTTGCTAAAAAGGACATGGAAAATATTTTTTCTGAGATCTATCAGCTTAGAACAACAGGTTGTAACTCAAAAGTGTCAAAGAACGAAATGTGTTATTCTCGAAAAACTGTCTGTGATAGTCATTCAGCCGGATTTTGCTCTCACAAGACAACACTAGATCTCGCATCACTAAGCAATGTAAAGTTTACCCTTGAGAGGTACTAACTTACATCTATGTTCCCGTGGCGTAGATCATTACTTTTTTTGGCGTTCGAACGACTACAAGATTACACAGAAAAGGGGAAATAGATGAACAAGAAAAGTGGAGATGGAAATGTAGATTATCCGAGCCGGACGGTTTATTTTTGAAGCGAAATGCGCACAACTTGAAGGATTCGGTAATTTCTTTTCCTTATGGAACATGCATGTCAAATATTTATAACTCCTGAGGCAGACAAATCTGCGAAAAAATCTGACGGTAAACAGAATTTGCAGAACGATGCTTTTCAAGTCTTTCTAGTTCAAAATTACTAAAACTCACAAATGTGTAGAGGACTGGAGGTGTTGTTGCAATTCTGCTCCATACCGGATTTCGCCATCAAATGGTGAAGAGCCAGATCTTCTGCTGCTTGCTTGCGTTTTAATGCCACTTGTGCTGCCATAATTCGCTGACGCTCTACCACTAGTAGACACTGTTCACATCGGCAGTCGCGAAACGCGCAGAACCTCTTGTGTCCTTTGATCCATGCTATTATCCCGTGATTCCTGCAACGAGCGCACTTAGGTTTGCGCACACCCACCAAGCCGGAATAAAATTTAGTATCGGTGGTCATGGCTAGAGAGCGGGAAGCATGGATTGATAGCACTTGTCTCTCACCTGCATGGAGGCTTTTATGCGGGGTTATTAAGGCGCTAAACTGTTATTGGTTAAACCCCTGGCCAGTTGCATTGCTGCGCGTGGACACGCGTCGCTTATTGGCCAATAGGGTAATAACCGATTTGAACCCCTAATTTGATTGGGCGGCAGTTAAAACCATGTGGCTAACCTCCATCGTGGAGGGCTTAATAACATAATGTAATAGATAAAAGTCGAAATCAAAATCTTTCTTCGATTTTTTGTTTAGACACACTCCTCAAGCTTAACAGTGTCTCTTTATTTGAGTTGATTCAATTTCATCCTGGCCTATAGCATCAAAAAGCGTTATTTAGCCGAGGCCTAGACACCCTTATACTGCTAGCGGAGACATTTTTGAAAGGGGCTAGTTTGAAATCTATGGCCACTTTTAATGGGACGCAAGCTTGCAAGTTCCATGTTGTGATTGGGTTATTATTCTAAAACAGAAAAATGATAACAATCGTTTAAAGAACTGTCTCCAAAGTCTAGTTTTGGAACATAGGCTGGGGCATGTTGCGTCTTTTTGTGAGAGAATGACCACCTTCAAATTAACTATTTCTGGCTGTCTTTTTGGAAAAAATAAGTTGCTTTTCGTTTTATTTCTGGTGAAGAAATGGCATGGTGATGGCGATGGTGACTCTAGGAGAAAATACCGGACTTTGCGATGCACCAAACAGGCTCACTTCCATATCAGCGCAAAGCAAGCTCACCTTTAGGGTGGATGAAGTGGGTTTAAGATGTATGAGTAGTTGGTAGGTTATAGAGTAGCCATTGACGTAGTGGTTCGCCTAAGAAACTTTAGAGGGGATGCAAAAGTCATTACCGATCATAACTTAGCCCAGCAGCTGGTCACTAAGCAAACCAAATTGTAGGAGCAAAATTTTTAAAGTGTAATAAATAAGGAGTGGTGAATATATTACCTTAAAAATATCATCGTCAGTACCTGTTGCCACCAGTGCACCGGATGTTTATCCTCACCAAAAGGCATTCCTTACTCATACGTCTTGAAGTCGACTTGTCAGTAGCGGCACACAATCCTTCTTTCTATCAAGGATAGCAAGTCTTTTTGACAGTCAGACAATTTTTGGAAGGGTCTTTTAATTACCGGACAGCCTGTCCCCTGAACTTGCTGCACGAGAAGTTGCCTCAGCAGTTGAAATTGGAGTCGACTCGCTCTGTAAACCAAAAAATTCGGTATGGCTTTAAATTCAACTGACCTGATGAGGTGGCGTAAAATAAGAGATTTGTTTTATTAACGCTTTGTGAGTGATCGCATGTATTTATAGGCGCCTGAAACTCACACCAAGCTCTTTTCTACATTTTTATTGGCTCTCTCAATAAATCATTACCTGTGCTTGAGAAAGCTATACAGGATGCAAAACTTATTCATTGTCGCTGATGTACGGGCATTTCTGCATGAATTAGAGACGGAAGAAGTCCTTCAGCGCATCGTATAAACTTTACCGAGGCCCATAGTAGGAGGGCAATAAAGGCGGAATACCCTTCTCGCTACGTTTAGTGCTATAAATGAAAGAAAGTGTTCTTAATTTTTTAAGCGGGTTACAACCTACTGAATGATAACCTTACACGCGATAACTGATTTCCATCAAATCGGTGGTAATTTAGACGGTGAAGAAGGTGGCAAATGTAGTCTTGTTGCATATCTTTTTATTGCAACTACCTTAGCCGTCGTTTCTTTGTATTGTAATGCTGTGCATTTTGCCACCGAATATAAGGCCAGTAAGGTGATGTCCATGTCCAAATGCGATAGATTTGGTGCAAAGGTCAGAGGTCAGTCAGAAGGGGCATAAAACAGCTCGACATAAACTGCAGTGCAGTGAATTGACCCATCTGCTCAGCCACGGTGAGCGGAAACCAGGTGGCAACCAGTACCTCATTTCTCTTCACTTTTACCCAGTCGAAGGGGGAAGGGGAGGTTAAACGCTACTAAGCCTAATAACGTTTTCAAATAAACAAACTTGAAGTCTGTGGGTAGATGCATACATGCCTGATTCTCATGGAGGTAGAAATTTATTGTAGAGTCAAATTTGTATGGGTAACGGTGTATCGGGATGTCTTGAAATTTTAGAGGCTGCTAAAACGCCACTTTTACCTGGAAGATATTTGAAAGCGGATTAGTAACTTACTTTTGCTCTTTGACAGTGATTATGATTCAGCAAATCAACTTAAACACTTTACCTTAAAGTTAACACCTCTATCAATGGAAAAGGTATGTATGATGCAAAAGGTACAAATAGACATCAGCTGGGAATTCGAAGGCATGGAAAGCACGAAGCGAATTGGTCTTACCCAGTTTTCTTTTACCAAAAGACATTTAGTGTAGGTTTAGCGCAATTTAGTCATGGAATCTTCTCTTGTTGAAATCCAACCAGCGATAACGGCTTAGAATTCCATCTGCTTGACGTAGTATGATAAACACTTAAGCTTTGTTAATAGGTCAGATTTCCCAAAAAAAGGAGAGAACTAATCTCGCCTCAACATAAATCCTTTCTGAAGTGGCAGTGGGTAAAGGTTGAGGCAGCATACCTCCTTTGCATTAAATATCTGCTTATGAAGCAGATTGGATATTGGATTGGAACGAAAGCGGATATGTCCTAGTCTAGGTGTTTTTTTTCCTACTTCTAAGTATATAAGTTATTTTTGGAAAAATTGAGACGCTTTAAGCTTCTCCTAAATAACTTTCTTTTGTCCCCTAAATAATGTCCCTGTATTGAGCAATAGAAAAGCATCACGACATTCTCAGGAAGGGACAAAAACTATCCTGCATTCTTAGAGCAGTTTGGAATCCGTCTTCAGTCGGCAGATATTTAGGCGAGGAGCCAATTACTTCATCCCGACATTTTACAAGTTTCTCACCTGTCAAAATGTATTTTTACTATGCGCCTTCCCCTTGATATATGAGGCTAATGATTCTGGTTAGGAAGGAGATGGGAAAATGAACATTAACTTTCGGTGACAGGTGGTTATCATTGCATTGGTGCACATCAAATTTTTTAACCAGACTTCAAAATTGCCTCTTTAATTGTCTGTTGCACCTCGCAGATGTTCAAAATGCCCTAAATGGTTTAGCTTTTTACAGGCTTTATTATCACCATCTGTAAGATAACGTCACCGTTACTTTTACACATTGATCCCTTTAGGTGGTTAATAGTTTCCTACAACATTCGAAAATAGAAGATAATTCGGCTGCCGTCTCATTTTACAGCCTGAGAATTAAAATGGTTTGCAATCTTTTTCTCTCCTCCATTTTACTTAATTCTGTCTTCCACCAGCAGCTTCCACGTAGTATCATTCCTCCGCGGGAAGTGTGAAATTCGATGCAGTGTTTTTAACAGATAAGCTCACCAGAGAGCGCCTGTTTAGTCTCCTATTGTCCATTTAAGGCTAAATTACCTAACCTGTACTTCAGCATGTCACTTGAGTTGGTATAAAGAAGCATTAAAGCCGCCACATATCTAAGTAATTTAAATACTTGTGCAACGTGGATCTTTTCGCTAGTTTATTGCAAACAGTTGCGGTTTGCCTACCAGAAAATGCGACAAGAAAGATATTGCAGTTTCGTTGTCAGCCACCACAGATTTATTCATTCAATTAACATGCCTTTCTATGCACCAAGCCGTTTTGGCTCAGTATGAAACCCCTTTAAACATGGTTGTTGTTCTTTTGCGGGCGACTTGCCATTTGAGTCACCTCTATAAGAGTAGCTTAGTACACTTAGGTTCAGCTGTCGGTATCACGGTCGCACAGGAGAACAGGAAGATTGGGAGCACGGCCCTATTTCAAAAGTGGAGAGGTCACCGATTTTATTAGTTAAGCATGCCTTTGTGTGTATGAAATGTTGGGTCTTAGAAGTGTGTGGCAGACATTGGCTAGTTTGAGAGGGGATAAACTGTTAATATTCTTCCCATAATGTTCGCCGCCGCATAAAACCATTTCTCAACACAAACGCTTTAGCTAATTATTTATCAAAAATCAAAAATACGTTAAAAGCAGCAAATTAGCAATTTTACGAGGTACTTGAATAACTACATCTATCAGTAAAAGTCAATTAAAGCTGTCCTCGAATAAAGATGGGTAATACTTCAGCATATTCGGCCTACAGGCGGTGACTCACCTGAACAAAAGTATTAGGTTCTGATACAGCTCACTTCAGCTTCTCTGAATGCCACAAGAAAAATAAAGGAAGAGCTTCTACTGCATCGCAAGTGATCTTAATTTGATTGGTAAAACAAACCAAGTGAAAATGCACACTATTTAACCAACATTTTGTGACTAATAAATGGTCGAGAGGACAGACGCATATCTCTTTTCCTCTCTGTGCTTAGTGCAACCGACCCTACTAATGGACCGCATGTAGGTACACACAAATTAAAATTGTAGGTTTTGGGGATCTCTCGATGGCCTGCACGCAAGATATGGTGATAAATGTAACTGTAGCGTTGATGTGTCGAATTTTAAGTTAACCCTGCAAGAAGACTCTCTGCTGTTTTGTTTTAAAGCATTACATAATTTTTATGCAAAAGTTTTACCTTCAATCAAGACACTGGATCGGGAGAGGGATTATTTCATAAAGGTGGGAATCATATTAGCCATTCCATAATTTATGGTTACATTAAAGCGTCTGCCAATACTACATACTCGAATGATTTAACCACATCGTACTATTCATTAAACAGTACCCAAGTTACCATAGCTACCTTACGACGGGATGCAACAACGTCGCGTGCCAACTGGCTAATCGAGTGTGGTATTTAGGGGAGACGGTGGGTGAATGAGTAATTTGGCTCTTTATCCCCAGTAGGTTTGATCTGTTTATCCACTGGATGGTTCATTCACTAATTCATTTGTTTATTTATTTTAAGCCTATGTATAGATTAACACTTGACCCCACAATCCACAACTAGGAAGCAAAGCCGTCTCTGTTTATGTCTTGACACTGTTACAAACTTCTCGTTTGATGCAGGTTGCTTAAGTTAGTAATGTTTGCAAAACGCTGCATAGCAATTCGCTCGGGCAATTAACCCCTCTATCTACTTCGTCAATGGTAGACGGGAGCCATAAATTAAATGATCAATTAGTTTCGCTCACCACGCCGTACTGAGGTCCCCCAACTCTTAGGGAAGAACTCATAAGGTTCTCATTTATAAATCTTAGATAAAATGTGGAAATTCACCGGTACCTCGAATCAGCAAAAATCTAAAGAAATTTATTTGATTACTACTTAACGAAATCGAAGCTTAACTTGGATCAAATGATGCTGAGGCTCCCCGTGGAAAATAATATTACAAGCGGTAGCAGGACGCATTGCCAAAAATTGAATTGGTTCAATTAATTGCATCAGCACAAAACTGCTCTGTGTTTGCGGTACATTATGGAGCCTAGAAGTACTCACCAGTAACTTCTCATTTACGGGATCTTATGCAACTACCAGAGATGAATTCGTCCCCTCAATGCAAAACAGCGCAACTTGAAGGTCCTCCTCTTCTTCATTTTGAGCAACATTTCAGACTACTCGATTGGCGAATTACTTCAGAAAAAGGTTTTATTCCTACAAGAATGACTCGTGGGAAGGCCTTTTGCCACACTTTAGAATTCAAGGGGAGAAATGGCTGGTGATACCTCATGTTTTCCTTCTTCTCCACCACAAAGGAACTTCTTCGAATGAGGGGCATTACCTTTTTTGGCATTGGCGAATCACAAAGTCATTTGCAAAATTATTAAGAGACAAAGAGGCCATCAATGTGCCATTAATCAACAATTATTTGCCTCTTGAGGAAATTTTTAAACAATCAATTTAATGGGCATAGTGCCGTTAGAAACTGTTTGTGACCGATTAAGAAACTTTTACCATTTTGGCAAAAAAGGTCGTTTTAACCCGATTTGTGCTTTATCTTTAAAGAACTAAAACAGCAGCTATCCGTGGGCGTTTGTAGCGAATCTAAGAAATTACTAAAGGAAATAATGATTTTTGATATCGAATCTCGGTCTTTGTTTACTTAATCTAGTAACACAACTTAATTTGTAGGATTGCAAAAACCTTGTAAAGACAACAGCATAGGTGATATCAACTCCAGTAAAAAGTTTGGTTGCACCTTTTTAAAAGAGTCTAAAATAAGATGTTGTTTACTACCTCTTACTATCAATTAAGCTATTGCACAAACAATTTTGCCAACTTTCTTAGTAGTGAAAAATATTCACCTGACTGATGTCTTAACTATGCAACAGAGTAAATATGACCATAAACGTTAGAAATCGTACATAACTCAACTACAAATACTTAAATATGCGTCCATCGGTCTGCGGACCGCTCCGAGCCATAGCCTTCGGGACATGCTAGTAGCTTTCCAGCCCTTGGGTTGGAGTTTGTTCCTACGCAACATTTTGGATCTTTATGCCCTATGTACCAACGAGTGACCCAATAATGGCAGTAAAAATGTTTTTCGCCTTTACACTTAGACGTCTAAAATATTCACTCAATATATTAACTACTTTAAAACACTTACTTAGGAATCAATTAGTAAGCACATTTACCAACTTAAATTACATTTATATCCTCAATGTTTGTTAAAATCGCGACGCTGGCGTGCATTCTCCAAAGCATTTTATTTGTTTGCAGTGACTGTGAGAACCAGCAGTAGCCCTGATACGCCTAAATTTCTGCTTTCTGTTCCCCTGGCATTGATTTATCAATCACCGAGGATGAAGCAGTCCTTTAAATTGACCAGTTAAGCCCATGTGATTTTTCAAGCATAAATGCTTAATTGCAGCCAACTTCTGGAACCGTTTCGTCAGCAAAATTTTACATCAGTTCCTGTGTGAATTGAGCTTTCAAACGCTGCATTTCTGTGCCTCATCCCGCAAGTCGCAGCCACCTCAGCTGCAAGCACAGCGTTAATTCCCGGCTATTTTATTTCTTATATGGTCATGTAATAGTTGAGAGAGAGGATGGACTGCAGTTATTATTTTGAAAACTGTCACTGAGTATTACGGAGGATGGGGATGAGACGATACCTTTCCCTCTCTCTCTCTCTTGCTGTCTTTAGATGCTATATGAGGTAGTCTAAAGGAACACTTTCGAGTTGGTTTTAAAAAGTCTTGCCTTATCCTCGCTCTTAAAAAACGCCTTCTTGCCACTGACTAAATGAAGTAGTTGTGCGATACTATTGACGATATACTTCTGTAGCATTGTCATTGCGTATAAATTCGGTACATAAATCAGTCAAACTTAAACCATTTCCACAATGTTCAACCGATATTTTTGGAAATGATACTTAATGATAAGTCAGTGGAGCGCACAACGAATAATACATTGCCTTGCTTTGTTGTAGGCTTTTAAATTTAAAAAAGTCTAGTCAGAAGAGAACTAGCCAATAAACCCCAACGACACGCGTTTGTTTGATTGCATTTGCTGACCACAAAGCCAGCTTTCGAGTTAAGGTTTACAGATCCGTTGAATATTATTAAACCCAAGTGTTTATTGAGAGAAAAATGTCCTCCTCTGAGGGTTGGATCGCAATCTCCAGCCTAGTGGTGTTCTAGGCCGTGGATAACTTATGTGCAGCTAGTCGGTCATATGCACATATAAAATTTGTCTACGAATAGCAATAATCCACGCTTTATAGCTAGTCGCCGTCACGCAGTGCACGGTACGTGCACACGCCATAGAAACGCCTTTGTTAGAAGAACTTGACTTCTCCCATCCGGTTGGCATTATACGAAAAAATAGCCATTTTCTTGCAAACTGTGCAACTGTGATGGTCCCAAAGTGGTTGATGGTTGTGGCTACCGGTCAAAGTGGTACATTTTATGATTAAGTTTATGTGCTCGAGCTCCTGGGAACTTATTTAGATCTCCAACCGGGTAAGTGATGGGTAAAGACTTTAGAGTAAGTGTCTTTTTTAACCGGTGCTATGAGTGTGGGCATTTATAGTCTGTACAAGAAGGGTAAATAACGATAAATAGTAGTAGTAAGGAAAGCTTCAAATTCTGAGTTCCTTTAATACAATGAAAAAAGGAAGGAAGTCTAATGCTTAAATCACCTTGGATATGATAAATCGACTTGGTGCTTAGTGTAACCGTGTACAGGATCTGTGCGCACTTTGTGTCGCTAATTTTGCACGAAATGGCGATTTGCGCGACACATTAAGTGCTATATTCAGTTAGCAGCAATCTTTTAGTAGAGATGGTTAATCAAGCTACATCAGCACTCAGTAGCATGTTGACCTCATTCAGTGGTAGGTTGCTACTGACTTGATGGCTTTTGGAATTTACTTTAGCCTATTTAATGAAGATATTTTTAATTGGATACTGACAGAGGGGTCAGCATCACCGAAAAACTACTCTGCTTTGATTACGATTACACCCTATTTTTGTGGCTAAAGCTGAAAATTTTAGAACACCTTACCTTCCTTCACCACTTCTGATTGGCCGACAACATGAATAGATGTGTTTTTAGTGCCGCAATGTTCACTATGCGGTCAGTGTCAAATACTGCAAATTGACAAAACCAAGAACTGCCTTGCATCCTGTAGGCAGCCTCTGTTACATAGCCTGCTATCGTGCGCGCGTGATGTTGGAATCAGATAGGATCTGGCTTACTACAGCACCTCAATCCAAACAGGGAAGTAAAAAGAATAGAATATCGTGAATTTTTAAGGGGTGAGTTCCGTTTATTTCCTTCTGTGCTCATCCGTTGAGTAAACCACAGCTATTACATGAAAAGCTTTGAAATGGGAAAAATCGACAGCCTGCTCTGTGCACACAGCGGTAAAAATCGTAGGCTTTTGGTACCTTTTACTTCAGTGCAAATCTATCAAATTGTTGACAAAATCCACTTTAGTTTCAATTCTTCTGCATCGGGTAAAATTGGGAGGCCGTAATGGCATGCAGTGCATATTAACTATTTGGATTCTCAAAATTTTGACTGAATTGGTTCACTCAGTTTTATAGAAAGGTTCAACCCCTGTGTAAATTTGTGCTAGGAATTATGCAACGGGAATAAACATAGACAAACGTGAGTAAGGTCGGCTTTGAAGCGTCTCCACTGTTTCCTTGCCTTGCTACTAAGTGTGCTCCAGCTGCAGTTTGCTAAGAGTCTTTTGTTCACACAAAAGATACTACCACATAGTGGTTCAATTACGCACTACTTCTTATGCTTTCTACATACGCTAATGGTGTTAAAGCTGGTTAGGAAACTATTTGCCGGTTACTGGTGGTATCACACACTTTATACCTGCTACCACTTGCCGAAGAGCTGGAAGAAGGATCCTTCTAGACTAGGGAGAAAAAACAGTTTCACGGATTCCAGTATGCGAGCAAAAGTAGTATTAGTGGTGGAGCAAATCCCACCTCGACTTAAGCACTTTCCTCTACGCTCCATATGGAAGCCTTCCTGTTTTGATCTCGCTCCTTACCACCGTCTTTTGCCAAAATACCACTGGGAGATTTATGTAGCATGTCAAGTCTTCGCGAGAGTCGTACCAAGCCAAACTTGCATGCAAAAACATGTATATTTAATGGACAGGAGAGCTGGAGGCTACTAGAATACCCTGAATGTCACACCACAAATAAGTACATGGTATGAAGGCCAAAAACATTGCACAATAAAATATGTATTTAAGGTGACAAATCATTACTTTTAAAGGTCTTGTGCTCTATATCTTTAGTATTCGTTTATTAATTTAAGAAAAACTCATAAGCAATGTCCAGCTTTTATGTGCAGAAACATATAATCAGACTCAAGACATAAACGTCACACTTCTACTATTCATTATTTTTCAATGTATAAGCGGTGTGAAGGACACTTTGCTATGGAACTTAAAAAGACTCTTCCTGATCAAAACCATTTTTCATCTGTACCTTGTACTTTGGGTCTAGTCAGAAACAAACAAAGGAAACCAGAAATTTTGCCAATTTTTTGCAATGTGGAGGTGGGTAGCCATTGAAAGATGAGAGGTCTCTCACGTTTATGAAGGATTATTTCCTCCTATCAAACAAAAAGTAGTTATGAATAACAACGACATTTAACACTTTTTACCTTTAAGTCCAATATTTATTCATGGCTTGGTTTAAAAAGGTTTTGATTTAATCAGGCAGATTCACCAATTGCAGATCGCTCAACCACAGTCTCTTTAGTGGGTTGTTTAGTGTTTTCACAGGTTAATTCAAGGGTCTCTTCTTCCGTTTTCTTTCTCTTTATTTTTATCGCGTTGCGATTAAAGCACTATAACAATGTCGCAATAGTACCACCACTTGTAAAGCTACTCTACTAGAGATTTTATTCTAACACAGAATACATATGTTTACTAGAATAAATTTGTCGCCTTGGTGCAGAAAATGCATGGCCTTTGAAGGTACTTCCAAACGCAAAATGATTCATCCCTTCTACCTTTTCCCATTTTTGTGCAATATGGCATGCTTTAGGACTTTTTGAGGCATAATTAGTTTAATGGAGGCAATTAATGCCCCAGCTGAAAAAGGAGACTCGAGAAATTTGAAGCCGGGAAAGCTGATGCAGCGTAAAGCCACCCTTGGATTTAAGTCTGAAGGCAGCTTTATTATAACTGCGCTGGCAGATTGGGACACTTGGCCATTTACACAACCGTGGAAATCGAATAGTTGAAGCCTCAGAAGACCCTAATGTAAGTGTAACAAATGCAAGTCTGCAAGAACATAAAGGATGGCAACAAAGTCGTAAAAAATGGCGCATTCCGCACGATTAAATGTCCTCTCCATGAGCACTCTTTAAGTCAGTCACCGTAGCGCGAGAGATGCTCTTAAAAGAGTCTCCGATTCATACAATACTGCCGCAACACGTCAACTTTAATGGCGCCATAAACTTTTCCTTACAAACAACGACTAACACATGAAAGGAAACTTTTATGGAGCTGCGGTGAACCATTCAGAGCACAAAATTAGTAAGTCTCTGGGTTTCACCTCTTAAAAAAGGAAAGTGCATTTAAAACAGGAGTCATTCAATAAAGTAGCTTTATAAGGCTACTATTCTTAATCCATCCCTTCTTGCCCCTTTGCTGTAATTTTTTTGGCTCAAAGCCAGCTATCTGTGAGCTTTTGATTTGGTAAAACATGACGGATGGAGTATTTAATTGCTCATCTCTTGCACATTTGTTGTAGCTTCACCATGACCACTCTCTCACTGTTTAGGCACGGTGTTGCTTTAGTCGCTGATCGCGTTCTTTATGAAGGTGTAATCCCTATGCGTCTACATGAATTCAGTCATTAACAGCATATACCTTCTGTGACGTTCAGATTTGGTGGCTAATGTTGAAATTTGGGTTTTATACCCTCTGTAATCGATCGTCCTCCGAGACCCTACAAATGGACACGTAAGAACAGAGAACACTCTATAAGCTCAAAAATATTTTTATTGTATTACGAGTCAGAATCAAAAGTATAAGGAATTTTCAAGCGTCTTCTTCCATTGAGACTCATCATAGCTTCTGTAATTTACAGTAAATTCTTCCCATTCTATGGATCTCATATCCACCCAGCCACATTAATTTTGATCTTCCTTTTATTTGGGTTCATCATCGATAAGCGAGCCTTAACTAGCCCCGGCGGTTATATAATATACACGAGTCCGGTACTAACCTCAGTACAAACTGACAGCTTTGAAACTAGGCAGCTGGTAAATCAGTCCTTACGAGTAAGACTTCATGCCTCCAGGATAAGAGCCAAATTTCAAGGTAGTTGCAGAGGCCTGAGTAGTCAGAAACCTTTTAGACACGTAATCAGCCAATATTTTCCATTGAAACATTTAAGCCTGCATCTCTTAGCTGCAAAGATTAATGTCGTACGAGATGGTAGTAGTCAAATCAAGGCTAAAGGTTAAACTAATCAAGTAATCTTCTTCATCAAATGTTTCTGTTCTTAGATCTGTCTTTATATCAGCCAGTAACTTATAAAAATTAATTAAGATTTTTGCGTTCACGCGATGATTTGCTTTTTGCGCGTCCTGTGAACTAGCTTATATAAATAATTCTCCCATTCCCTCGCTCTCCCACTAATCGCTTGCACTTAGGCACTCACGCACACTACTACTGATTTTACATCATAAAACCCTAGCCTTCCCATCCAACCCTCCCAATTAAGATACATCAATGAGAGGAGTATATATTTAAACTGTGGTAGGTAGGGTGGTGAGTGGATAGGCTGGAGGGCGGCGAAAGGATAAACGCCGCAATAGCGTGCATTCTCTCAACCGCAACTGCTTATGTCAGGCCACCCAACTATCTCTCTGGTAGGGGAAGGAAAAGGAGGTGGATATAGTGCGAACTCCCTCTACTCCAGCCCGCTTCCCAACCTCCTCTCCTCGTATATGCCGCTTTCAAGCGCGTGCAAGTACTGCTGGGGCAAGATGTTGATGTGGTTTTGGCGTGTGTGATGCACTTGTGTGGGAATAGGAGGATAAGAAGGGGTGGACGAAAAGGAAAAAAGGGGGAGGACGAGAAGGGAGAGGAAAGGAAAGGAGGTGAGGCACTAGCAGGTGCTTGTTTAATTGGCATCGCACGCGATTAGTAGCCCTCAACCATTACTGCTACCACCACCGCTCCCCATTATCATCGATATTGACACCGCCGTTTAGTTAATTTACGCTGAGTAGATTTAATTTTAAGGCTAGATACAATTTAATCCTGAAAGATTGAGGCAATTGCTCTAGAAAGATCGTTATAGGAAAGGACCAGGAAAGTTTGTATGGACAGAAGGCACCTAATGTCATGGATGTTTATCTAAAACGACTAAAATACCATTCAGTAATAAGTCTCTCTTCTATCTTTTTTCAATTCTGGTCAACCGGAATCAAGTGTTGCATCAAGGACTGTTTAATGCAGAAGCAACTATAGGGGTCATCTGATGGAACGCAACGTCTTTGCAAGTACTTCTTGCAAAAGATTTTATCCTTTAAAACAGACACGTTGCACTTTGACACAGGCTCTGCATTGTCGTGAATAAGCATCGATCAAGATAATCACTCCCTTTTGTTTCCAGAATCCGCTTTTCTCTCCCTCTATCGGACTACTCATCCATTAAATTTATAGCGAGAAAGAAAATAAATATGCAAGTTAATCTCTTCCTGACAAAAACTGGCGCGATTTGTCTAGTTGATAAGTGATTAAAGTCACCTTGTCAAACAGTTTGAAGTAACGAGCAGTAAAAATTTTACTTGTAGATTTAGCGATACTTACCATCCCTTCGCCCTATTCCCAGTTAATTTGTTTAAGGTAACGGGATGTTGGCTGCCAGTGGGTATTTTAGTTAACTTAACTAAGTGTTGGGTATGTTAGAGTGGGATACATTCGCTTCTAATTGACATTTGACCACAGCTTACTCGAACATCGTCACCAGCATCTCAAAGAGCCCCAGACAGCCGTAGAGGTACGGTAGTGCTGCAGAGTAGATCATAGTAAAAGTGTACGATGCTAGAAACTATATGTACTCCAGAAGGCTTTCTTTAGCACATTCATCGAATTTTTCCAGGCCCTAATGTTTTTGAATTCACTGTAGTATGAATCTTTGCCGGCGCTACTGAATTAGAATTGTTTGAAAAAGGATTGAGATTCAGAAAAAAGTATTGTAAAAGAGCATTTAAAGATCGTAAATGTTAATGGTCTCAATAAAGTTTTCTCTTTCCGAAAATTGATTTCTCCCTGTAGTGGGACAGGTGAAAGGAAAGAGATAGCACTTAGGGAATTACCATCAGGAGAGTAGAGGGCATGACGCTTTTTCTTTTCTCAACAAAGCGTGGTAAGAGTAATAAGATGAGGCATCAGATCTTGAAGTTTTCTGCGCCTTGTCGTCCTGTTTATCACGCTAGTGTTTCACATCAAGCAGCTGGACCTTAGTGATGTCAGTTTTTTGGTTTCTAGCAATCTACAGCACACATTCACAAGGCAGCTATATGTTAATGGAAATGCGATAGTGCTTATCTTGGGCTTGTGAGGTGAATTGTGACTAAATCCTTTAAGAAGGGCAAATTCTTTGTTCATTAGTCCGACAACTGTTGAAGTGTAAAGTCTTACCTTCTATCCCCATTCAAAAGGTCAAAAAGCTATTTAAACCAAACGCTACATTTTATGAAGCTGGAAATGTAAAGGACAACTAGCTGACCCTATATCCAAAGTGCTGTCATTCACCAATGTGTAAATTGTAAGTGCAAACCATCTGCTTAAGGTATAGGTGGAAACCGTTTAATAGTTAAATGATAACTGCATAAATTGATGGTTGGTAACATGTTCCTAGTTCCTTTCAGGAATGAGGAACTCGAAGCACGAATCTTAGAGTAGGTTATCGATGGTGCTAGTTTTCTAAATCTTAGAATTCTGGTTGGACCACTCTATCACCTTATCTTCTCCAAACACTACGAATTCGCTGAGAATCTTCCGCAACCTTGGAACAGTATCAAACTCGATTTGCAAGGCAAACAACGTAAAATCACATTCGTCAGACTCATTGTGGCTATGCTTTGCTCAAGGGGCTGAAAACAGGAGGGGAGTAAGGTGAAGCACAAAAAAGGTACTGTATTAAAATATTCACAAATTATCTCGCGGACAAATAGCCCATTGAACACTTCTTAACATAAACATACGAATTTTTGCCTGCATCCGAACCAAAAAACGTCACTTATTTATTTTAGAAGTTCTCATTTTTGTTATAAAAGCAAAACATAATACTGTTTTCCTTTCTGCCGACCTCTATTTACAATTAAAGTGTGACACTACTGATAAAACTTAAGCAGTGTTTATTGGTAAGTCATAGAAGAGGACGCCTTTTTGCTAAGATCGATTGGAGCCTCATCTTCAATGGCAGGTGAAATGGGTAACCATAGGGTCGCCTGATCCCCAGCGCGACTGTTATTCATCGACTGACTGCCACTGTTACGAAATGACTGACGTTTGTTGCAGAACCATACACGAATCACCTCGCGATCGTAGTTCAACTGATTTGCTAGTTGGGAAATTCTCGTGCCTAAATAAGAGGGCAAGGACAGAGAAATGTCATTCAGGCTGTAACTACTTATGCGTAGCTAGTTAAAACATAAGATTTTTATCGAAAAGTGCTAATATCTCTTAAAATCTTGAGCCCCAAATAAGTGGTGATGCATGAAGCAGTGACTAAGAATCCATGGTTATAAGGTAAATAACAATTAATGAGAACCTAGGTGCTTCATAAAGATAAGCAAAAGATTTGGGTCAAGGTAAAAAGCAGTTGCATTTAGTCACTTCTTGTAAGGTTTGCTTATTCATATCCACATTATGAAGTCATGCAGTAAGCAGAGTCAAACCTGATGGATGCATATTGATGTTAAATTCATGGTTGAGCCGCTCCAACGCATCAGCCGAGAAGTTTGTTCGACTCTTGCGCTTCTTAGCCCCGGCACAGGACTCATCAGACTCGCAGTCGGCACGATAGAGCCCACTGTCCTCTGGACTGCTGCCGACGCTTCCACAGACACTGTTTTTATCCCCAAGTCTGGTTGGGCGTGGAATTATTTGATCACCAGGACGACGACCTTCCAGTTCGGCGAGCCAACGCTCCAATACCGGTTTGATACGTTGGGCTGATTTTGGTGTTATGTCGAGCTTTTCAAACCTAAAAATAGCGCTTTACACTAGGTAATCTTGAGCTATTATAAAAGGAGCCTGCCATGCCTTTTTAACTAAGGAGGGCTTCCTTAAGCGTAGAAATCTTTAACAACAGACTAGTTTTAGTAGACAGCATATATCAATTCAAGGATTTACTTGTTAGTTTTATGCATTGGAAACCAACTTAGACTATGGCAAGCTGCAGCCCACAGAAGGTGAATGGATTAGTCTTAAAATATCTGCAGTTTTGTGGCCAAATTTAATGTCAGAGCTCGGTGGTCAGCCTTACAAGTGACACACGTCAGACGGTCACAGCCTTAGCCAGACACAACCTATTTTGGCATATTAGCAAATCAGATTATCAAAGGAAAATCACAAGTTTTTCGTCAACATATCCGAGTATAGCTCATCCACTAAGGTAGAATTAACAAGATAGTGACTGAAGTGTTTTGAAGGATTGATGAGATTCCAAGGTAGATCAACAAGCATATATCTGATGGGATGCAAACTTGCGTTGGTAGAAGAGGAGTAATTGGGAAGAGAAGCGGATGAATCGAGAATACGTAGAGTGAAGATTATTTATTGTATCAGGCGTTACCAGGTAGAGGTGGGATAGAGGCCAAGTTAGTAAATGATTGACAAAATAAGCAGGCAGATATGAGGTAAAGTCAAATGAGTGTTATAACAAGTGGATAAATGGTTAAGATAAACAGTAAGAATTGTCTATAGCTGCAGATCAAATAGGAGTCGAAATAATGTGCCGTCATTCGGGACCTGATCATCAAACTAGCTTGCCAAAACACCCATAGTAACTTCAGCTCCATTCACTCAGTGTTCTGGTAATAGCTCGACGATGGACAAGTTGGTTCGTCACTCCTCACTACTCATATCATCTCATGGATTTAAATTGGCAAGTGGTCAAATCTTACCGACAAATAGCGCTTTGACTGTAGGCAGGTCCATCGCCAGCTGTTAACGCACGTCCAATTTGCGTCTGCGTGAGACCCAAACTCAATCGCTTCATCTTAAAGGCTCGTGCAAATCGTCTAATATCTTCAATGTGCTCATTTGTGTCATTCAATGCAGTGGCGCTAATTTTTTTGCACTTTTTGCTTCCACTACTGGTATTTTCATTCTCACCGCTTAAGGTCCTATGTAAACGCTTTGTCTTTCGTGAATGGGAAGGCTCCACTGACCCATAGGAACGGTGAGCTGAAAGGAAAAGGTGCTTAATTATATAAGCCAATGTTATCAACGGCTTGAAATCAAATTGATATGCCTCAAGTTTTTAAATACTAAAGTGGTTTTTCCAACTCACTTAGTTTCACCTCCAACTCATTTTGCTTTGGAAAGATTTTTGTCTGTTGGAGAAGGAATGGAAACGCAAAACCGGTGTTCGGTTCGAGCTGATTAAAAGGTGAGGTAGGCAGACGTGGAGCAACTTCATTCGGTGCGCGGAGTAGGGGAAAATCAATGCCAGGTGGAACAAGGCAGCGAAGAAGCATACTTAACGGAAGGGGTGGCAATTGTGGTGGTGGTGGTGGTGGTGGGAATAGGGGAATTTGAAAAGAGGAATCACCAAGTGATGGAGGCCACATTTTGACGATTTGTTTTAACTGGTGCTAATTAAATACTGAGCAAAATGAGCGAGATTCATTGAGCACGGACCATAATGAGTAAAGAATCGATGTGTAAATGAGACATTGGAGTACCTACCGATTGCGCGTATGTCACTCTGGCGTCCACTTCTACTGTTAATCTCCTCCCAATGTGGGCTTAAATACTCCTCTACCAAGGATGAAGGCAATTTACAGTACCCATCCCTCCCCCATTTCTCCCTTTTCGTGATTTATACACTCGCTCGTGCGAGGGTATGGTCGGAAAGTCGCTGCCACACGGCATTTTGCGGTAACATCGTTCAGACTTTAGTTAAGGCAGGGATGGGTGGCGAAAACCGAGGGAGAGGAGAGTGGAGCAGAGGCAGAGTGGGGAGTGAAACACCGCTTTCTGTTAGTATCACGCGCGTGTTCGATGGAACACGCAATACCTCCTCTTAGCCCCCCCTTTCTCGTCCTCCTACTCAGCGCACAAAGTCCGTCTGGTAATCAAGTCTTTTGAATTAATCATGCATGTTAGGGCTTTCAAGCTCCCAATATTGCCTCTTTATGAAGGAGTTGAGAAAAGAGTGACTACCATTTAGGATCGCCAAATATTTATTCATAAATTCATTGGGTAAATATGCTTTTGAATCGCTGTTTCTGGTTTTAATTGTTTAGAGCAACTGAATTGTTGAAAGGGTCAAAAATTGGTAGCAAAAGGTTAAAATAATCCTCAATGATTCAGAATTGGGACACAATGAATTTTGTCAAGAAACGTTGGGTATTCGTGAAAAAGATTAGGATTTAGTTCCTCTGCTTTCATACCATCTTACAAGTTAATAAAAGGTTGTCATGCTTTCTGTCAGTTGTTGATTTCTGCCCAAAACCGTGTAGGTTGTAGACAATCAGTCTAAGGAGAAAAATGGGCTTTAAATGTTTTTACTACAGAGGGGGACGGACGTGCTTATTTGTCCACTTAGTTACCTACAAATCGATGCAAAATATCATTCCAATGTAGTGAGCTCTTTAAAACCGCTTGAAAAACATTGCGCATAAGCGGGAACCTTATCTTAGCGCCACAGGTACATCTCAGCAATGTACTACATCCAGAGTCGTCCCCTGTTCGCAGGCTTCATTTGGGATAGTGAATTCACAGTCTTCCCACCATCCAAGGCCATTGAAGCTATGTAATGGGAGCGCCGTTTACCAACGTTGCTCCAAGATGAGCCATTTTAGAGAAATGACTTGCAGTATTGTTTGGAACCAATAGTCTGCATTTATTTCTCCAAGCCTCTTGTCTATAGATTTTTGTTAAGCTAACAGAAAATTAGAGGAGTTGCTTTATCTCCACTTAACGTCTTTACGGTGGTGGAGTAAATAGCTCCGCAAATAATTTCCCTTGGTCGTTAAAGTTTGGTGTCGCTTCAGTTCTCACTAATTTCCTTCCCAAAGTAAGGATTAAAATAATTGCCAAAGTTAGATGTCATTTTCAGTCTTTCTGTTGGGAGTTCTCACCGAATCAATGAGTCTAATATGAATTTAAATTATAATTAACCGAATTAGTATAGAAGAACAAACATGTAATAAGCAGGGGGGGGCTCTGTAGAGACTGTGGTGATCGCAGCTTTAGGGATCCCTGTTTTCAACCGATTTATCAAGTTATACACAAAGCTGATATCAAAGGTGGAGGCGTCTATAATTACTAGGTATAGAAGAAACTTCATGCAACCTTAGGAAATCAAGTTTACGAATCATTTCCAGCATAGCTTCCTCTCGAGAGATGTCAGTGTTCCCAGTTAAGGTACCAGTGAGATAGGGCGAAAACCAACAGGAATGATGATAATTCATTGCATTATTCAGCTCTCCTTAGGCTATCAAATGCTGATTCACGCAGCTGCTCGAAGCAGTGCTGTTGCAGGGCTCAAGAATTGTGGATCATCCTTCACAAGTATGGGGATTACTAAAAGTTAGTGTGACCAATCGAGTAAAGGAGCTGATTATTTAAAAATCCTTTCCAAAGGCAGGCCTGTAAAAATTCCAAAATATAGGCATTTTTCTTTTGAATTCAGGGGCAAGCGACTAATTTAATCCTCTGAATCAGGGGCGAGAACAAATCAAGCTTTACCTCGATAGCTGGATTCACCGCAGGATCAGAAATACTTCTAATCGCTTTTGAATTAATTAAAGTTCCACAAATTCGAATTCAAATGCAAGCCACTTATGGGTAATTTGTTCTCATCTTTTTAGATGGAAAGACAAGACAAAAATATCAATTAATCTGGTTTGAAGAAACGACGCTGTACTGCCTGACCAAGTCCGCTACTCTTACAATCAACCAAAAGTCTGATTTAATTATTTTTTCCGATTTAGCTCTGACTTTTAATCATCCCTGTCTGTTGATCTATCTGCCTGACTTTCACTAACGTATCTTTTGATCTGTTCACCCTTAAAGAGCTCTCAATTCCTCCATTATCGGCCTGTGCAGCACTCATTCACTTACAAACAAGCAAGCGCGATCGGTAGGATGCATTCGGCCTTTGTAAAGGAAACCGCTTTTTGAAGCTCAGATTACCCACAAATCATGATGGGCTGGAAGTACCACATTCCCAGTTGTCTTTACAGCCCATTAATCTAAAGTATTCCTTCTGATTGAACTAACATTTGGCAAACTCAGAGAGAATCAGAGAAGCATTACTTCCTTAACCACAAGGTAAGGTCTGGATTAGCTCTCCTCTGCAGATCAGCTGATAAATGGCAGCATTATTCAGAGCTAGTTATTTCTGATTATCGTCTTTTTTCCGCAACATCGGTTGATTTGGTCTTAGATGGAGGGAAGGATGAGGAATGAAGAAAAAACTTGGAGGTTAACCAAGATCAGCTTCCAATTTTTACCAATTTTTATCTTTAAAAATGCACTTGATATTTTCATCTAAAAACAATTTTAAAAAAAACGCTGAATAAAAGTGGTGTTCCACATTTAGGTAATGAACTCTTTATCACCCAGCTTAACGAGGTCTTGTAAGCTCAAATAAGGAGTGATCGGTCATGGAAAGCTTGATTGCTTCTTCACTTTGTTGGAGACCCCAATTCAATGCCCCAGTGTTGGCTTTTTGACCTCTACACCTTTTTGAAGGGACAACAAATGGGTCGCTTTTAGTGGGTGAGTCGAAACTCATCTAAAGGAAAAAATTCCTCCCAAGAAAACCGTCTTAGAAAAATATTCTAAGCAATATCTCGACAGTAGTCTGATTCGACCAACGATTATGCTATTTAACGATATCTTGAGACGTGAAACCTAAGCTCTGTGGAGTTTGTCCATTATGGCGCAAGCTTAATAACCTGTCTTCATAAGGTTTGAATCCGTTGTCTTATCGCCGAAAAATCACTTAACTTTCCATTTATGCACCGTTTTCCATTTTAAAACTTTACAAGTTGGGAATGACTGTGTCATCACAGGTGTCACAAATTATAAGAAAATAATTGGTTTTAAACACGGTGGACTCTACTACTCCGTTGCCAGTAGTATTAGCAAATGGGAATAGTTTAAAGAAATAATGAATTGATTCCTCCAGTAAAGTTAAGTCAGTATTATTAATCTGCCACAAGCTATGTAGCATCTTCCCTTGGATCACTCATTCTTTACATTTGCCTTTTCAAAAAGGTCCTCCTTCCATTGTCAAGTCTGTACTAAAGCACATGTACACGCAATGAAAGGATTATTAAAATTTGTATTTGGGAGAAGAAAATGCATCGTAACCCTATGCTTGTATGATCGCCCGCATGTTTGCAAATTTTGACCGGTAAGACAGCAATTTTTTAAACACTCCAAAACCTCGTCCGTATCTTCGTGGTCATGTCACGCACTCCTACATCGACAAGCGAGGGCGATAGAGGAGGGGGAGGAGAGGGGTAATTTAGTGAGGAGCTGGGACAGGGTATGGGGGAGGGCATAGAGCCGCAATACTAGTGATAGTGATAGTAGCACTGTGATGAGGCAGCAGTACGCCCGCAGGATAATTAGTGTTTGCACGCACGAATTTCACGAATTTTATTTACTCTCTTGCACCGGCGAACCCATATCAAAGTGGGTTAACGTTAATAGTCTTCTTAGCGCAACTGCTTGCCCTCACTCCCGTTCTCTAATCAGCATTTTGGCGCATTTTCTTACATGTCTGGCAAGCGTGAAAAGATAGGCGACTTTCTTCCATGCTTTAAAACGCAGGGTATCCAACAAAGGCACCCTAAAATAGAGATGTGGCCACTTAAAGAGGTGGATTTTACCGACTTCATGAATCCTTGAATATCTTCATAACTATTCATGGTTATAAAGTCCATGGCTTTTAATGTATTATGTTAATCTATTGAATTTTGGCGGCAGGATATTTTTTTCAACTCTATTGTCTAAATACACGGACGATTCAGTGTTCACAGAGAAAGCTGTACTTCTCCATCTTGAGCCATACTGGTAGCCGCCCATGACTTCTGCGCGTTGGTAAGCGGTATGTTCTTCCATTCTACTTTTGCCTGCTGCACTGCCGATGAAGTCTCAAGACGCCACAACAGTAACGCCTTCCGAGGAGTAGAGAATAATAACAATCGGTTTATATTGCTTGATCAAAGATGTAATGTGAAAAATATGTTAAGTATTGGAATTCCTTTTTAAAAATTTTACAAAACGAAGGCAGTTAATGAATCAATTAGGCGAATTTGGAAAAAAATTGAGGCAAATTACAGTTTTAAATAGATAACTACTAAATAAGGTAGCGAAACCAATAAGACAGGTTGCAGACAAAGTCCTTCAACTACTTGACAACTGCTTCAACCAAGAATTTGCGGTCTTTTAAAGTCCCAAAGAGCCAAGGTAGTGCGAAAGAATACACTGCTTGTTAACACGCCGAAAAGCTGGATGTCCGCTGGCATTTGCCACGGAGAGGAGCCGAAATGCAAACCAAAGGGATCGAAGCACCTGTTCACTGTTAAAAGTAGGGTTAATCAAAGTAATAAATCATTTAAAGAAACATTTGAAGAAGGTTCTTCTTAGAGGAATTTGGCAAATGAAGGAACTTTGAAAGAAATACCAACGCGTTTGTTTGATAGACTTAAACACAAGAATTATCGAAGTTATTGTATTAAGAGAGCAGTGCATTGACTTGCGTAGGTCAAGAGTAGCGTCAAATTTAAACAAAACCGAGCCAACACTAAAACCTTTCCTGCGACAGAACAAAGTCATTTAGGTGTTGTTGGTCCTCAGGTGGGGAGTTAAAACACTGAATCGATGTAGATATCAATTTAGTTTTTGTCAGTCTAAAGTATTTAGAATGTTGTTGAATTGCTTATAATAAGTTCATATGTGACCTGATGAAATAAGTATCGTCTTTACGATGCATCGCAAAAAATACTTTTACAAATGCATCAGTTTTAGTTGGGAAGCGAACAAACTAGACGATTCTTTGTAAGCGAGTAGACATCAGGGATCCCATAGGATGAGGAGGAGGCAAACTCAGGTCTCCCCGCAAAACTAAGATCCTTTGCGAAATCCCACAATGTCACTACACATGGTGTCTTCTTCGCGATCCAAGGATTTGAAACCAGAGGTAGAAGGCACAAACAGGGTAACTGCCCCAAAACCATAAGTAGTTTGGGTAGAATCGCCTCAGAGCATTAAGTTCCAATGCTGCCGACACGATTCCTATAAATTGTAGGTGTATGTTCATAACCGTGTACGATTGAAGTTTTTGCACATTCGAATCTTTCCTCACAATCCAAGTGTTTGATTTAATTATGCACTCTTTCCCTGGGAGTTCTAAAAAATATGATTCTTCTCTAAGCAAATTCTTACATTAAACAATATTTTGAATAATGCGACTAAATTCAAAAAGTTTTCCAGTTCCCGATAACTGAAGCTTTTCAGAGCTGAAGAGCACCCCTTATTTTTCTCCCACTTGAAACCCTCAGGCATCATTCTGCTTGAATCTGATGCGTATGATTCAGAGTCTTCTGGCACCTTTCGAAATGAATTTGCGTAGTTTTAGAAGCTTCTCATTTTGACTCCTCCTTAATGTGAATATATATCAAACACTTCTCTCACATCTGCAAAAAGTTGGAAGGCGAAAGCCGTAGTCATAGGTACCAAGAGGACGAGGATAAGCTCTATGGGATGTCACCTTTTTTCACCTCAGTGGCATGCAGTATGAAAAGGCGTCGTTTGAGTAGGATGGAATCCAAGCTGATGGACTTAACTGTAATGACCTGACGGTGGACGCATCATTGATCATCCTTAAATTACCAACTGGCCAATCATTGCCTTGAAGGTAAAAATAATTTCAACCTTGTGAGATTTTTTCCACCACACTTGTGTAGAATACATACGATTCCTTACTTGATGAAACCACAGCGCCTAACAAATTAGAAGGTGCTACTCTCATAAGACAAAACGAGACCTCATAATACCTTGAAACGGATCTTTGAGAAGACTTTATTACCCTAGTTTATGAAGGAAGGAGGAAAGTAAGTGCTTGAGCAGCATTTGGAATCCATAGTGAGGTGGAACTAGAGGATTGGTCTATTCTTCTTGCCTTTCAAGGGCGTAGCGTTCAGCAAAAGTAGAGGCTGTCAGATCGTATCCCAATGCTAAGGGATAATAGCTTGCGCTGGAAGCTAGTTCAGTGGATGGATTTTATATTTTTGGATGCTGTCTGTGGTTTCTTTGTAACTTCATGCAATAATTAGCAAATTCACCAAAATTTGCAGGAAATAATGCCGGTTATGTTAGATCTCTCAAATGAGCGCCAGGCTAATCACCCCTTCGATCTCTGTGCCTTTTCTGAAGAAATAAACTTAACGACACTTTGGCACCTAGGGACAAAAACCCACCAATTCTTGTAGAGCTGAAGTTTATTGCCATCTTGGGCGACTGACACCCATTAGCCTCTCAAAGTCCCTGAAACATGGCACGTTAATTGCCACTAGTGTTGAAACAAACACTTTTTGAAAGGACACTAACATCAGATTCAACAGAGAACTCATGTTAAAGGACTGTAAGTGAGAGGGAACACAAGTTTTATGCAACGATTGACTGGTGCATACTGATGTTATACGGTCGTATAAATACTAAAATATTGCTGGTCATTTGAGATCATTGTATAGAACAATCCCAAAATTTTGTGGCCACCTATTAGAGGTCTTGTTTATCAGAACCGGTGAAGATGGAATCTGCGTATTAGGTGTTTTCATATGCATCAGTTTGCCAGGGGCACCCTTTGAAAAACTTCATATGCATAAAAAGGCTTGTAAAATGATCGAATTCCCCTTTTCAGTTTTTGAGAACCATTAAGATTTTATGCACTTCGCAATGTCTGCAGACAGTTGCCTAGTAGTTTTTACCTGAAAATCGGTTAATGTCATTGTAATACTTTGTTTGTGACTGCCGGTTTCGGTCACGGAGACTTGGAATGGCCGTAGTTCCTATGCTGGGTGGACGGACCACTAGGCTATACCAGCAGCTCCAAGCCCTTTCTGTTTTATAAATCTATATACTTTACCCAGGTATTATGCCCCTTTGCCTTCAAGGAAGTCTCGGGACGCTAGAGTCATTTAGCATTTAGCGTTGTCAAATGCAACGACAGAAGGGAGAAAACTACTAATTCTAAGAATATCCTCCATTTGTCGTACACTGTTGTTAACTAATCTCATGATTGGAGGAAATCCTCCTTTTATATTTTTTTCCAAATTCTTCTGAAATCCCCGTACTAATGCACTTTAAGTAGCATCAGGTTTAAGATTGAGCATTCAAAGGTTATTTGATTCGCTAGTCTCTTTCATGCTATAGAACTTTTCTTGCCACTTGTTGCTTGCAGCAAAAAGAAAGTAGTTTGGCCTATAATACAGAACTGGAAGCTTAACCACTTTGTTAATTTTTTAAAATTTTTTGAAATAAAAAGTAATTCCAAGTTTAGTGTTGGCGAAAGTACTTTATGCGTTCCAATTTGGGAAAATTTTTCCTGTTGAGAATCAGTCCTGCTAAAAATTTCCAAATTTACCTTGAAACTTCAATTCTTATTATTTTCAAGTCAATGACGTGTCAACTACTTAGTTTTGCTAAGATGTTTTCTTCTAGAGAATCCATAATGCACACTGAAAGGATATAGCCCTGGACCATTTGGGTTGGTAATCAGTAATCGGCATTCCCATTGTCACTTAAGGAAGAGTATGAAATGATTAGCAGTGTGTGCCTCCAGAATGCGCCATTCACCGATTAAGCAATCTGTGTGGCTGTCACATATGTGAACGGAAGTTAGGTAATAAATACAGTGATTAAATACAATTATTTTCCGCTTATGATCAAAATAAAGGAAAAATTCAAATGACTCGAAACTATCAGCAAATATAGCAAATGCCTCTTCACGATAAACAACACACTAAGGCACATGAACTGCAGGGTCACGATAAAGGAGGAAAACACACTCATGATAGAAGCGTGCAATCATCGTCTCAGAATGGGACAAGGTGAGGTTCTGCTCACACACATTCCACTTTCTGTTGTACCGCCACCCGAACTCGTGGCGGATAGCAGCGCTGGCAGTGATGCACTCGAATCGTACATAATCATCGATGTGGAGGCGGAAGAGGTGGCGGAAGAAGCCATAATAGGATCAGATGGTACGCTTGAACGCTCAAACGGAGCGAAAATAAATGGTAACTTTTCGTTTGGCCAAGGCCACGTGGTGGCCAGCCATCGCATAAGATCTCTGTTAGATTCGCCGATGCGATGGAAGATGCCTTCGGAGTCGCAGACTTCACGAAACCACATTGAAGAGGCTTGAAGAGCCAACGGACAGGCGAGAAGACGGAAGGGAGAGAGAACAAAGACTGATGTGTAGGTGGGACCGTCAGTCAAATTGCTCCATGCCGGGGCTGTGACGCAGCGAAGCCAAAACTCTGGAAGCCACTCAATGACCTCAGCGAGGGTATCGAGTTCGGCTGCATTGGCAATGCTGGAGGCGTCTAAACACTGGAAGGCGAATTGGGAGAAGCGTTGTCGTAGGCAGCGTCGCATGTACATGGACGCACTATGGATGTCAGCGAGGAATGGGAATATTCTGGAATGGAATAAGTAATAAGTGCTATTATACGGTCCTCTTCGAATTTCCTTCAATTTTAATTTCATCGCTTTCCATAATAATAGACTACATTTACCGATTTTTGGGAATTCGAAAACCCTTTAGTGTTATTTAAGGGTAAATACTTTTAAAGTAGGGATTGGACTTGGAGCTTATTCTCAGAGCTTGCGTTTACTCACATACCCAGGGCAGTTTTGAAGTTTTATAGGTTCCTCAGGAAAGACCAAGGTATCCGTAATAGCCAGGAGGAGAATCCTAAAAAAGGCCAACAAAGGTGACCGTGACTCTCTATCTGTGGCACTTAGTCATATCTTGGCATGTCACAACTGTCACTGCATAAATTTGTCCAAAATAATGACCAGGTATTAAAATGATTACTCCACTTTGCATAAGAGGCCATATGTAATTGAAAATTGGCGGTGTTGTCGGGCTTTGTGTTGGATATTGAAATGGCTCCTTCATGGATTCAAATGTAGTGCCATCATAAAACCAAACCACCATTTCTTTTTAGGCAGAAGAATAAGTTGCTGCTCACAAAAAGTCTATTTATGCAACACCATTAATTGGACGTTATTTTAAGTGTCCGATTTTATTTTGCGTCTTTGGATTGCTCTTTACACTTTTCAAATATCATATCAAGAGCATCAAAGCTCAAATTATGTGTTCTAGAGTAAACACTTGTCCACTACAACATGGCAGGACATAGGAATGTAGCAAGAAGTATATTGCTCACTTGCGAGGGTGTGTGCAGAACCCAAGTTCCGTCATAATGTTAACTAATTCAGGGAGAAGAGATGGAGGCATTCGAAGGATAATGAGACCCTCAATAGAGAGGAGGGCGTTAAGGAGAACCTGTCGTAGCTCATTTATGGCGTTGGAGGATGCGCGGAGGTAGTAGTGAACCACATTTGGCTCATTGATCCAGAAGCCCGGGAACCTGTCAAGAGAAAAATAACTATTACTTAGTTGAAAATAGCATAAATGATATATTTAAATTCTGGAGACATAAAAGCAATAGCATCCGATCTGCTGGCTGAAAATTGACTAATTGGAAGAAAAAGCACAAAAACCAATTCCAAAAGCTGTCAAGTGATGTAGTTCGCTCCTTTAGAGAGTAAGCTTTATAACCTATTTTATCGCTGAAAAATGTAGTATGGCAAGGGTTTAATAACTTTCTTCCGATATAAATAATCTCAAAATGTGTTGCTTGAGGTTTTACTTGCATTTTTGCCATAGAGTCAATAAGAATTCTTCCAAATTCGAGTTTTCCAGACCCCCTGGGCCCATAAATGATAACACATTTGTTGGCCAGTAGAGATTCAATCATTTTGCATAAAAGTGGCGCAGACAGCAGGGAGATCCACGAGATCGAGGACACTGCAAGGGGATTCAGCAGACTCGGTGCGGCTGGCTTCTCGAGCGCATAAGCATTCTCATGCAGTGTGATCACTATGCGTAATATTTCATATCCTGGGTCAATTTTCATCGCCTTACTGTCATTGCTGTAAGGCGATATTTGGACTTCTTTTGGAGGTTGTCCAGTAGTTATGGATTGAGGCGTCATCTTTACATAAATAGATGATATGCTGTCTGCGGTAAGGCCAATCTGGTCGTTTGAGTCGAGGTAATGTAGATAAATCTAAAGAGGATGTCAGACTCTGAAATACACTAATGCTTCAGAATCTATCTGGGTAGAAGGGTAATTATTCACTCACGTGAAAAAGGCTCTTTACTTTAGCTGGTAGATCAGGTGTAGACATGTCAAGGCAAACCCTTCCAAGTAGATGAAGATGTGACAAATCGTCGGCTTCAGACCCTTCCAAAGGCAGTCGTGTGCCGATGTTAGGAGAAATACAGTCCATCTGCTGAATCTGTTGCTCTGATAGCAATGGGTAATGTTGGCTTGGGCTGGAGGGTGCAGTCGTGCGTCGAATTTTCTTTACGTCACCATTTGGTTGGGAAGGGATCTCTCTGTAGCTTATTTTAAGGAAGACCGGGACAGCACGTTGTCCAAATTCGGGTGTTACCGCAAAAAGTTCTACGAAAAAGTAAAAAGTGAATGTTAATCGACTCCAATTTCACCCACTTGCTCATTGCATACCCTAACGGCGAAGAACTTTATGTTACCTTATGTCTGATACTACTTAAGATGAAATAAGTGTCCACCTTACCCCTAATAAATCTACTTATTCTAAGGGGATTGGCAGCAAGTGAAAAGGCACCAAGAGCCGATACGGAACCGACGGAGGTCTTGTCAGACTCGGAGGTGGCGAGGGAGCATCGGTCGACGGCGCGTTGTAAGAAGGCGTTTTCGGCTCGTAGACAGCGCACCTGGTGCTGAAGCTGGCGGACCGTTTCTTGCATCACCTCCATCACCCCACCTGCATCAGTGGCCATGCCCTCACCGCCCTCCCCCGAGTCCACCTTGCCTGTGGTAGAAGGCGATTCACCGCTTGAACTAGATGGGGAGTGGCGCACGCTTGAGCCACTATAACAAAAGTTATAAAACACAATGAAGTTGCTCAAAATGTTATTTGCTGCAGTTTGGTAGAATGAGCAGCTAACGAAACAAGGCGCATCGATCGTAAACCAAAGACCGAACTCTTGAACCAATCACATCCTTTTTGGGCAAATGTGATCGAAAATCGATTGCTTTAATTAAATAAAAAATTAAGGACATAGGAGAAACTTGTAGAAACTTAGCCAACTCTATTACGCGTAACCAAAAATCTAATTTTAAGCTACTTTCTGTTTTGAGACAAAAACTCAACAGCTCCTTCAAATGAGGATTGAGGATAAAAATGCAAATCAGAACATTTGGCAGACCAAATGATTTTTGCTAAAATAATTTCAGTGGAAATAATACTTGCAAATTACCTGCTGGGACTGGGTAGGTTAGTGTCTTGCGATGAAGTGGAGGTCACCTTGGTGCGATCAGGAGGATCACGACTTTTACTGCGTCGAAAAGCACGATTGATGGAAGAACGCAACTACCATAACACAAAAAAATGAAGGATGTGGGAAATCATACATTTTGGGATAAAATTGATAAATTCTCTTCGAACTAAGGGCTATAATGAAGATAATAAAAATACTTAATATTTGGGTCAACCACTACTGCAAATTTGTGTCAACCTCCTCATTGAGGTTAACATGCAGCGGTTTTTACTTTTCTAAAGCCTGGATTGTGCCTGGAAGTGAAGAAAAAACTGATTTAGACAATAATGAAGTAAGTGCCAAGCCGAATTACTATTACGATTCATTTGTGCTTCACAATGCCTCATAAAAGTTGCACTGGACCAATATTCAACAATGAAAGAGAAAGTTTGACAAACCCAGCCTGCTTTCTTATTAGCTCGATCCAAGGAGTCACGGATGGGCATGTAGCTGGGTGACATGTAGCCACGACCAGTGGAGTCGTGAAGGTACCGGCCCACTTCTCCATATGTCCCACCGCCACCACCAGTAATAGTGTAGGGACCGTGCACGAGGCTAGAGAGACTACCTGCCTGTTGCAGTAATTCTGGAGTGTAAAATGGAGTGGAGGCCCAAGTAGGACTTTTCTCTCAATTATTCTTGCTTTTTAACACTTAAATCGGGCAACAAGTACACAGTGAAAATATTATAACCGTCCAAGGAATGTGACGGTGAGGTGACAAGCATGAGACAAAATCGTAGGTTATTACTTCTACGCCTGATGAGAGGGATGTTGGCTGCGCTAAAGGTGTCTGATAAAGTGAAATTTTCCTAATTTCAGAAGGCAGCTAATTGGTTTGACCTTAATCAAGGCTGATCAACCGTCAAATTTGTATAGATTCTCACCTTGCCTGCCCTCCCGGTCTCGATTCTAGGCTATGGAATCCGCCTTATGCATTGTCTTGATCTACTTCCCATCTACTTTATTCACAACTTCGCAAAAATAAGTTTGCAAGTATGGGCACGTCATTCTGCTTGTTGACAAAAAATCTCACTATTTTTGCGCCAAAATTTCCGCTTTCCTGTGCTGCTTAAAAGACTGAGAAATTTGCGAAAGTCCTGGCCGCTTTTACTTTACGCTATTATACCTTCATTGCACTTAATATGCCGTAATGAGTAAGTTATTCTGTAGGTGAACCCACCCCAGCAGCATCACTTGATACGTAGGGTGGCCGAGAGTGAAGTAACACTTCCTTCCAATAAAACCCCCAGTGATGTGGAAATCACTAGTATCCGATATTTTCAAGCTAATTTATGCCGAATTTTATAAAGGCAAAAACCAACCTGAATCAAATATGTGATGAGATTTAACAAACTCTTGAGATTGTGAGAGCTTCCTCCCATTTCTAGCATTCTCCATGGTGGGGGGCCAGTCATTCTGTAGGGCCTGACATCTAAATCGGTCGATGATTTTCCTCAGTTCTTGTACTTCTCTCTCCTAAGTAAATGCAAAACCAACAATAATTTACTACATTTTTGTCCAACAATATTGAATCCATGCAATTATGAGCCGCTAGCTACTTAGTCGCCCATTGTTAGCAGCATGTTGTAATTTGTTTTTAGTAGTTTGCATAAAGCACAAGAAAACTGTCGCACCAATTGTACTGGGGATGTAGGAGTCAAAGTCTAAAAATTGACGAATATGTTGACTTTGGTAATTTTAGACAAAATTAAATTAAAAGAATTTTCAAATGGTGACCCACCTTGAGCGCTGATGAGGCTGACAGTTGGTGTAGTCGTTGGTTCATGCTTTGAAGACTTTGTTCAAAGGCTTGAACGACACTTGTCTGGGTTGTAAAATTAAAGCCGATTTAAAAATACACCTAATACGGATTTTTGTAATCAAGCAGCAGTAATATTAGTTATAAAACAAAAGAAAAACCAAAAAATATGTCTTTTTCAGATCCCAAAAAGTGCATTTTTGGGGATTAATTTGATTACTCTCTGCTGCCAATGTTAAATTTTTATGCGATTCATGAGGTCGGATGCAAACATACATTTGCGGATAGCTGATAGGTTAGTGCTGCTACCTTTTGGTGAGCAAGTTCGAGCTCACGCCTTAATTTTGCTGCCTGTAAAATTTGCAAAACATGTCGGTTACTCCAACTTTAAAAACCACCAAATTTATACAAAATCGAAAAGCTGCTTACCTCAAAAGCAGAAGAATCTGATGCCTAGGGAATAAAAGATTTTATCAGATGACTATTGGTTTACAAACAAAGAATTCGATTGAGGAAAAATAGCTTATTTTGACAGTTGGCTAAATGGCACAATTTCCCTTACTATAATTCAAACATTGTGTTTGCTGATCTGACAGCCGCCAACTTTTAAAGTTGGCGGGAAATGAAGCAAAAAGAGTATGAAGGGGAAGAAGGAGCGACAATGATGACTGTAGATGCATCAAACACTCATTTGCATGCGCCCCGGTCCAATGTTTCACAAGCACTAGCATGTATATATTTGGAGCACAGACAAGTGTTTCGCCCTCTGGAATGCGTAACAGCAATTGTGTGGAATTTTAGACCTCTCGGCCTTTTGTTGGTGCTGATGATGTTGGGACGATGAATCATAGCGGCTACGGGTGCAACTTCGTCGTCCTCCCATTTTACCATGCTTCATAATTTGGGTTGCGTCAAACTTAGGCTTGCATTTGTTAGCACAAACTGCGGTATTTTGCATTAATTGCGCCTCTTCTTGGACTTACGTAAAGGGTGGAAAAATGAGACCAAATTTCAGCCATTGTTGCTCATAAGATTACAGCCACTTTAATTCTTTCTTGCTAAGCGGTAGTTCACTAAGGAAGAAGAAGTAATTTTAGAGGCCTTTCTAGAGAAAAATGGCGAAAGTTCCTAATAGTTTTGGCAAACAAATCTTAGCAATGCCGTCTTAATTCAGGATGTGCCAGTTAACAAGCATCGCTTTATATGTTTATTGAAAAAATTTTTAAAAAGCCTTTTAAAGATGATTTTGAAATGCTTTTATAAATACCCATCTTCCAATCGTCAGATCAATAGCAGAACTATTAAGTAGAGGTACTGAACGTTCATCTTAGGCGCATGCCGATTTCAAGACCTGTCTATCTTCACTCAATAAGGTGTCAAAGGTAGGGATTCATGCGAAATTAAAAATGTCCTTCTTAGATTAAGGGTGACAGGATAATTATTAAGAAATTGTAATCTTTCCTACTACCTATTTGAGTTTATTTTAAGCTGGTATGATGATTTAATGTTTTGCCTAGTTGCGTGTGTCTAGCTACGCGGGTTGTTGGCGTGTTGCGGTTTGGAGGAAGGTTGGAAGACGCTGCATTAGAATGCTCCTTGGAAAAATGTACTTGCACATCAGATTCCTTCCACAAAATGCCTTTATAAGACAAATAAATTTGCAGGTATTTGCCTTGCCTTAGGTGTCGCAAATCCAGACTACTCCCATTTAATTGGGAGGGTAGCTGTTCCACTAAGAACGTAAACACTTTTTTCCTTTGGGAGACTTCTGCAAATAAGCCTCAGATAGTTACTTCTAAAACCTCTTATTTCAGGAGGCAATTTAAACAATTCAAAGCTGCGCTTTTGAAGATTTTCCTGCACAACCGAACGAGTAACCTTCTGCAAGTAGCACAAGGAAATCACCGCAGCCATTTTTGATTGAAAATGAGAGCTGCACCGAGAGTAAAGTTTATGCATTGAATTCTTCAACTAATTCTGGAAAAAAAGGAACGGTAGGATTTTTTGTGTCCTTCAACCTACCAGATCTGCTTTTAAGTGGTTAAAATATGACCTTCTGTTTCTCCGAAGCCCGTGAATTCAGAAAATAACCGAACGGTGAATTTTTTAAATTGCACTATACCATGGATTCCTACTTCTGCCCGTTTTTTGCCATACTGAAATCCTAAAATGCCCCTGACAAGAGGTAAAGGGGAAGAATGAGGTGCACAAGTGTCTCTAAAGTATACTGAGTCCAGTACTATCATATGATAGCGAAAAAGAATGAAATTCGCAGCTCCGGGTCTAAGTGCTCTCGTTTTGTTTGATGCTACTTATTGCAGATGGGCATCAAACAATGTCGAGGAGGAGGAATTCGGAGGGCCGCATTGAACTTGCCAGTTCGAGAGGACTGAACGAATTTAAAGTGTTTTAAGCCATGGCAGACAACAGTTAGATGCGCCTTTTTGTTTTCAAGAAACTTGATTTTTTGTATCAAGAAAAACTCTACTCTTACTTCATTACTTACTGGTGACACAATAGAGCCGGAGGATGACAAGCTCATGTGGGAACCGAAAGCTGGAAATAATAAAAATTTAGTAAATAAAAATTTCAAAAACAAACTGCTCAAAGCTGGGTTGTCGAATGTAATTTTCAAGTAGTCTTAGTAAACAACAGAATTAGTGCCAATTCCACACGAGTGTAAAAGTCTAATTAAGCACTAACTCGGTGGATACTTCCAGAGGATGCAAAAAGGTTGCTCGTATTTAAAGTGTGTCAGTCGACAAGGAAGGATGAGTCATAATCTCTCCATGTGGATGCAACAGATTAACAGAAGTATGTCGAGCGAAAAAGTGGTCCTATGGATTATGCATCAGAAAATAGGATCTTCCTTGTCTGATAAAACTATTCAAGACTGGTTTTTACCATAATAACCATTAAGGATTGTTCCCAAGTATATTTTCAACTATCAAATTCTCTTATTTATTACTTCCGTCAGACTAACAAGTTGATTCAGTGGAAGCAATTTTCTTCCATTCTAGGAATGCATTCATCCGGATAAGGTCATTTCTGGAGACGTTCGCTACCCCAAATAAGACTGCTTATTAAATTCCTAGGAAGTTTTCATCCCCATGGCCACTTTCCGCTAATTCTAAAAAGATGCTTCTCCTTCCAGTTCCTCCAGATAAGGTTATTATAAAACAGGTGTGTTTTAAGTGTGCTACCAACCCCTATAAGGTCAAAATCAATTAAGGGGCATAAGTAAGTATAAACACGAATAAGCGTTCTTCACTAGCCATCTGGCTATCGCGTACGCAAGGTAGAGTGGATGACTTCGTCTAATGACCAGTCTTTTTAGGAGTTTAACAGGGATCTATTCCAAAAAATCTACCATTTTCGCTTCATTATAAGTTGCTGCGCGACTTGGCTTAGCAGCTAGAACGTCGACTTGATTAAAAATTATCGAAATCTTGCCTTCCTTTTTACGCTTATAGAATGTGGAAAATTACATCTCAAGGAACTCTGCTAAGTTATTGCCCTCAAAACCTTATGGAAAGGTGATACTTCCTTTTATTCTTATGTCCCATTTGTCCTCTAGTGCACTTCAATTTCTCTAGCCGCTTCAAGTTTGACAGATCCCTCTACATGCAAAAGCATGCCTCTCTCCTCCTCCAGCTAAAGGCAGAGTTCTACATCTTCCTTCTCTCTGATTGTCTGTCAATCCGTCTCCGTTTGTCTAAATCACCATCTTAAATAAGCGCAAGTATTTTTTTCTTGTTTTTAAAAAGTAGCAATGCTCATCTGCTCTGCCGTCTTGGGCCTTAAAGATCAAATCTACGGTACGGAAGGCTTTCGAACAAATCCCACTGAACACTAAGAATCAATTTGGAGGTGCGAACAAGAAGAAAGAAGAAAAGAGGTCCCTTCTACTTGCCAAAATTCAAGCGTACAATTCACACTCAACCATTTTTAAGTATTCAGTCTACACTTGCCCAATTCCTGAAAGCCTACTTATAAAATCTCCTCGAAATTCTCTTTAGTAGAGAATTTAACGCTCCAACTGAACTTGAAGTTAAACCTTTACAGAAAACTACTAAGTGACGCAAAAAATCCAACAAAATATCATCTCTTTTTCGTCAGCATTTCTACCAACATTGTGTAAGTTCTCCTCTGTGGACTTCTACAAAACGAGAAGTTTTGGGGATATACACAAAGTTGCTTTCATTTTTGATAAAATTCGCCCTTTTAAAAGCCTTTTAGGCGACTTGAATAACATTGCCCTAAAAGGTTTTATTTTTTGAGTTCAGTAAACTGCTACTGAAGACACGTTAAGGCAATGTCAGTATTACATTATCAAAGTGAAAGTTTTGATAAGAAAGAGGTTTTAAAATCTTAAAGTTGCTCCTTTGATATTGTGGTGTTTAATTTTGGACCCGGTTAAAAAACAGCAACAGCTGTTTTAGAGTACTTACCAACATTTCAATTCATATTTGGTGAAAATTTTCTGAAAATACTGGAAGGTGAAAATGCGCAATTTACCATTTACTCTGTTAAAGTTATTTTAAAAGGTGTAGGAATTTACGAAATTTAGCCACTGAAAGGTTTTTCTAGCAGCTGATTTCTTGAGATCAGGTACGGACAGATAGTTGGGATAAACAAACTGAATGGTACATGAGCCAGTCGTTTCCCTTCCCTCAAAATAGCAAGACCTCTGCCGTTGTTACGTTTGACACTTTTGAAATTTCAATGGCTTACCCTCAGAAATGGGTTGACTCGAGCTGATGGACGGCTTTTCTCGCTTTAGATAACCTGCAGCCCCACTTCCTCCCGTCGTCTGATGCATTCTCTGCATCACAGGCGTCGAATAGGGTAGTTTAATATGACTCAGAGGCCCATAACCTAACGAACTCTGTGACTGATCCTCTCCAGCTCCACTCAATCGTGGCGAGAGGCGAGGAGATTGTGGAGACATCGGTATGGCTGGAATTGTAATATTGCTAAATTTCTCAACCACCACCCGTGGTGTTACCGTAGAGATTGCGTGGGGTTCAGGAGTTCCACGATTTGAAGGAGTCGGAGTATCATCAAGATTGGAAAAATCGCTAGGGGTAATTCGGTTTAGAAGTGAGGTGGCAGACCCCTTTGAAGTAGCAGAGAGGGTACAGGTAGATGTACTACTGGAGTCGGGAGTCATCGAATTGGTGGGAGGGAAATTGGGAAGTACCTTTGGAGAAGCAAATTGGGGTGGCGGGCTGAGGGTTTTAGCTCTGGGAGCTGAAATCTGCGAGGGTGATGCTGCTATACAAGATTGACGGTCTGATCTAAAACAGATGAGGATATTAAAAATGCCTATAAAAATCCCATTTGGATTGCCTTTCTCGCAGAAAATCTAGCAGCATCAAGGGTAAAAATAATTCTTCGTGAGTAGTAGATCTTAAATGGAGCTTTTGTTTTACCACTTTACTGGTTATTTGCGCATGCATTATGTCTCAACATCCCTTGGAAATATGCCCCAAGACAACTGCCATAAAAGGATTGGAAAAATGGCCATAAACTTGGTCAAGCCTTATAGATGGAATTTTTTATTGTGGCACTACAACAGTTAATAATACACCGTTGTCACTAAGGCTCTTAAATTGCGCAAATTCTCTTTGCATCCTTCTTAAATAATAAAACTAAATTCCCCACTAGTTGCTTAAAGGCGTTAATTAGATTTGAGGCCTAAGTTACAGGAAAATTCTCGTTACTTCCAATGGTTTATGCATTATGGCACCTTTAAGTGGGCGCTGTTTTACCGCTGCACCCGAGATTTTCTTTGGCGCGGTGTAGGGAACCGAAACAAAAAAGCCTTTAAGCAAGTGTCAACCTGGCCGTTAACTCTACATTCTAGAGGCGATACCATAGGCAATTCTATTTTGGAAAGAAAAGCAAGACTCTAAAAATGGATTGTTAAAATCGCGAACTGGAAACGAACAAATAAAAGTTGCTTAAACAGTTTACAAAATATTCTTTTTAATATACGGGCAGTTTTTCAACTGTAATAGATCTGCCCTGACCAAATAGACTTTAATGAGACGATAATACCTTTGGCCACTAAAAAATTTAAAGTTTTTTTGGTTTACTTCAAAAAGGTACGATCATCCCCCAACCTATAACAGAATACTAGCTTTAGGATGCGTGTTTAACCCAATTTGCCCGTCAGTTGACCTTTTGTGCACTAAGCTACGGCAATCATATAAGAAAACGGTACCAGAAAAAAATGTTAACTCGCATCTAATTTTGCTTTGAAGTTCCTGCACAAAGTTTTACCTGCTTCACACATATTATAATTGAATGAACCAAAATGCGGGCTGACAAGTTATTGAAAAAAGTAAACGAAGAGGAATAACTTGCTCTGGCATTGTCCTATTTTACCGCAAATCCGTTCTTGCACAATGTAATAGTTTACAATTATACCGTCGTAGTAAAACATTTCACGGTGCCTTTCTAGCATTCACTGGTATAATAAAAACTGAGCTTCAGTCCATCATACAAAACCACCCAACCATGGTATAGGATGCAGGTTTACAGTCAGTCAGGGAGGAGGACACTTGTCTCCACACTGCCACATATCGGAACTTTCAGGCGTGTATGTGGTTTTCTGCCTTTGCATGCGTGTATGTTCATCTTTTTGTCCGCTCCTCTCATGGTTGGGCATTGATCCAGACTGTACTTCTACCCCAGCTGCTTTTTTCCTTGTCACGACACTAGGACTACTTCTTTGCCTCTCCAGTCGATACACTCTGCTAGGTTTGTTCTCCCTTCTGTGCCAAAACCCAGTTTCTGATAAGTTTACGACCTTAAGGCAATCCTTTATTTAAAATGATAAAAAAGCACTTCCCACTCTGTCGGAAGGCTTATCTAAACAACGTATAATTTATTTCCTGCATTTTAATCACCTAATAGCTGCCTTATATATGCATACATGTATATGTGATTTAGCATTCTTTTATATTTGTCATTTATACTACAAAATAAACACAGAAAGAATGGCTAGATTTTGTAAATTTTTTGCAAATGGAAAACGGCTGATCTGAGATTTGCTAAAATATAACAATGGGTTAGGAGAATAATAACTCAAGCGGTAGAGTCACATCGATCCTGTGGGTGATCGGAGGAGGAGGAGCTAAACACATAGCCTTCCTCCCATGCCCTAATAGAAGTGATAATATAGGTATACTCTTCTGCACTACGCAAATATGGGATGTCTACCTCTAACCAATCTTCTTGACCCACAGATCTGAAACTGGAGGCAGGTTGAAACTAGAGGAGTGCAGCGAGATCGCTGACCCATCTTTCTAATTAGCGATGGAGAGGTGTAACTCCCTTCTAGTAAAGTCTTTTTAAATCAGAATGCTTTAATTATTTCTGCAAAATTCTAACACAGTATTCTAGTAGAGTTAGGGTTGATGGTTAGTCAGAAAAACTGGCAAATAATTTATGATCCGTCACTTAGTCACGTACTTTAGGCTGCCAGAATGAAGCCTATGATTTCCGTCCATTTCAAGAGACAAAAAGTTAGGAAACTTCTAAAAATCCTCCCAACAGTATGGGCTCTCTTGTGAGAGTGACCTAAATTTAAGTGTTTGCTAGACGATCGTTTGGTTTTGCACCAAGTTTTCTGCATCCTTCCTTTTTTCTAACAAATTGATAGTTCATTGACGCACTATTGCTTTAACACTATCCTCCTCTCATGCGAATCCACATTTCATGCAGTTCCCACCAACGAAAAATTCGGCTACCCCTTCACCTACTTATTAAAAATTTATTCACTACATTGCTCTTAAAGACAACTCTACCTAGACCGCTGAAGTTTGTTGATTTGTTTCTACCTCCACTTTTTTATCCTATTCTGAAAAACGCACGTGAAGGCGTACATTTTAGCCAGGTCAGTGATATGACATTCATATGAATCAGCTAGTGAGAACTAATTTGAGTTTAAGATATCGTTTTGTCTCCAATGCACTGTTAAAGATGTTTGGTAAGACTAGTCCGTCCATAATCTCAGACAGCATTCTCCTTCCACTGTTCTAGAAGCTTTGGTTTTCATGTTCTAGCCCGTAGTCCTCTTTCCTCAGTCCCTCCAAATTGGCTGATAGCTTTAAGCATGTCAGTGCTCAACATAAGGTCAAGGTCACTCCGATTCTTTCTACCCATTCCTCCTTATCTCAACCATACCCTTCAGCAAACAGGATTTGTCTGTCCCGAAGCCTTGTTTATTGTTAGCTCTGGTTGGGAGTCCATCGGGATCCAAACATACCCAACGGCCATTTCATTAAAAATGAATTAAATTGAGTGAAACCTTGGAATATCCGTTTCCTTTTCAGATCGAACTATTTGCGCCAATGGAAAAGTAAACGACAGTATCACTTTAACTTGGAAAGCAATAACTGTTTAGGCATATTTAATTGAGCATTTTTCAGCTAATATATCTCATTACTGAAATGGCTTTTTGTAATTATGGTTACTCCAAGTGAAGCATTTATTTTTAATAAATTCTAATTTATAAATGTGATGCATAAATTTACCTGCTTATGGTGGCAAACAAGTAAGTTGGTTTAACAGCTGAAGATTCCAGATGAATACCGAAGCTGAAAGTTTTAGCATAAGTGGGGTAAGATGTAGGAGGTTCTCCTATTTATTTATAAGTCCACTGATTGTCTCTACACGCCCGAATAAAATGTTCCGCTCCATTTATTATAAGTCCTCAACCTACATGGTCTCCACAGGTTCGACATTCAGAGTTTGGAAGACGTTTCGCTCAAAGGAATCTGGAATCAAGTTCACGCTACTACATTAACTTCTGGAAAGTTAGTGACAATCGCCAATAAACCGAACGTGAGAGGATTGGTAACTTGAAACCTGAAGGATAAATGGCACGTTTATAACACTTAATTACCCCGAAGGTAGGGAGTTATTCCTTGTGGGTTTTTCATCCACCTTGAAGATTTGATGAATCTTCTTCGCCAATACCACCACATCCTTCTCACCTCGTGGACTCCCATCCCCCGCCAAGTTTGTAGGTCTTGGAATCCTCCCTGAATTTGTTGCTGCCAATACCACCAGAGGCGTTAAATCCTGTCTTCCCTGCACGTTTCGCTTTTTCTTTTCTCTTTCTAGGGTTCCCGAGCACAAACTCGTGGAACGGCCTACTCTGTTACCCGTTTTCATTGATTCATTTTCGCCTCCAGTAGATGAGGAATTCCAACTAGCTCGAGGAGTTATAGGAGATGACGTTGTGCTAGCCGATGTCGATGAAATCCTACTTCCAACGTTAACACCCTTCGCCACTCTGGATCTGCTTAGTGTGCCTCCGGTGCCACTGTCACCTCCTCGGTACCTTACTGCTGGTGCCTCAACAACCATCTTAGCAGTGTGTTTCCCTCGTCGTAGAACGCACTGGGGATTCCTGAATCCACCTCCATGCAACTGCTGACTGGTGTTGAATTCATCGTTAGTGAAGGATTGGGAGGAAGTTGAAGAGTCCTGCGACATTATTCCACTATCTCGAGAAGACGAAGAACTTGACGGAGTTTTAGGAACTTCTTCAGAGGAAACTGCCTGTTTTGCCAGGTATTTTGCATGCCTCTGAGTCATCGGAGTTGCAATGCAGGACAACGTGGTCGCAGAAGTCGTAGTTGTTGGATAAAGAAGAGCCATAGAAGAGTGTTGTTGTTTGATTTGTTGGGGATTTGTTGTTCTTCCAACAAATCGTGGAAACTGCCCACTCGGACAACACGGCGAATTTGGAACTGAGTTCTGTCGAATCATTTGAGGTGATTGGATTCGATAGAAGGGATAACGAAGAGCCGAAACCTGGGGCTGCATGATGCCTGTTGGTAGTGTCATTGAAGAGAAGCGTTGACCGGCAGGCGGTTCCACCGTTGATCCACGCGTTTGACGGTTGCATGAGGGCTGCTGAAGCACTGTAGCAACTTTAGCTGGCTTCTTCAGATTGGCAAGTTTTTTGGCGTCTTGAGGCGGGGCGACTTTGGATAACATGATGTCCTTCTGTCAAAGAAAACTGAGAGGTTTAGTCACATCTCCGACCTTTTTAGGTATTGAACCCCGCTTGCTAGGCATTTCAGACTATCCAAAAATCTCCAATTCTCTCCTTGAAATTAGCTCTCACTTTTGTATGAATGCTAATTTAACTGTGGCGTGGATAGTAGATATGGGTGCCAATTAATTATGTCAGGGGATAGGACCCAGAAAGAGATATCGGTTTTCGTTTGGATAAATTCACACCAATGGTGATGCTAAGCGATCCATATTTCGGTGTCATTCTGTATAACTTAGAGGAACTTTAAAACACTCTTGTGAACTTCATCAGGCTGGGTTCCAGATTTTATTAATATATTTGTGCAAAAATTTGTTAGCGCATTTTCATTTTCTTTTCTGTCACAAGCGTGACAGAAAAATTTGCTTATTTATCTCAAGATGTGGTGGTATTTAAGAAAGCTCAGGGATTTGACGGCGCTTAGAGGGTTGGAACTTTATTGTAGGAGTAAATTAATAGGAAATCTGTTTTATAGGATAAAGAGAATGGGCTTTGGGTCTTTTGCGTTGGTCATGCAGCCCATAAATGCTGTCTCTCATACGGTATTAGCAACTAACGTTGAAAGTTTTTCTGCTACTTATGACAATGTATCTTTTCTCAAATAACTATACCCGTTCATTAGATATTGACAAAAATGGCACGCCAGCGCGGTCATATTCATTCATATTTGATTGGAATCACATTGTCACAACCGCTCACGTGGAACTAGGACCGTGTTTTCTTATGTTTACAATGTAGTGGTCTGATGTTGTGCTTAACAACGCGTTAAATTCTAGGGCACTTCGAGCTCCACAGAAGATATCATACCTCCTCTTCGATCTGTGGCATGGTCTTCGTACTATGCTTTTATCGTCCCAGTCATTTTATGTGTTATTAAGCAGCATGTCCTCCCATACCACCTTGGCTTACCGCGACTTCGGAGAGGACTTACAGCGCTTCAGCGTTAACGGCAGCAAGCGAACCTACCCCAGAGGTACAACATCCTTATTTTTGTGACTAAACGTAAACACTTTAAGTGAAAGAAGAAGAGCATCTACTACGGTCGGATAAATCTGTGAGGACTCCCAGCAGAAAAGTTTAAAATGATGTTCACTTTTGGCAACTAATACAATCTCCTATTCGGCAAGAAGACTATTAACAAATGTAGGAAGAGATATCAGCCTTGAACCATCTGGACCTGGTTAAGATTGAGCCCAGAACTTTCCACCTTAATGCTTTACTTTCTACTAATTCATCTACTTAGAGTTTGGACTGAAAAACAGAATTACTAATTTTGTGGCTATTCTTAAAGTCATTTCGCATGTTTACATGGGCTTTTGAAAGTCCATTACAAGGTTGGAAAGTTCTAACTTTACATTCTACTTAGTTATTCATATTTTTAGTGCTAATCAATGCATTTATTTTGAACGTTTTTAATGCAGCGCTTTGATAATAAAGCGTAATGTTCTTTCATTATCTAGCCACTCCGTTAAAAATTTTTGTAATTTTATAAAAGTATCGTCAAATAAAGTTTTGACGATGCCATAGGTTTGTGGTGTATCGAAGGAACTATGTTTCACTTAGCTACAGACTCCATTGTTTTTGAAATTTATGGACTGGTTATGAATGTCTGCTCAACTTCTTGTTGCAAGGCATTTTGCTGTTTAAAACGAGGCTTCCACCTGGCACAATGGCTCTTCGTCTCTGCGATAAAAATCTTTATCGTTGAATAATTGTAAAGTTCTAAAGGCAATGTTGCGTGGACGAAAACATGTTGTTCACATTTTTGCCGAACACATCGGCTCCTCGCCAATGTTGTAACTACTCCGCCGTGGCATGGAATTGCTTACTAGTAACTGACATTTGAAGGCTGTGCCGTGGAATGGAGGGTACAACAGTTTTGCGGAGCTTTAGGCGTTCTCGTAGTGGCAAGTACAGTTAAATAAAACATTAAGTCGTAGCAACACCCTTCAGTACAAAGCTGGGAAATTTTTTTCACAGCCCGTTTATAAAATTTTGGGAAGAACTTATCACATCAGTATTTCCTCAAAAAGCCCACCCAAATATGAAGTCGAGATCCGAAAAGGGGAATCAAATGATGACTCTGAGATCATTCCAGCCGCATTTGGTAAATGCAGCAGAAGTAATCAGATTTTGATCAAAGAGGTGCAATGTAAACCATGAGCAAAACTTTACCGATCCCTTCACTTTCGCATTTACTTCGGGCATAAATAACTGGCGGATTATTTAATGCCTGAAAGAAGATATTTGCATTTCTCTGTTTGCATGCTTCTGTATGTGTGCGTATCAGAAAGAGCGAAGGGAGATAAATGACCTTTTTTACAACGAAACACGCGGCATTTCACGAAAATGCAATTAACTCTGGTGGTAAATGGCATGTTTGTGGGCGACTGTCCTATATCTTTGCCTGAAAGCTCCCTTTTTTCTCACTACCACAATCAACCAGTGTAACAGAACATCCCCCTATACGGAGAAGACCGTAGCTGGTTCAGTGCGGTAATTTCATCCTACGCCATTCTCACTTAGGGACAGTGTCACAGATGTGTGGCAATTGTACTTTGTCCGTTTGTAATAACCAAATCGAGTACCACGAATGGATGGGTGAAATTTGTTGCAATAAATATAAGTTGGGATAAGCTTGGATCAGTTGTTACCATATTTTCCTCTTTTTCAGCCATTAAGCAGTTTTCAAAATGGTCACTTAGGTGGTGCATATTTTGATGACACGTTAGAACAAGACATTACGTTGTTTGTCCTATTAGTGCCAGGGCTTCCTCTTGAACTTTGGTGACCAGCTGAAAAATTGTCTTAGCACGATTTTAACAGGCCATGAACTGTTTACGGTTTGCTGTCGCAGTAGGACGTCGGTAGCGCACCTGTTTTCTAGAAGGTACATGTCAGTTGAATGTGGTATCTTCATAAAGGAGAAATGACTATTTCAAAGAGAGGGTTATCAATGCTTCACCTAGGTCTTTCCAGATGAACATCTCTCTCTCCAGGTCTCTAAACTTGTAACATCCACTAATATTTACCTCCATACTACAACTTAGTTCTAACTTAGATAGGAACGTTATTCAGACTCCACTTAAATCCCAAAAGCTGCCTGGAAGTAGCATTGTGAATGTTTGAAGAGAATTAGTTTTTCGTGGTATTTATTAACAAGTTTGATGACTCACATGGCCGTGATGTGAAATGGTTCTTGTGCTTTGGTATGGGTTGCACTAAGGCACACTACCCACATATGTCTACTATGAACTATTCACATGTCAAAGGTCCAGCAGGTATTACGGCTGAGACCTATATGCTTGATATATATTGAAGGGATTTGCTTCTTCCTTCTCATTCCATCTACCCTTCTGATAAAATTTTACTAGGAGATAACTATCGCCTTTCCTTGGCTTTGGCAGCAAACAATCTTATAGTCACACACAAAATGGAATAGACAAGAGGAAAATACAAGTGGAATGGCAAAAAAGAGTTGTATAAAGCCAGTCTTTATATTTTACTTCTACACTCTGGAGCCGCCATTCCACCAAATAAATTTGGCATTTGTGTTAGCTCCCTTTGGTTAGTTTTTCTGCTTTTTTCATATCATCCTCGCAAACCTACCTGACTACCTAGACAAACGGTGGATATCCAGCTAGTAAATTTATTCATGCCAATGCAGACCCTAAATTGAAGTCTTCACTCAAAAAGTGGGATGTCGTTGAGGAAAAACTTTTCCATCTATTGGTTAATAATTTTCAGGACAGACACGACTTAATTGACCATCCACGAAAAGATTTATTTTGTACCCTAAGTGCCACCAAAACAACTACATTGAAAACCCCAATCTCTTTTTACAAATTGTCATCTACTCCCAGAACGTGACGTTTGCACACCCACTCACTCTAAAGTGGGTGGGCGGGAAAAAAGAGATGCAATTTGCAAACCTTATTTGTAAGAATTAACACCAATAAGTCCTGGTTCCATGCTTAAGTACACCCTTTATAGCATTATCCAAGACAGAAAAATCTCCCCTTATCAAGAAGCGTGAATTTTACTCTACACTACTGAAGTCACTTATAAGTAGCATGATATTTCCAAGTTTGTTCCAAAAGATGCTGCCTTAATTTTGTTGGAAAAAAGCATTATTACCAAATGCAAAAATTTTAAGAATCGGTATTTGTCGTTCAGGGTCAAGAGATCACCTAACCTTTTCCATCTGCGAATGCAATAAAATGCTAAATGCTGAAAGGTCAGATGTGTCGGGAATGAGTAAATGAATTGCTTTAAATAAATTTTAGGCAGCCTGTGGAAAACTTTAACTTTTAGTTACCTAGTAGCCGGACAGGTCATGCTGGCAGAATTGCTTCCCATTTTTACCCTTTTTCTTCGTTTGATGTTGGTTTTCCCCTTTTGAGCATGGTAAAGGTGTAGATATTGTCAAGTTTCTTTTTCACAGGAAAGAAACGGATTTTTGAGAGGACTTTTGTAAAGTCATGCTGGAGTTGAAAAGTCATCCATACAATGGTTCTTATCTTTTCTGCTTCTAACAATGTATCCTACCTCGTTTAAGTCTTTAATCTAGAGTTAATGGCTTTCTTCAAGATGAATATTGAATGTAACCAAAGCGCGTGCATTTTGATAAAATTTCAGCGACTTCATATTTTTGCCTGACCATTGGTTATAACTGGAACGGATTGTTTGCTTGCTTTTCTTCTAACGGAATGCCCCTTCCCTGTAATCGGGCCTTGTCTTTACAGTCAAAAAGATAAATAAATAGAACGCCAGTAACTTTTTTCTCTTTCTATTCATTCCAAAGTGGTTGATTGTGTATTTTGCGCAAAAAATCGAAAAGGAATTTGTGTGACGTTATTTTCTCTTACCTCATTAAAATTAATGAAGAGGCCTGGAGGTGCCTGCGATAGTTCATCCGGGTTTCATGATGAATAGGAAATGAGGCGTCGTAAGGACGTAATGGTTCTTGATCTGCCCACTTGGTGGTACTGCAATCCCTCTTAATCGTTACTTTCCCCTGCACAACTTGATGATTCACATTCACACAAACGTCATTAATTCGCAAGTGCCTGGGTCATGTAGACACCTCTCGAGTGGGTAAGGCGGGATGCGATTTCACTGACGGGAACTTACCCCTCCCCCCATCTTCTGTAAAGGTTAACTCATCTTTCAACGTACCAGAATTTCATCCAGATTCTTAGCGTTCATATAGAGTCAATAGCCTTCAGTAGACCCTTCTGAAAAACTGGCGCATTTTAGAGTGCTTAGCTGAACTTTTAATAGCAAGTTAACCACAACAAAAGGCTTTTTGGAAGAAAGCAAATGAAATTAAAGAAAAGATCAGGGTTGACCTTGAAGGTGGGAGTTCGATCCTTATATCCACTAATTTGTTAAAGATTAGTCGGCTACTGTCACCCTGCCTCTGTGACTCTAATCCGATTCTCCCCCTCACTTCGTTGTATTCGTCAAATCACTTGATGTGCTCTCGAATCTCGAGTTAGTCTACAAAATATTGACTTTTACCATTAGGGGGATTTGGATATTATGCCTAGGGCATGGTGACGTCGTTTGCACTACACACTAATGACAACAAACTTGAAATGGCACATAGCAACGTGCGCAGTAAAAGAGCTTCTTTATGCTGAAAACAGACAAAAACAAGCTAAATCATGTGCTAGAGTGGTATCTGAAAAGCAAGACGGGCTATTCTGAATCCAAACAAATAGGTAGCTTGAAGGACTATGTACACATGACATGCAGCAAGCAGTTTCTCATTATAAATAAGCTGGCGAGGCAAGAATTTGGAAGCAGGCTACAACTGAAAAATGTTCCATTGGCAGTACAGTGGTTCAGGATTAATCAGAGCATTCGTCCTGTCATTCGCAGAGTAGGCAAAAGTTTTGCCCATAAAAGAGGGTATAACCACTTTCTCCAATTATTAAATAAAATATTAAGCTGATTAGCTTTCTACTTCAAAACGCACAGCAACTACTGGATGTAAAGCACTTTATAAGCAATCTAGTCGGGTTGATTTATTGCAAAATAATCGTTTAAGCCCGAAAATTTTAACAATTTTTTCAACTTGCAGTGAATTTTGTGTATTTTCCTATGATACTGAAGAGTCATGTGCAAAAAAGGTGCAACTTAAGCAAACTTGGATAGGTTAGTTTCCTTATCAGCGCCGACTTCCTCATCGAACTCTCACGACTTGCCCTAATGAAAAGTGGATTTGTTTTATCATTTTTATCAGCTGAAATCCCGTATCAATGACTAAGAGTAAGTTTTGGTTTCGAACCAGGTGGCCGAAAATTAAGCCAATTTCCGATTTGATTATGTGTAGTATTTCACCGATTTCAAAGTGCTTCCACCTCCCCATTGTCCACATAAAGCTCATTTAAATTTAACCTGATTTATTAAAAGCCGTTTGACACCGTTAGGAAGAAGGTTAGTCAAATGGACATCATTTAGAATGTTGCGGAATTCCTTACCAGTTTATTGTCGGAGTCGTCCCACGTGAGGAAAATTTTACGCCGTATGTAGTGTATTCGATTAGTCTTATAGCTGCCGGAAATGCACCTTGAAAAGATGACAATTTTGATACGTACATGGTATTTTGAGTGTTACTAATAAAATGATGTCAGCTGAGACAGCGATCAATCGAGGAAGGCTACCTTTGCATCAGGCAACAATATCGAAAACATTTGCAGAAATATTCTTTAAAAATCCAAAACCTGCGAAGGGTAATCAAGTCAGGTGTCATTGGTGTTAAAAATGCGCCACAGTTGCATCACTTTAAAAAACACTTCTTGTGCAGAAATCAACGAATAATCCAACCTGCCTCCTGCAATCCATACCTAGGTTTGAATTTGGGCCTCTAAGTACAAGCTTCTGCACGAATTTTCTTCTAATCCAAACAATCACATACCTTAGAAACGTGAACGAAAGAGTGAATTAAGAGTGTTGGTTGTGTGGCGGAAAAAATGTTCAAATTTGTCAGCAATTTTGTTGCAGTCATTTCCATTTTACCTCCCGGCTCCCTGTGCTCTACCAGCTGTTCTTCCACCTCTGTATATGCGTGTGGGTGGTACATTCGTACACCAGCCCACGACTAAATAAAGCTTTAAAAGAGGCGAAATGTGCTACATTTTACTCCTACCTTCGTATGGCTAGTATTCTGGGCCATGTAGCATTGTAGGCGCTGTTTAACACCTTATTGACAGCAACCCTTATAAAGGATGGACTTTTGAAGAAGCATTACAAAGATCCTGATTCAAAGTGTTGCAAAATTGGTGAATGACAACGATAGATTTTGCCCTTTACTTCCTTATTTGGGACATAAAAAACAGGTATCCACGTGATTTACGTGATGAGGTAATCCACAGAGTGCATTAATGGAATTACATCATCTGCACGATAAATTTTGTTTCTCTGCACCAAATGTGGCTTTTTTACGTAAGTGCTGCTAATAGTGTATTACTTCTAATAAACATGTGCGCTTGTCCTGTGGGTTTTGTTCCCAAGTAACTTACAGAGCAGCCAGCATCAAGTCTCAACTTATGACTCCGCACTTTCGGCGGTAAAACTGATGATTGAAATGCTTATAATGACTTAAAATGACTTTTGTGACTTCTATTTTCCAAAAGTAACAACAGCTAAGGAAAGGGCTATAATGTCTGAACATTGTCTAAAAAAAAATTCTTCGCGAGCTCTGAGTAACCATTTCCAATGGGTCCGTCGCGGCACTGTCCAAAAATCCGAATTTTACAATTTCCCAGAGGTTTAAACATTATTATTAATTTGAACGTGTCCCATGTTTGTCAGAAGGAGCAAATAAAATAAAATACATTTGTGATAAAAGCTTGTTTAAATGCACCGCTTAGGTGACAACGGGTCCATGTACACCAATAAATCTCCAAGGCAAAGATGAATGCCGGTAGTCTCCTTTCACTGTCCATTAAACATCGGCAGCTTGTGAAGTCCCCTTACTAAACACTTTAAAATATCTTCCTCTTGCAAATATTTGCAATATAATGACCAGGAGCCGGAAATGGAGGAGAGGAAAAAATGGATTTGCAATTTATAAGTTTAAGACAGAAGTTTGCCAAATTCAAAGAATCTTTTGGTGTACATCTTTGTTTAAAATTTTTTATGCCTTAGATTTTTTCACAAAGACTGTCAATTTTAATTTGGTTACTGATTTTGTGTTAACTTTTAAAAATAGGGACCACATTTTGCTCGGAGTTTCCTGAAGGGCAATATGAAATAATGCAAGTTATGCATTAATTTTTAATTATTTCGTAAGAACACTTCTACAGCTTCTAATTCCTTTTGCTTATTTTCTGCCCAATCAAAGATTTATACAATTTAATACTAGCTTTGAATTGTGAGTACTGTTGTATCTTTTTAAGGAAAATCCCACCTTACTGTTTAAAACACCATTTTGCCCCCAAAAATAAGCATTTATGCGAGACAGCCTTTAATTAGACACAAATTATATTGTCCAATCAAAAGTCAAAAGGGCTATTTTGATTAATCGCTATTACACTGTTTATTCTGATTAGCCAATAGGAATTCACTGTTCCAAAACTAACTTGTGATTTATGATCTAAATTGAAGGTGTTTTTTACGTACTTGGGACGGCACTTCTTCTTAGTGGCTATGAATTTGGTTAGCATTGTTTTGAGTCTTTTCAACCCTCTGTACGGTATAAATATAACTAATATCAGTGAAGTAAATCAGTTCACTTTATCACATAACATTTGTAATGTGTTGAAAAACTCAGCTCATTGGATCAAAGCGTATTACAAATTAACTTAAAGTAAGTCTACAGCGAAATGCGAAAACCACTACTTCTTTTAATAAGGAGAAATGAACGGAGTTTTGGGGCAATAAGTGAGGTGTAAGGAGGAGGAGGTAGGGGTGGTTGGGGCAGGCGCAAGGATGTCTCGACATTAACGGTGGCATTTAGGAAGATCTGGGAAAAAATGGCCATGTTTTAACTATCAGAGGTCATAAGTACTATTCAATTTTCCCACACGAATATGTGTATTTCTGAACACCATGATGCCTCATGAAATCTCAGATTGGCTTCTCATTTTTCGATGATGCAAAGACGAGATTTAATTGCATAGTCCTCTAATTATCTGTACCTTCCTTCAATTTTAGGTTAAATCAGTTTAAGCCCTGAATAAAAGTTAAATGGGCCTGCAATTTATCTCATGGAATGCACGGCTGTAGGATTGTGCAATTTGTCCCAGAATTGGACTTTACTTAAAAATTAAATTTTACACAGGAATTTATATGTGATTTGTAGCCGTAGGGGTGAGAATTTTGTATAATTTATAACTAAAATAAGAGATGGGTTTTTCCTCACTCAATGAACCTGTAAGTTGCTCTTGAAGTCACTTCCTGCCAACTCCATAATAACTCGAATGACTGGATGAGAAAGTTAGTTGATTAAATAAAAACCCGAGGAAATGCTGGTTTTTTCCTAACCAGTCAGTTTCTGTGTCTCGTAACTGGCGGAGTTTTTAATTTTTAAACAGGGGAACATTTTTGTATGATCTTAATTCAACTCACTCCTGGCGACCTTGTGCTTATGGAAGATTTTGACGGGATAAGTTTGCATAAAAAGCTGCTTATATTATCGGGTTTTTCACATTTATAATGCGCCTGGAGTAGAGACGCCCGCATATTTCTCAAACACAGATTTACTTTTATTCCTGGATAAAGTGCCTGCATGTTGTTTTAAGAACCATTCTTAAATTTTGCAATGTTTAACTAAAAACGCCAAAGGTGATTGTAGCAATTGCCTGAAATCTATTTAAGAATTTTCATAACTCTGGCGAGTTGAAATTGTTTTACCCTTTAGCAGCAGGTAAACTGAAAGCAAGGGGGGAATTCGAGTGAACCTTACACTATGTAATCTAGTACCTTTTGTGATTATTCCGCGAAACACAGTAAAAGTTAAGTTTCTGTTTTGTGGTATTTTCATCACCACCTTCTGTGACTATTTTGGGACGCCAAATCAATTCACTTTTGCGTATCTGCGTCCTCTGAAACCCTCGCGCGATTTATCTTGCTGATTCACGGTCTAAGCTGGCTTAAATTGGACAGCATTTTTCGTAACACAGGATGTCTGCTTCGAACAAAAATCATTTCATTGGCAGGTGTACATTGTTGGTGAGTGAACTTTGGCTCAGGAAGTTTTGGAGGAAGAGGTCGCGGTCTTCACCTAGGGCTATAATTTTGAAGTAAGCTATTTGTAGACCCCAAGCAAGTTACTTTATAAGGGCCGTAAAGTCTCAATCAGATGTCGACCAGACGTCCTGCTACACCGCTCGGAATAGTCAGAGCTGTGAGTAAGTCGATCTAGTTCCGGAAAAAGTTTCCGGACTATATCTCAGGCCAATAATGCTACCACGAATTGGGTCTGCAGGAAACAAAAGAATTGGATTTATCGACTTGCATCCTACGTGGCACAGCAAATTTACTGCCTGCCGTGCGCGAAAGTACACAGGGAAAATTGCGTGGTAGAGTGATGCCTAACGAGTTTCTAGGGCATTGCGATCGTCTGTAACATTCAAGCACGTTCATAATTGCTAAACTGGCATCGTTTTAGGGATTTCGGTTTAAGGAGAAAAGAAGGCGGTGAAGATATGGTACTTAAGGGGAGTTGGTCCCCTAGAAAATGAAAAATTATGCATCAAACAGCTGCTTTGATTCCTCCTGGTCACTCAATGCAAAAGATTTTCGAAGGAAAAAATTCGCCCCATAGTGCAGCTTTGAAAACGGAAGAAACGTTTGTAGGTACAAAGCTGCTCATTTTCCCGTCTGAAAGCCTATATCCACAGCTTTTGAACGCATGCTCCTGTACCCTATCCTACGGACTAAAAGTTAACCAAAGTTGGGTGGTAATTCAAATGGCACCTCGAATAGATTACATTTTATCAGATGATCCTAGAGCAAGATACAACATTTCTAAAAAAATTTAGTTACTTAGTTTTTTATTAAAGAGACATTTCCCTTATTTTCACATTCTTTGGCCACCAAATTCGCATTGGGCTATGGTTTTGAACTGCGTTTTCTAAAAGATGACTTATAAAGTATTTCATAATAATTAATCATTCTAAAAGTTCCTTGATATTTTTCGCTCTGCTTGATGGGTCTAACAGTGAATAAACGTTTGAGGTGCAATTGGTATGGATAGGTCTCTGCATAAAGACCGTAATAAGTGATCAATAATGTTTAAATCAAGGGTTCTCTAATTTAACCTTGGGAACGTTGAAACTTGCTCCTAGCGAAGCAGCTCGTTGAACCATTATCAATCATAGATTTTATTAATTTTTTGCTAAAATCTTATCAAACTACCTTCTTTTTTTTCTAACAAAAAGTTACAAAATTTGGAAAACGTATAGGCTAATAAAAATTTCAATTTTACAGAAAATACTTTTTGATAATTTCAAACTGATTGCTGGCTCTCAATCCGTGCGAAACTGATTTAAATAAAAGCACAAAGTGACATGAATAAAGTAACATCTAAGTTTTTGAGAAAATTACTTCCAACAAACTATTTTTTTCGGATGAGTTACAACCCATTAAGGGTCACTTAAGAAACACTATTGAAGGTCAGCGCATTAAATTACTGAAGGAGAACGTACAACTGCTTGTTCCCTCTAATTGTGTAGTTAGTCGCCACTGATAATGGAAGAGCTCCTTGCTCGCGTTACCATTTGCTGCGCTATCAACATACCCAAGTCGCCCTGTGACCCAGGCTGACTAACAGCAGCCTGGTAGGAGGCACGTACCATTTGGCTCATTTTGAACGACCGGTGCTAGTGTGATTGGCTAATTGCCGCGCGTGCGTGGACGTGCATGCATGGATGTTTGTTTTCCATTACGGTACTGATACGTGTGACAGCAAATAAATTAATGAATGAGGCAGTTTTGCAATTTTTTCCTTCATTTTCGTTTTTGCAGAAGTCCACCCAGTAGAGAAATGCTTAGATATTTTAGGAAAAGACCATGGATCCCATTTGATAGGAATGAAGTTATGCGACTCCAAATACCTGTCTAATTGTGCATTCAAACAAATGTTTACACCAAGTGCCAAAATAAATAACTGACGAGGGGACTACTAAGATGTGATTTGTAGGGGGCCATATGGCAGGATAACCGCCCCAAATCCTTCAAAGGAAAGCGCAAATACCACTGGTCTATGGCGGCTGGTGCAGTTCTCTTTCTGGTTGTTTGTTGATCGCAGTAAAGTCAAAGTAGGTGAGAGGTTCAGCAGAATACTGGCATTAATGAGGGCAATGCTTAAATGATGGCTCTTTAATTTGGCGGTTAAATCCCATTTCAATAATTCAGCAAGGCACTCTGTCCCCTCCTCTCGTAGAGTTCCAAGTTTCATGAATTTACTACACTCTTCTCATCTTATTCTCGTTTGCATGAATCCTCTCCGATGGCAAATACTTCACGCCCCCAGACAAGAAACTAATTGGGGTAGGTGAAGTTCGTAGACATTGCACTATCTAATGGCTTTCTAAGTGGACAACCTGATGAAAGTTACAAATACTTCCACCTTCCTTACTTTCACTTGCACCACTTTTGCTTCAAGCCTGTGTTAAGTACAAATTGGCCTGTTTTGATAGGATGCAAAGAGACAAAATGCATGCATGCTCTGAGGCAGGGATACCCTACTTCTCTTGAGTCACAAACGGGAGAAAGTATTTTGTTGCCCCCTCTTCACTGACACACAGCAGCTCCAGCCCTTAATAATAGTCAACTTGACCACCATTTGTTAGTCATCGAGGAGCAGTCCTTACTCTTTCATCCTGTCAACTACGTTACCCTATAAATAATTGGCTAGAAATCATAGATAGGTAGTCAACTAATTTTTTTGTTCGAAATTCGGTAAATTTTTGTAAAATGGAATGAAGAATTAGACTTTTTTGTCGCTTGTTGTGTGACTCACTTAGAAAAATATCAAATTCTTTTTTAGACTTAGTATCTCCGTAAATATTTGTTTGTGCAACGCCCTAATCCTTCCAACTGAGGCCTGCGTCTGAAACGGGTGGCATGTGTTCTTTATTACTTCTAGGTTTCTAATTACATAGATAAATTATAGTGCCACCAGGTTGGTGAATTTCAAAATACTAAAGCAAATGGAACTGTTTGTTCTCAACCAATGGTTTAGTAAAGTTTTTTGGGACCAGATGAAATGGTCTTGTTACAATGGAGCAATTCTATTTGTATTTTGAAGCAGAATGCACCGTCAATACGAAAGTCGAACAGTTGCGAGTGTATTTTTGTAGGCTACGTTTGCTTAAAAGCACCATTACACGCCATCCGGGGAGACTAAGCTAGCTGCTATCCAAGAAGGGAGAGGAGGAGATAAACTTTGTCCCTTCACATAGCTTTGACAGTTCATTAATTTCCTTTGCTACACAACTGAAAATGTCCACGTCAAACCAGTCCTCTCGATCTAAGAGCTTTTGACCTGAGGCGGAGAAAAGGTATAAACGAAGGTATTTCTACTTCACTAGGCTTAATATTTATCATAGTTACTAAATAAAACTTGCGGTTATTTTTTCCAACAGCTTTCCCGAACAATCATGTAAGTTATCAAACATATCATTAAAAAATGTTGATTTTAAAAAGAACCCAAATTCTTAATTATCAAGGTCCAGATCGAGTGTGCGGCTTCATTTCTGATCTGTAATCGTATATAGCTGCAAATAGAATATTCTTTCATGATACCCACAAACATCCCGGTTTAACGTACCAATCGCACATACTTCTTCCAAGAAAGGACCTTTATTTTGCAATTTAAGCCACTCACGACCGACTTCTTAAACGCCATTTAACTGGCGCCACCATTTAAAAATGACAAAAAGCACTAAATTTTATTTATAAAGTGTCCCAACTTAAGCTAGAGAATGGGTGACTATTGCGATTCCAAGGTGGATAACCAAGAGGCGAATGGCGCAGTACTTCCTCACTTCTAAACTTTTCTGCATGTAGCGCGTTTTACACATTGCCTCGCTACTTCAGAGTGAGCTAGAAGTACTCCGCGTGCAATCGTACTACCTGGATGGACTATTATGAGTTTGGCAATGGTCACTATCCCCTGGCACTTGCATCATTTTGAATGGTCTTAACCTTACAATCTACTTGATTAGTCTCTTTGTCCTATTAGGCAGCGGAAGAAAGTGTCAAAAGTCTGCGACCAAGGGGACGCTCGGAACTTCTACTTCCAAAGCGAAACTTATGGTACAACAAGTGAAAATGGCTTCTTTTCTAAGGTTCCTGTTATCCATAACAGTAAAGGTCATTAAGGCATTGAAAAACATACCATTTTAAGTAAATTCGGACAACTGTCCCCATAGGTTTTAAGCGATATGAGTTAACTGCTTCAAAATCAACTTGTCAGTGCACATCACACAAATTGTCAAATGCATGAAGTTCAATTGACGGAAACGTTTGATAGCTACTCAGTATCTTTAAAGAGCGAAGCTACTTTTAAAAACGACCATCACCAATGCTAAACACAATTTTTACTAAAAATCTGTTCATCTTGATGGGTTAAATTCTTGCAACCTAATCCACTTTTAAATTATCGTTCATAGAATTTAAGTTGACTTTTCGTATGAGATTAATCACGGAATTTTGCCTGATGCATAAAAGCAAAAGCCCTCAGAAGCAATTTTTCATCCATTCTCGATTAATTGCTGCAAATATTATGGAAGAAATCACTTATTTGTTTTAATGCATGTGTTCACTAGTTCCACCAATGGACCGAATCATTACTAAATGTAAATCCGTGGTAATTTAGTTCCTCTAAGATTTGTTACGGACATCGAGAAGTGGGGTGTCGAGCGCGTAAGGGTGCGTGAGCAATGGGGTGAAAGACTATAGGCATGGCCAGGCGGAAGAATAATCCGAGGAGATTTAAAACTCACGCAGTCAAAAATATCAAATGGAAGACAATTCTGAAGTGGTGCGGGACTCTTTCTAGCTACATAAGTAGTGCACTGCTGTAGTCACGATGCCACTTATTTTATTCCGAAGAGTGATCTATTTCTTTTGATAGTACGGATTATTAGGTGCAGGGATTTGTTTAAGGACACACCGTGCTTGGCCAAGCAGGAATTTATCTACTAAATGCGGATCATTTACGTCCTCAGATTGTAAATGCATAAGCCTCAAGAGCTGGCGAGAAAGAAAGTGATGTTGTGTCACCCTCACCTTTTAGAATTTTCTGAGAATATTCCTTTGCGTGGATGATTATCTCCTCTTCTTATTGTCATAAAGTTGTATGCAAACAAAGTTGACAGTTTAAATTCATAATTGAATTAGATTTGAGGCAGCATTATATCTGGTTGGGAAATCACCAAATATTACGATAATGACCACTTTCACAAATGGAGCATTTTAAGGAATTTTCTTTAGTCATTCTTTTAGCACAGGAATACCAGATGACCCCAAACTTATCTCATATTGTGCTCCCTGTTTTTTCCCTAAGCCATCTAGTTGAGTCACCTCTTTTGGTATTACAGTTTCTGAGACAAAGGATTAAATCCCACCGGACTTCACCCTTTGTGGTTACTGTTGTTTAAATGCAATATCAACCAGTCGTAGCATAAATATTGATAAGCGAGTCTGAATGGAAAAAAAATTTGGCTTTCAAAGACGGAGAAAGACGCCTAGCTCACCACAAATCCACCATGAGCATCTTCCAAACACTTTTATATGTGGTCCAGCTAATTCCACTTAGGCATTACTAATTGTTCTAGAAGTTTCAGTCACCATCTTCGATGTAGGTATCGTCATCGTCGCCATCGTCATTGTTGGTTCATTTGCCGAGATTGTGGGTGAAGTTTATTGCCCACACGTTTGTATTTTATGCATCAGTTTGGCAAGTTCTGTCGTAGAAATGAGTAATCTCCTCCCTCTATCTCCACCTACGTCACCTCAATTCGACTATTTTGCATTTGTACGCCATTGCGACTACGTGATGAGCAAGATAAAAGCGAAACTCAAGAGCATATCATCACGTTCGTACATGCAAAGACTCCGTCCCTTTTTGGCAAAAAATAAAAATTTTTGAGCCATCTCTATAAGCAGAGGTAGTAAACAGGTCTTATTAGTTATGCGTTGGAGTAGAGGAGAAGCAACAAAGTAGCTGTTTCAGCTTACAACGTCCAACAGGAGAAGGGAGTCAAGAGCATTCTACAAATGCGTCTAGTGGTAGTGTACATGTTGCGCGTACTGTGTGCTGGCGACGACACGAAGCAGGACTTATTGGTAATTGTAGTCAACAGTAAAAGTTTATGCTGTACCTGTAGATAACTAATGTCCGAGTGGACAATGCCTGAGTCGGCAAACCGCTCATGAGCTTTCTATCCACAGTCTAGGACGTTGCGACCATCTGCCAGGTCTAAAACCGTGTCTGGTCCTTATTGGTGGTCTCGTTGTCCTATCCTTACAATCTATCCATGTTCATTAACACAATTTCCCGCAAGTGTCTCCCTCCAACTAGAGCATGAAGCATGAAAGCGACTTTTGAATATTTTGCAAAGGTTTTGAATTGCTCTTCCCTTCAGCACCCAATTATGCAAGAAATCAATCTGGAATACCAAAAAGGGCTAAAATAACCAACGGGTAACCCAGACCCCTTTATTAAGTGGGATGCTTATATCATTGCTCTTTGATATTTATTAGCCATACTTTTAGCACACAATTTTAGGCTATAACAATTTTATCACTTAATTTATTTGTTACAGACACGATTGTAGTCAATTGCTCCCGTTGGAAGCGGGTGTTTAACCAGTGGCTTTCGGAATTAGTGTTGCATTCCCCTTTGCAAACACGATTATCCTTACGTTAAAGCAGAGAAGGACACTTGTTAGCAAATAAAACTGTTTTTAGTGCAAGTGGAATATTAATTCTGAGCAACAATTTAAATGACTGCATGAGTCACGCTACTTTGGCGTTTTATTAATTCCCCGGAGTTCCAATGGGAAATTCGGTTTTCAAGCTGTTTTCGATGAAGTTTTGGAAAATAAATTTGCAATCTCAAGCTAAAATAACACAGTGATGCATTTTGAATGTAAACCTATTCTTGTGATTAGGAGTGGGGAGTGGAACAGTAAGTTGGTGATCTGAAAGAAATTGACTAAAATAAAATTAACAATGGAATCGGGTATAACTGTGTAGCAGGAGTGAATAGAATGTTCAATCTTTGAAATAACAATAAAATTATTCTAATGGCCTCTTAGAGTCTATTCAAATGAAAAATATTTAGGCGTCTACTCAAATTTTTCATGAGTAATAGTTCATTTAAAAAGTTGTCAAATTAGTCGTCGGATAAAGGAGTATTGCCTCTTCGTATTGACAAATTATAGCTATCTTTTAAAATTGTTGCAAAATAGCATGCTTCCGAGCACAGAGTAAGCAAAAATGAGTACGCATAGTAGGCACGGCCAACTGCCGATAATGTGAAGTGAGCAAGGGGCTAATACCCTCTCGAGTGGATAGATATGGGTGAAAGTAGCGTAAATTTAAACCCTAAGGCTGTGCTGCAGAGCTGCGCGCAAGTAAAGCCTTCTCTGCAGATGCCAAAGTGAGCTTATAGCTATATGTACAGCTAAACAGAAGTAAATCATCACATTTTCTCTCCCTCCTCCTGAGTGTCATACTTGGCGCTCTTTTGGGTCAATCTCCTCGTTGGCCAACACAACGCATGTCATCGCATATTCCTGCAATGAGAAGGCAGCTGTTTCCAGCCTTGCTGCTGCATCTCGCCAATTTCTCTACCCCCGAAATTTCGCCCCAAAAGTCAAGTTGCCTCAGAGCTGAGTAGAAGCACAATCTCAGCTGCAGCGACCGAAGTGTACGAACAAACAAGCACACCATTAAACGAAATTCCAAATCGCAAAACAAGATGGGAATGTGTTAATCAGCGGGTTCCGCAATTCCATTTGACAATATGACAACAAATTTTAGACGGTTTTGATTAGTCTTTGAATCCCACAAGATCGAAGGCATATTTCTGCTTTAAGTTATCCAGCTTCAATGCTTTTGTCTAGCCAAAAATACTTATCAAGTGTAACATTACCACCGTTCCACCGAAATATTCGTTAAGACAATATATTATGATTGTACACTTTCACCTTTACAAGAGAGTTGTGACCTATCGCACTACTTACAAATGGAATGGTAATTTATAAAATTTCCTTTTGCCCGGAAACAGAATACCTGAAATGTCATTGTTTATTGGCGGAATGATTGGTCAAACAACTGACGACAGTTGAAGTAAGCATTGCCTTTTGGGTCTTATTAGCAACCACCTTCAAGTACCTTTCCCTATAACGAGGTGTTCTTACAACTGAGAATGTGGAGAAGAGAAGGTGGAGGAGAAGGAGGAAAATAAGAAGAAAATAGTGCAAGTGCAGAGAAGAATGCTATTAAACCATCGATTAGTTGCAGCACGCTGACACATTGCCAGTTGATTAGTTTGACAGTTCTGACAAACATTAACGATTACCTAATGTAATTCAACTTAATGCCTACTTTAGGACCTACCATCCAATTCTGTTGAGGTCTGCTCTTTTCACCTACCCTAATTGAGGTAAAGGCGCTTGCAGATAACTTACTTTGTGACATTCTTATTGCAAGAAAACAGTAACAGAAATCTCTATTTTGTGTCAGAAATTAAAGAAAAAATAATTTGATTTACTTAGTAGTCATTTAGAAGGAGGTTATTCATATTGGTTGGTTGGAACTGAAATGGTCAAACGATTCGACCACTTTTAATCAAGAAAAGGTAATCTCAGTGCATCAGAAGGCTTCAATTTGACAGTATGCTTCCATATTTTGGGGCGTCGATGAAAAATACACATTCTACTGGCCGACACGAAAGGTCTGAGAGGCTACTGGCATAGCCCTACGGTCATAACGGCAAGTTAAGCAGAGACAACCTCTCTGTGGCGAATGATGTGCCAGTCCAACTGAGCATATTGTTAAACAACTCTATTAGTCCCATGTGTGAAATGCCGCATCACTTTATCTCTTTCAAAAATTTTTTTTTAGGTATTTACAGGTGATGAGTCGACCATCTGTTGGTATCTGGCTTCTTAAGGACTGAACGTGTCAAATGATGGATGTTAATCAAGTCAAATTAATACAATTAGAAGTTTAATTTTTCCGGTCCGTTTTAACAAAATTACTCTTTTTGACTTAACACGTGTACCTTTCTGGGGGAAATGCCATAAGTAACGCAAAAGAATGTATCAGTTTGCATCAATATTGTGGCTGGGCGACGAACTCTGCTCCTCTTTCGATGGTAAAGGTAGAAGAAACTACCAAATTATTTCACATAACTTGACCGATTAAAAGTATATGAAGTATTTCGCGACAGTGTCGAAAGAAAAGGGAATGCTACAGCATCTTTCTAACAGGAAGCATATTATCGCTTCAATTTTGAAGAATCATGACGTCAGATTTCTTTAAAAAATTGTCATGAAATATGTTTAGCCTTATGAATAGAAGTACACGCTAACTTTTCCCGAAAAGTACTATAAATTAAAAGATCTTATGTTAGAAGGAAGCTAGAATTCGGGAACTTCTTTACATATGGAAATAGGCAAGCTCTAAAAAGTTCTTGTTAAAACTTTGTTAATGAAAATAAAGGGCGCCTTCAAGTGGTGATCGACAAGTTTTTCTAGCTGTATCATTTGGGACTCAAAAGACGAAATCGACATTCCCTCCAGAAGGAGTCAGGGTCGTCTAGTCGAGCAAAGAATGGTAAATCAGTATAGTGCCTTAACCTCTGTAGTGCTTTGACTTTCTTAAAAGCTAATGTGTACTAGTTTCGCATTTATTTAGGAGTCACAGGCGATTTAATGTTTTAATGCAGCTGTGTAATAAGTTAGTTTTTTAACGCTCAGTTTTGTCCAAAGGCCGTTTTGGATCTCTGCCCTTGCGATTTAGCCTGGCGGGTTGCCAGGCCCATCAGTCTCAAACCCTTCTGTATGTCTAATATATGTATTCCACCGGAGTATTATGCCTTTCCTTGCCTTTGAGGAAATCACGAAGCTCTACGATTGTGATACTTGGCGTACTGAATACACCCACTTAAGTGATTTATAGGTGAAAAAAGGTTTACTAACAATATATTTGCTCGACTGTTTTAAACTCATTCAATCCTATTTACAAATCGATTTGGCACTTATGTGATGCTGGTATCGGACGAAATAAACAAGCACATAGAACGATGATTGAATAATGGCAAGTTCTCCACTTTCTAAGAATTTTTACCGAATATGTTTGGTTCGAAATAACTCGTTTCCAAAAAAGTTAAAAAGTGCTTTTTCGACCTCAAAACGAACCAGCTTCACAGGAACTGTGCTTTTAGTTGCACCTTGGCAAAAGGATTTTTTATTTCTCCTCTTTGCGTTATTAGTCTATCATCTCCTCCACTCAATTTGTAAGGCTTTATCCTGACACAAAAACCATGCTCATTTCCGCTTTTAAAGTTTAATGTGTCAAACCTAATGCAAATTTCGAATCAGATGCAACCAAAAATACATTGACTCATCCATTTAACTTGTGCGCTTAACTTTAAAGGAAATTGAAGTCAAGTGTTCTCGGAAGAAATAATATGGCTCTCAACTCTAATCTAAACAAAAATTCTTCCCCAAGCTCAAAATATTTTGTGGGAAACATCGTGAAAATAACCGATTGATCTGATTTGGAACAGTTAGTGGCTTTATTCGCCTTTTTTATCTGAGCTTTGAGAATACTGGCAAAACATGCCTTCTTTTGTTTGTTTTAAAAGTTTACCGCAACAGTTTTCCATCTATTAAATGAAATGTGCTTATTACTTTTCCAGACAATCTAGCCCCTGAAGAATGACGCGTATATTTGGGCAGTGGAATGCTTTGCCCTTGAGAATGTTTCAAAATAAAAAAGTAATATTCTGGTCTTGAGAGAACACCCCATCCCCTTTGACAGCGTATCACTGCATAAGTATAATGTTCACCGAATCGAGTGCTAAGCAGACGTCATCCACCCTCAAAGCGCATACTAACTCCGATCTAGTGTCTAGATGGCTCGTCAACTTTCGCCATACTAATAAAGTGTAGGCTATCTCACCTTCTCCAACTTTCTTACCTTGCGGGTCTGGAGTCGGAGCTCGTTCATACTGGTTGGACGTAATCGAATACGCTAAATTGCGGAAGTCAAAGCAATTGGGAGAGGTCAACACACCTTACCACTCCTTATGTATGCGTTGCTTAATCTTGTAGGGAAATTTGCGATTCACCAAAGAGAGTGGCTAACTTGTCTCGACAAAACAAGGCCAAGAACGGAGGAAGGTGATGTGCAGCCACATTGAATAAAGCACGCACACGTTATGCTATTTTACCTCTTTTCTAGACCCCATCCTTAGGTAAATTAATCAGCCGCCATTACGTTAGCCCAATTGCAGTGGAGAGGAAGTCCCGAATTGTGCTTATAGGATTGTCAAAATTCAGACAAAATAATGTTTTTTGGAACAAAGATGGCAGTTGGTGCTTTTTAAAGCACTACATTAATAATTTGCTCCAAGAGGCTCCTAAATTGTCAGACATCTAAACAAGGTGCTCATACATTCGGACGTGAAATAATTTCGGGGCATTAACTGGGTAATTCATGGACACCTCGATTAATCACGCATCCCAAAATCGGAACAAGTAATCCTCTTGACTGCTCAGCAATGCTGCAAATAGCAATAAACCTCTAGGATAGCTACTCGCTTAGTTCATCTTGATTTTTTCAATCAAGAAGAGGTGTGCTCTTGATGGACTAGCTACAGCCTCAAGCCCGAGATCGACTAGTTATTATTGGTGCGTTTAACTGATTTCAACAACTTGTCAGACACATTCCTACCCTTAGTTCCCAGCAGTTTCCACCAGCCAGCCGTTAGAGTCGTGTCCACGCATGCTATACCTCTAAGCTTAAACGCACAGATGTCAACTCATAAAGATATCTGATCTAAGGTCTTTGTCAGTAGGTAATCTGATGGGTAGTTCAATGGGGTCTAAGCTACGACATGCGAGGGCAGTTTATATTAGAAGCAAAATACCCAAAGATGTCTTTCCGTGGATATTTATTTAGCAATTTCGATTCATCAATTTAGTCTCAGACGCGGTTAGAGATGCAAGTGGATCAGTTGGCGGGTACACTTACTCGCTACCTTTGGACAAGTCGGCCTCTTCCGTTCGTAAAACTCGGGTAGCTAATAAACTCGTTAAATTGCACAGTAGGGCATTTTACTTTCAAATCAATCTTATAAATCCAAGAGCCTGAGTTCTGGAGAAAGTAACAGCCAAAATGTCACAAAGGCTGAACCAAAACCATACTGCCAAACGTTGCCTTAATAGAGACGTCAACCTACCTGATTAAGGATAAATAAGCTAAAAGCAGTTCAAAAAGTATCGCCTTTGAAAATTCTAGGTCTAGTTATGAATAAATTGGAGGACGAAACCAACTCGGCACTGTGGAGGCAACCTGACAAAAGCATTCCCTAAAATAAATGAGGCATAGTTTATCCTCACTCAAAAATATTAAAATATGTCAAGATAACGATCACCTCCAGCAGAGCACGTAACAGGGAGAATGAGGGTTCATTTTGCTAGCCCATTAATGAACATTTGCTTTGCTTTACGTTTTTGAATTATGCATAGTCCATCACTCCGAGACGACTTTTTTAAGGCCATCTGTTGCGCCTATGAAAAAGTGACCTATCGTCTTTAACCCGTGAAAATGTTTTTTACACTAACCCCAAACTCACGGCTGGTAAAGATGGTTCTTTCGAACGACAGAGTACGATTATTTATTTACTTTGTTTGACAGGAAAGCTGGTTTGATTTGGGTGCGTCGTCAATGAAATATCCCACCGTTACTCAAAAATTTGGATTGAATTAAGCTAATTGACAGAAAAAATGCATTTTTAGGCATCAAAGTTACGACTCTTTCAGAGGTGGAGTTGAATACGAGTAAATCAAGGTAAACCTAAGAAAAAGGGTCACCGGAGAGCATTAAAAAACCTAGTTTCTTTCAAGTGCTTCATGCTGTTTTGAATTGTTCAACAGTAATATCTGATTCACTAATGGCTTCATTGTCTCCCAGACTACATCCTCAGAGTCTTTTTGTATATTTTCCCACTTTTACTTTGCCTTTGTGAATTAATTGTTACAAATAACAGATGCCGCATGAAAAGTCTCCAGCATTGCTTTTTAAAGCCAAAATAGAGGCTGTAGCTCCTGTACAATTGGTTTTTCCCCAGATTGCTTCCTTACACCATTCTAAAGCGTGACATTCGGTGGAAAATATTCTACTCTAACACCTTTTTCTCCAATAAAGATTACTTGAGCGAAGGTCACTGCCATTTTTTGTAAAAGAGGTGTTTCTCTTGTGTTCGCAATTGGCCAGATGTTGTACACAGTTGTGCTAATGATGTCTGCACTACTGTACAACAGGACAATTTTCTTTTATGGCATGTGCAGGTCGTCAAAAATGAGGCGCTAAAAAATTAGAACCCTTTTAAATCTACCAATTCCAAAATGTTTAAGGTTATCACCTTTTTCTCTGATTAACCATCGTGTTGCCTCTGAGAATGGACGTGATCGTGGAATCAGGGGTAGCATCTATCAACCAGTGAATGCCGTTTAGCACCAAGAAAAGGCTTTTCTAGAGGTCTTCATAAGTGGGCGGGCCATGTTTGGGTTATATTTGCTGCATAGCTTGCGTTCTGCCTTCAAGTTAATGTCTACTTTTGTCCGCCTTCTGAGCCAAATATGTGCTTATGGCCACTGCATCTGCCTTTTGATATAGGTGAGTGGATGAACACAGATTTGCTGTTGCGCACGAGGAAATGTGAAAATGCCATATGCCCAATTCAGTCCATCGTTCATATAGCAGCTGTGATGCAGTATTTTTTTCTGTATCATACCATTCCAAAAAAAATATATTTAAAAGGCGACCGTTCAGGAGAGTCGTGACAAAACCTGTCTCGACGTGACCAAAAATGTCATCACATTTCATAGGACCTGTATATATCCCAGGTATGCATCAAATGGGTTTTTTCTTCCTCGTAGGTACTCCTGCTAAATCGACTAGCTTTTTTTTGGCGCGATTTCCCACCAGTGTCACATATGCAAGACCTCCGTTCTTTTAACTAAGACCGGCGTCACAAATATGTGACTTGCGTTCTCCGCCTGTTCATGATAAGTCGTTGCACAAAATCGCTTCCCAGGCAGACGGGTTGGGCTTATTACGACAAATTATATGACCTGAGAACACTTTCACTCTTTTTGTATGTTTTAAAGTAGCGGTTGGTTTGATTGTTTAAACACTAATATCTGAGCTGTGGGAATCAATGTCTCTTGAAGACTCTAACAGGAAACCTGTTATTTTTTTAAATTAGTGTGTTTTCATGCTTTTTAGAACAGACTTTTGCTTTTAACACTCATTTATCAACTAATGATAGATGAAATTCTTTTCCCAATCTTTACTTGCGAATATACATAATCTTACTTATGTGCATTTAACGTGGTCTTTCTTGACAAATCATATCATTTCCTCCCGCTGCTTCATAGATTTGTTTCACGGAGATGAGTGACAAAGTTTTAGCTTTTTGATGTCATTAATTGCCACCAAAGGAGACAATTTTTACATTCGCACCCAAATTTTTTGTTTAATTTCACTTATTTTGGATTATTTAAATAGGGGTCTGTTTTGATAACCAAACTGAGGAAGTCATGAAAGCAGATGATTTTATGTCTTATTACTTTTCTGTTTTACTTTTCTGCCCTAACTACCTAGGCGATGAAAGAAAATGTTAAGTATTGCAATGTGGACTGAGAAGTTGTCAACTGTGAGGCAACACAAGTTTTAATGTCTGTTTAAGAAAATAAGTAGTAAACCGGCTTGGTAGATTGAAAGATGGATTCCCCAACGTCTGCCTAACTGGAGTATGAAACTGTGGGCAAAAATCGCCAGCTTTTCAGTGCTGAAGCTGCGCATCAGGTTGTCAAGAAAAATGGTATTCATACAGACTAGCTTTTACTGCCGAATACTGAGCCAAGTTTGATGGGGAGATCGGAGGTTGTCGTCTTCGTCTTCCTCCGAGGTTGATTTAATCTGCCAGTTTTTCATTTAAAAGGGGGACATTCTAGGTAATGTGTATTATATATGTAAAAATTAGGGAAAATTACATATGCATCTTTCATAATCATCTCTATATGTTTGTAGCATACACATTTAGCTTCGCACCACTCTACTCTTTTGGGTAAAAAATGAATTTTGGAGTAAATCTTAAATACTGATTGGCGTCAGGAGACGTGAAAAGCGGTAACCACCTTTGTTTATAAAAATATAAAGTTGGCTAATAGTTGCTGGAGATCTGTTGGCCATACACTACTGAAATATCTCAATCGAAGAGTCCATCTCTGATATTTTTCTGACTGGTTTAAATAAAGTAGCAAATGAACTGCGTGGAACTTACGATAGGGCTATCTAAAGCAATGAGAAATACCAGCTCTGTTCTAAAGCCGTTAGAAGGCACACCACTGTGGAAGGCTGGCTTACTGTTAGCGCCACAGGGAACAGAAGCTCAACCGGTGGAAACTAAATGACCTGCCTAGCAGTCAACAAATTGTTGCCCTCCTTAGCCACTCATCCTTTTTTTAGCAAAACAATGTAAGTGGGAGAGATAGCCATTGTTTTGATATCAGTATCAACAATGGCACAAGTAGATTCCACTGCCTTCGCTGTTGTCCCATTAGTGAAGAGCTTTAAGGGAAGAGAACATTTGTCTAAAGGGAGACCCATCTGTCTCCAAAAGCAAAGAAAAACACTTTTTTCACCTAACCTTTGTCTCGCAACCATCCATTCTTCCTTGAACGGATGGATGTGGTTAAGTGGGCCTCGTTCCAAGAAAAGGCGATAAACATCACCCAGAGAAATGTGCGATAAATTTCAAGAGTCGGTTCAAGAAGTGAACGACAAGTCGATAATTTTGAAGCTCGAAATCTTTCGTTGATGCATGCAAAACTCATCTCTCCCAAGCTCCAATTCCCCTCGGTCGATAGGGGCTCAAGTAGTGTTTCAATACCCTTACGAAATTCTGCACAAAACTGACTTGAAATATCTTCTTTAATGGTAGATTGGAGCTTTATTTCGATAGCATAGAGTTCCAGACATGTCTACAGCCTTTGAGACCTTAATCAGTTTCAGGGAAGATCGGAAAGGTCAAACTAGTAACAGCAGCAAATAAACCCAATCCAGGTGAGTAGTGATCGAAACTTCGGTTGGCTGTCCTATCCAACCACAGGGAAAGCAGAAGTCGGATATGCATAGATGGAAGTTAAAAAGGAAGTGTTGAAGATTTGAACGTGGTGAAACGGCTTCTACTTTTAACGAGCACCCCATTATAAGGCCTACTCAACAAACGCTAATAGATGGTCACGATTCCCCTCAAGGGCAGAACGAAATCCTCCGAAAGTGATACCTCACTTCCTTCCTTTGCTTATCACAAAACCGATAAAATACTCTTGATGTAAAAAATTGTCAAATCCTCAATGGAGTTCACCGTCCAAATCTGACCCGGATCCTGGCACAAATAGGCAGCAGCCTCCATTTCCTGTCTCACGGTTATTTGCAGTTTATACAGCAGCCCAATACATCCAAAGCAAAGGATGAGGGAGAGCATCGAAGACGGTGCCTAGAAGTAGGATCGAACCATATGCTCAAGCAAACTACACTTTTTATTTCGGTCCCATCGTTGCTCCTTCCTACTATTGCGGAAGAATCGAAAGGCCATAATGTGTCCAAGGGATTGAAAAAAACTCGCTTTCCTTTTCCGACTGCTCATCATAGGAATATGACCACGCAACTAGATGGTGCAAAACACATCGGAAAGTACACAAGTTCCCCAAACGTTAGTTGTAGCCAGCCCTTCGTGTCACCCATCCAGAGCGTGCTTTAGTGACGCTTGTAGAGCCATTTTAAGTCACAGCGAATCCACTGCGATGTAACAGCTTCTCGATAGAGCAGCCTAGCAAGATATTCACTCTCAAAACTGACCGAGGGGACAGATATCGTGAAAACTAGCTTTCAATAAAAACAACAGTTACGTGATTGGCACAACACAACTGTTGGAGTAATTTGACCCAGAACCCAAGTTTCGTCCAGTACCAGACAACAGCAAATCCCACCCTCATAAAGGCAAAAAACATTTCGTTTTTCTATAAAAAGGTTTCGCTGGTCAAAGTACAGAGTAAATGGATTATTTGTACACGGCAACGGAAAGGGATGTACTTGATCACCGGATAGACAGATTTATATTCTTCAAACCCGAGCCGAAACACGTTGCCACGAGGGGTACGGGACGCTCCAAGGATGACTCCTCATCCTCTCTACTATTATCCATTCGATTAACGCTCCCCTTTTCCAATCTCATTTCTTCCTTATCTGTCTTCTCCTCATTCAACTTCACTCTATCGACGTAGGTAAGATCAAACGTCACCTAAAGAAAAAGCATGTGGTATCAAACAAGAAACTTTACTTGTGTTCCCACTCATTTCCCACAACATTCCACGATGCTTTTTCAAGGAAAGTAGGACGACCAACTAATTAGAAGCGGATCCCACTAACCCGACAGTACCGCCAATAATTGCCCGTTGACTCCAAGGGAAATCCAAGATCTAGATGTAGCCCAGTTCCCCTAACACTTCTAACCACAAACTCTACGTAAAAGGACGACAAAACTGCAGTCGGATTTCGACTACCATAGAAATCAGTAAAATCACTTGGAACCTGGAGAAATAATATCGGGAAAACATGAAGGAAGAACCACACTCTCTCTCCAATCTCTAAGTGGTAATTTCATGAGTAAATTTGACAATCGCGAGGAGTCTGGCTCCGTCTCTTGGGAATAAAATTTCCCACCGGTCCACTAGCCTTCACTACTTCTGACAACGTTTTCCTTCACAATTCCACCTTGTATAGTGTTGTAGCGGATAAATAGATCAAAGCCACAGTTATTTGGTCTTCGTAGCGATAAAGTCTTGGCAGAAAAATGCGTCCACAGTCTGCCACCCGCGCAAACATACCCACACACAAAACAAAGCATGGTCTGCTGGAGATGAAGTAGTGTATAGCTTAGAAATGTAAGCCAGTATTTAATAGATCATTTGGTGAGTAATCAGTGGTACCTTTGTTATCTTGACTTGCGCTTCAATGAAAAAAGTCCTCTATCACGTCGGTAATCCCTTCTCAAAAGAGTGCCCATATTACTTATAAAAGTGAAGTGCCACAATTGGTGGCAGCCTATTAAACTCGTTTTAATCTATTTTCAAGGCACGCGGGTTGATTCTATTAGCTGCCTCCGCAACTTTCCCTTCCCGGTTGATGTAGGCGAAAAAAAGTTGTCTCATTACGACAATCGCTTATCATCGTATTCACTATTCTAATGGATCAATAATGAAAGGATATAATGTTTCTAGGCATGGCGCATCCACTCTTGAGTTATTCATCGTTTAAATCCAATTTTATAAACAAGTTCTAAACAGTGAGGAGATGCTTCTGCAATTTTGGATCCGAGTTTAACCTGGTTCGTAAAGCAGACGCTTAAATCACGTCTGTCAGGCCCTACCGCCATTTTACGATGAGTCTGAAATGAGAAAAAAATTGGAGCACAACAAAAAAACACCATAACAACAGACTAAAGCGACATATCCACCCTCCATGAGGCCAGCAGAGAACCAATCGCATGCATTTTACGAGTCCCTACGAGTCAATGCAACTAAATGCATTGAAAAGTGCAGGAATTTTTTATCCCTCGATTTATAAAGGGATGCCAATCCGGTATTTGAGTTGTGAAAGCATTTCAAGTGCTCATTTTTTGCGTACTTCAGGTAATTCTGCTATTTCGGCATAAGAGTATTCAAATGGGGAATTTATAAAAAAACGCTTCGAAATCAGCTGAACTCATAACAGCTCAACAGTCTTGCATAAAAGACCAATTTTAGAAGTCTAAATCCTTCACCTCAACCCTATTTCATAAAATGACCAGTGTGTAATGAAATGGTTCCTCTGATTAGTCGTAGTAACCTGACCAATTAAATCTTCTTAAACGAATGAAGTAGATAACTCAAATTATCTTAGTTAAAGAAATAGCGCATTTAAAACGCTGGTCACATACGGATGCCCAACTTCATCTCCTCATGAAAGGGACCGAAATGGGAAGACGAAAGATGAGTAGACGCATTCCGAACTTATAAAGGTACATTTCAGCGTAGGTTTGGACAGTGGGCGTCCGAACTCGTCGCTGGAAACTTACGCAAACTAAGTGCATGATGAGCATAATAGCCACAACCAGGGCAAAATTTCCTCAATTTGCCATAAATAGAATAGACCCTTCTATGAAATTCACCAGTCAAAGTATGAGCATTGCAACAATGCAAGGATCACCACTTTAAAAAGCCGGCATAACGGTCATTCTGCCTTACACTACCAGATGCAAATTAAATTTGAGGGTAGTTCAAGAACCATTTAGGTCCCCGAAGCATTCATCTTAAACTTACCAAGTACGAGAAAAAAAGACAGAAACGACCAAAAATGAGGAAATAAGAATAGGAATGATAGCGATACTCACCCCCATGACTTTACGCAAGAGACGAAGGGTCTGAACAGTGTGGGGCGTGGGCTCAGAGATGAGTAGTTGACTGGCGTTTCGACCCCCTTCGAAGGCCATTAGTGACAGTGCCGTCGACTGCAATGATTCGTCCACACAGCCACCAAGATAAATCTAAAGACAAACTCATTAATACTAAATAGCAAGAGCAAACAAGTAGTTTTAATCTAGTGAGTTTGACTAGCAAATAACTCAGGCAAAGTAGTGCGAGAATAGTGAAAATCCGAAGTCTTCAAGCGGTCAGAGATTTAAACAAGTGACTAAACAACCCGCCACACGTCCAAGATAAGCAGTCGAAACACATGGACACAAAAAAAGCTGAATTTAAATCCGCCTCGACATTTAGTGAGTCTTTTTAGGACCAGCCAAACAATCCTCGTGTACTGCATCCAACTGTGCAGTAAGTAGATGTCGTCGACCGTAAAGAATCCATACGAAGAACGGCCGATAAATAGATATTTGGGCGAACATAAGCACAAAGTTGAAAGCGCTACCACAAAATAAAACATTGATACCAAAGCATAAATAAAACCTGATACCCAACTGAGAGTGCTACATTCGCGTGAAGCTTGAAAGTAAAAAATGATAATAATAAATTGGTAATGGCAAATGACAAATATTTGGTGAATGAGATGCAAATGACCTGATCCAGCAGACGAGACGCAGCTTCAAAACCGAGTTCTGAAGGAACGATAGGAGCATGGGAAGTGGCGACATCACCGTCGGCAGTACTGCATGCCTCTGCAGTGTAGAAAACTCCTCTCTTTGTCTCAGCCCACAGCACCACACCAAAGCCTGAGCTTCCACCTGCAACTTCTCGCTTTAAGCAAAAAATGGTACTTAAAATCGCCCAGTAGGGACACGACCTCCCCTTCAGACCCCTAAGTGGGCGCCTATCTCCAGACGCAACTGAGACTCGCAATCGACTACAGGCGCACCCCTGTTTTTCCAAGCCTAATGGACTCAAAACACGAAGGAATTTGCAAACCAACCCAAAGAAAACCTTGAGCCGTGAAAGAAATGTGACCTTAAACATACTTTCGACGGAACACTTAACAAGTATTACAAGTTGGCAAGAATTCTGTCAAAATTACGGCGCCAAAGATTAACAAAGAAACCTGGAGTTCCAAAAGCAAAAAAATATGAATGTTCCGGTAGTATCAATTTTGTGTACACTGCTCCAAAGTTTTGAGGATTCGATTTTGCAAACATGGTAAAATCCTACAGAATAAGCAGTGAACAAACGACTAGCCATTAACATAGAGCGCTGAAATTGCAGAATCACAAAAGTGTTTACGATACTAAACACGAACCCTCCGTTGGTCAAGGTTTATATACACATCGCTGAGAAACGATCTAAGAAGCTGCTTGGCGCCGTGCATCAACTGTGAAGCAATTGCTGGACTAACACGACACGTCCATGAAACACCACGGATTCTAGAAAGGTGATGAGGATCGAGAAGACCAATAAAGTCACCTTACCTATAAACCTTCCCAGGGGTGATGAGTTGAACAGGGGACAGAAAACTAGCAGGTTTAGAAGTGAATATAATTTTTCCACCACCCTTCGGTGGGACTCCTCTCTTCTTGATCTCCATTTTCAAGCCAGATGCAGATGCAGGCGGAAGGAGCTTCTTTAGAAAAGGTAACCAGCTCTGCATTATGACGTCAGCTGATGGATCAATACGGTTGTTAGTTACGCCGTTTAGAGTTAGAATGAGTGGGGTTTTTGTGAAGGAACAAAGTAAAACAATGGGCTCTAGATAATACCCTATGCCACGTTCTGAAGAACAGGTGAATTCCACCTCCCCACCAATGAGAGTCCCAGGAGAAAAGAAAACGTTGCAACCTTTTACCCATAGAGTGAAAGTAAAAGACTCACCAGTATCGTTCACTTCCACAATTGCGCCATTACTTATCTCATTAATAAGTTTTAGAAAATCCACCTCAGCTGAAGTTACACCTGGATTCCTACTCCTGCTCCGAACGTTTCTAATATGAACAGGTCGGTTAGAAACTACGGACAAGAGCACTTTCTGCCTGAAAGCCACCGACCCGTCCTCGTATGCAAGGGATGGCATGGTCAAACTGGGACTCAACGGCTCCACACCAAGGAGCGAAGCATCAAAGCGGTGGTGAGTTAAAAATTTAGGCAACAAAACAAACGAAAAATTATGGTGAAGTCACCAAGCGTCCGACCGGCAAATTACAAAATAACTTAGAATTTAGGTGACTTCCATAAATTCATGTAGTTTTAAAAAGCGCCGAAAGTTTTACTGCATAATTATGCTTAAATAATTCTCTCAAATTTTCATGTTTTTGTGCATACGTGAAAAGCATCTAAGGAAATTGGCTGGTGCTTCGCCAATGTAAAGGGGCAGAGCAAATTGATAAGGAGGCTGTTTATAGCTGTAGCAGGATCTTCCCGTTTCTCCTCTTCCTTCTTTCCCACTCTGCTATTAGAAAGCGGAATATTGCAGGACATTCTTCACTGTAGGGCTGTTGGGCAATGTCAGTAAAATTATATCTACGACGAGGGAAATCCCGGCTCCTGCGAGGAAGCACGCGTGTCCGCGACCAAGTTAAAATTGTCCTCCCAACTCTGACCTGCCAAGCACATTTAGATACCACATTTATTATAGCAGCTATAGCGTCCCAAAGCTCCCTTTAAGGTAAAAGAAGGCATAGTACTGGGGCAGAACATATATTCTGGAAACAGAAAGCTTGAAGCCTGCTGGCACGGCCCGGAGGCTGGCCAACCGGCTAGTACCATATGGCCACCCAAGTGACCGAAATCGGCTGTTCGAACAAACAAAGTATTACAGCAGCGTTCCCAGATTTCCTTGAAGGTAAAAGAAGACATAGTACTAGGGCAGAATACATATATCCTAAAAACAGAGGGATTGGGGGCTGCTGACATGGCCTGGAGACCAGCCAACCGGTTGGTACAACATGGCTGTAGCGTCTCGAGACTTCCCTTAAGGTAAAAGAAGGCATAGTACTAGGGTAGAATATATATATTTTGGAAACAGAGGACTTGGGGGCTGTTGGCACGGCCTGGAGGGCGGCCAACCGGATGATACAATATAGCCACTCAAGTAACCGAAACCGGCAGTTCGAACAAGCAAAGTATTGCACAGCCCCTCTCTTCTTTCGAGCGTCGTCCTTAACACTCCCCTCGGTCAACCTCCCATGTCAGCCATCACAACACAATCAGTGCTGCAAGATGCACCCACCAGATTCGAGCGCATGTGTTATTGTAGTGCCATCAATTCCACGTAGCACTCAGTGCAGCAAAGACGTATTTCTGAGTCCTTCTCTCTCACAATAATGTGTTCCAATGAAATGACTGAGGCATAAGTCCAGGTTTCCAAATGGGTCGAGACACATACAACACATTGTGATTCCATGCTTTTTGATGCTGCGGGATAAACCCACAGGTGTCGTAGAAACCTGAGCAAATGGAACAATTACGCCTCATAGGAACGGGATGCACTCGACCCAAACGTTCAAAGCATAAGACGATGCCATCGAATGGTGTTCTGCACATCCCACACCCGTAGATACACAATTCGGCGAAGGGAGGCGAGTTGCCCTAGAACCTGAGAGAGAGCATATGGAGGATGCTTGGCCACAACATCGCTGATCCCCCTCGACAGCTCCAATGGACTTGGAGCTCACGGCTTGTAGCGTCCCGAAGCTCCCTTTAAGGTAAGAGAAGGCATAGTACTGGGGGTAGAATACATGTATTCTGGAAACAGAGGGCTTGGGGGCTGTTGGCACGGCCCAAAGGCCGACCAACCGGCTCAGTACAACATGGCCACCCAAGTGACCGGAACCGGCAGTTCAAACAAACAAAGCATTACACGGCTAGTGTCGCTTCAGTTGTTAATAATTTCCTTGCAGGCCACGAGGGCAGAGGAGATGCTGAAGATGAACGCCAGTCTCAGCCCTTCCGTTATGGGATGCCGGAGATTCTCCCATCCACTTTCCGCTGCCACCAATGTAGCGTTCCAAGACTTCCTTGAAGACAAAAGAGGGCATAGTACTAGGGTAGAATACATATATTTTGGGAACACAGAAAATTGGGGCTACTGGCATTGCCTAGAGGCCAGCCAACCGGCCAGTACAATATGTTCACCCAAGTGACCGAAACTGACGGTTCAAACAAACAAATTATTACAATGTTACTAAACGAGTCTGAACCTACAGAGGTCAGCAAAGCCATGAAGGCGACTTGAGAAAATGTATGCGAAATCTTTACATTCATAAGTTTTACTAACGAGTTTGATTTGTTGCGTAGCGTCCCTTGAAGGCAAAAGAAGGCATAATAGTAGAGCAGAATATACACATTCAGCAAGCAGAGGGAATGGAGTTGCTGGTATGTCCCGGAGGTCAGTCAGCCTGACTAGGACAATATGGCCACCCAAGTGACCGAAATCGGCGGTCAGAACAGTGTATCACGTGCTGGTCTGCAGGTTTGCGTTAACCCTAGCCACTTTATCAGTAGTCATTGTGCGGCCAGCCTTAGTTTCTAAAGGTGCTATTCTATGCTAAATATTAAAGAACGTTAAATAACGCTGCTTAAATTGTCAAGTACAAGTGTTTCTAAGTCGTTCTTAATTGTGATTCATCACTCGGGACGGAACTTTTGTTATCTTTTGTCGGCTCATGCCATACAATAGTACACAGTGTCGCAAAAAAAAGTTAATCAGTGTACCACTGCTAGGTCTCCTGGTAGTGAAACTTTATTCTCTTCTAATATCACAACACAAGCTATCCGGAATCAATTTGTTTGTGTTGGCTATACCTTAGCTACACGTAACCTCCTAGTGTTTCGAAATGGAAGAAGATCTGGGAAGATCAGATGGTGAATTCGATGATTATAGTATAGAATTCCTGCAGGGTATAGTTGACGAGAACACGTAAATTTCGATTTGGACGACGAATTCCAGTAAGGCTGTAGAAGATATAGAGTTCGAGAATTCCATGCTTGATCGTTACATAAGGCGATTTAATATAAAGCTTGACCTTCACGATGAACGTACGAAACGAATTTTATGTCTCATTTTAATTAAGAGGCCCAGTCTGGAGCCATTCGTTCGAGTCGCAATCGGTCGCGGATTAGAAATGTCGTCACGGACAGAGCTTTGCGGCTAAACCCAGAACAGAAATGCACGATTGCCAAAGCCGAGATAGAAAACTTTAGTCAGGAGTCAATAACATTTAAACGAAATGCTGATGCTACCTTGGATTACTATCGAGTAGAGCAGTGATACTTGAGCATTCCTAATAACCAGGCCCTTTGTGATGAAGCAGAGCTGGAACTCAAGCAAATTGCACAACTTAAGTACAGCTACGAAAAATATACAACGAAAAAAAGTTATCAACCTCTAAATTTGGTCTTAACAGCCGGAAAAATAACTCGATTTATGGAGGAAGTTCTAAGGACACAAGTAATGATGAACATAGTCTCCCTTCGATGAAATTATTTACATTTTTGCCTACAGGATACTTTGGTAGACAAGTACCGTCTAAACAACTCAACACTTCGTTCTCATCGCAGAAGACTTCTCTCTCAGCAAAAGCAGAAGGAAGAAATGGGTGAAGTTTTGCACGAGGTTGATTTTGAACAGTTGAAGATTGAAAACGCCCAATTTCTAGAGATAATCGATGGAAAGAATCAGGAGTTGCTACGACTCAAACTCACCGCCGGTAGAGTTACACAGATCTCAACTGCCTTAAAAGTATTCTTTAGCCCTAATTTGCCTCTATGCCTTCAGCGTAAGCTAACTCAATTGAGTCAGGAGTCAATTTCGCTGCAAAATGAGATTAAAAATCATGAAGAAATGGCCGCGAAGACAACACGGGAGACAGCACAGGTGATTAGAGTAGGTTTGAAGCGGCACCACCCAAAACTGAGATGTATTATAGGAGAAACAGAAAATTGAGTCACAGATAGCTCGTCTGAACAAGTTGATGGAGGACTACCGTGTGCCGCCCGTCATGGAATATGTGAACAGTGTGCGCGAAATGCGACTACTTAAACGAAAGGCGAAAATACAGAGCAGGAAGATTGATATTGCAAAAGCAAGTTGTATCTAAAAAGTCTGGTTTAAAATTGCCCTTCAAAAGGATTGATCTTGGTTGGTAGAACCTGGTTGCGTAACTGCTAACTCCGTCATTATGTGCAAAGTCACACATGAAATATAAAGCTTGAACAATTCAGGCAACTAAATTGATTTAACGCCCTCCGGCAGATTTTGATGCTTTGCATCTTTTAACTCAATTAATACGGTTTTAAATAAAATGGATGAGCCACCTGCCGATTCCACCCTGTAGGTACACAATTTAGCCCCAACCTGCCATCGTTTCTATTTCACCTTTATTTCCCAACTCTCCATTCCACATTGTATACATTCATATTATCTTTGAGGCTTGAGTCCAGAAGAGGTGACAATTATCAAAACCTGGAGAAATATCATCAAAGAAACACGGGGAAGGAGGAAGTGGCCTCCTCCCCCTTCTCACATTCCAAATTATAAACCCCTCCACGAACCAGCCTTGCGAGTGCATTCCTTGTACTGCCTCCCCACTAGTTCTCTGGACCTGACCATTCCCAAAGAAGTTTTCTTCCGCACGCGTTCCAGCTTTATCGTGTAGAGCAGGAAGCCTTCAACTGGAATTAACCAGGTTTGAGTGAACACAATACACACTTCACACATCATACAGTAAACCTTAAGGAAGACCTTCGCATTCTCTTCGGAACCGAGTAAAACTTGGGGAGATTCGAATCGCATCCGTCTGATGCGACTGACGCTTCATGATGTGAGACACATCGAAAGCTACACAGAACTTTTGATGTCATGATGAGAGTCATAAATCCCCAATCAACGAAAATGCTAAAGCCCTATTTCATTCCCATTTTCTTCATTTCAGACAAACCTCTCCCGACACCGACGCATTTGGCAACACCTTCAGAAAATGAACACTCTCCAACCCTATTAGACAACCAAATAAAAAATAGCGCTGCTCCTTTCCTTTGTCTTATTCAAATTGGCAAAGTCAAGAAAACAGGTAAAACTGAGAGTGTTAGGTAAAGGAGAGTCCACCAAACCACGAAAAGTCAGATGGGCCATGGGCAACCGATGAAAGCCCCTTGGGCTTCTAGAGAAAACAATCGTGAAAGAAGAATAACACTTACCTCTGAGGGTAGTTGAGGTTTTTTCCTGACAGTATGTGCAACATAGGGTGAGGATCGAACTTGGGATAAGGAAAAAGGAAGAAGCCCAAAAACCGGTGTCTTTCCGGTCCTTTCCGCCTCCCTTCCCTCAAACCCCTTCGAAGATGGAATCAAGGAAAGAAACCCGAGATTGGAAAACTCCTCGGCCTTGCTTCCACCTGCCTGCGCTTCGAAGGCGATTGTGAAAGACACTGGAAGCAAAGCAGCATATAGAGCAGCGGTTGAGCGCACAGCGTGGCCGATCCCAGCATTTAAGCGTTCCGAGGACATCTCCAGATCGAAAGGATCTACCGCTGCCTCGAGACGTTTTAAGAGATCCTGTCCGATCGCAGTCACATCCCTCACAGGAAGCGAATTGACGCTTGAGGGCCGTTTTTCAGTACTGGCAAGAGGCCAAACTAACAAACGGAGAATGAATCTAACGTCAAATAAGAGCTGCAAGGCTTGGGGTTGTGTCAGCTTGCCCTCTTGATTGTCCACCAACCGACGGTATGTGTTTAGAAGGCCTTCAGCAAGCCGTTGATCGAATGCTTCCCCAAGAGAACCCCTAAAAAAGAGGATCTTAATAGAAACTTCACATTTACCGAGGAAGGGTATGAACGCTGAGGGTTGTCAAGTTTCGTGCTATGGAGAATAGAGTCGCTTGAAGTGGCCAGGAGGGATGAGAGGGGACTTTCAATGTCACAACAGCTCCCGATGAGTCAGCATCTTGTGAGGAGGGCTTCAACATGATCTCGCACCATTGCTAGAGAAGGGGGCTGTAAGAAAGACACGACAACGGGACCACTTACCGAAGTGATGGCGACTAATTTTGCGTCATTGGAGCTAGAAGCATTGCAGACCGACGAAAGGGATTGGAAAAGATTCTCCAGAGCTGGAGATTCGACGGTTATGCGTAAAATAGCTGTAAGGCTCAAGTGCGCAGCAATGGAACGAAGACTTCGACTAGTGGAGAACCAGACTTGACGTAGTTTCGACACATCTGTCCATGGGATAAACCTACGTGGCGGAAATCGAGTTTGACAAGTAGTGTCATGCCGTGCCAATTTGTACTCGGATCTAGCAGTGCACGTGATCCGGCAACAGTTTTCAACCGCCCAATTCTGGGTTAATACGAAAATCTCGCATACAGGCGCTTACTACAATGCAAGATAATGCGATGGCTAACTGAGCCATTCTCATCAACTCAGATTGAGACTTTTAAAGCTAGGAGCACAGCTTTCCACAAAACTCTAAACAAGGCCAATCGGAGCTTCATAGGCGAATTTCAAAGCTCCAAAAAGGGTTACTACAAAGTTTTGACCCAGCTTATCAAAATTTTTGATTGGAAATGTCCTTCAAATTCCACGTTTATTGGGCATCAACCACTCCACCGGTTTCGTGAGATCCGTTTAAGCTATTAGTGTGAGCGAGAGTCCGCCGCAATCACTTGCACTTGTAAGGGTTGTTATTGTTGCTGTTGCCGCAGAAAATAAGAGTTATTTTAAAATGTGGAATTATGAAACAGAAACGCGTTCCGATACCTTTTCTACTCCTCTTTTTCCTCCTAAGTTTCATAGCCCTCTTGGAAGGAGAACGAAGTATACAGTTGTCATCGTTAAAAAACTACGGATGGATATTGATCGACATATACCAGCTAGTAGAGTGCTTTTGGAGGCACTTAGGACCAATAACTGCTACAAAAAAACTGAGTGTAGAAACCGCGATAGTTACTGAACTAACTAACTAACTCGGTTAGTAAAAATGTCGCATGAATGCTCTTCGGCACTTGGAATTATGATGTGGTCTATTGAACCTATAGGAATATTTGTGTATCAATCTTCACCTGCTAAAATGAAGTACTCCCCAAAGCCTAACCACAAATTCGAATCGCTGAGCCCTAGCTTCAGTTAGACTGAATAACCACTACTCTCAAGTACTAATATAAATCCAAAACTCACACAGTACGACTTACGAAATGTTCTTTGCTTCCTCAGCCAGCAATCGTGCAGTTGCAGTGACAATAGTGGCCCCAAGCGCAGGGTATACGTCAAGGAGGCAAAAGCAAGCCCGTGCTACGCAGAAGGCACCACGAGCCCCACCCTGTGGTAGCAGTCCGTTGGAAACGCGTAGAGTCAAATCGCAGCACTGCTCCAAGAGACCCTCGACAGCTGACAGGAGAACTTTCCATGTAGTAACATCCTCAGAAGCTGAGGTGGCAACGACTTCGCAGAGACGGTTATTGAAGGTGCTGCAAATCCTGATTAAACGAAATTGTAGTAAGGCCTTCTATCATTAGCATTGGTGGCAGAGCCTACTACGCCTTGCTTAGATCCTGCTGTCCACACCTGCTTTTTGTACCTTTATAAACTGTCACTGGAAGTGCTGCAGACAACTGGAATTAATGCGGAATCAATTTTATAGTTGCCTTCAGCGTACAACGTTTCGGGCACGATACTAGTGCTAGCTCGGTGGAATTTTTCAGGATTATAATAACTGTTTTAAAAGAAGCAACAAGGCAAACGGAATTTTGTCAGCACAAGTCTTTTCAACCTCTTGAAAATTGCCCCTTTACATCCTTCCCTCAGCCGTCTTTCTGCAAGCCTATAATAACGTCATTTCCAGACTCGTTGGTCTTAAAATGTTTGCAATACTAACACCCATTGTTTAATTCACTCAAATTGTACAATAATCAAGATTTTGGCGACTGAATATTATAAAAGAACGCCGTAGAAGGAAGGCATCCCCTGTAGGTGAATGAATCTTCGACGGTTCATAATAAGAGGCATTAAAATTCCAGCCTTGAGAGCTACATAGCAACGATTAATGAAACGAGACTGGGTTTCAACGAATCGCAAGAATATATTAAATTGTGAGAGTCATCAAAAACTAAATATATTCCCATGTTGCACAAAATTGAGAGGAACATAGATAATCGACTGGGTAAAAGGAAACAGAAGTTGAAGGAAATGAATATAGGACAGGGCTACTCGAAACTGCAGTAAGTTGTGTTTTACTCAATGCCTCTACCCTTAGACCAACGGTATCATAAAAACCAATTAAAAACAAGCTTCTCTCGCTGTAGAATGTCTAAAAGGCTTCTGCACCAAAATGCTGTAAGTGAATGGATACAACTCAGTTCGCAACAATGGGGTACCATCGAAATCAAGTAGATTCGTGCCGTGGTATAGAGAAGTCTTCTAATAGTCCTCATCCCTATGCCGAGATTACCTTAAATCCTGATCTCTAAAGTGGAAGATTAGCCACAGAAACGACGGTGGCAGTGGTCGAAAACAAAAATCGATTTAAAGAAGCGGCATTTTGCTTTGATTGTCCATTTGCTTACGTGGACGTCCGGAATGCTTCCTACTTCAGCCACCATGGTGATATCGCGGAGCTGATTTTGTTGTCTATGCCACCCATCTACTCATCTACTTTGATTTTATACCTGACTGCAGAAATGACCCATGCGGAACGCTGTTGGTAGCAGTAAGCCGTTTCAGTTATGCCTCAAAAGCTTGTAACTAGTCTGATCGACTGTTCTTTGAGTAATATAGGATTGCAAAATAAAATCATAAACTATAAATGAGTAAATTGTAAAAATTTGCAACGGAAATGCTAGTAAAGCCATGCTAACTGTTAAAAATACCAACAAATGTTTCCCAATTTTCAAGCAACTTATGGTGGCCTTAGGGGTAACCCCATAAATTTTCCCGATGTCAAAACGTCAATTCGTAAGATGTCGAACTCATACATGGACCTCCGTTTCCACGCCTGTGGATTACATTGATGCCTGGATTCGTCTACAGCATCATAACCTCGCAATCAAGCTCATTTAAACGGCATACCGTTTCAACTGGGGTGTAACAAGATGTCCTTTCAGAGTAATTTCATGTCGACTTGCACAGACGGTGCCAACCATTGCACTTCCTTCTCCTTCGCGACAGTTAAAAATGGCATAAATGGCAGCAGCATTTTCCAACAGACGACTCAACCGCCATCGTAGAGGATTTGGGAGTTGGTTGGAAGCTTCCTGGGTAGCCGATGGGCGTGGGAGGAGGTCCGTTCGACCCACGAGACAGGCAAAGTAGGCCATCACCAGGTCCTGTGGATATATGTCCAACTGATCGACAAAGTCTTCCGGTGATGACGAAATTTGACCCTGTTCCTCTTGGTAGTACCTTAGTCCAGTAGAATTGGAACTCTGTGACCACACAAATGACTCCAAGTCTAATTCTGATGACATCTGTTCTGCGTTGAAAGGCTAAATTTGGCATTGAAAGAATAACCATATTTTTAAGAGATCAATCATAAGCAAAAGCGGCGATTTCGTCGAATATTTTAGCATTAAAAAATTGCACGTCAGCTTCAGGGATACGATTAATGGTATGAGAAAGTACATTGCCGTAATTAATGTATCCAGATGATAGTTAGTTGAAACGTGAACGTTAAAACGAAATCGCAGCTTGCCTTTCTACCGTCTCAATATTTCATTAGCTAAAGCCGTATTTTCTTGCTATAATCTTGCCCATTTGTCCATAAATCGAGTTAAAAATTTACATTACACTTCATGCGGATCATGAGCGATAAACTGACTACTCGAATTCATGACCAGCTCAGTGTTCCTTCGTCAGCAAGAAAATGTTGGCTGGAACGAAAGAACCCAAAAACAATCCCCGTCACAATTGGCTTGAATAAAAGCCTTACCGTTACCCGTTTATTGATTGTGCTAAATCGCGTACACACAAAAGAATTTTTTCCAATCTGGCTCGAATCTTCCGCATAAAAACGGAACCGGATCTGTTACACACTAAGGTTCAGGACTTAGCACCAACTCAATCTAATGTCACAACACGAGGAGTCAGAAAAAATATATATGAAGATGCGATTGGTCGTTAGGTCCAAAATCAGACTCCTAATCAATCAAAATTGATCAAACATTATACCGTCGAGACTTCTAAGCTTACCGCTGGCATTTCATCCGATGAAGTTTGGCTAGACTTGTCGTCCATCTGATCAAGTGATTTGGCCAGCGAAAACAAAGCTGACTCGAAGTCCGTGAAGACCTCGTTGAGAGTTGATTTTAGCAAAGCCTTAAAAATAAAGCCAAAACAGTTGTAGATAGAGTAATAGATCATAAAAATGAATCCGGTCTCCTCGGTTCCGATTAGCTACGAGCAAAAGGTATCAAAAGCGTTCATCACACAGCGCCAAAAATTGAGTTTTTGCGTTGAAAATCACCCCGTATCGTTAAAACCATCCCTCCATCACTATCATTTTAGCTCGCCAACCCTTAAAGGTTTGGAAGAACTAGGTGATGTCGTGTAAAAGATTGAGTCCATAATTGTGACAGTGTGATGCAAGATTCACGAATTTTTCCACCGAGAGTTCATGGCGTCTTCTTTTATCTAAACGAAGTCAGACACGAAAATACAACAAAACATATGGGAAAACTCTTAGATGGATATTATCACAACTCCAATCATTCTTTGACAATCTCATCTTGTGCATAGTACGGTATTAACTCAAAAGGTGCTAAAAAAGGTAGGAGGAAAGTTGAACGATATGCTGAATACGTTTTATCTGATTTGAAATCTGGAAACATTGCTTTCACCGCCTTACTCGCGCACCGGTCGTAGGTTTGCATTTTATTCGATGATTCTTCAATCCTGTGCTCGGTGATGACGGGTAAGTTGACGGGTTTCACTCTTCTCTTCCCCGTCATCGACTGCATTTTTTTCCAATCATTGAAAGTATATTTTCTTAAACTAGGAGACACAGTCGTGGAGACAATTTTGAAGCAATCGCAGTTGGATTCGATCTCAAGTTACTGCAAACAAGGAATTTCAAGTTCATAAAGCTGCTTCTTGGATATAACGGCAGAAATCAGTCTAACATGTGCTGTCAATGAAATGTGAAAGCAGAAAATCTCCACAAGGATAAGAGATGTCAAGAAAGATGGCGTTTTGAAACCAAGCTTACCTCACGAAGTCAAAAGAAGAGCTGCCAAGTTTCTTAACACGTCGATTGACCAATAACCAACCAAGAGAGCGTAGACTAAGAAACGGAAATACACTTCGGAACAACAAATTTTTTAACCAGAACCTACCTCGAGATGGTGGAGGAAGGAAGGTTGAAAGAGATTGGTCCAGAGATCAACACAGCCACCTAAAGGGTGAGGAGCAGAGCCGCTGTCGTGCCCATGATCAGAAGTGGGGAGCATGGAGAGCAAAGTGTGCCGAGTGTTCACAAGGTCGGTAATATCGAGGTGTGAAGAGAGGACAGTGGAGAGCTGCTGTTGGCTGAAGTTCAGGATCCTGTAGCGACATAGGCATGGGGAAAAAAGGCAACTTCACCAAAAGTTTTAAAAAGTTCCAAGAAACAATTTCCAGCCAAAATAGATAACTGGATTCCAAACACTCCATGGGTAGACTCAACTTCTGTTGAAATGAAAAAGTTGCAAAACTAGGTTTCGATACAAGCGATTTGTGTAATCGTTGATGTGATCTAGGCAATAAGTATTTTTAAAACCCCTCCTAGTCGGGTCTCTGAAGAGTTGCGCAACTTATGTACATGATCACCTTTTAAGGTATTTCCTCGTCAAAAAAAATAGTAGATGAAAACTGACAGCCTTTTCCTCATTTATCTAGGGTACAACAGACTACCACCAAACAAATAAAGCCCCATGGTTATCTCCGAATAGTTTTAGAGATTTTGGATAGGCAAAACATCGCGTACAATTGCCACCATTCCTGGAACGGATCCGCCAAATCCTTTACGGACAGCGGACAGGCACGAATGCCACTGGGTTGGGTATCGAAGTTCGTCTCTTTTGATTGACCAGAGGTCGGTGACTTCAGCTGGTGTGCTTGGGCTGGAGCCTGAGTTACGTGATAATACGCGATGTTTTCTGGGAGGTACTCGAACAAATTCTCGCCACTGAACCAGGTGGTTTCTAAGATTGATAGAGTGCAAAAAATGACCCAGCATTACTCACCAAATAATGGCCTTCCCACTTTGAGCCCGTTTAATAGTCTAGCTTTCGATGCATTTGTGCCCCTCTTGGGACACAACTGTCAAAAACAGACGCACAGAAAAAGGATGTGGATGGCATTCGAAATGGGATGCATCTTTTGATAACATTGCAACGCACCTATCAAATTATCCAAAGCACGCATTACCCACAAGTTACGGCCGGTAAGTTACAGTGCCTGGCACAAAAAAAATTAGCTAATAGACGAAGGAGCAGTTGATATATGCTTAGAGTCATGCGCCTAGACGATCGTGTTTTGAATGACACGTATACGTAGTTTCAAACGTTCCGATTGTCTATTTGTTGGTTATTACCTAGCAACCTTGGCCATAACTAAACTTTAGAAATACTGATTACATCTGCCCGATATAGTTCTGCGTCCGATCAATCGATTACAATAAGACGAATGGCTGCTTCAATCAGTTGTACGTGAGAACGCTGGGGAAGGGAGCGTACAACTTAATTTTTAAGTGAGGACGACGGATCAATGATGAACTGGTGATTTCACTTGAACAAACTAATCTGTTACATATCGCTCTGGAAAGTCTCATAATGGCTGAAAGCTTAAGAGGTCTAATCCATTTAAATGTCTAATTTAACTGGGAAAATAAAAAACTTTAGGTTTCCATCCCAATAGGTGCATACCACGAGGACACCACTTTAACATCTGTTTCAGCAACGTTGCAATTTGGCCCTCAAAAAGAAAGAGCTTGGTTGGAGCTTCTGCGGTCTGTGTCAAGAGGCGCACCACCATGGACAGGCGCTGGTTAACCCCGATATTCGTCTGGCCATTGTAGGCCTCGTCAGCACCCAGAATACAGCTCAGTGCCGTCTGAAATGTAAGCGAGTTTTGTATCAATCTTGAAAAAACACGTTAAGCTTACCCTGCGACCAGAGAGAAATTCGTCCAAAGCAGTACGCATCGTCTGATCCTCAAGCACAAGTAGGGCAGTGAGTGCTTGAGCCAGAATCTACTTAAGGGAAAAATCATTTAATTCTCCATATAGTACGCTATGTATCTTTCAATCATTCCAATTTGACTGATTTCGAGAGTAGGTCTGTCAATATACTGGTAAAACCGTGGTGGGATAAGCTTGTCCAAGCTTCTACTTCACAAAGGATCATAACGCTTACTGGCTATGAAAGCGGCATTTAATTCATTGGTAAATTTAGCCATGCCAGTCTTTTCTTTCTTAATTCGGTTTCCCGACCGATATCACAGAACTCCACTCTAGATTAATCTTTCTGTATGTTAAGATAAAACTACCTTCCAGCTTTTTGTGCCTCGTGCCGGCTTGGGAAATGATTCAGGTGTAGAATAGGTGGAATGCACCATCGGAAGCTTGATTTTTTAAGATACATGGCAAAGAAAGTTGTAGAAGCGTCAGATTTTGAGAGGCGCATTAACTTAAAGTGTTGTGAAACGGTCGCAATCAGAGCGGGGAAAGAGCTAACTGAAATCACTACAGTGTTGCTCGTAGGGCTTACATGAGAAGAGCCAATGGGGGGCACAATGTGACGAACTAATGTCGGCCCCCATTGCAAAAATGATCTAGGTATGTGGTTAGATAGTTCTAAAAGGATTAAATGCGAATCTGGTTCCGACTAGGTAAGTGAGCCCATAAAGTGTAGTATGATGGTGGTGTTATAATATTATTAAAACATCACACATGGCGAATGGGTCTCTGCAACTTATTTTTAAACCCGATTTATGAAATATGCTCAGAAGTAGCTTCGTTGATACGCCCAAGCGATTTTACTCTATCAGAGAAGAATGGATAACACGTTTTTCAACATTACAGCGCACTAAAATTATGGAAGTAGCAATTATAAGTGTGGTTGCTGACAGCTAAATGGAGGTTATTCTTAAAAAATTGAAGGGATTCACAATAATATAATCATTGAAAAATCAAGTGAATCATACTCGGAGAAACGAAAAATGGGCCAAAAAGATAGGTATACCCCAAAATAGCAATTAGTAAGTAAATTCCAACAGTTGGTGTGGCACCGTTGCGAAAGAATGAAGCAACAAAACTCCGAAGACTTACACCAGATTGATCAAACTAAGATTGATTCAGTTAATAAGCAAAGCAGCGAAACATGATTTTCTCAACAGGAGAAATATCACTGGGTAATACAAGAAGACTCGAACTCACCTCGTCAGAGACAGTCGGAAGTGCGAGTTGTTTACGACAAGCTGAGGCGATAGTGTTCTCAATGTCGTCCAGAGCTGCCCACTGACGCTTAACCAAGACACGTGGGTTTACGTGAGCAGCCATTGTCTCTCCAGTGAGATGCATCTTTACTGAGAGATAACGTCCAAGAAGAAAGAATTCGACCGCGCCCGTATAATCCATCTCATCTAGGGCCGACCAGATCTGAAAGCGTACAAGTGAAGGTTTAGGAAACACAATAACGGAAGCCTTGTATTAAGACAAAGCCCCTTTTAACCATTTCGGGAATGTCAAGGAGGAGCTTCAACTGAGATGCGACCAACTTCTTGGGATTTCCCGAACACTGACGCTTTGAATAGCTGCATAAGCGAAAATCAAAGTGCTGAAGAGACCTACGATGCACTTGCTGACGCAAGAGATTCATACAGGCAGCACTTCTCCAACTGTTCGAGTTTTTCCGTTATCTAAAAGAGAAATTAGAGGGAAACGGAATACATTTTGACTGAATTCCTTCATATGGAGAATGTTGTCAGAAGCTTCGATGACATCACGGTGACGTTCACCAACGAGAAAGCGGAGTTCCATCTTCTTGCTCTCGACGTCGTTCCTGAGCTGTTTCTTAGAGGACGAATAGAGAACTAACCTTATTTCCATGCAGATACGTCGTACCTCGTCTATGGTGTGGTTTTCAAAAATTTCTGTAACAGAGGCCTCCATCTCACAGACACCACACTAGTTTGGACAAGGACACGACCACAATAATCCCAAACAAAATCAAAACAAATTGAGTAACTGGTTACTGAAGGTACGATTGCAACCAGAATTTTAGTCTATTGCATGACAACTTAGATACACAGATCATTTTCAGTCGATTGGATAAATGACAAAGCGAAGCCCAAACACCTTAAGCGTGACCGAAGGCCTCCTATAATGGCAAGCGTTCGTCACCCACTGCACCATTTGAAAATGTGATAAAGGTGTTCCTGTAAACATGAACTTGAGAACAACCGAAGAACGAGAGTAGTATCAAAATTTACCCGAACACGTTGTACAAAATTGCTTACATTTACTTAAGCATGCTAAGAAGTGGAAAGGGCTCCCTAATCATTTAAAAATAAATCATGAGACTCAAGATCCGTCAACGACCAAATATTAATTGCAAAAGCACATTGTCCAAGATCTTAAATGGTAATATTCAAAACAACCTGGATAGGCTAAATTAGCAACAATCAAAGATTGCTTATAAGTGCACGGCTGTGATTGGGTAAATGTTTGGTTTATGACAAAAAATTAATCGATCTTTTAAACAAAAGGCAATTACTTGGCCAAAAGCACTGTAACATGTTTGTTGTTTGGTTGGTCCTTGGGTTTGGCAAGGACCACTTTGTGTCGCCACCACCAACCCTTTCTGTATGTTGAGCATATACGTTCTGCCCAAGCATTATGCATTCTTTTGTCTTAATTGAAGTTTCGCAGCACCACAACACCGCTCATTAGCGCTCACCATGTACAGTAGCTATTTCTCACAATTTCACTGGAGTAAAAACATGAAAATTTATTGAAATACTTTGTCGATATGAATGTCGGTTTAGGTCACGGACTTGGAGAGGCTGTATTGCCCGTGACAGGAAGCTGGCCTCCAGGCCATGCAAGCAGCTCCATTCTCTTTCTGTTTGCTAAATACATTCATTCCGCTTAAGTTTTATGTCTACCTTTTCCTGTAAGGGAGTCTTTGGACGCTACAAAAGATGAAAAATGACGATAAATTAAAAATACACTAACCCTACCCCGAAAGAATAGCGTTAAATCCTACTCTTAGACCGTCTAGCTATGGGCGCGCGTGGTGGTCAGCAGAAACCCCCGTCTCTGAATTCAGTTCTTAAACCAGATAAAACTCCGATGTAGCGTCCCGAGCCTCCCCTTAAGGTAAAAGAAGGCGCAGTACTAGGGCAGAATATACATATTCCGCGAACAGAGGACTTGGGGGCTGTTGGCACGGCCCGGAGGCCGACCAACCGGCTAGAACAAGATGGCCACCCAAGTGACCTAAACCGGTAGTTCGAACAAACAAAGTATTACACAGCCCCTCTCCTCCTTCGAGCGTCGTCCCCGACGCTCCCCTTCGTCCGCCTCCCGTGTCAGCCATCACAACGTAATCAGTGCTGCGAGAAGCACCCACGAGCTAACCGTCCCAGTCGTCGAGGCTCGAACGCATGTGTTCCTGTAGTGCCATCAATTCCGCGTAGCACTCAGTGCAGCAAATGCGCGCCTCTTGGCCCTCCTCTGGGCTTGGAGTCCACGGCTAGTGTCGCTTCAGTTGTTAATAGCTTTCCTGTCCAACACGAGGGCGAGGGAGATGTCGAAGATGAACGTCGATCTCGACCCTTCTGTTACAAGATGCCAAAGGTTCTCCCCTCCGTAGCACATGTACTTCTTTCACAACGCCGACGTTTGCCAGAAACGGCATGGAGCAGGATAAAATGCATCAAAGTCGGGTCCGCTTTCCGCTGCCACCAATGTAGCGTCCCGAGGCTCCCCTTAAGGTAAAAGAAGGTGCAGTTCTAGGGCAGAATATATATATTCCGGGAACAGAGGACTTGGGGGCTGTTGGCACGGCCCGGAGGCTGACCAACCGGCTAGAACAAGATGGCCACCCAAGTGACCTAAACCGGTAGTTCGAACAAACGAAGTATTGCATCCAGATCTAGTAGAAATGCTTCGGGAAATCAGTGCAGCTGCAAACATGTGTCGCCTCAGTTGTATAGAAATCTAATAACTGGCAAATGGCTCGTGGGTATTTTCATCCAGCACCTATTATATTGTGATGGCTATCGTGGAAGACTTACAGTGGGCAGCGTCGAGAATGACGTTCATAAGAACAGGGAGCCACTTAATACTTTGTTTGGTTGACTGTTATTTTAAGCTACGAACTTGGGGTAGCCATAGTGCCTGTGACTAAAGGCCAACCTTTGGACCATGCCAGCAGCCCCAATCACTTTATGTTTGCTAAAATATATACATGTATTCTGTAGAAGTATTATGTTCTTTATTTTCTTTAAGAAACTCCCAAAACGCTCCAGATATGCTCCAGAAACGAGTAACTGGGAGATATTTAGTTGTTTAAAAAACATTAATTCCTTTAGGCAGCAAAAATTTCCTCTTTAGAGTTCTTGTAGCGTTCATGCAATGCTTAGTTTGACTGCTTGTTTCGATTCCGGTGGATTGGGCGACTAGTTTCCCAGCCGTATGATTTGGACTCCGGGTGATGCTGGCGGTCGCGTTTCCTCTGTTTGCTATATATGTACATATACATAAATGCTTTCAGAATGCATTATTGATGCTGGTGGTGAGTTCCTGCCGCTTTTTTACTGGTACTTGTTTCGCCAGCAGTTGCGGCCCGGTGCATTTATTTAGATAGTGCTCCTAGTTGTGAAATGTGCTGCTGCATCGACGCTTCGTTGCCGAGTTATTTTTCGTTTGATAGTTTCCGGGGCCCAAGTTCGGCGTCTTTTTTAATTTCGATACATACAAGGTGAGTTTCTTGATGAGGACAGCAGGAGCCATCTGACGATTCCATTCTTTTCGGGCAGGAGTCGATGACAATCTATCCTTGCTCTGATTGGTTATGCCTTCATTTTCTTTTGCATTTTAGGCGTAATTGTGGTGAATTTGGTTTCTTTACTGCGGTAAGCTTATCTTCCCCCACTTGGAGTGTTGATTTAATTGAAATGTATCAAAATAATTAGTGGGTTTATTTTCGGAGATGGTGTTCTGTGGAAGTTGGAGATTTGGTGTTGCGCGCAGCTGCCGAAACGCGGAATCCCTGCATCTCGGATGTTCCGATGGTTCTTCTTTGTGAAATTGTTCTGTTCTGGTTGAAGTTAGTATTTTGGGTACCTGTTGTTTGGGAGGTCAATTGATTGCGCTGGTAAAGCATGGTTCTTGTTCGCGTGATTGGTGAGGCATTCAATTGTGTCAACACTCTTAATTGCGTACCCTTACTTTCGTTTAGCTCTTCATTGCAAGGGGCTGTTCATTTTTGCTCCGGGCTCTGCCCCGATTTGGTTGGGCATGTCGCCGTTTCTCCGATGCACTTTTGTGCAGATACTTCGGGTTCCGTAATTCTCCCCCTTTCTCAGCAGACACCGTACTTGTCCGTGGTAAGTTAGTGAAAGGTGGCACACATCTCTAGACCAGCTTCCACTCAGACAGGCCTAGAATGCGGGGGATTCCGTCCACTCTACCTGTGGATTGTTTTTGCCCGCAGACGTGCGGATTAGCTGCATCGCTGGCAGGGTTGAGTACTATTGCGGGACGTAGCGAAGCACCACGACACTCCAATTCTAAAACTATTCCCAGGATGTTGGTTCCCACGCGCGATGAGTGCGGCGCGTTCATGATGCTGTTCAAGCGCTTCGACTGGAGCAACTCAACGCGAGAATTTTCGAGTTGGAAGGGTCGCCAGTTGCGCCAATGCCAGAATTCTGGGATCTATGGTTGTTCATGTATCGGTTTTAGTTCCAAAACGCTGAAATCGGCATTGTCTTCCACGGCAGAAGCGACGCTGATCACCACCAATGAATGTGTCACCCCTGAACGTGCCATCGTTATGATATTACGCTTTGATCAATAAATGCATTTGCAAAACATTGATTTTTACACACAAGATCAGGGGAAATGAATCTATCGTACAGCTGAAAGACTTGGTCAGTCAAAACAGATTGAAGGAGACTGGGGATGTCATTCATTGAAGCCCCGGCTCAAGTGAGCAATGATAGCGTTTGCCTTCTCAGCCGCCACGTTGTAGTCGGCCGCATTGTCACGCAGAAAGGTCTCGCACCGCGCCCGCAGACTGGCTAGGTCGGGGTAATCCGCAGACGCGCAGCTACGAACATTTAGAAGAGTGAAGAAGATGCTGCGCCAGATCTCAATCGCTCGATAGACACGGCTACAAAAGATGGGACGATAGAAGTACTTGGCATGCCCTCACGAGAAGGTAGCACATGGGAAGTTGGGGGTCAACGTAGGTCGCGAAGATACCTGTCTGGCGGGGCTTTGCATATGAAAAAGGGCAAGGGTAGAACAACGAAAAAGAATTGGTGTAGGTAGTCAAGCTGGTCCGTTACTCGCTGAGCGCTGCTGAGGCTCATTCTTGACGTGGTTAGCCCCAATTATTCTAGCCTCTCAATAGCAGCGCACAATCTTGCGCTATCAACAATAGAGCATCTTCCCAACTAGACAACCATTTTGGGTTGTCTTTCTACCGCAGTAAGCCCCCGATCAACTACGTGTTCCTCAGATATGAATTCATATCCCTATCAGCGGAGGTGGAAAAAATATTTGGTTATAAAAAGCCAATACCATCCAAAAGAATGATCCGGGAGATGCTATAGCCATAGTGACAGTGAGTGAGCTTACTTTGAACGAGGCAGGACCTTGGGACGCCATTCACCGTTAAAGCAACCCACCTCCATGTAGCGCTTGAAGACCAGGGTGTAGATCACACCGGCGATGTTAAACAAGTCCAGCTGTGTGTTAGAGGGAGTAGGAGAAGGGGAAAGGTAACCATAAGAACAAAAGGCATCGAAAATGGACCGAAACAACAGCAATGGCAATCCTACTACTACCTAGAAATGAAGTTAGATGGAAATTGGAAAGAAAGTAGAAGCTGTGGGCTATCGATGTCTAATAGGCGTTTCGAGGTCGTGAACCCAACTGCAGCTCAGCATTTCATAAGTTTTCTCAAATGATGAACAGACTAATCACTAGTAGATCAAGAGTGTTCCAAAAAGCTGAAAATAAGATAGGATCGTAGTTGTTTGAACTCCTACCGTGGATACCAGAGGCATGGGAACGGCAACGAGAATTCCATCATCAACTGGTAGATCCGTTATTGACTAGGGTAGTGAATTTACAACATGAACCCCTAAATCTATTTTGAAAATGCTTTAAAATGCAGTTTCATGAAAGCCTTCCTCCGATCATTACTTGTAAATGTACGCCGAATGCATTTTTAAATAGATTAAAGTATTTAAATTGGAAGGCTAGTTTTTAACATAGTTAAGCAAACGCTAGAGAAGTCAAAGTAAAGATGATGGATCCAGCGCTGATCGGTCCTGTGTCCAAGTTACCACAACCGAGATGTCCTAAATCGACCCATGGACTCAGTGTATAATGCTGCCTATCTGAGGAATCCAGAAAAAAATTTCCAACCATTTGGTTCCTTTTCAGAGTGGTTGTACAGTTCAAGACCAGTTCACTAGCCCCCACTTCAAGAAAGTCGTTAATCAATGTTACCAGTTCTAAGCCATGCCCGACAAATTGGCACCCAAGCCGATATCTCGATCTCAAAACGATTGTTCGTGTTAAGATCAAATTCAGGGAGTCGAACTCAACAATTGCCAAGGCAGAAGCATTCAGATTCACGATGAGCGAGTCCAAAAACGATCAGTACGTCTCTTTCCTTAAAAACTGTGTACTCCTGATTCTTAATTTTGGAGGAAACGACAAGAGAAACTAAGAAGTGCTTAGAAGGCAAAGTAGTGATGGCAAGACCTGCCTGATAGGTCCACGGCTGACCAGTGAGCATCTCAATGCAAGGGAAGGAGCGTTTCTTTTCCACCTTAAACACCGTGCCCGGTGGAAATCGAGCCATGTCGATGCAGAGCCCGAAATCCAGGAGCACCAGGACCTTCGTGCATCGGCCAGACATTAGACAACTGGTGAAATCGTTGCTCTGTCAAGGGAGAAAATTGTGATTATAAGGGAGTAAGTCTTTGCCAGTCCAAGTTTTTCTCAAAACGACGGTGTAAAACCAAGTAGGTAGATAAATGTCTTGGTGTGGATGGGAAATGATGTATCTCTGACACCTTACTTTTTACTTGAACTGCGAAACAAAATTTAATGTCAGGTAGTTAAAAATGGATGGAATCTTGAGACCCACCAACAAATTTGGTGACAAAGGGTTCAAAATAGATTTAGCAAGTGATCTTCATACCAACCTTCATAAAATCAAATTTGATCAAACTTTGCAATATTATAAGATTCACGTGAATGCTCATGTGTGGAATAAGACGTGGATAATCTCATCGGGCAGGGTTGTGACCACCTGGATACTCGGCAAGTTTAGAGGGTAAGTTCCACTCAAAGGGATGACGTAGAGACCGAAAATGAAGACGCGTGAAAGCTATTAAACATCCCAAGTTAAAAATCGGATAAATAACTTGTCTTGTCGCTTTGTTCATATTCTAACAAGATTTAACGCCGCCAAATAATCATTCTCAATGTTAAATAACAGTCTCCACAAATGATTTTAAAGCTATGCATGAAAAGTAGCCGACAGTGATGCAGACGACAGTTTGTAGTTTATGGGGTTTTGTTTGCTGTTGAATCAAACGTGTTAAACCGAAGATTTCGCAGGTTTAAATCCACCAAAGAACTAAAATCGCGGAAATACGGGGTCGCATAGAAGATTTGATTTAATCCTGATAGCCAATCCTAAAACTAGCCGCAGAGGAAGCGGATGTATCCGCTTGGGATAACTGCAACCTCAAAAAAACATTTCCGATCGGCTTTCTAGAAATTTCAAGTAATTTCCCTCCTGATTGGTTCATATGAAGCGTAGACCGTTCCATCGCATGACAATAACCATTTGACGGCAATTGAAAGCAGTATTACCCCTCCACCCTCTAGCCACCAGGTATGCACGCCTTGACGATACCTCCCCTGCTTACATCTGCACTAAAGCGTACCTTTTTAGCAAGTTGGGAACATTACAGGATTCAGACACAGGCTAAAACAGTATCCATCGCAGGCCCGCACCTGTGAGGCTCTACAGCTTCATTATTAGAATACCTATAAATATGTTAAATAAGTAAGTGTATGAGTTCCACAGCATAAATAAAGGTAGTCAGCGTTATCAGAGGGATCATCCCAAAGTTTACGTTCTATTTGACTGCCCAAAAAGGGGGACTTATGGGAACACGCAATTATTACCAAAAAATATCACGTTTTAAACGGGGTAGAAAACGGTTCAAGAGTGAGTCACCAGCAAATGTAGCGATAAGTTTGGTGGTCCAGCTTCTAATTAACACTGCCGCTGGTTCCTTGAAACAGAATCACTTGCTTAGCACGATTATGAAGTTTTCGGCGGAGCAGCTTGGATTGCTCAACAGATACATGGTAGTTATCTTGCAAGGCAATGAATCACATTCATCCCGCCGCAGTGCGTAGCTCCAATATCCTGCAGTTAATTGAAGCAGACTTTCTTGTTGCATGATACTTGGATAAGCCACCAACAGGTTGAAAAAACGCACATGTAAACATAAATCCTAACTTTGCATTTAGCACTATGGTGTTATCACACGGGTACTCAGAAATAAACGTATCGTTCCTACCCAAAAATTGGGGTTCGCTAGGATTTATAGGCGCCAAAATCCTGAATCAATCCTCTGGAGTGACTGAGGTTCAACAAACGAAAGACCAAATTAAGTTTGTTTAAATCCACTCACAGCCACTCCATCTTCCACCACCCCTTCAGTTGCCACAGTCTCATCCAACGCCGAGACATCCAAAAGGGGGAATCGATCATTGATTCGGAAGTTATCCGGTTTAATATCTCCGTGAATAATTCTTGCATGATTGTGTAACCCTTCGGCAATCCATAGGAGCTCCAGGCTAAGGTAAAGCGCCACAAGCTCTTCCTCATGTCGCAGCAGCGATGGCGGTGATGATGAAGACAAAGTGCGTCTCAGACGGAAGTTCAGAGATGAGTGCGGTGCTCTGCCATTCTTAACCCTTTTCGAACCCACTAGTTGTCGTGGCAAGAGACTGTAGTTTAGCAAATTCAATAGGCCCACCGAGTAGAAGGGCATGAGTAAGCAGGAAAAGTGTCCTACGCTATGAGCGAGTGCCAAAGCGGGACAAATGGAAGGTCGCTGAGGAAGAAAAATGTTCAAATTGTCATAAATAGAAAAGGAAAATGCTTTTAAATGCATGTTTTACTGTGCAAGTTTTATTGGCCCCCTCAATTCAGCTATCATCACAACTTTCCGAACAACCAATTTCAACGATCCTCAGAAATTTTTGCAAGCCGATTGTAGGAATGCCTTCATAATTATCAGTTAAGTTTCCCGTAAAGAACGAAGAAACGACAATATAGCAGGGATATTTGCAACACGACCTATTCGTTCCGCCTAACCGCACACGTCGACAATAAAACTACGTTCGGGATTGTACGCCCTCATAGCGTTTTAAGTGAAAACTCTGATGCTACAACTGCACCCACCACGTCAATAGCGATCCTGCCGTTACGGAAAGCGGAGACAACACGTCGCCTCGCCTCACGCATGTAGTAAAACTCCAGCGGAAAGTCTGGTTCCTCCAACTTAACCACCCGCAGGATGCCGATTGAATCACTTTTGCTAATAATTCGCTGCTGCTGTTCCGGAAAACATCCAACAGTAGTAGTATCCAGGACAGCAGTAGCAGCACATGAACTGACATCCTCAGGGGGAAGGAGACGAACCAGGTAGACAATGCCACAGGTTCCAGAACCAAAACGACACTGTGCCGCGTAACGCTGTTGTCCTGCAATGAAAAAATATCACGATAAGGAAGTTCCACCACTCCAATGCACAGGGAAGTATAATGTCAAAAAAATGTAGTAGTGAATCTGTGAAGGATGAAACTAAACCGAAAGTGAACCATAATTGGCTTGTGATTTAAAAAACTGTTTAAATCAGAAACTGTTGAAACTTTCCGACTTGTTTTTCGTTTCAGACAATGAAAGGCACATTCTCCCGCTTCGGATCGTTAAACACCATTTGCTGAAGCAACCACAACCATAGCCCTGACTGAGATGAGTAAGTGAATAAGGGATGTATTAGTCATCATAAATTTTTGGTCATTGATTACAAAAATCCACACCTTAACCCGTTAAGATTTTCTACACTGTCCTCTAAGTGGACCATGGTGATGGAATTAGGCAACACTTAGTCCGGACTAAAATTTTGACCCCTCAGTAATCTGCATTAATTATGCACATCTTCAATACTATCGAGAATGAGGAACTGGAGGGTATATTTGAACAGAAGTTTGAAGTTAAAATATCAGAAATAGGCGGCACATCCAATCTTGTTTACAGTGGAGATAAGGAGTCACATGAAAAAAAAGATATAGATTCATGATCCAATAATTTTTGTTCCAATCAAATTCAGTAACGGTTCCCGGATTATTATTAGTAACTTTGTGATTTGGAGTGATTCGACCCAACCATCAAAAAGACTGCAATAATAAGAATTTATGGGAGAATTTCGAAAGGCCTGCCCCCCCCCCCCCTCCTAATGTTGCACATTTTACCTGGCATTTCATTGTAAGCAGCCAAAAATTGAGTAGCAGGACTTTAATGACCAAACAAGATTCGAGCTATAAGAGGGAAGGGGGTTTGTACCGGCAATGCTGCAATCATAAAATTCAAAAATAGAAACAATAAATTTTGAAGATTAGTCAGAGGCGCATGTTTGTTTTATCAAATGATGGAAAGACCGTGAGTCCATAAAAACAAAGCCTAGTAATTTACGGCCAAGTATACGTAAAATCAAAATCGGTACTGAAGACATCGAAGGTGTTAATTTGATGCTACGCACGGTAAAATAAATCATTCAGACTTTAAGCCTGTATCAAGCACTATATATAAGGTGCGTCTTAGTCCTAGCTACAGAGGCAGATGAATTGACAGGTGTACCTAACCATAGAAAATGCTTAACACAGTTCGGTAAAATTAATGTTAATAACCATTTTGAATTAAAATCAAACGCGAAATTTTACAGGGACGTAGAAATCTCAGTCAAATACCCGACAATAAAACCTGAACAAAATTAGGGACACTAAATCTTACTCAAAATCTGGTGCACCTGCCACTCACCGAATTGAAAGATGGACTTAGAAGGCGATGCTAGTCTCAGAGCGAAGTAATTTGACCACTCGACCACTCGAGGAGCTACTTTGGTCCAGAATACCTTGGAAAATTTGGAACACCATGGACCCACACCCTCCTCCGTCTCCCTCACTTTCATTGCTTGACCAACCGAAGGCTGCTTTAAAATTAGTTCTCGTATCTATCAAAAAAAAGTCATCTCGCCGTTGAGCGCAATGTTAAAACATGAATGATGACGGCAAAGGAATTGAACCTGTCCAGGGGAGAAAAGCTGAGTGACCACGGCGGGGGAAGTGCTAGTACTGGCGCTCAACGCTTCGCCATGACGTAGCGATTGCTCGAGGAAGTAGTTAGAGGCATCGATAAGATGATGATCCTCTATATTTAGCGGCATCCGCTCCGAAGTGGACAGTTCAGATAGGTCAGACTGACGGTTTTCAGGGAGAACACGCTTCGAGAGGGCACAACTAGCTTCTTTGTTATTGAGACTGTTTTTGCTACCCTCACCAAAATCCAAAGGTGGCTTCTCGAAATGAATCGCCTTTCTATGAGATAAAGGGGAAGACTACGTTATAGCCAACCCGATAATCCTAAATGGTATCCGAAGGAAAGAATAGAACTTAAACCAAGCTCCTCTTCACATAAAATAACAGCTGCTGCATTAATGCAAGAAAGGGGGCCTTTAAAATAAAAAAAAAAGGCTCGATAATAAATTGGAACTTTATCCGAAAGGGATTTACTCGGAGTTAAACCCCTATACCTATGTTAAGTAACAGTTCATAATTGAGGGGTTTTGAAAAATCATAAAATAGTAAAGTCAGCCACATTGGATATATTTCCCGCACAATAATGGAGTGCACCGTAACTCGCCTTAAACGACAAGGACAAACGTGTTCAAGCGAAGAATTCGACTCCTCATAGGTATTCAACGATTTTTTCTGAAGCAAACCACGCAAAAATCAAATAAGACAAATTATAAGCCCAAAACTCGTCGTCATAAGCGAGTATAAGAGTTCAACGAATTCACACTTTTGTCACTTAAAGGCCTGTATCGTGGCAGCACATAAACAGTTGTAAAGGGTGAAACTCGTGATTCATGTTAAGCGGACCTCTGTCGCATTCGTAATTTCACCCAAAAGGTACTTGATTTGGATGTAGACCTCAGCAGAGGTAAATGGGTCATCCCACACGGTTGACATGTGCTCCTCACCGTCTAAGTAAACAAAGTGCATAAAACAAAAGGAAGTATTCTGCGAAAACTCAAGAGTGCGTAATTGCTAAACGAAAGCATTAACGATTCCAGAAACAAAAGGGGACAAAAACAAGTATCAATGTTTTGCAGATCTAAAAGCTAAGATGAAGGTATCTACAGCATAGCATAGAAGCATAGCAAAATTATATTTTACTAAAAATTCCGGACAACTACGACTGTATAAGAAGACAATTAGGTTTACTTCTGGACATAAGATGTCGTGCATATCGCTGCATGAGAAATGCCTCCATGGGTAACTCTGATCGGCTGGAAACGAGTCCAAGGATCGAAGTAACTTCATCAAATGGAGATCTAAAACGGCGTTGGAACCAAATCTCGCCCCTAGCCTCTTCAAAGCACTGTTCGCCATCATGTCCGCACAGCAACTGCAGAAAAGAGACAGCTAGACGAAACTCCATACTTTGTGACCCGTTCCCGAAAACAAGTAAACATACCTGTAGAGTGCACGCAAAGACCTCAGGCTTCATTTGAAGGTAGAAACCTAAGGTGTCTAAAATATACCAGATAACTGAAATCAGGTAGACAGCGACATAGTCTTTAAATGATCAAGTAATAGTATAATGCTGGAAAAACTGCACTTGTACACGGTACTGAAAGGAACTAAATGCTCCAATACCAAATAGCGATAATATAGCAAGTAAACGCCGCGCCATAATGCAACTCGAAACTCATGTAGAGCAATGGATGTATGTACGCGCAGAACCAGTGCAAGAGTCGCAAAAGGATTGAAAGTTATTAGCTCAATAAGTTGTTTTAAAACAACAGTACACCAATAAAAGCAGGCTAATAGATCCAACCTCCGCAATACCAAAAGCACCTGATATTCACTTTCACCGATTGAAGGGTTGTCATGCTATCAATACGTTAAAACAGCCTTGAACCGATCAAAATTCCAGTATTTATTGCGTTCTTCGTATCGAAATAGTGGATGCAATGTCCGAATGAAGTTTTACCATTATGGTGCTTGTTACATCCAAGTTGGTGTGACGTGTTAAAAGTCATGAGACATATATCATAGAATATAGCTTAAGTCTTTGAACCAAAATGCAAGTGTGCTTAGTTGTGAGGATCCAGAATGCAAAATGACGTTTTAGATGCAGAAATTTAAGTAATGGCCATCCAAAAATATGGTCTAAACTTAATTTTAAAAGTTGCCTGCAGGTAAAAGACAAATGCGTTTAATTATGCCTTTTTTCTGCTCGAATTCAATAGTAAACACCTTTACACTTGTAGCGTCTCGAGACTCCCCTTAAGGTAAAAGAAGGCGCAGTACTAGGGCAGAATATACATATTCCGCGAACAGAGGACTTGGGGGCTGTTGGCACGGCCCGGAGGCCGACCAACCGGCTAGAACAAGATGGCCACCCAAGTGACCTAAACCGGTAGTTCGAACAAACAAAGTATTACACAGCCCCTCTCCTCCTTCGAGCGTCGTCCCCGACGCTCCCCTTCGTCCGCCTCCCGTGTCAGCCATCACAACGTAATCAGTGCTGCGAGAAGCACCCACGAGCTAACCGTCCCAGTCGTCGAGGCTCGAACGCATGTGTTCCTGTAGTGCCATCAATTCCGCGTAGCACTCAGTGCAGCAAATGCGCGCCTCTTGGCCCTCCTCTGGGCTTGGAGTCCACGGCTAGTGTCGCTTCAGTTGTTAATAGCTTTCCTGTCCAACACGAGGGCGAGGGAGATGTCGAAGATGAACGTCGATCTCGACCCTTCTGTTACAAGATGCCAAAGGTTCTCCCCTCCGTAGCACATGTACTTCTTTCACAACGCCGACGTTTGCCAGAAACGGCATGGAGCAGGATAAAATGCATCAAAGTCGGGTCCGCTTTCCGCTGCCACCAATGTAGCGTCCCGAGGCTCCCCTTAAGGTAAAAGAAGGTGCAGTTCTAGGGCAGAATATATATATTCCGGGAACAGAGGACTTGGGGGCTGTTGGCACGGCCCGGAGGCTGACCAACCGGCTAGAACAAGATGGCCACCCAAGTGACCTAAACCGGTAGTTCGAACAAACAAAGTATTACAACACCTATCCTAAAAATGACAAAAGTTCCATACTTACAGAAGATCCTGTGGTGCAAATGGCATGGCTTGAGGGCCAAGCACTGCCAGGCATATAATCGCGATGATCTTAAGCGACTCTTTAACAAAATTAAGAGTTAAACAAATACCGAATCGTCCGAATGTCTATGGCACACATCGGAAATCATCCAACCTCGAAATTCTTCGGGCTTGTATGCAATTACGTTCCCTATTGCGCACTACCAACCCTTGACCACTTCCAGTTAATTCACAACTTAATTGGCTCTGCAGCCCAGGCGATCCCCACCTCTCTCCTCCGGCGGTGGCCGGTGCCCCTGCAGCATTGTGAGCCCGCTACCCCGCCCCCCTCCGGGCACACCACTTGCGACCCAACCCCGCTCTGGACTCAAAGGCGGCACCAGACTGCTGGACCCCAGCTTAGAGAAGCGCAACCTCCACGCCCGTGGCGGCAATGCAGACGAGAAGGAACTTGAACGGGAGCCTGCCCCAGGCCGCACGTAGCGCGAGGCCCACTCCCGCTACGTAAAGCGGCGCGATGTGACACCCCCCACGCCCGCCAGCGGTTTCCAGGACAGTGTCTATGTGCATAACAACTAAGGTACCAGTCCAACCCCCATCCTGAGCCAACACTGGCCAAAAGGGTGGACCACCCCACAGCACAACAACTCAGCGACCGAATGTCTAACCTGTTCGCAGTGCAGCCGCGTCGACGCAAGAAGACTCCAACGGCAGCATCGTCGCAAAATTGTTTATGAATTTGGATAAACTGATAAAAAATGGGTGCTACTATGGTCGTTTTACGCATTACAAGGGTAGCGGGATGATTAATACGAAATGCAGGAACGCAGAGGGAATCGAGAATAGGACGACATCGACTTGGTACAAGGAAAACACGCGCATATTCTGTTTACACTTGATCAACTACCTCCCACTCCGACTTATCTTCATTCTTCTGTGCACCTCTCAACGCCGCGTCGTCGTCGGTGACAGCAGCAACACAATCCTCATCTTTCAAAGATTTTCCAGACAAATCCGTCGCATCGAGAGACTCACGTTTCGCCTTTTCAACTTCAGCCGCCGCCTTTTCAGTCTCACGCTTAACCTTCTCCTTCTCAAATTGCTTATCAATTTCACTCACTACGCTCGTCATGAGCTCCCGCGAGTGCCTTAACAAGTAGTTGTAGGTCGCAACAAGGCTCTTGTTATCTCGGCTTGCTCGCTGTTCCTCACGCAACTTTTCTTGGAGTTCACGGTTCTCTTTCTTGAGCCGGTCTTCGAAGTCCTTGCAGACGTTCAAGCGGGACCGGGTCCTTTCAAGTTCTTCCTTAATCTGGAAAAATTGGAATTCCATAGACTTTTTACATTCTTCAGCAACTTCAACGCGCTTGAGAAGCTCCTCACCACCAACAGAAGAAGCGACCATTATTCTAAAAAGCACGCTTGTTAAACAAGCAGTAACTAAGGGCTTACCTCGAAGCGCCTTGAGGTTTTTCACCACCGAAGAGAAGATCATTCCCAGCTGCAAGATCACGAACGAACTCGGAATCAGAGGAATTCAGCTTCAACGTTGCAACGTCATTGGGATCTCCTTCAACGACAGCATGATCAGTCAAGTTTCTAAAGCGCACACTTTCGCGATGCGACACCTTGGATACGAGTTTTCTCATTTGGGCCTTGGAATAACCCAGATTAAGAAGGTGCAGAATAGTCGTAAGGTCGTGATCACGAATAAACCCAGCGTGACCGAGGTCGAAGAAGGTAAACGCGAAAAGTAAATCAAAGTCAACGGTACGACGCATCTTTCGCTGCTTGCTTGATTCCTCCTCATCACCTGCCGGAGACAACTCCTCGTAGTCGTCGTCACGTCGGCGCTTGGAGTCCGGCTCATCGTGACCATTCTGTTCCGACCTTCAAGTAAGGAGAACGGCAAATGAAGGAACTGACATGCACGATCGGAAAGGAGATCTACCACCCTATCCTCCCTCGATTTCCCCTTCACCTTCCCCCCGGAAACGAAGCCTTTCGCCTGACCCTGTGAGTACGCTCAACTACTAGTTGTAGGAGTAGTGTAGCACAATAAGTTGCCTCGTACTTTCCATCCTTTTCAGGAGCAGAGTAGATGGCCTTGAAGATAGTGAAAGCGCAGTCACGCTGCATCATGGTATGGAACTGCTCCGCAAACAGAGACACTTCAAAGTTGAGTTCCTTCTGCTCCTCACCCTGGTAGTTGAGGAGAGAATGAAGTGAGACGCGGTGACAATCGAAACGACCACCACGCGCCGCTCTGTTAGGGTGAACAAGGATAGCCGGCTTATCGCCCAACCGATAGAGGCGCTCCAAGCGACGGCGTTCTTTTTCTGACATATCCTTCGATAGATGTTGCTGATGCTGATACTCTTCCTTTGGCTGCCCGGAGGCTTCAGCCAGATTAGACGAGGCATCTTCGGCTGCAGTAACAAGCAAAAAATGAAGACGTTAACCGGCAGTGCTCTCTCCAAGCAATCTCCTCTCCACAAAGACCCCGATTCTTCGCAACTGATTATTCAAGCAAATACGCGCGATTTTTCGGGGTAGACACCGTACTGGGAAAGACGCAAAGCACTACACTTACCCACCACCTTGGCGGATTCCTCTGTTGCCGACGTTTCAGCATGTTTCAATTCGGTCACCTCAGCCTTTCTCTCATCATCAAGCGCGTTCTGCAGGCGACACACGAGGCTGGCCTTAACACCCTTGCAGTCAAGATTGCGAGCACTCAACTCGGCCCTCAGTTCCGTCACCTAGTCGCAGAGTCGTGATTTTACTCGTCAAGCACTTACCTTCATGCTATTAACATCCAATTTTGAATAATGGGTAGGTTCTCTTTCAGCTTGTCCAGCGTGGGAGCCCTCTTGGCTTTCATCTAAGACTGATTCGGAGACTTGCGCAGTCTCCAATGACTCAGGAGCAGGTTGCTCAGACTTGGTAGGTTCTTCCACCCTCTCTGAACCCGGAGACTCAAAGAGCTTTTGAAAAGTGTCTGCGTACATCTTTTTCGTCTTTCCCCACTCCTCCTCAGACGGCACAAGATGGGAAATGTCGGGGATGAAGAAGACGACAACTTCCTGCTTATCCTCACTGATTTCGCGTTCCTCCTCCTCCTCGATCATCGTGGGAGCCTTCGTAGCAGCAGCGCGATAGTAGCGAATCTCGAGGAAGCGAACCCTTTAAGAACAAGAGCAAGATAGGCTAAGTGTCCTTACCACTCGGTTACAGATGACAGATCTACGCCAGTGAACCCCTTGAAAGTCCTAATGGCTGTGTTAATAAGCGTTTGCGAGTTGCTATCCGGATCTGGGCCATCCAGACTGGGTGACCAGGGGCCTCCAATAGCCAGTGTCTCACTCTTCGACTTTCCACCGACTAAAAAGTGTATATTCTTAATGGCCGGAATCTTTTCAGAATCAACCTTCTCATCAGCAGCACGGAAGGTTTGTTTATACAAATCGCCTAGCTCAGGTGAGGCAACCGGCATTACACGAACCGAATACGAGTAATCCGCATCCGGAACGTTCAGAGCATTAGTCGGATGAACATAGTGTGCTTCCACATCCTTGTGTAAAATCTGGACAGCAGAAGTAATAAACATTTAAGTAGAGAACCTACATACACATCCGATTTAGTGGCAATCTGCATTGGCTCGTGCAACGGGAACGCCTCCTGCCACGTGAAACAAGCCTTGGAAAAATCACCAGGAACATTAAGATTGTAGTGCATAAGTCTGAGTTCAGGAACCGTCGCAGACTTTAAAGTGAGTGGAAGTTTGGGGAATTTCACCTCGTAGCGGCCGGTATATTGGGGTCGCCTACCAGATCTGCTATCCTTGCGTTGGTAGGCGTCATGACCGTGGGACCGCCGATCGCCAACCGGACTCCTGCCCCTTGGACGCTTGCCACCACGATAATCATCGCGCGGACGCCTGTAAGCATCGTCCCGATAACCCGTACCACTATACGGCTTCCCCATTGGGTTATTTGTGTAGATGGGCCGCCTGTCCATAGGATTAACATAGTATCCCATATTGGCACCCATCGCAGGAGCACTTGGACCCATGTACCCCCCACCAACACTATACCCGGGACCTTACAAGGTACGTAAACGCATACACCAACACGAAATTACCATTTCGCCCCCAACTGCGACCAGCCATATTAGCCAAACGGAGTACTGAAACCGACGGTCGAGGAATTTAAACAAGTATCAAATCAGTATGCACGCTTTTGGAGTTCAATGAGCAATAGGGAAATATATGTGCTTACAATAAATCTATAATGTGCCTAGAATTTTTACTAATTTAAAAGAAGTGTCAGATAGCATGGTGTTCTGCTCGGTCAATCTATTAAAAATCCAGGACCATAAACAGCACATCGGCTTTTTTAAAAGTAATAATACTAAGTCATTCCCTTTAAAATAGGCCCATGAAAATGAGTCCCGGCTAAGGTTAGAGACTCCATATGAATAGCAGTAGCTCAATTTGACTGAATTACTAAAATATATTCACACATGGCCACAAATCACAAAATGCCTAACGGTTAAGGAAATAATTCCAGTTGAAATATTGTGTGATCTAGCCGCCAAAAAAGCGACCTTAGTGCGACACCAAAACCTTCGCTGCTGAAAGAATGTCACGGAGCGGAAATACAGCGTGCGGTGGCCGAAGTGTTCACCCTTGCAACGCACAGTTCTACTGAATGCTGAATCGAGTCATTCCAAAAGCTTCTTTAGGTATTCTTCCGCGTCGGTCATCGCAATAGACTACTTGCAAGCTTGATGGATGGGTGATAAATTAATGATTTACTACTGTCAGGGATCGAACGCCATTTCGCGATGGGGGCTACTCGTGTTCCTTTCGCTAAACTAAGGGAAATTGGGCTGAAATTTGTCGCACACGACAGAGTACGAGATTTAATATGGCTTCACAATGCCGCTATTTTACAGCCCTTCTACCTTTTACACTTTACTGCTGCTCATCCGTTTGAATAAAATTTGGACCACACATGTGGAGGGAGTGTTATCCGTTCACATAACATTAGCATGTAATTACCGTAGACAGCTTCAGAAACAAATTTTTCATGTAGTTCAAGCCTCGTGCCGTCCTGTTTTTCGATAACTTGCATGCAGACCGCGAGGTTAGAATTGCCTAACGTGAACATTCTTCTTAATCCTCCCAGCGAATCCTCACATGCTCACTGTCCGTAGCAAACGCTCTTTTCCGGTCGGGGTCTTGTCCTCAGCCACCGAATCCGAAATGTTTGTCCAATTGGATCAGGTTTGCTCACCATTGCCACCAACAATGCCCTGTGAGAGATTCACGATCTTCATGCAAGTGAGGCCTGAGAGATCCTTTCCACCAGGAATGATTCGCTTGCCAATCACAAGAGCGCTTTTTGACCAATATTCCCTGTCTAAGCCCCTTCCCACCTGCCATTTATACGGATACCACTTGGCACCCCGAAGCGTGAGGGCAGTACTCTTTCACGACCCTCACAAATCCCCAGTATAAATCGCCCAAAAGCAAAATCGCTCCAGCTGTTAGTTCCCTTCGCGCAGAAATGGTCTGCTATAGATATGGTCTTCCAAGCCGACTGTTAACACGGACTTCCGAGCTCCAGAAACTAGTAGGCAATCACGCTTGGGTGCCCAACTCTGCGTTTCGCCTATGGTGAGCTACAACCCTCCCCCTCTTTTGGTTTGCGATTCCCAAGTTGTGAAACCAACGCAAGACAACCAGCCTTGATTCAGCCCATCGCCACATGCTTGGCAATGTCAAAATGTCAATGACATGAAATCAGTACTAAATCGGATATATGCGCCTCAGTGGTAAAATTAATCTAAGACAACCATCCAGACTCCTGTCTATTTTCGCCATTTGTCAACATTGTCGCGTTATAATATTCACCTCCCCTCTTCTAACAAAGGTCGAAGCCGGACTACACGGTTCAGTGCCGAGATCAATGTCTGGCAGCTAGGTGGGGTTCATCAACCCGCTTTCCTCCAAGAAAGTAGTACAAAACGCGGCATATAACATCAAAAGCGGCAAAGATTGCCTGAGTTTTTCACTTTGCGAAAAGAACAGAGCAAGGAAGGGGTAGATGAAAGTGGTATTAGTAGCATAAAGGCCACTGGTAGAAAGGGATGAGAGAACAGTAATAGCTAAAACACCAATAATGTTGATTGTACTACCAGTAGGTGATGGAACAAAAACAGTTCCCGAACAAAAAAGTGAACCATTCTATTCGTAAGGCTTGTGAATAGCCTCCTCGGGCCATTCGTAAAACTCCGGCAAAGCGGAGTCGTATTGAGGCACGTACATTTGGTCTTGTATGTAGGCTTCCAGGTTCTCGGGTTTTGGAATAAGATGAGCCACATCCTGTTCGTAGGCGAACTCCGCGACCCGATGCGCTATCGCCAGTGAGACGGGACGGATTTGGCTAAGCGGCGGAAATACTCGACCCAGCGCTAGGTCCTCCTCTTTCACTTGGTCTGCCAGACTCTATGGCAACGGAAACGAAACTGCTCACTAAAAGATTTGACCGAAAGACTCCAAGCCTAAACACGTTCCGCAAAAGCTCGACATCTGCACAGACGCTGCAGGTCAACAAACATGTCAGAATTCCATTTCATTTTACAATGAAAAGCTGCAGTTGTTTCAATCTTTGAACGCAAAAAGTTCGATGCCAACTTGGAGGAATGAATTTGGCCCTGTTTCACCAACAGCATAATCTACGAGCGAGATTTTCACAACCGATCGAGGATGAAATAACCTAATTGGCACAACGAGATGACTGCAGCCAATAGGAGTAAGGTTCGACGAGTCATCTCAATCTGACATCTGAATTCTAAGCCGTGTTTGTGCGGAATGGGACCAATCCATTAACCTCCATCATAGGTAGTGGGATATCACCCATGCCGAACATCAAAAGGATTTCAACGTTCGACATTCCACGGTAGAGTCCTAAATGCAGTCCAGAAAGCAGTTTATATCATGTTGTGTATCATAAATACAAAAATTCCTGCAAATAGCACAATGACGTAAGCTTGTCCCAATTACATTCTACATTACGTTACTGGAGTTTCAATTAATAACTGTACCTATGGCATCGAATAGCGCTCGTTGACCCGTGTTTGGAATGGTAGAGACTCACTTTTAGGTGGAAAAACAGCCAAGAGCGGAAAACAGCATACCCGAAGCATCAATGATAAGACACAATTTAGGATCATGGATATACAAGAGGACGAGACAAGTGGTACTTAAGTCCCCTATATACGACAAGAATAATCACGAAGTTATCAAGCTGAGAACTCTGTTACGACAACACTCACAAATTGAGATAATGCTTAGTAAAAATATTGCGAGGCCAAAAAAAGAACGCGCCTTATTGCTCAGCAATACATGGGATGAAAGCCCAGCAATAAATGAAGAATAAAGTAGGTGAGATGTTTGGGGGACGTAAATTTCCGAGGTCATTACCGCCTTCTCAACGCCCCAGGTATGTACCGATTTCACTAATTTCAGGCGAAAAATAACCAGATAACCCTAAGGTCACCTCATTCGACAAGGTCATCAGGATTAAGCTACAACACACGCGCAAGCTCGGATAGTAAACACGATGAATATGTGAGTTTGAATGATCGACTGACATCCAATGTGATAACAAAACGTGCACTACAAACCGGTAGCCCAAGTTACTTAATAGCAGTTGGAAAGTTTCGGCAACCGCGACTTATGGCAGCGAAATTGAACTCAATTATTGATCTCGTCCATAGTGAAAAATTCCAAAGTCAACTGCGAGTACGAAACACCCAGTCAGTGGCTAGAAGCAGGTCGTCCCATAGAGCCCCAAACAGTGCAAGTACTCCAAAGATAGAGGAACCTAAAGATTGTGTGACGATTACCAGATAGGATAACCTAACCCGTATTTTTACATAAGTTCATTTGTGAGCAAGTGAATGCAAGTGTTGCCGGCGTTTTTTATTGCCGAGTTGTCTCCAAAAAAAGGACGAAAATGTGCCTTGTTGTAATAACCTGAAAACCATCATGGCACCTGCGAAATTTGACCTTAAAAAGAAACTTTCGGCTCGACATAACCTAAGCAAAAAATTTTACTGTACATATTGAAGCGGAAAAACATGATCAGATTAACAAGCCATTTGCGGCACCGGGGCGAATAAATAATATCAAAATTTAGGGGATAAAAATCAACCACAAGATTCCCTTGACTTCAGAACACTTATATCCTGTTACATCGCATTACTGCAAAGTAGGCATTCAACTCCGGTAACAATCATTAAATGCGGAACAGTAAACGTCACCTGACGTCCAGCTGCGCCCAAGTGCAAGGCTTTTGTAAACATGCCTGTTTAAATTTTGGGCAAAATAGACGTTGATAAAACAACACAAAAAAGCTGTTTTACTTGACTGCGAATCCTATTATCCACCTTCCATTAAGTCTGATTACGTCAGGTGAGGACAAAAAGAACGTGTGCTGCAGGCGATGCTACCAGCGCAATCTAAAAATATTTCCAAAGACACTCCATCGTCCAATTTTCATGTTACAAGTTCCATCTCATCTAGTGTGGAGAAATCTTGACAAAAACTTGATTTACAAACTGAGTTTTCACACCTCTTCATGAGCGCAGGCCAGCAAAAAGTGAGGTCAAATAATCCCTTGGATTATGCACGGTATTAAGCCTTGAATTAACGCCGTGATCAAACTCCAATACAAGAAGGTGGGCAGTCCATCAAAAATTGATTCGTTGGAGAAATTTAAAACAATTAAGGCTACATTTAAGTGAATTGGAGCTAGTCAAATACAAACAGAGCGATACAACACCCCACTGAACATCAATAGAGTAGGTCATTGTTTAAATAAAAGAACAACCCCAAAAACAAAAACTCCCTAATACTAGCATTCATTAGCTATGCTGTGGTCTAAGGCATGTCACAATTACTGGTAGAGTGGAATGGTGCATAAGTATGCCAAATTCTGTACGAGCCCATCATATTTACACTAGACGACGACTCACATCAGCGGCCACAGCGAAGCACTCGTCAGGAATGGGACGTAGTTTGCAGGCGGTAATAGCGAGACCAACACCAGGGAAGATGTATGAGTTGTTACATTGGCCCGGCTTGAAGGTTTTAACCTGTCCACCCACATTCATCGTTACCTCGCCGAAGGGCGAGCCGCTCGCAAAAATACAGGCGCCCTGCAAGTATAAGCGCTTATTATTCATCGCAAAACGCCGTATGTTTTTGAACCATTGATTTAGTGATCAAATTGCAAAAGTTATGACGCTAGTTTAAAACGGGTAACCACTATGTTGCTAAAATTGATTATGAGGAATGTAAATCAAACAAGCTTCCATTTTAGATATTGATCATGCCATCAGTTACCATAAAAAAATCCACTAGCGTGTGAATATGAAAAAAATCATAAAATGACAGCCCGCACACCTCCATGAGTAAATCTGACGCTGCAGAAAAAGGCAGTAGATGGAGCAAGTGATAGTAACATTCAAATCTCACCCAATCGAAAGGCGATAAACAATTCAATGCCAAGGCATGACCAATGGGCATCAAGCTTGGTAGATCTAAGAATCTGTCACACTAGTTCAGATAATGCGATGCATGACCCGGTAAGTGAAATAGAATATCGACTACAGCCTCCAACAAGACACCTACCCCTGTGGTACTGTAGGCTGCCTCAGCCGTGCACTCTGCTTTATCGGTGGGGTTGCTCAACGCAAATATTATCGGGCGATCAATGTTCCTTTTCATCTGTTGTAAAATACGATGAGTAAAAAGGCCGCCCACGCCAGATGCCCCTGCAGGAAAGATGCGAAACACACACGATACGTAACTAAGGCAGCAATACAGAAAAGGGGCACAAAATCCACCACGCACCAATCAGGACGGTGGGTTTGAGTTTGCGAACAATTTCCTCAAGGTTTCGCATCGGTTCAATGTCAGTGCGAGCGAAGGTGGAGTTGTGCTCGTCAAGATTACCCTCCGGGCGGCCCTGTGAGAAAGAAATAAGTTTTGGCGATAGGACCTCCTTCAAGGAATGTTATTGGGCACACCGAAAAGATGAACAATTAGGACGAAAAACTGGATAGGTCATACATCAACTACAAGGTAAAAAAGCTAATATGGGGCATTACCTAAGACTGATTTGAGGTAAAATTCAAGTAATGATAGCGTGAAGAGTAGGGCGAATTCTGCTGAAAGGAGACTAGACCCTCATCATCAGTTGCTACATGCAAAATCGACAAGCTTGGAGATTTACTTAATGGCAGTGATTATTTTCATTCCCCAATAGCCATAAATCAAAATTCAGAATTCAGCTTTTATTAGACACGAATCAATCATTAGCAGAGATACCTTAATCAAGGTCTTTTATCGACCTGAATCGCTTTCTATCCGTAAATGGAATTTGGTTTTAATTCCCATGACTAACGATACAGTGGCCATAGCAATGAGGTGAACACTGCAAGCGACTATCAGCTTCTCAATTATCGAACTATTCGGCGCTAAGTTTGACATTCCACTGCCACGATGCGTTGACGACCATCGAAGTTTAAGTTAATGATTGCCCCAAAACCAATTTTGTGGCTTTAAAATTGACCATCAATGTAACTGTACGTAGCCAGAATAACAGTGGAAAAAGTAGTTGTGAAGGAGCGTTTTATGGATACGAACGATTAACAGGACACATTAATTTAATCAAACGACCTGAAATAAGGCCTGAGGGTGTTGTGAGTTGTTATGATGTAACGGAATGATGACCCTACCAGACCAAGCCTCTTTCGAACATGTTTGTCGCACTTTCTGATAAAAATTGTAGTTTGCACCGCCAAGGAATGTTGTTGCAGCTAAAAATTGTCCTAATGATAGGTATATTCTCTAAAAAAGCAATTTTTGGAATTGGTCCAAGATGAAGCATGAAATGAGACTAAGAATCCAGCATATTTTACTAAGAGTGATCTGCTGGGTAAATCGGATGAACAATTATCACTTATCAAGAATGATGGGAAGACTCCCGCGAATCTGAATACAGAATAAGACAGAGATGACGGGAAGAGGAAACCTCACAAATATGCTGACGACTTGCCCCAAATAATACGCAACATCTCAAATGGGACGAATTAAGTTAGATTTGTGACTCACTTGCACCAATAGACCATCTTTGTCAAACATGTAGATTTTATTGATAGCGTCGCATTCTGGGACGCCATGCATAACCATAGCGGTCTTCAGGAGATGTGCGATACCACTAGCAGCCTAGGCAAGAGCGAAACAATAAGGGAAGAGACTTTACAACGGTGAGAGTACAGTGCATATGTGTTGATGTGAGCGGCCCATCGCTTACTTCACCAGCGCCAACAAAGAGGTACGTGTCGTCAGACAGTCGACGACTCGTCAGGCGCCCAGCGGCAATCAGACCGGCGACCGTCACAGAGGCGGTACCTGCAAAGGATTGAGCAAATACTTTCCCAGGAAAACTAGCGCTAACAAATTAAGGCTTTAAAAAGTGCTCAAGATATCTGAAGATGAGTATCAAGCTTCTGAGCCAACAGAATATGTCTGAATAGGGAATTCATACACCACTGAACCTATGTGCAACTCAGAGATTACTTGTGTAACCTCCGCCACAAAATGCTTCCTAGTTTTCAAAAAGTAAAAATGTGCCTAGTGGGGCATTGAGGTGATTGGCATGGCTAATACGAGCCGTTATTCGAAAAAAAAAAATAATTGGCAACAAACAAAACGCGGATTTAAAGAAAACAACCGAAACCACTACTTCACTAACATGCATCGCAATATTTTGTTTTGTTTTGAGCTCCTAATCAGGGTTTTGGTAACGTCGCCCCGTACCCAACATCACCTGGCTCATCGGCGTGTTTAAACAAGGAAGTTTTGAAACGCCAAGCAGACGAAGTGAAAATACAACTCCTGCAAAAAAAGCCCACTTTTCAGGGCTAAAGCGAAAGCTGCGTTTCCACAAGGCACTCCGAGAGCAGAGGATCATCCTGCCATACATAGGCATTTTGATATTTATTTGTCAAATAAGTGCAGACCAATCTGTCATCATCGTCAGCAGCCTAAACTCGAAACCAACGCACAACGCCCAGTCCGAGTTTGACAGATTTGAAGAGGAACATGAATGCCATTACGAACACCGGTACCATTAGAACAAGGGTAAACCTTGCATATGCGCTTGTAGAGTAGAGGTTAACGAAAACCCCAATGCTCCCTAAGCGGGCAGCGATGCGCCATGCACTTTAGAGCGTGGTCGATACGAACTAACTTACCGAGAGTCGCAAATCCATTGCAAGGATTCTTCAGAACAGAATAGATAGCAAAAAAAACTCACCCTGAATATCGTCGTTGAACGTGCAATAGTCATGACGATATCGTTCAAGAATGCGGTAAGCATTACGGTTGCCAAAGTCCTCGAATTGAACGAGGCAATTGTTGCCATACCTGCAAAAAGATGCATATTAAGCCATTAACAAAAAGAAGGATAGAAGATCAGTTTACCGTCGAACAACGGCACGCATAAAGTTATCCAGCAGTTCTTCATAGCGTGCATCACGAATGCGTTTGTGCGAGATCCCCAGATAGTGCGTATCCTACGAGCAACAAGACTTGTTAGCCACGATCAATACGCTACCCACTTCCAAGTTTAGAAAAAAGATTATACACCTCACTTCTGCGTCACGTAGGTAGAGGTGAATTAATAATTGCACTGCAAAAATCAAACGCTTTATCTACTAGACTAAGAACCGATTATCAAAATCAAATCGGGTCAAGGGAAGCCTATCAACCAACCTTCCACACAAGAAATCCAAATTACTTACATTAAGGAGGTCATGGTTGTCAGACCCAACGTCGAGGACAATAGGAAGGCAGTGCCTTGGATTGACACCAGCCAGGGCAGAGTAGAGAGACAATTTACCCACAGGAATGCCCATACCATAGGCACCCAGGTCACCCAAGCCCAAAATTCGCTCTCCATCAGTGACAACAATGGTCTACAAAAAGATTTAGGACTGATTAATGTGCGAAAAAAATTGCCAGGAATCGTTTACGTTGCAAGCAAACAAAGGCATGAACCATTTTCAAGAGTAGGAAAACTGCACACCAACAAATGCACTAAATCGCACAAATTAGCAGCATTTGATTTCGCTTTGACTTGGGCCCTACTGATCGAGCTCAAAGGGCCGCAAAGATAAGGCACTAGTGAAATAGATCACCAGAAAAGTGAACAAAGTTAATCCAGATACACGGCTAAGACACATGTACACGTGAGGCTGCGCTTGACCGGACAAACCTCACAGACATCCCTGCCTTCTTCTCTCCCCCATACTGTCATGTTTCAAATCGAAGCGTGTCTAATCGTAGGAATGCGGACCTTTTCATCTAGATAACCATAGCTGATATATTACACTTAGCAGTAGGAGAGTAGACAAATGCAGGTACAGGCACGAAGACAATTAAAACCGGCTATTAAAAAAGGTGTAACAGAAGATCATAAACACTTCCTTCAAACCTACACGGACAATTGGTTCTGGCCAATTCTTCAGAATATCATCGATATTATACCGGTCGTGAATGGTAATATAAAGACCCCTGAAATAAACAGTAGGATATGAAATAGATCGATTTATCTGAATGTTTTATCTCTGAAAAATACTAATAAGAAAAAGGCCTGCTAAGCCCGACAAAAAGGGACGAAAAGACTAATAGACACACACCGAGGTCTACGAAAGACGAGACCATATTTTTGGCAGGCCAAGCCCACAGTAGGCGTGTAGATGAGAGGCATACAGTATTCAGTGTGCTCCGTAACAACCTATTCAAAGGTAACGAAAATACTATCGTTGAGTAGCTCGAAAATAGGGCCAGACGACTGCTAGTTAAGGAATATATTCATCACGACAACAAATATAAACAGTTCCACAAGACGACAATTTGAATACCTACCTTGTAGAAAAGGGTTTCATTGCGATCTTGAAGCCCAATTAGAAACATATAACGTTGGAGATTATCCTCTAAACGTCGCAAATTGTTCATCATTTTCTTAACCTGTGCATCGAGATCAGACACGGCGGGGGGGAGAAGGCCATGAATTCCAAGCAACTGCCGTTCTCGAATGGTAAAGGCAGTACCCTATGAGAAGAACAATACTAGAGTTAGGATAAGTACGTTCGATAAGCAGGAAGCCAAGGGATTACTGTAGTGCTTCCCAACTCCCCACAAAAAATTACAAAAAGAAGTGCAATCGCCAATTAGGACAAAACAAGATTAATAATAACCTTATTAGTGACTGGATTCCTCAATACACCAACTCCGTAGCAATGGATCTCAGACGCGAGAAACCTTCTCGAAATAAACTGCACAAATGAACGCCGCATCATCAACTTGAGATCTGATCACGGAAAACGACGCTCCCCGCCTGGTCAACTGACTGAATTAAATGCTGTCACACACACATTAAAACACAACCCATCTAGTTTAAACGTTATATTTAGCACACTTTTGCACGCTAAAATCCGCGCATAAGTAGGGTGTAGCAGCGAATTCGACAATTTCAGGGATTGACCAAAATGAAATTAATTATTCCATTTGTTCAATTAGAATAAAAGCAAGTACACTAAGTAAAAATCTATAAAATAGGAAAGGCACTATGGGACATACCTTATTCATATTTTGTTTGACAAACACTTATATCGTTGCATCAAATATTTGAAGAGTAATATTTTGCGGCTAACCGATTCTGGAGGTTTTGCATGATATCTCGTACTAATAAGCCTCACGTGGCTTCCTTTAAGGCAAAAAGAAGCATCATCCGTGTCGATGATACTTTAATTCCTTTGCTGTTCATTGAACCCACAGTTTCGTTTACAGTCACTTAGTTGGCGGAATTGCCCTTTGCCAAATAGGGTGACCTCAGAACCATACCCTTAGTCTCACTTCCTTCTGTTTGCCGAATGCATTATATATTCTTTTGTCTTCTTTCTTTTTGTCTTCTTTTTTGGGGTGCTACAACACAATTCGACACCCGGCAGGGCTTGGAGTCACTGGCATGTCACGGAAGCTGGCCCACCCGAAGAAAGTACGATGGTGATGCATTATAATAGGGCTCGTGACAAGCAACAAATTATGATGGCCACTCTTTCAAATTGTACGTTTATTGTGACACTCAAAATCACATCTGAAGATGAATGGAGCCACATTGCTAGAACAGAATATGCTTTGCCGACGTGAGAAATGCTGGGACTACTGACATGGTTCGGGTGCCATGCTGCACACAAGAAGTACAATTATTGCAACTTCGGTGCCTGTGAAACCAAAACAGTGTCAAAAATGTTAGCGAAGTTTAATGCTAACGTCATGAAACAGAGGTAAGGAGGTCAGTGTATCCGAAGTTGTTGTTTTTTGTTCACACAATCAGTTATTTCATTATGGCAGTCCATTAAGTGTAGACTATAAAGTGAGCATAGTGGTAATCATTACATCAGCGCATTTTAATGGGCCTAAGACTCTCACTCATGCCGCCTGTCCAATCTCAGTTGCTGATATGGTTCGTCCGAGTTACTGGACTTCGCAGAATGTGTGATATCTGCAACAGGCTCTGAAATTTCAGAATTATTCCTGAATTGGGAAGGGTAAGCATGAATCGCTCAAAATTTCTCCTTTAGATGGAACCAGCTTCAATGTCCGCAAGTTAGTCTGCGGAAATTCTCACATTTTTGATGCAGACATGCCCAAACGAATGTATTTTAAGGGCCGGACAGTCCATTGGGACGTTCCCGAATAGGATGTTTGCAAGCACTGGGCATGGTCCTTCAAACGGTTTGACCTTCAAGAAAATTGCCAATCAGGCATAACTGAGCATCCGTTGTATAGCTCATATCTGCCCTTTTCAGAACACCATAGTAGTACTTTTGGGCGTCGTAATTCAGATTATTTCGCAGAAACGGTAAAACTTGCGAAAGGCCATAGAGGCACTTGTCTCTAACTGTAGTTTGCCAGGATTGCCAGTTGAGGGAAAGAATTCGGCATCGTATGTGCAAGAAGCTAGAGCAGTTAAATCTCAAGGCTTTGTGATTAATGAAATCTTGAGGTGTGTACTAAACAAATATCTGTGAAGGATTCTAACCGTCCAGTACATGTTTTTGCGCTTTTGTATGCGGGTGAGCCTAGCCACGTCCACTGGACTCAAGACACCGAAATGTGGATGACTAAACAGAAGAAATCACCAGTAAGTCGGTGAGAATTAAAGTCAGAACCTGGAGTTTCTTTTCCAGCAGTTAGCTTTGCTAAATGCGTCTTTCGTCAGCGGGAAACGGGCTGTGTCTGCGCCAGTTTGCCATAGTTGTGTCAACATGCAATCCAAAATTGATAGGTCAATCAAGAAAACTTCAAACTATATCACTTGCAGTTTTCTCGCGGTTTGGCAGAAATAAGATATTCTCGCTAGTTGGCTCGAAATAGTGTAGCAGACTTTGGTTAACCTCCGAATCCACGTATCTGTCGAAAACCTTGCTTTTGACCGCCAAGGCAATCTTTACACCCGGAAGACTTTCGCATTGTGTTTGAGCGGATTGATAACTAAGGCCTAGACTTGGCAAGAGCTTCTGCTACGGTTCTGGTAAATTCATTGCATCAGGAAATCGGCCCGAACTGATTGTTTAAGTTCAAACTTGGAGTAGGGAGCTGCTAGTATCCTAATTTTCTTGCTTCACAAGAAATTCGAATTGGCTCGGTACATGAATCAGTGGAGTTCTCCTCAGGCTTTCGCTACGAAATTAAAAACTGCAGGCTCTGCAGAGACGTCTTTTCCAATCATTTGTAAGAAGGGGCTGGTCTATACGAATTCGCCACAAAATCCCGAAGCGCTAATGGTACCCTTTCGTCCCTTGCAGACGAACAAATGAGTAAAAACCTCAAGTTGGTGCTTAGTATTTCAAACTTCAGTAAATCGGTCGCAACAAACTCAGGGTAATAACGTCCCTGGACAAGCAAGACTCGAAACTAGAACCAACTTGATGGAGTAGATGTAAAGAACTCAGTCTGATCAAGACCAAATCGCAGTCTCCCGTGATTAACTAGACACTTATAGCAACATTCGAAATAGCTATTCATTTTGGAACTTTTTAAAGCAGTAAAAAATATACTTTTTAAAGGTGTAAGGAAAGATTTTATCTCCTTCGTGCTTTATGGTGAGATTTATTATTCACTGGTTCATATTATTTAGAAGCATTACAAACTGCAACGCCAATGTCAACAACAGCAGCAAAGTGAGGATGAAATGACAAAAAAAACAAAACCACGAATTAATCTCTAAACCTGAAACCTCTGAACCACGTTCCTCTCTCTTTTAGGGTCCAAAATTTTGGCTTGCTGCGGCTTCGTATAGACCTCCTTAGGCGCTTGTTGATTCGTACAGTCATTGGGGCCTACACCCTTGACATACGACTTAAGAACCGCCTGGGATAATCGATAATTCGGTTGAGATGATGCGGATGGATGCGGTGGGAATGGCGAGATCCGTGAGTTCGAGCACTCGTCAACAAAGATGGGGGAATTTGATGAACCCTCACGCCCTGCGACTTGGTGATATCGATTTTTCTAAAGTAGGGATTGAACACTTCTCATAAGGTATAATCACATATTAAGGAAACATAAGTTCAACCGAAGGAAAAATCGATAGAAAAAATTTCTTGAAAAACCGAAAAGCAGCTGTGACTTTAGCAAAAACGATGTTCTTTTAAGGACCTAGAGATCAGAAATAAAGGATGCCCCAAAATTCATGTGGGAGGTATTTTTGATTTTTGTTATCCATTCATAAAGTAGGTAATATAAGGTTGCCTGCGCATATGAATAGACATGGAACTATGACCTGATGATTAAGTCTCAAAGAAATACAAGAGCTGGTTCAGCACAGCAGCTATCCGCCGAGACCATCATTGCACAACCGAATGAGAGAAAAAGTACGTCTGGAATCTTGGATAATACGCATGTAAGGGTGGTATTGAAAGACTCATCAGCAGCGTTTTAATATTTTGGCTCTGCTGTGTTTGGAAGTGGGGATTCGTTCAAACACATCAGAAGTATCTATGACAAAACGCTTTTCAAGACCCATTTTCAAAACATTCAAATTCACAAATTGAAGATGCAGATTACAAAGATTTGAGAGTAATTCAGGTCAGAGAAAGTGGATATCATTTTAATAAAAACTGCCATTGATAATGAGCTCAGTTCTGTGAAGCTTCCACATAAAATTCCTCTCATGGCAGATGATTTTGCATCTGTGCTGGTGTTTCTTAAAGTGGCAGTTGACATATAAAGTGTACATTCCTTGAACATTGGCCTTTTTTCCAGGTTCTAATGTCCCTTGGCATCTTCAAAGGTAAAATCGCTCAAAGATATGCCTTGTCAACCCATCTATTTATTATTTAATCAGTGAAATTGACACCACTAAATAAATAACTTTGTTATTCACCCATTAAACTAACTCACTGACGACGGGCAAACTACAGTTTCACTATTTTGAAGGCCTAACCACTCACCTCGACTTTATCCTTCCATGTTTTGCTAGCACTTCGAGCACAGGCAATTCGTCTAGCTCGTATTCCCCTGTGTCGGCTGCAGGCGATTTCAACAAGGAGCAACATGAGACCCGCAACGATGCCCACTGCAACCATAATGAAGACACCCGCCATATTAGTCAATTCTAGAGTAGCCGGACTTGACTCCGTCTTGGCGCAATTTTCGCCCTCACCCGAGTTGAATATCCATTGCGTGTCCAGCTGCTCCATGAAACCACCTTGTGAAAATTGAGGAAGAGCACTTCGAGTGGATTACCAGATGATGCCGGGTTATAAAATGAAAATGCCTAGGAGACTGAGAATTTGCACTAAACTTCACCCAAGTCATATTGTGCATCATCCACTCTACCCTACATACCAATTTTTAACGATCAAAGTGGTATCTGGCATTGGTATACTTTCAATTTGAGTAGTGCGGAGTTGTTTCACTAAATCTTCTCTAAGGATGTAGGTGGTACCATTTAATCGTCAGCTACAGAACAGCAGCATACCTTCCATGCTAAAAGTATCTTAGTCCACCTGTGCGCCGAAAATAAAACCCTTTCCGACTCCTTCATACTAAAATCAACAACATAAATTAAGTACGTCCAAAGGATGGGAGATACCGTTTATCAACTAAACTTGAAGAAGTAGAATATCAGATGGTAGTGGTTCGATATGCAACGAATTGCGACAAAAGGGACAAAAGTAATTTGAAATTATAGAATCATCCCTAGAAAAAGGCTTCCAAATTTCTATGAATATGAGCATTAAGGATTTCTATCTGAGGTATCGACTCCTCTTGATGCTGTTTTTTTAGGTAAATATTGAGTTAAATTAGGTAATGAAGGTCTCGAAATTGTGCTTCCACCGGGCAGCATGATCTCCTGGCCATGACAGTAGCCCCTCAGTTCTTCTGTACGCCGGCAATGTATTTGCTATTCTGATATTCTGACTTCTTACTACTCCAGGAAACGCTCGGTACGCTATGTTGGTGGTAGCGAAAAGTAACCTTGAGCCTAATGCCCACCTATGCTAATTTCCATTGATAAATGCTATGCCGTAACGTGAAGGAAGGTCATAGACTGTAAATAGGAAAATCTGTGACGGTCCCTAACAAAGAGGTTGAAAATGAGATCTACCTTCGGCAAGTACCTCAGTTCGATGCTTTAAAGAAATACTATTAACAAATGAGGCAGTGTTGGCCATAAGCCATTAAAAAATTTCACTTGGGAGCTGTCTACCCTAATCGCATGAAGATGTCAATCAGGTTAAAAATGTGATACTTCCTCCATATCTCTACCAGCTAAATAAAACCCAGAGAGATATGGCTGGGCACCACTGGCGTGAAACATTCCACAAAGCAATTTCAATTCTTGTCCTTCATTGAATGACGTTGCCTTTGAGCGAATAAGATGGCCTATGCACTCGTCCTTCCTAAAATGCATTCCCAAGCAGAAAAAAAATCATAGATTTAGTGGCACTGCCACGAGTTATCAGTGGCGTTGCGGTTAGATACTTCAGCTGCACTCAAATTCGATAACTGAAACAGTTGGCTCAGGGGCGTTTACATCACATCACCGATTATACCGCAGCGATCGACTCGTGAGGTCAATCAATAGAATCGCTCAAAACTCTCTGTTTTGGTTTCGTGGACACCTGAAGGGTTTGACGATTCCTTTTCGTAGGGTGGCATGACCTTTTCACCGTATGAATTGTACCACTCAAAGCAAATACTTTAAAAGTCATGTTACCGAGGCTGTTTGTTGACAAAAATGTCCTTTTTACATTCCACACGGTGAATAACGAATGGGTTGCTGCAAAGAATGCATTTTTGAGGGAACAAGTAATAAGAATGTAACAGTTTATTCCTAACCAGAACAACTTTCTCATTGACAGATCCAAAACTACTTACTCTGACCTTTGATTAACTCAGTCATTAGTTTAAACTGACTTAATTACTTCTAATGTAATGCACGCTTGTTCGAATTTATTTTCTTGGCGAAGGTAGAAACAAGAAAAGAGGAGAATGCTACGCTGATATGCATATGCAAATTTTACAAGAGGCAAATTGGAAACCCCATACTAGAAACAAACCGTTTAGAATTAGGTACCATCCTATTACTTTTCACACGTTTATGGCAATAAAGTGGTTTTTCCCACGACTTACGCTCATGAAAGCTGAGGACAGCCTGCGATAGCTCATAGATCCAGGGATTGCCCTTCTTCATAGCTAATCCATATCCTACGCGCCCAAAAACATCCCCTGTGGTCACGAGATCGCAATCCCTTGAAGCTTCGTAATTAAGACGTGCAGAATCCCAAATAAAGGCTTTCAAAACTCCCGACTTTACTGACTAAAATACAAAAAGGGAAATTGAAATAACTCTTGCAACTCAGGCTTTCGAATGTTTGAATAAAAAAATTCCTTAAAATTGACCCTTTTTAAGAAAACTGGGAAAATCAAGCTGCCTTGACGCGATTTCGTCCGACTGACAAATTTTTCTGTGCTAAGGGTACTTCCTAGCTATAAGTTTGGTGCTAGTAAGTATTTGTTAAACATTAGGATCGGACCTGTCTATCGTGCTACTGTACTGTACTTTCGCATGTTAGTCTGCAAGGATTTCGTCTTGTGCTCTATATTTATGAGTAAACCCTTCCATCAAAATCTACGCAAGTTTAAATGCAGATTCTTGAATAATAGGGTCTAGCATGAGCAATATACGCGATTCGTTAAAAATGAGGTAAAATTCTAGTGCCAAAATGATGTACCTTAGGACAATTTTCTCACTACTAATTAAGCACATAATTTGGGTTGCACGCGTCTTTTCTATCGATTGTTGGAAGTTAATCGGTCGATAAACCTGAGCATGCATTCTTTCTTCCACTCAACTACTATTTTAATCTACGGTGAGAAGTCTGTAATTTACATTAAGAACAAATTGTAAATTCATAACATTTCACCCAAAAGTGTTAACAAATTTGTGTTTAGTTAACTCATGAGCCTTTTTTTGACCTGCTGAAATCGTACTGAAATCAGTCTTAAAAAAATTACCACTTTTAATTCCACATTTAAAAGCTATTTCCGTCTAATTATACTTGCCATGATGAGCGTGGAGAGGCTGTGAATGTTCGAACTCCTATTTCTTCTGCATGACTCAATCGATCCTACCACCAAAATCCACTTCTCGACATGGTACTTCTTTTAGTTTCAGACTCAATAATGCCTATAGATTGATTCCATTAATCCCAATGGGCATATAGTACCTTGAGAATTTGGATTTTGGGGGTTATCAGATTCTTCAAATTCTCAAAATTTTGGAATTTTGCAGCACTTTTTTCTCCGGTTAAGCTGCTGTATTTTGTGGTTTTCTTCTAAATTTGCAGAATAATCAAAACGTGTCGCCTTAGTCGAATTCCATCAAGTTGAGCCACTGCGTGAGTCACTCTTGAATTGTCCTCAAAAGTGTTGGCAGCTGAGAATCGTTTGTTGATAATTAAACTGACAACCTACTGACATTGAAGGTATTTATATGCATTTACCTGTATGCCCTCTTCAACTGTGTCCACATTTCGACCTTCCATTGTTCGATAAATGGTGTCAAGTTCCACCTGACTTTTGAAGTACATGTCCACTGAGCTTCCACGAACAGTTGCAAATGTGAAGTCCTTCTGTGGATTTCGAAGCTGAAATGCAGTCAAGAGAGTGACGCTTTAGTTGGCAAAGATCCGAAACCCAGGCTCAGGCTCCTTAAACTTTTTTCACCTATTTTCCTTTTTGTTTTTGTAATCCGATCGTTCAGGTAATGGTCGCAGCTGATTTGAAACATCTAAAGCGAAAAATATGTGCTGTTGTTTGCAATTTCACACCAATTTCTCATGGTGCTCCAAATGAAGGAAATTTATTCCCCTTCTTTGCATAACTGCTCATAAAACTGCAAAAAGAGACGAGTTACCGGATAAGACTGCAAAGTTTCCAAACAGACCAACCCTTTATGAAAAGTTATGGGACCTCCTACCCTTTTCACATCATTTTAATAATCAAAGGCCTATCAGTTTGGTTTGCTAATTGATCTGGATAAGGGTGACGTGTACAGATAGGCAATTAACGGAAAACCATCATTTTTTCATTAAGTCAGCTGTGTGGCCCCAGTGGGGTCAGTTTGCAGGGGGTCAGTGCAGAGTGTTTGTAGTAACCTTGAATCGGTGCAAGCATACTTTGGCTCCAACAAGTTTCCCAAGTTCAGATTGTTAATCGGCTGGCCCTTAATTGACCCAAATTTAATCATTTAAAATAAGCTATCCGTGTTTTGTGGCTTATTTCCCAACGTAAACTGCGCTTCGTGTGGTCTTTTAATCAGGGTGGGATAAGGGATGGGTAATGAAATCAAGCTAGTTCAGAAAATGGGAACCTTGTTCCTTTAAGGTAGCTACTTTTCCTGCTCTAAAAAACTTCACCCACAATTTTAGTGGGACTATATAAAAATAGGCAAGTGGATAGGAAGTCGAGTTGTTAACCACATTATGTGAAATGTGTGTTTATAAAATTTTAATAGAGCATGCCACAAACTGGACCAACGAATCATATAAATAATTGTTTGTGTTAAACATTAACCAATCCGATGTGGTAGGTGAATATTAGAAGGAATCGCCCTTACTTCCTACACGATCACCACATTTTTCAAGGGATTTAAAGGATCATGCTCGAAGGATGTCTACAGTTTACAGTATGCTCGGAATGTATTCTTGGACATGACAAACTGTACAAAAGCTCACTTCCGTCAAATTAAATCCCCACTTTAAGACGTTTTGTTATTTCCACAAAAGTATTGCAGAAGAAGGATGATTTCCCAACTGTCAATACGTTAAACTAACAAGTCATACGCACTTGCTAATGAAATGTTAATTTTGGTGAAAGAGGACTCGTTATTTGTCTAGCATCACTTGAAGCCCGAGGCGACAAGGGGGAATCTTAAATTATTCCACTCAAATCAAAGTCAATTCCAAGTTCAGCCTTCTCAACTCCAAAAATAGCTAATTTATTAGCGGTGAAGAGCCACCCGCCACAAATCGACATACCATATACTGGTACTTTCACAGGATCATTCTAAGTCCGTGATGTATGCTGTGCTTTGGGGATCAGGCACACGTCTACGCTTCACACTTATGTGACACGTATTCTTCGAATGGTACAAATATGAGGATGATTATTTCCCCACTTGCTTCATGTGATACAGATCCTTCATCAGATTCAATAATCCGGATGTACTGTGTTACATGGGCCTGTCTACGAACGCGCTAGTAGATATTAGTGCAAGAGGGCAATAACAAAACTTCGCTATCCTTTACAGAATTGTTATTACGGAGTTAAGCACCACGAGAGGAGTTCTTATTACTCCTTCCCAGTAAGCTACTGAATGAAATAAATCAGTCGAAGACGTGTCAACACGTCGACTGCTTTCAAATTACTACGAGTTCTCCAAGAAGTTAAGTATTGAAGCCTTTTCCACCGAAAACCATAAGTCGTATAGGTGAGATTTGCTTCCTATTGAATATCAAGGTTCAGCTTTTAACACTACTATCCTAGCTAATGAATGTGTATTCGCCGTAAAAATTTGGTCACGACAGCAATCAAAACAAAGAGAAAAGGATTTAGTAGGCAGCCATCTTCTTTACGCTTACGGTTCCAGTATCTCGTGAAGCAGTTCTAGCGTTTGACGTTCATACTATACATAATTTCATTATTCCAATTCTTCTTTACATCCACAAAAATAGGCTTTCTTCTTTAGGAATAACCCTCTTGCTCTCCTTTATCAAAAAAAAATGGTCCGCCTATGCTGAAGTCGTATAACACTGGGCACCTCAATTCTAATGAACAAATTTTTCGATACGAAAGATATTTTTTCACGGAAAATTCTCCACTTTTTCCCGTTACTGAGACGCAGTAACCTAGAATTTTAACATTCAAAAAGGCTAAACAAGGTTTCGAAAAATTAATACGCCGTATTTAATGCCAATGTTGTGCTGACTCACTAAGAAATTTCATGATGCCGCTTCTCCTTCCCTTAACCCTCGATATCAACGTAGAAGTTAGTTAGGAGGGATTTACAAATAAGGCGAATAAGAAGAGAAACTTGTAGCGTTATAGAATTTAAAAATTCGTTATGATTTGTTGAATGAAATAAACAAAACACCAACACTTATTTGGTGGAAGAGAACTTTGGAAATTAGTAATAATTTGGCATTTTATTTGTGCAATGCTCACAGTGATTTTTTGCACCATACGACATCTTCAAAATTAACACCTACTCACCAAAGGACGAAGAAAGGCAGAGACCAACCTGGTGATGGAGAGCAATTTGTTCCTCGATAGCCGATACTTTAGGAGATTGTAAAGAACCAACTAAGACTTGAAGCAGCATCAGTCAAACAAGCAGTGTTATGCATGTTTTACCGTTTCTATTACGACTGTGGTGTTTCCACCCCAAGAAGTGGGGCTTTGTGATGATCCAATTTGAGTGGAGTATTGCCTTTTTCAAAGAGGGATTGGTCTTTCTTTGAATGACTTATCAAAAGCCCTGATGAGTAAAGAGCATTTCTAGAAGAAATCTACTCCATCAAAAGTATTTTCTAGTTGCAATAGTTCCTCCAGTTTTTTTGCCCCTAATTGTTTTAAATTGAGGAAAATTTCTGTAAATCCTATTTTTGGATATTCTAGATGAAATAAATGAGCAAAACTTTGTTAAAGAGGCAAAAATCATAATTGGATTTGGTTATCATGTTTCTGTCATGGGAGAGTATTTCACGATGCCTCTAATCGACTCAGTATTTTGATGTGAACTTAGGCGTGTTGCCATGTTTAAATAATTTGTTTAATTTTGCACGGTCTCCGAATAAATGCAGTAGCTTCTTGGACTTCTTTAAAACTCGAGAAGCCATAATGTTATTTTCCTATCCAGAATAACTGCTAAAGCCATTGATGATGACGCTAAAAATGAAATATTTCAACTCTTCCTAGATAACATCCCATGTACAGGATTGCAATATTTCAAAGTCATTTATTCTTTAGGGAACTTAACAAGGTCGTTTTAGCCTGCAGAGGACCAAGAACCTATAATATTTTATAGAACATTAACAATACAAACAAATTTTAGACCATCCTTTGACATGTAAACTGTTTCCGCAATAATTTTCTGCAAAGATATGTTACAGTTGCAGGTTCACTGGTGCTGCAAAGACATTCATCTATTGTGCAATTTTGGGATTGGTAGTGTGTCGATCAGACAGGCACCCAGGGTGACGCGTTCCACACAGTAACTGAGGTTCCATAATATCCAGGCGAACGGCCGCTCCTGAAATGTTTTCACCGTTCACATGTTTTACTGTTACCCAGCCCCCGGGTACCCCATATCACGGTAATGCGGCTGAAGTCGTCAATCGATATAGACAGGTATCCACAATTTTTGGTTCGTACTCCTCTGTCAATTAGAAATTTCGTCCATTGCCATACACTACCATAGTTGCCTACGCTCGAGATGAACGGCGCCTAAGCTCGAGTGGACTGAAGAAGAGCACTAGCTATTAATGTCTAATTGGGCACAATTGACCGTTGGCCATCTCTGCATCATTTAACCTCGAGAATGACCTCGGCACAATCCCATTCGCAGACTCAGCATATTTTTGAAATAAATAATCCTAAGGGAAATTAGCACGTCCTTTGTCATTGGCTCATATTAGTAGAAGGATTAACTTTTAGTATTTATGAACGATTAAACATCTAAAAAGTTTTAGACAACCTTCTTGAAAAGAAAAATGCTTTGTAATTCATTTTGCAAGGCAAGGTTTCAACTTATGGAGAAGTTGAATGTTAATCTTTGTGCAGGTCAAAGTCCTCGACATTGTGACTATTGCATGGAATATTTTCGTGGGCGTTCAGGCTGTAGAAATTAAAATATAATTGGATAGCTAAAAATTTGACAACCGAATTGACAGAAGACCTTAGTAAAGTAACTTTAATTCTTGTTAAATGACTAAAGATGTTACAGAATTTGATGCGCTGATATGCAAACAAAAACTTGAAGATTTTACTCGTCAATGATGTAACGAACTGACATGGAGATGGTCAAATTTCAAAATTGCCTAGCTACGCGTTAATAGCTTGTCTCGTCAGTCCCGTCGGGCCTGGGCACCAATTATCAAGAGTGTAGGCAACTATGATGGTGTGTTGTTGAAAAAGTGTGTGGTGATGGACAAAGTTGTCGGCAGGCGGAGTAAACTTCAAGAATTGTGGGCACCCAGTTTAATTGTAGACTTCAGCCCCAGTGCCGTGATGAGATACCCAGTCACTCAGTAACAGCAGGACATGCAAGCGCTGACAACGTTGCAAGGAAAACCTTATGCCTAGATACTAGTGATGCTCTTAAGCATAATGGCCTCCCATTCACAGCTTACAACGCACATCAATCATTACAATGGATGCCCAGTTAGCATGTGGAAAGTCTCATTCTAGGCGCCTCACTGATCAACACGCCATCAATCGCAAAATTGCACAAGAGATGAATTTTTCCGTGGAATCTATGAACTCAATGCTAAAGTTCACTAGACTCAACAGTTTCAAAAATCCGTGCACTTCAAACTTCCACTCCTGTACCAACAGGAGAACAGCGTGAAGAAATCAGTACAACTTTTTCGCCTTGAAGTACCAATTTGACTCTAATGTCTCTCATATTTTGAAAGCTAACATCACGAGAGCATTTTAAATTAGCTTTAACCGCACGCTTTGATTTACGCAATTAAATCTCCAGTAAGATAATGTATTTACGGGTTAAGTCCTTCAAGTTGTCTCCTAATGTACCAACCAAACCACGATTAATTTGTCATATGGATTACGTAAACATTATGGGTTGTATACGAAACGGCTGCATTGTAAACGACGCGACCTTCGTTTATTCTCGTTTCAAAAATCTTCCTCTTAGAGATGGTTGAATTTTCATAAAGCTTTACTTCCACACTAATGCATCCCCTTTCTAATGAAAACTACACAACAGGCCTCTTTCATCCCACGAGCCTTCGTGCCGATGGATATCCCATTTTGAACGCATTGCCCCTCTTTTCAAACCACGAGAAGACCTGAGCATTGCTGCGCCAGGCAGTGTGTTTGAGACCGTCGCATGCAAACTGCTATTTCAAACTCATCTTTTGGCAAGTCGTTAAATTCTTACCGCCCCTCATCAAAGTCCTTTAACATGACTAAATCAGTCTCCTTATTTTACTTATTCCAATGAATCTGCTGACCCACTTTAAGGCGACATGCCCTGTCCCTCTCCCACAAACCACACTGACTTTTAGTTAAATCGTCGCCCCATTTGCCCCCAACTTCCTCATGCATTCGTTTAGACCATCCAATATTTCACCAAGTCCATTAGTCGTCAATGCTTGACTGTTGACTACTACCCTCTCACGCAGATACACGAGAAGTGAGAGGCCAATGAGTCACTCACAAGTCTATCCCCTGCAAATCATGCGTAAAAATACGTGTTAGAGGTGTCAGTGAAAAAGTCGGTTTTCCCGCTAAACCTGAAAAGTCATTTGTGGATGAGTTGATTTTGCGTTTCGCACAGCCAATCCCCTTACTCACGAGTCTCGACGACGATGAGGATAGTCGATCTCATCGCCTCAGCATCGTCTCCTGTAGGCAGTGTCCTCCGTAGGCGCCTTAGAGACTGACGATGATGTGCGCTTAAACAAGTGACTGCTTGTTTACGTAAGCCACTTTAGTGGGTGATGTATAGGTTGACAACTTGACCACCCTGACGTTAAATTAATTTATAAACAAAAACAGTTGAGAGCCTACTTCTGTTTGATCATTGCCATCTTCGACTTACGTTAGACGTATTTTCCGGAGGTACCAACTTGATGCCAGACACTGCTAACAAAGCCAGTCATATTTTGCATTACCCTTGGCACATTTGTGAAAAAGATAATTTAAAATTGGCGTTTCATTTATGCGTTAGTTTCAAAAATCCTTTCTAATAATGCTTTGGAATTTAAAATTTGATTCCAAAATAAAGATCATTATAAAAAACTGAATTTTCCTAAGGGGTCCTTCTGATCTCATTGGCAGTAATTTATTGCTGCCTAGGCAATGACTGCACGGGTAGATAATGCAAGGGTGTTGCGACCAGCAAATAAAATTTACTACAGTGCAAATAAAGTTTTGCATATAGTATGTGCTTTTAGAAATTATAAAATCAACGAGAAACATTTGGTTGCTGTGAGCGGTTTTTGATGGATTCATCGAAAGGTGTTAAGAGAAACCGTAATAAGGTCATAAAGTGATTAATTAAAAAGTGTCTTCTCCACCACATGTGCACCTTATTTTAGCGCTGTCTGCCATATTAAATTATGGACCTACTAGGAAAGATGACAGTGGATAAGAAGTTGCAAACATCCATTTAATATCCACCCTGATCACGTCCATTATCAGAGCTATAAGTCATCACATCAGTCAACGCAAGTTAGACGTACATTTTTACACTTTGCCAGATATGCATCCAAAATGTGTTCATAAGTTAAAAATATCCCCGAATCAAGACCATCCCATCCTAGCTTTCGCAATCTCTCGTGATGTATTAGTAAATCAGAATACTATAAACATTATGCAAGGTCTTTTGTACGGATCGAAGGCCATGCTGCTAAGAAGAGGTACAACCTGCGCGTTCTCAAGTGTCCTCGTAGTTAACACACTGTTAGAAAAAGCCATCAAATTACCACATCTGCATCTATTTGGTTGTTTTAAATTTAACGAACCACTTCGTAGAACGATTTAATGTAGCCAGATTGTGATCAGAATGTGATGAAGAACACATGCTACGCAAATGTGGCACCAACCAACCACTTTTTAAAAAAGGGTATTTTCAGCTAAAACCCGTGCTTTAATAGCCTTTTCTGGAATAATAAATAATCAACGCTTTTATCTACAGTGGCTCAAATTTAGAAGGAAGTTTATTGGATTCCCATATGTAAAACGATCAATCTAAAAATGTGCGTTAGGCATGGGTGCTTTTATCATTGTCAAAAATTACTTAGAGCCAGTAATGCTTTTGGCATATGCCACCCCAATTTTTTCTCAGTGTTTTTAAAAACAATATCGTACAATTTTTAGACCAAGTTAGTAAAAGTAGATTGTATCACTGATTGCTCGACTAATTTAAAGTATCGTCCTTCGACTTGGTCTTTTTCCTTGTACCACCAACACGTGAAAACAGACTACCTGTGCCTCTTGTTTCGACTTCCAGGCCAAAGTGACATAAATACTTTGTCACGGAAATGAAATTGTTATATAAACGACAAATTTCGACGATACTTGGGTAAACCATGACCTCCCTTTAGATGGAACATTTTTTCAGTCACGGTTTTTACTGGAAAGGCTTAAATATTAAAACTTATTGGATTTGATAGATCTGGCCCGGCACAAATCCAGTAAAAATTGTAGATCAGTCTTTTGATAATATATTCAACTGCAGAGGGTATTTGGTCTCTGCAGTCCATTTGTGCTGATAGACATCTGTAGGGATTACTCAAGATGCCAGGTTATTTGTACAGGAGAGTGGACTAAGCCCATCCATTAAAATAACTTCAAGATCGACAGCGAAGGACCACAGACTTAAACATAAACCCATCACTTAGAGCAAACTCGTCTCCAACTTGTTGACTTGTGTGGTGAACGATAAAGTAGGTAGAGAAACACGTAATTTTTTCTGTTTATCAAGCTGAATGACTCAGGAGGCAAGAATTTTACACAAATGCATCCAGTATTGTTTCGTTCACATAAATGAGAAATATGTACAACACGGTTACTTCTTCAGAAAGCGTTAAAACAATGAGTAAGCGAATAAATTACAACACCAGCCGAATCGTAAGGTCTAAACAAAAGTACGTCTCAAGGGGAATTCAAAAGGACCCTTTGGATTCAGGAAAGGACTCAATAGGTGTATAACCAACGCTTCGTGATTATGCAATCTGTCTTCACATTTTATTAGGATTCGCTTCGAACACACGCTAGATGCAAATGCTTTTCAAGTCAAACCTTAAAATTTTGCTGATAAAAGTAGGAATTATTTTAGGGAGTGAGATCTGGACATATTATTGATATGTTTCTCTATCACATCGACACACTAATTTTAGCTCTTAATTAATACCCGAAAAGTAGCTTCAGGATGAAAAGATATGCAGGTGGGGCTAAGGAATTCTGGGGCATCTTGTATGGCGTCAAATAACTGAAATCGCTAATCTCTTTATAAATTGCATTTCGGCCACCGTTGCCACTGGAACATTAATCTCTTGTACAACCTCATAATTGGTGGTATGCCGATCATAGGGGCAACCAGGATGGGACAGTCCATACATTGACGCAATCGCTGATGTGCGCTATGGGCTGGGAGCATTACTGATGTCCAGGCGTACGGCTGTCCTTGAAAAGTTTCCACAATTTACATGTCCTTCCGTTATCCTGGACGTGGGCGTCCCTTCACAGCATTGTGGATGAAGTCTTTCGTGAGGATAGACAAATATTACGGTTTATGGTCTTAAGAATCCGTTGACTGGAAAAGTCGCTCGCAAATGTTACAAGCAATTTCGTATCTAAAGCGGCGGATCAAAACAAGAAGCATGTACAATTACTCAAAACAAATATCATTCATTATGCTTTTTGCTATTGTGTGGGCGTTTTTCTGATTGAAGCGGCACTTTTTTATGCTCTCTGCATTTCAGAGACGCTTGTTAGGCTTGGAGATGGGGATTTATGGATAGCTGATAAAATTTGGGTTAGTTTGCCCTTTAAACAGGGATACGTATCGTCCCCAATGCTTTTAATTACCCTGTTGGGATACAGCAGAGAATCCTCTGATCCCTGTGAATAAATGTTTTCGGTTAATATGAGGGGAAAGTACTAAAGTACCACAAGCAACTTCTTCAGATACCATAATGAAGCAACACTCAGAACTAAAAACACATAGGTTAAGCTATCTTACCTCCTTTCTAGAATGGCGATGCACCGATCCAGCGGGCAGTGATTGCTCACTTCAATCACGGCTCCATCAAGGTTGGATTTACAGGATTGACCTACTGAGGCTCTTTAGACCCATATACTAAGTGCGGTGGATATGGAGAAAATGTGTGGGGATGAAGTAGCTTACCATTCTTCTAGATATTTTAATATGCCCCTTGCTCGCAATATCTATTTTGAGAAACAATCCATAAACTTAAAATCCTGAAAAATCCGCCACAATTCAATTTTCCGGAGAGGGTATTTTAAGCATTAAACTTCAACACAGATCATTAAGCCATTAGAAGTGATAGAGCTCTCCACCGATCCCTTCTACAATCACAACCTGAATCGATTTTGAGCAAACATGGTGAAAAAGGAACACTTGTTCTCCTCTCCCTCACCCCACCCCAAAAATTAAGTGGCTGTTTCTCTCCTAGTCAGCTACCTACTCACGTCGACGGTCGGTGTTAGAACGCAATTAGCCGGTTCTACTACTGCTTTACCCAGTTCCTTTCCTCAGCGACGCCTTATAAAGCTACGCCCCCACTTAATGAATGCACACTTTTGTTAGATGCCTTTGCCAGTTTCGGGGACGCAGGGGCTAAGTCTTATTAATACTTCACAATTTGGTGATGATGATCCATGTTTGAACAACTTTACGGGAGGCAGCGTTTGTGGGCTTGGATTAGTTTGTTTTCAAACACGACCTGATAAGCAGGTCAAAGTTCTGCGTTCAGGGATGTTGGCTAAGCATGCTGTTGTATCCTCACCCTAACGACAAAAATGAGATCTGAATGAATCCATATCCTGTTTAATCAAAACGGGACAAAATAAACTGCCTGATGTCTTACCTTTTTATGGTGCAGTTGAGGATTTAATTCTACAAAGGCTCCTAGATGAAACAATTTGTTTTATATTTTCTAGATGACACACATTTTAAGCGTCCATTTCGACTTCTTGTGGTAATACCTTTTCAGTCAGTACTTACCCGATTCTTGCGCTTAAAAATTAATCAATGCAGAAATTGAAACATTAGTCGAAAAGTTTGGATAATACTTATATTGAGTTTACCAATTTGTCGAATTAAATTTGGATAAGAAATTCTTAAAAAATAAATTCTGGTGAATGGTTCATTAAGTGCCCACATGGTTAGGCAAATTAAAATTAAATTAATACTCCAAAATAGCATTTTCTTCTCAAAAGGCTTCATTAAATTTTCCCTAATAGGTTGCATTTGAGCACCTTTTACCATACATAAAAAGTCTGTTTCATTCGCTGCCAGGTAATTAGAACAATTTCAAATTTTACTCCAAAATATTGTTTTAAGAACCGATATCTCCTTTTGTGGCATACTTCTGGAGAATGATTTGCAGTTGTCCAATACATTGTTCCCGTACACAGAACAATTTGGACACAGAGATGAATTCCTCGATTTGGAACTTATTTTCTCCTAACTTTTTTTTTAGCTAAGCATAACAGAAGCTTTCAATTAAAGATTTTTATAGCTTTAATGGACCATATTTAAAAAGGACAGATTAGAAATACTTTTACATAACTCCCTTGACAGTTAAGCTACTAAAATTCCATGGAAAACCGAAGCAACCAAAAACTCACTCTGGGATCATCAATGCCAGAAATGGACGCCTCCGGTCGGTCCAGCACAAGAAAAGCCGCCAGGTTGGCTGTGTATGAGGCGACAATGATCATTGCAAAGCCCGCCCACACCATGCCCAGAGCTCGTGTTGAAAAGGCCTTAGGTGTTTCGTCGCCAATGCCAGAGTTGAGCAGAATTCCCCAAGTAAACCACATAGAAGAGCTGAGATTAAATTCCTCCTCTTTCCCTTCTTTCCTGTTATCACAATCGTTTTTATCGTTAACGGTGGTGTTGCCGCTACCCGTTTTATAACGACGGGCTCGATGGAAGCGACGGATGGCTGAATATCGATCGAGAAGGTAGAGGAAGAAGGCCACTACGTGAACCGAGACACCGACTAGAACCCAGAGAGTGCTCTCAAAGGGTTGGAGGAATGACGCTAGGTTCGATTTTGATCGCTCCTGAAATGCCAAAAGTTTATCGTGAACAGCAGTTCTGTGACCTCAAACCCACTAAGATGGGGATGACAAATTTCCCTCCATTTTAGGATGGAACGTAAATTCATTTTTACGAGACTGCCTCTCTAAAAGTTGACGATGTCGCCCACAGGAACTGCATTCTGTGGAGCAGTGATTGCTCTAGTTAAGTCTGACTTTTGGCTCTATCAGATCTGTGGACTTTTTTGGGTCATTTAAATATTTTAAAAGGTATTCATGTCGACATAAAATGAAACATGAGCTCAAATAAAAATTCATAGAGCAATTATCCTTTAAGTGACTTTCTAAGGCAGGTGGCTACACACAAAAGGCATTAAAAATTGCTTTACATGCGAACCACGTCAAAATGTTTGACTTAGGGCGAGGGGACGGGTTTCTACGCAGCACAAAAGTCGTCCTTGATTTGGCAGAAGATGCTCTAACCACCCATTAAGACACAAAAGCCACGGCAACTCATTTGCCACCAAATGAAAGCGTCAATGGTACACAGAACGGCCCATACGAGGCCGCAGCTAGACATATGGAGAAACTGGACGACCCTTGTGCGCAACATACTCATCCCGTGAGGTCTTTTCAGTGATCACGGTTTGTCCTCCTGTCTAACGGTAGAAATTTTTGACCACTGCAGCAGGTCAACACCAACCGAGTGGAGGACATTCCTGAATGCATTTACCGGTTATTGAATCCAGACCTATGCGGGCTCGCTGTATAAAGGTTGAAGAATCGTCCCTTTCCCCTGTTTTAGGTTCCGCATAATAACTCTAGGTGGAGCTCTGTCAAGTATGAGACTCAGGTGACAGCAAAGAAAAGTTCAATATATTTATGGTGTTACTAAGAGATGTGATTGCCATGGAGAGGAGGTGTTTGTTGCGAATCATTGCATACTCCCCTCCAATAGAATTTGTCTTGTCGAGAAAGATAAATTCCGACATCCTGACCTCATCTGCCAAACGTACAACTACCGTTAGCAATATCTTTGAGGCTGTCTCGAGGCTTGTTTCAGGCCAAAGGGAGACTAATCACAGCCTCCTGCTGTTAAAAAATGGCAGTGAACAGCTGCGGAAGGCGTTAAATCAGAACAGGGGACACTTTACTCGCTACAGTTTGTATCTCCGTATCTGATTATCTCATTGTCCAATGATCAAGTTGTGCCGAGTCAAAAACAAATAGATGGATCTAAATGGGTAGTGTAGTGTCTGGATCGATAGAAGTTAGCCACTGGCATCTTTGTCTGCGGGACGCAAGTTAGAATGGCCAACTTTGTTAGCCCATCGAGCAGCAAATGATCCTTCCTAAAATTAATGGTCTTTGAGGCTTTTTCTATTATCAAACGTATGTGACACCCATCTGTTTAGTTTCCTCACTTTCATGACTTTCCAGGTTGATGCAGTTGCGTACCAGCTGTATCATCACTCAAATTCAACACCACACGACTGCATGTCTCTTGGCATTTTAGTCATACGGCTACATCAAAGTCTTTCATGTCTAGTTCATAATCCGTTTGTTTCTGTCAGTCTCGGCCATTACCCAGTTGTAATTACAGCGAATTGTGCCTTTTGTTTTAAAGGGGAGCAACCACCTGCCAATGTAATACATTTGTGCCAATGCAGATATCTACTTTTTAGGGAAGGTGGCAATACTTTCATTATCTTCTGCTTTTTTTAGTTTTAGAAAAGTTCATAACACCTTTTATCTACAGATATCTCCTTCATTAGATTTGATGACTGGATGTCTTATTTTTTGTCTTAAAGAAACATTCACACTGCACACAAAGGGATTGTATCCAGTCACTTTCTAACCTAATAACCGCCAAATCCACTTTAAGTCCTGAAGCAAAACAATAATTGCAGTAGACGACAAATGGTAAAAAGAAGAATGTCTGTTAATTTTCAAAAGTTTTAGGGTTTATTTCCAGGATAAAAACACAGATAAATTTGTGTCTAAATTTCATTAGCTCCGGTTGATTCTAGGGAATTATTTCTGTGAAATGCAAAATTGAACTGACGGCGGTCAAGTTCAAGAAGATTTCTGCTTTTTCTACATTCTAGTCGATAATATTTTAGCCAAATAATATGATCTCCTAATGTGACCAATTCGACAACTTACCAACCATCCTGCAATGTGTGTGCCCCAGGCAAAGAATTCGTCTCAAACTACAGTAAGTGATTGATTGTTCTTTTATCGAGTAGAGATAGTAACTGTTCCTTTTTGCAACTGAGTGGTTGCTTACTCTCAACCAGTCTAGTGTAGGACTGGCGGGACTCTCATCACGATTGCTGATCACAAATAATGTCTGGTGGCAGGGGAAATTAACAGTCTAGCCAAGTTGACTTTGCATTGCATAAAGCCACCTTTTGGAGGAAATTAAAGGAAGCGTTAAACATCCACCCATCTGAACTTTTGCTTTGAAGGCAATGCGAATGACCTATGGCCACCTCCAAGTGTACACGGAAGACGCACAAATAATATACAACTAGGATGTTGTAGGTAGCTCAAAACTATCCTACGTTGAGGCAATATCGTTTGCGCAGTAATGCGATAGCCGAAGCATCGCATTACTCTGTGTCGGGAAGAGGGCCTATTCTTTTGCAACATACTTTCTTTCCGTTTTGGCGTCTTCATCTTCTCAGAGGAGATGAAGGGTACAGGGCTGACTCATTGCTCGAATCACTTTGACTTTCTGTAAATATATCTACTTTTGCGATTTTAGCAAAAAATCTATCTTAGGAGTTGGGTGAATATGATATGCCCCCAAAAGAGCAGTGAAATCAAGGAGATAGCGGCTAATTTATGGTGTCATTTTAAGGTTCACGAGCAGTGCTTAAATAATGCCAGAGGCATGGCATCGTGATTACATCAGGTTCACGAAAGATCATTCATAAACAGATGATTTTGTTACAAAATTAAAGCCTCTTCCTCTCTTTGTATCAAACCACCCTTAACCAATTAAATGTTTACTTGAAGGTTTAGTCAATTTGTGAGTCGTTCCAGATAAAGTGAAGCGCAAAAGGGGAGAAATGAACGACTCACCTGCTACGTTCTGTAGGGTCATAAATAAACTTCTTGAGGGATAATCCTGAGGTCGGGTTAAACTTGAGAGCACACTTGAAGGCACAAAAATTGCCTGCACCAACTTTCTAAGTTGTGTGACACTAAGCTCCGAAAAATTTGAGGCCCAGTTTTAGTTAAACTTGTTAAATCTAGGACCTCAAAGATTTAAAGGAATAAATAAATTTTGCAGATGGTGACAGAATCCTCTAATTTAGTTATTAGAAATGAAAAGTTCAAGCATTTGTTACAATATTTTAAATAAATGAAGGATTTATAGTTATTTGTCTCTGCAAATGCTCAACAAAGAAGAATAATTGTGCAGTTTTACCACGATTTTTTAAATGCATCTTCCAGGTGAGAAGCGATCGACTTAACACCTAACGGAAAGGGCAAACTTAACGCCGAGGAGGGAAAGAACTCCAGTTTTTGTTTATGGAAAAACCGCAACTCCCTACCCTATTGGTCTAGGAAAAGGTGCCATCTTCCACTCACTATTCTCCTGCTAAGGGTGCGAAACCAGAACTGAAATATTCGCTTTTTAGGTGGTAATGTTCTTTTATCAACCTTGACAGCCACTAATCTATTGAAAATGTGTTAGAGAGGGGCAATCCCCCCGGTGGGTGATGGTCTCATTTAAAGCAAATATTTACCTTACACATTCGAAGGTTTGACCTTCCTCTACTTTTCAACTCAGCCATTTTTAAGGCACAAGACTACCTAAAACTCTTACTCAACAAGCTTAAACTGCTTCCGTATTCATAACCAGGAATGGTCCGCATTATCTATTAGATAACTATAAAAGTCTGAGTTATAGGTATCTAATACGGAACGCTTTGACCTGTCATAAATACATTAGTACCTATTTTTAGATGAAGTCTCTGGCAAATCAAAAAACAACTTTTCATAGAAGGAGAGAATCATATGAAACCTAGTACTTGATCAGTGAGAATGTTTGCCAGCTTGCTTTAGGCGACTAAAAGTTGCACGATATCAGTACACCTTATTCCACTTTGCACCATACATTGAAGCCATTATGGTTCAGTATTTTCTTCCAAATAGTGATTTTAATTTATGCGCCAATCAGTCCTCACTTTTATAGAATCACATTGACTTACTTAATGTACAAATTTCTCTTTCTAGGATAAGACTGAGATAATGCTGACTTTCTGCGACGGTTCGAAGGATTCAGGTGGAATAATTTTTGATAAAAAGCAGATTTCCCCAGCCATCGTATTCCATGCAAAAAGGACAATAGTCTTTTCCCAATGACCAAAAATTTTGGCGTGATTTCACACACAGGTCGCTGCGATAACTCAATGCCACTTACAGATAGCCATTGAGGTATGTGATTGCCTAAATGCACAAACTGCAAAACATAGATGAAATGTCTCAGTATTCTTTATTTTCTGACGTTTTGAACCATTAATTTACAAAAAAATTGGCCAACCTCTTCAAATGTAATTTGGGCTTGCCTGCAGCTTTACAAACTGAATCTGCGTAATCCTCATGCCTAGTTCCTTGCATAGCGTCTGGAGGCACCGCTGTGTGGAACAATGGAACGTACCGCTCAGAACCGGATGGTATAAACTATTCCATTTCGGCAGTAAAGTACTGAGGAATACAGTCGTAATTTTGATGAGGATCCTTCATTCTTGGTATTAAAGTTTGGCATGTTGCTGCTGGAGTGTTAAAACAAATGTTGATCAACGTTTTAAGTGAAATTGTGAAGAAACAGATTTGCATCAACATGGAAGAAATGATTTTTAATTCTTCTTTACTCTTCTCAAGCATATTTGCAGCTCCATATTGTATTATGATGGAAGATACATTACTGACACGCAGAAGAATTGAGTCCACTGTCAAGGCCTGCTGCTGAGCATAAGTCCAGTGGCGGAGCCTCAATTGCCATTTTGGTTAAAACTCAGAATTTAACGGAATTAAATCATTACACATTATCGAAATAAGATCGTTTGGTGACTAGCTTAGTGACTTTTGGGACAAAACGTCTTTTTTATTACCCAGCTCGATGTTCGTAAGGCAAACAAATGTAGCATGGATTACTTCCAAACACTGCAGTGTGTGATGGACTAAAAAAACTACTGTAAACCATGATTTATTCACTTTTGAAGTTAAGCCAACCATGCCTAACATCTATCTAGCCGCCATAATCTAGCACATTTTGTTAACTTTTTTGTTGCCTTCGTAAACGGAAGTGTTGGAACCAGTTCGTCATTCTCGCTTCAAGTTCACAACATAAGACCTAGTAAGGTGGAGCGTTCTTTATAAAATGAAAGCATATAATGTCTTCGAAAGTTTCGTTTTGTTAAACCATGTAGTTTGAGGTTAATTTTACAATTAGATTTGAACAATGCGACAGACACTCGGACGGATCGATACGAGTCTGGATGATGTTAAAATCACAAACAAAAGATACCATAAATGAGGTCGGACTGCTGATGCCATCAGTAACCTCTTGATAAGGCAATGCACTTTTATAGATGAATTTTGGTGGATTTGAATTCGATTACACATTGTTTTTTGGTTATTTAAATCAACCATATAAGTGGAACATTTTTGAAAAATTTATTCGCATTCTGATTACCAAATATACATACAAGCAATCCGTCCAGGCTTCCGAAATTAAGATGGCATAAATATGGCCCAGACTAAGGTCTGAAGGTGCTACAAATGCGGTTGATGTTTTGATGGTCTTGTAGATGCTTACTTTGTGCCTAAAATGCCAATAAATTAAGCAGGCTTGCATTTTGAAAGCAGAGCAAACTATTTGTGCTTAACAAAGAATGGATCAACCACCTTCTCTAAATTCGGAGTGAATTTCTAATCGCTTTCCAGGAAAATGTAGTCAAGTAAAGACCTACGCGTGCAAATGCTTGTCCTCCCAGTTAATACAAATATGACTATATCTAAAATTTAATTCATTTCTACATCTCAAAAAATCGAAGATTGACCGATGCTCTCACTGAAGAGTTCAGACCACCGTTCTTGTGTACAGGTGTGACTAGAAAGCGCTAATTTTATCCCAATTGTACCAACTGCTTACCCTCTTGATGAGGATGGTAATTCCGAGGTACTTAAAGGGTTTTGTGAATTCAAGTCGCGTAACCCTTTCTGGAGTTATGGTCATTGGGGCGACAGAGAGATCAGCCATGCCAGTGGTCAGCTCACCGACAATGCCTGTCCACACTTTAGTCTCGTTCATTGCAGCCACACGTTCTTCTCCCATTTGCCCATCTCCAACCAAATGAAGATCGTAGGTGAATGGAGTTAGGCTTTCATGAGGACCCGTAGGGTTAGCCAACCGGCGAAGGAGGTCAACACAGTAGCCATAACAGCAGTACTCGGTCACCTTACCTGCAGAGGAGATGAAGGTGAACTAATGCACGAATTTTAAACCATGTTCAGATTCAAAACGGGATGCATTGCCAAAACATGGATATTTTGGGATGGGATTCTTGCTTCTTTTAATACGGGGAATAAAAACATCTTAATTTACCCATAATTCTACTTTGAGTACAAACTCATGTGAAGGTGGTACAGAAAAACAGCAATCAATCGGATCAAATTGGTATAACTTTTAGCTGTCTATTTGTCTACGCAGCAATTTCAGTCAATTAACTACTGATAAAACCCAGTCATGCCGTCACTGCCCTTTCTGGGCATTGATAGTAGGTCAATTTTTAGACTGACATGCCATGTAGCGCCATCAGCAATGACTAGACTACAACCACATTTAAGTCATTTTCTTAGCTTTGTTACACCTTTCTCCTCCACTTCAAACCTTTAAAACGCAAAACAGACGAGCATATAGTTGGGACAGTAGACGGGGTCCAAATGCGTGCCTATTTTTTCAATTTGTCACTACCCACGACAAGAGGCGATTTACAAGCTATCAAAGTAAAGATTCCATTTGCAGTTACTTGAAAACATCCAACTACTAGTCGGAAGTTAAGATTAAGGAGGCATTTTTTAACAATGGTTGGCACACTTTGCAAAAGATACCTCCGAGGATCGGGTAGTCGAGGAGCTCAAACGTAGGGTTTCAAAATTAGTATCATAGCATGCAGAAGCTGCTAGCATTTCCAAAACGCGTAAATTCAAATAATTGAAAGTTTATGGGGCAAACAATCACGGGACTTAGTGATTAAAATGAACCTTAATGGCATTCCTCTACTGATTTTAACCACCATATCATCGTCTCATGGAAGTAGTACCTTTTCCATAAAAATACAACCAGCCTTCTGAATGCGGCACCCTTTTAGAGTTTTAAATAATCGATACTATTGCGACAAAAATACAAATTGCAAATGCCACAGTTACAGGAATAATTATATTCTTTGATGTTTTCGGGTGTAAAAGATTATGGCTTTTTCAAGCAGCAAATGGTATCAAGTTGTCACTTTCCGTGAATGCGCCCAACGGATTCTATTATGCTGGTTGTTAAACAGAATTAGTTCCTTTGCCGTCCTCGTTTACTAATTAACTTGAGAACAGGGTGAAAAAGTTGTCAACTAAATCATCTACACACTCAAACGGCCTGCATAAACAAACATAAATGATCTCTAAGGTGCCAACAATGGACGCTGCCCGCATGAGACGATGGCAATTTGGTGAAACCGAACGAATGAACTGAGTCGCATTAGCAATCATCGTCATCTTCATTCTCATCCACAACCCCATTTTCGTCGTCGTGGTGACATGAGTAAGGGGATTAATTGTGTAAGGCACGAATTTACCTCATTCACCCCTGCATTTTTTTTAGTGTGGTGGGAAAACCATTTTTACCGCTGATACCCCAATCATGCCTTTAGTACCCATATTTTGCAGGATTAAATTCTCCGCTTAGTGGTTGGTTTTAAGAGGGATTTGTGAATGACTCCATAGCCTCTCACATCTCACACCACGTACTTGCACGGGGGAGGGGTAGAAGCCGACAGTCAGGCATTGGTGACTAATGGACTTTGTGACTTTACCGAAATATCAGGGTGTTTAGCTGGGTGCATGTGGAAGTCGTGGTCGCTGGTGCATTTGACAAAGAACTGTTCTAGCCGTCTTAGGTGGTAACGGTGGTGGCGAAAAGGTGAGCAACGGAGGCAGTTCAACAAGGTCAGCTGCTTTAGTAGGAGAAGAGCGACTGTTACCTCTTGGAAGAACATTAGTATTAGTGGATTGTGGTTCAATCATGTCATAGTGAGAGGTTTCAGTGATCATTGCCTAAGACTGTGTAAAGGTGCGCTGAAAAAAGATAGATTTTGCATGCCGCATTCTTTAACACATCATCTTTCATTGTTGAATTGTTTTAGTCTGAGAAGGTACAATTTGTCGGTAACATAAAGCACTGCGGAAATGCAATTATCAGCGAGAGCGCCAAAGCCTGGACGAGAGCAAATGGCCTTCGGGTTTTAGTAATACAAACAGTGGCATTTCTAACTGAATTGTGGTTTAATGCTAATTGACAAAGTTGTCCGTTGTAGAAATGAAAAAAACCTCGTCAATTCAGCGAACTCTACCGTCCCTTTTTGATGTTATGTGTCTCGTGAAGTTGTGCATTAAACTGCCATACTGGTAGCGTGTAGACCTGTTTACACAGCTTTTACTACCATTTTTTTCATTTTTGATTCCAATTGTAGTAAACTTACGCGTTTAGGGACACCCTGAGCGACACAGTCTTAATGATTATTTTCACATTTTCCACTTAACAATGAGTACATGGAAGTATGAAATTCTCTCAATCAGTTCATTATCTCCTTTCGTTTATTTTAGAGGTCGTGTTCTCATGAACCCAAAAGAAAAACACCTCTCCCGTAATTCAGCAAGCCATGAAGTTTTACTTTTGCACAGCGCATCTTCATTTTTCAAACACACCTTCACCGCCGCTCATTAGTCGTGAAAAAGTATTGAATGCTTCCGCGTATTAATCGCCTACCAACTTGGAAATAAAATGGGGCAAAAGTTGAGATTTTTCACTCCTTCCAATCTAACCCGTTTTTTTCTTTTTAAAATGTGTCCTTTATTGACTCTCCTAGATGAAAGCAAAAGACTTTCGAATATGGCTAAAACAGAGACAATGAGAACAGCACTAAGACACTCAAGAACTTGAAGCAGGTATTTTGGAGTCAATGCAGAAAGCGATGGCCCTTCCTTGTTGATCACTATGTTAATTAGCATAAATTTCCACAGCGTTACAGAAGAGTCCTCTTAAATGGTAATTTAAGTGCTCGAGTAGGAAAGCGACGTCAGGCTTTTTTCTGCACATTTTTCTACGCAGACTCTTTTACGGCCACCACCAAAACGTCGATTACAAAGCTGAATTCACACTTGTGTGTGTAACATACCCTTCAGAGAGTAAATTTAGTGATACATTTGGTGGCAGTGGACACGCATTGAAACAATCAACAAGTCTGGTTTTGTAGACTAGGTGCTACACCTGAATGTGACGGAGGGAGAACGTCTACCCAGGATGTCCAAAACTGCGTAGGCACTCAAGGAAGAAAGGTTCTTCAAAAACTTCATTGGCTTTAGACAGCCTCTTCCACCTTAACTTCTGCATGACGGCCGATACTATAGAGCGATCAAACTTGAATAATAAAGGAGCAACGAATTTATTTAAATCAAAATTGTATGAGTCAAAGAAACTGCTATTAATTTTTCAAATTAACTAACTACAAGAAACTCTGTGTTGATTGTTTACGATTTGACAGACGATTGCTACAATCACTAGTGGTTTTTATCACCCATTTTCGGTTGACTTTAGTCAAAAAAACGATAAGACGATAAGAGGGAAGTCTTTTTTATAGATAGACGAAATCATTTTCAATTTACACCGCCAATTTCTCCTGTTTGTTTTCATGCACACTTCAGTGTTTAATTGAATATATGGTTCCCAAATTCTGTTAAAATGGATTGTTTATGTCTTGGAAAAAACCAAATTATTTAGGAGAAGTCTGTTCGATGGATACAGAAGAAATTTTGGAGGCAAGTTATTTGATGGAAGTCATTCTCCCTTTGGCACTTCTCTACCTCCTTTAATTAAACGTTAAGACGTTTGCAATAGTTTTGCGATAAGGTGTGTCAATAAACAGTCCACTGAATTGATCAGAGTTTCATCGCCCCAAAGCGCCCAAAGTCATCAACAGTTTCTGACTCAAAGGTCTGTCAATCAGTGTTATCAAAAGGAGGTCACATGTACGCGCGCGTTCCCACAGTGGGATGTGTCATGCCTCCACACCGCCCCTCTCTCGAGTTAAGCTCTTTTGACAGATGCCAACAATCCACTGTGGGCAGTGTTCCACAAAAGTGGGCTGGGAAACATGATTGTCTAGAGTTACTTTTCCCTATTTTTAATGGCCATTTTTCTGTCAGTAGCAGTTCTATCTATCGATTCAGGATGAGCCAGCTTAAATCCGTCAAAATTCACTCTTAAAAACGAGTCCCATTTCTTTCACCACAAAATAAGGATCGGGACTCATAATGACAGCTTAAGCGAAATTTTTGGGATTAATAAATTTTATCATTGATGATGATGAATTACATCCAACAGCTTTTGTAAACCTTGAAAATACAATGGCACAAATTAAGAAGAAGTGCTTTTATGGGTGGAGGAATGGAAGGATGACGGTATGTTATGGAGTAAGACGGATTCTTTGTCAAGGAAAATTTGGCTAATGAAATTCCCCAATCTTGGCCAAATTCCCTCCGATTAATCAAGGATGGACTGCATCAACATGGTTTTCTGCCTGCTCTCCAAAAAGAAGGCAACCTTAAGCGTCTTAGACTAGGACAAAAACAAATCAAGGGCAAACTTGAAGCTTGTGTCCTTTTTTTCATCCTCTACATTCAAAGTATTGGCAGTTCTTTGTTTCCTCTAATTTCTGAACAATTTGGCGAATCATAATTGGGTATCTGTTTGAATTTTGCAAATGCTGTATTAGATAATCAGACTTCGTTTGGATTTATCAGCACTGATAACATACATCTTTGGGATGTTTGATTTACATACTGAGAAAGCGGGCGCAAATCTTAAAAATGCGTTGCATAAAGGACCTGCAATGCACCTAAGATTGAACAACTTGGTCTCATTTCCGAGTTTTAATGTTATCACTTTGCAAGTCGACCATCAAAATAGATACGTTGAACTCATAACTTTCTTCAATCATTAATGCAATTCATTGATCTGGGGTATTTACAGCAAGAAAAGATCTTTCAGTGGGGAAACTTTTGTGCAAAACCAAAAAAAGGAACTTAGAGAATCTAAGTAAGCACAAGGTGAGGTATTTTGGTATTGAAGTCAAAAGAACCCAACAAGCAGCTCATGAATGAAAAGGTCCTTATTTAGTGACCACAGTCATTACTAATTTGTCGTTCTCAACTCAGACAACAAAACCCTTGCGTGGACATAGGCTATATGCACGATTCAAGAAGGATGTTGTCCATTATTCAAATGTGAGGTTTCCTATCCCCCTTTTCCCTTGCACCTTCCCACCCCCACAAATTAGCAACCAGAGCACGCGGTAGGTAGGTAGTCTTGTGACTACCATCACCCCTTCTTCGTCTTTGTCCTCCGCTCCCTTGTCAAAACTTAAATTGCCGCCATCCTAATAAAATTTTTCAGTCCTTTGTATGCAAATGTTGACACCAATTCACATCGCACCGGAAAACTGTTGTGCTGCTCCTAGGTGAGCCTCAGCGTCATCCCAGCTCCAGTCACCTGAACAAAGCTCGGGCTCAGTACAAGACGTTTATAGATTTTTCTGATTTCTATTATCCCCTCCTGGGGGCTGAACAGCAGCGTTGCTAAGCTCTTTGGATCCCTACGACCTTGAACAAGCGCGACCTAAGTATCTGCAAAAACAGTAGTCTATTTAATCAAAGTTGCCTTAATTATGGTGAGTGGGGAATCGCAAGCCTAAGAGAATGTCTTTCAAATACTCCTTTTCACCTTTTAATATTTGGCAAAAATAAATAGCAACAACTTTTTAGAATGCACTTTAAACATTGATTTTCGAAATTTGGTGTTGAAAACAGTACTCACATAAATCTAAGCAAGAATTCAGTAAATGTTAACTGTTATTGCATTAAGCAGTCATTTTGGTTTGGAAGTTAATGAAGGGTGTCAAATGTAGGTATTTACGATATTTGATCGCTTGTCTGTTAAGCATGATTTCACACCCAGACTCCTCATTAAACCACACTTCGCAATTTTTTGAAAGACTGAACCCTAAAAGTTTTCTACGAACTGCGCTAAATGAGACTTATGGTGAAAAATTAAGGAAGTTATAGAGTATCTTAGTTCAAGTAGGATTTGGTAAATCATGTCAGCATTTCCTTTAATCTTGAAAATTTCTCTTTCTTAGCTAAGGAGGTTAAAGCCTTTTGACAAATAAAAGCTATTTCTCAAATGTCAAATTATGTAGTTGCGTCGTGAACTTTCCTTACCAAAACAGGCATGAACGGTACCTTCTTCAAATACTGGCCTAGATGTTCTTTGTGGAGCCGATTAAAAAAGTTTACCTGAGAGTACACATTTCGCTCTGAAATGTCTCATCTGAAAAGATGCTTCTTTTTTCCATAAATTGCACGGATAAATAGGTAATGTTCAATAAATACATAAGATCTTTAGCATGATTTTTTTATTTTTCGTTACCACGGCAGATTTCTGCACGTCAGCCTCCAAAAATTAAATTACCAAATTGGTAGTTAAACTTGCAGTGTTAAATAAAGTTGAACAGATTCTGAGTTGCCGCTCACCAAGGCGCATAGCCATGACTGCCATGGTCGCTTCTATTATTGCTCATGTTATCATTCGGTGTAGCCAAATCACTACCCAAGTGCTTATCTAAAAGTCCCTCCCTTTTCAAAAGACAGGCGATAAATAAAAGGATTTTTCGGAATCGGATTTTCCTACCCCTTCTCCTCTAATCCCATCATCCCCTTATTGTATGAAGGCTACCGCAGTATGGATATCTGTCTGGGGGGATAGAGATGGCATGGCCTGAATAATTCATGTCAATCGCGAAGCCGTAAACACGCACACACACATGAAGGAGGAGCTCAATAAGCTCGTCGACGTTTGTGGGTGCGTGAGTCAGTATTGGTAGGCCTTATCCTCAAAATCACTCAGTCCTGCCTCTTACCTCACCTTGACAGGGATTAGACACATGCGTCTCCTGGCTTTCAATGCTCTAAAAGGATAACATCTTTGGATAGCTCGCACCCTTTCCTTTTTTGACACAGAGTGCAGCAACGTTGTGCCAGGAGGTTTTAACTAGGTATGCTATATGAAACTAAATGTAGTGAAACAATGCGGCCTTTCATTAGATTGCTCATTCTCAAGCTCCAAGTGTAGCGCAATAAAAACAAGGCGTTCAATCATGCTGGTTCAGCAAATAATCACTTGACAAACGTCACATCTCCTTAAACTCACATTACAGTTCTTGATGTGATATCGTATTAGAAAGCAGAAGTTATTTTGATTTTCTTTGTTTTATGATCTGGCTACAACGTTGTTAATATGGAGCTCTGCTCATGTTACCTATGCTGACAGTCAGGCAACCCTTCTGTACTTTTATAGTAACGCGAATTCCGGACTTTATTGTCGTGTACCAAGAGGCAACTCGGGCGCTGAATCATTAGCAGCGTGACAGGATACCTTCGACAGTTTTCACTGATTGAGTCTGAATTACCGCATGTCTAAAATGTCACCACTCAAGGAGGCAAGAAACTGTGAAAAAGATGAGAAATTTATATCAGTTATGTGTCAACTGCTGCCAACAGATAGTCCTCAAAAAAGAATCGATGCCCAGATTGAAGGAATCCAAGTGAATAGAATCTAAGGATCCGTGTGTAATTCAGACAGACATTTAGGAGCCTTAAAACGCTTACCAAAGAAGAGGAATGGGACCAGAATGAGATATCGAGTGATAGGTTAGTAGACCAGCCTAGTTTATAAGCAGAACCCTTTGTGAACTTCACCTCGCATAAAATTGGCTCCTTTCCTAACATGGGCTATTCTTAGTCAAAGTGCGTAAATATGATGTGACAGCTAAATCTCACCAAAATGTCACTAATTTTGAAGCTAAATACCTTTGCGCTCACCCCAGCAATGAGACGTCACTGAATAACAGTTGACTCTATTCGATTGTCAAACTTTAACCCTAAAATGCAAAATGAAGCTCATAGACAGATGCGATTTAGCAGGAGATATCTTATTTTACCTGTGTGCAGCAATCCTGGGAGGTTTACATGCATCAGTCTTAGCTCTATGAATTAGCCAATGCTTCGACGATGAATTCTGCAATCCCATACATACATTATGAAGGTATATCCCATTTTATAACATCTTCGGCAGCAAATCGGACGTAAATAAATAAGCTTCACAGCATGCCTCATCAAATGGATTTACAACCTCTAAGTTTCGTTCTTTCCGACGTCTTGACTAGATGGCCACGAACTTCCAAGGGCAGTTTGTTAATGTGCTTTTGATTGAACTAAATCGAAGAGCAAATGACCTCAATACATTTAATGACATTTTTAATCAACTGACCAAAAAAAACATTCAGAATCATTTTTTAAAAATTCTTCCTTGCCTAAAAATGCCCTTGAAGGACATAAGGATTTCAAAGAACGTGGCAGTAGGATCTTCTTTGTTTTTATCATCAAGGCGGTAAAATTTAGGAACAGGTGATTGAGCCTGCTTAAATGGAAGTATAAGAAGCGAAGAGAGTAACTTCTTGGTTGCCAGGACACAATTAGCTTATAGGAGGTCAGAGTCGGGTTTTGTAACTACTGGTTTTCTGCACTTGTTTTAGTAGTATCATGGAAAACTACCAAATTTTGACTGCATGCTACTGTCTTATAAGGGTTATTTAAAAGTCATATCAACAGGACAGCATCTTTCAAGACTCATTAGTGAATAACAACATAACGCGACCAAAGAAGACCGCTCCACTGCAGTAAACAGCGCATAGATTGTAGGAGGTCTTGGCATTGATGAAATTATGCTGTCGTCAGCTTATTTATTGCTTTTTCTGTTGAACAAGATCATACGTCTCGCGTCAGACTAGCTAAATATGTGACTTTTCTGCCTTTGTTTCGGTGGATGAAATAAATGGTTTCGTGATAATCGAATGGAATGAAATGGGGAAAACTAGATGGTTCCATAGTTACCTCTGCACCTTCAGACATTGGTAATATGAAGTTTCATCAAAATTGACCAAAGCAATAATCAAAGATTTCATAAAGCTGGCTTGATAAGTGCTGCAAGAATGATGGATGCGACAAAATCACAAAGTAATATTACAGGCGCATGCTTAAATAGTGGGTCTTCACTTCTATGGTGGAATTATCAACGCGAAAGAGAGGAGGTATGTTTCGAAATCCAAACCACAAGAATAACACGACTAGACAGTCAAAACGGGCAGAATCCTTACTGGACCACTTTAGTCCTGGTTACAAGTTATTTCCTTAGGCCAGGCAAACTCTTCCATCTAGAAATGAATCTGATCTAATTAATTTCATCTGCCGGCCATTGTCTCGAAATACCAGGGAATAGGGAGTCCTCAGGGGTTACAGTTTCTAATGCCTTTTTCCGTGCTCCTTAACAATGTTTTAGAATTTAGAAAAGAGGCACCTCAGATTATTTATAAAAATGAATGACATCTGATGAGTGCAGGAGTAAAATGTTGAGCCAGCTTGTTTTAGGATCAACTCTACAGCCTTCTACAGATGAACCGGTATTCAATTATTAACAATTGAACATTGACAAAAGGACTCTCAATTGAAAGCATCTTTGGCAACCACTTAAATTCTCCCTATGTATCATAGACCCATCCAGGTGGCGGAGAAAAGTTTATTTCATCAAAAGCAAAATTGATCATGCCTTGGGATCAAAGTACAAACAAGCACTGCTCGATAAAATCCTTGACATGGACAGCTACAGTTGACAAGAAATAGTTATCTGGGGGTGGTAGCGGAGCTCACTCTTTCCTCGCTTTCATTTGTTTTTCTAGGCAGAGCACAGAAATGAGTCTACTCTATGAAGACAATAAATCGCGTAATTCTGGAATGCTTACATTGAGCATTTTCCTTGTTTAACTTATTTTTATGGACTGTGTGCACAATGAACTTCGAAAATCCATTTTAATTGAGAATAATTAACCAGGAACGAAGGGCAAACATTTTGTGACTTTCGTGTCTGAAGGGATCATGACAAGGTTCACCGCAAATGAAAACCCGAAATACTTACAATTACGCTTCCACCAACTCCGAGATGTGTATTTTGACGGACAACAGAATAGAGGGTAGTCCTCAAGTCTCCGCTCAATAGCAGTATTGTGTTTCCGACAAAATAACTGAGTGCTAGCCCTAACTCCATGTATCCGTGTTTAGGCTCACAATTTCAGATTTCAGGCATGGATTAGTTCAAAGAGAGTCTTATTCATGAAAACCCCCCGAATTACATAAGGATACGCTTTGGAACGTTCGGTAAAAGGGCATTTTGCAAGCCCTTTCGCCAGTTAGAATGTGATCCAACATGACTGGAAAAAAGAATGTGGGAGCATTTGTTGGTTTCATACTTCACCAATGATTTTATTCTTTGTTCGTTTTTTTTTCGTTTTATGGAAAGGCGCGCAGACTCCACCAGTGTTTACCGAAAACCAGACCTGGAACAGCGTTTGTATCAGCCTACGGAAGGTTGTCCTGTTTTATGAAAGTCGTGGATAGGAAGAAATGCAGTTGGTCACGCAATGTTACGGAAATTGCAAATGAAAGATGTGGATTCCACATCCTTGTCGATTATGGGAGAGTAGAACGCTCAAAGATAGTGACCTTTCCACTATCTGATTGTTTCATTTGATTAAATCGCGACATGTAGATTACGGTGCAAGCAGTTGCTTCATTTTGGTGCTTGGGGAATTTACCCTAGTTTATGGACTCTTGACGCATTGACACATCTTCATTCGATTTCTCACATTAAATTTATTACTAAGTTAAGTAAATGAACTCGTCCTGTGGTGCTTGATAACGTAAGGGATTTTTCGTGCATGCTAGTAAAACTTCGTTATTTGCCCCTTAACAACGATGTCTGCTAACGCACTTGTGAACTGTCCCGTGTAGCGACGAAAACCTGAACCATCACAGCTGACGAATGTGCTAAGCTACCCGACAAATAGAGAAAATGCAGTCATTAGACTCGATAATTCGACGTATGTCTTATTGTTTTAAGCTCAGTTAATGTGCTTTCGGCTTAAATTGTTTCAGCTAGTTGCTATGGTATGAGAAAACCCGTATCACATAAATGTGACACGTAATTGTGTAGCGAATCCTTTAAAACGGAACAAATGCTGTTATGCTTTGAATAGCACCGTTAGAACATGGGGTTAAAATGTAGTGAACTGTATCTACCAATGCAAACCCAATGTTTTGAAACTAAAGAAAACGGGATTGCAATCCAAGTTAATATGACTGGAGTTGATTTGAGGTCCTCTCCTATTTTCATGAACCTCATGTGATGCAAAACAAAAAACGTATGCTTTTTTCATCAAAATTAGCATTTTACCAACCAAACAAAGTGCGTAGAGAACACTAATTCACCACAGTGGTAGTCAGGAAATCATCCACTTTCTGTGCCACTTTTTTGTATAAGTTACCCAAGAGCCGATAATAACAGCTGTAATTTGTTATACACCCGGTAACGTTCAACAAATAAGGCAGTATTTTGGTTCCACAATAGGCTTACTTAATCGTATTAGCTAACCCAGAATGGTGCGCATCTGATTGTATTCTAAAGTGATTTCTTTGTGTAACTACATTAATCTCATCATGCATTTTCGACCTTTCCAATGCACGAATAACTTCAGGTTCTGTTGATCTGAACATTAAGACGTGCCTTAAGCACATGCCTTAAATTTTTGGGAAAGTGGAATATTTTGCGGTGCGGTTCATTACTTTACTCATACGAAACATGGTAGGGGAAGAAGACCGAAAAACACATAGCAAGGATGATCGCCTGCTATACCTTGCAAAACACAAGCTTTTATGGAAAAGCGTGAATTTTGTTCCTTCGAATGCCACCCATCTACCGCATAGACCTCGTTACTAATTCACATGAATACAAAAATGAAATAGTCTTGGATTTAATTCGTCAGTCTGTATTCAAGTGTGTTCCGCTTATGCCGCACGTAAGTAAGTGACATTGTGACCATTTCACCACAAAGATCCCAGTCTCACTTATTATCTATACCTCATTCTCTTAACGACTCTTAATATACCGCCTTCATTTTATTCTTTCAAGATACGTGTGCCCTGAAACGGGACCTTGTTTATGAAATGCTGCCACTTTCGATGAACAAGGCACGTAATTTTGGTGCGATTCATAAAAGTCATAATCAGTTTTCATTGGTGAAAATTAATAAAGATTACTGCAAATCGATTTACATCTGTAACCTGACCTCTGTCTGGTAAATTTTTTACAGCTTGATCCTTTTAAATATTTGGGACTTCTCTCCCTCGGTTTCGGTAAAGAGGCCACTTGGCCGCTACGCTAATGTACTTCCCTACATGCCGTCAGCCTCAAGCAATACTATAGGCCGAGCATCTATATTCTGCTCAAATGCTGTGTCTGCTTTCGTTTTTAAGAAAGTTTGGGGGCGCTACGCTGGCCTTATTATCGTCATTGTATCCTCTGCTCAAATATTATTTAAGATAAGAAATAGTAAAACAACTATTTTGCCAACTGCTTTTGTTCAATTTTTATCAGACAGGATGTATGACTCTCTTGAATGCAAACCTACCCAAAATACTTGTTAGTGCTATTGCAGTATCCATTATTTTTCCACCAAACGCCCACTTAGATCTTACCAGCCTCGGTGGCAATGGCATCATGCCTTTAAAGGTGGTACCTAAAATTTTCACCCACTAAAAAACAGGACAACAATAGCTATGGTTGTGTCGTCCAGGCTACCCACAAATCTTATCCATGAAGCTGTCAGAGTATTCAACTTCCTGGTAGTGTTTACAAATGAGTTTGAAGACTAAGAAACCCCCCAAATGAGTTGACCTTTTTCTATTATGAATATAATTTCTCATTTGGAAAGCTCGAAATCATATTCCGGCTATGCTTACTGAAAGTGATATAAAGGTATTGCATAACAACGATTTGGTCTAGAAGACTCTGATTAAAAAGGCCTCTTTGTCAAATGCTCAGTTTTATTACATTTTTACCAAAGCGATTTTGCTTACGGCTTCTGTTGCACAAATTTTTGTGTAATCCAGCTAATTTCTACCAGTAAAGAAATAATAAGCCTATGAGGTTGATTAATAATGAATAACAACTGTGAATCTAAAATATTTTACCAGTTGTCAAAAGATATAGGCGCAGTTCAATAGCAACAGGATTATGCGAAAGCTAGGTGATATTGCTTAGCAGACGAAATTGCTATACTAAACTCAAGGCTCCTTTTGAAGTGGGACCAACAGGAAACAAATGATAAACAGCCAAATATTAAAGTAGAGCACGAAATTTTGAGTTAATCGATGTAGATGGACCATGGTGCCCCCAATTTAGTACTTGGATGCCTAATATCTATTCAATCAAATGCAGAAAGTTAAGTCGCGGTGGTTTCTACTAAGCCATATGGAGGAAAGGGAAGCCAGAGGATTACGAGTAATCAACTCCACCGTCCATATCATGAATGAGTAACAGAATGTATGCAAATGTACCAACAACTTCATTATTTGATAGAGACGATCATTTTCATCGATTTACCGTAGACTTTGCCCATCTTAGCTTTCAAAGCAACCAACCTTGTTTACTACACACATCCTAATGACGCCTTCGACTTTGGTATCAAATCGACAGAAGTTGGCGGCCTTAACGGAACATCAAAGATATTTTTGCCATTTTACAGCTACTGTTGACTCCACTCCTTAGCGAGATGAGATGATAACTACCCACCACCAAATTCATTTACTCTGAACAGAACGGATGAGTAGGGTGGGTAAAGTGAACTCTCCAACAATGAAGTCTAGAGCTCTTCGAGACCCACCACCAATAATGCTCAAGCACTTGAGGGATGGATCCCGTAGTTATCATCCGCGAAACATCCTATCGAGAGCTGGTTCTGCTTAATAACTTCAGTCAAACTAATTTCTCTGAGACCAATCTCTTAGTGCCAGTTCCATCAATATACTTGGTGTAAGCTTCCATATTCATCCAACTACCTTCATCCGCTTCCGCATCGCAAGGCATATTCTACAGATACGACGCGTCAGAAAATCGGTGAGATAGGTTGTGCAATTATGAGGTTCCTTCTCAAAAGGCACCACAGGGGACGGTTTCATTTAAGTGTCCCTAGTCAGCTCGTTGTATGGATAAGTAAGCAATAACTCCTGAGGACAAGAAGGAGTCGATGGGCAGTTATTAGGGAAACGCCTTGACACCATCAAATCTGATCTGTAAGTGAAGCACTTGTTTCTGGAGCCAAAGATGACAAAGTGAGGAGCCATAGGTGCAAAAACAGGAAATCAAATGGTGCGTCGTAGGATTTGCGACAACGACTTCATAGTTTTGTTGCATATTTACTAAACCATGCCAATTTCTCAGGCAAACACCAGAAAAAGAAATGACTAAGTTAAGTGGTCTACAGTGTTATGAAACGTTCCCCATCACCTGATCAGTAGCTTGTGAAAGAAGTTCAACGCATTGGTACTCAACTATCGATCGATTTTTCCAACTAGCCATTCAACACACCGACTTGGAATGACCTTCACCTACGTGAAGGTGGAGTTTGAAATGCATGCTGAAATGCATGTCGACACTCATAATAAAGATTTTTTGCATGTTATAGTGAGAAAAGAAAGTGATCGGCAAAATCGCGGCAATACCAAGACTTCCCAAGTTCTATCAATAATTTCACCTCATTAGCGACAAGTGTGGGCAAAAAGTGGGGAAAATACTTGAAGGCGCTTAGGGAAGCGAGAGAGAAAAAAGCTAAAGACCAAATGGATTAAACACCTATTTAGGTCAAGGTGGCATTTTTAGCCAAAGCTTCACCCATTTTGGTAGTCTCCCTTTTTTCGTTAAAACCCATTATTCCTTTCCATATTTTATGCAGTTTTCACCTGATTTCCACCGAAATTTCTAGATCTTTTCATCAAATCTTTTAAACGAAAGTTGATATTAAGAATCCTGGCCGCGAAAACAAAGTGTTTTAAAAATCGCCTGAAAGGCGTATTTTAAAGCAAGGCTGGCGCATTTCAGAAGGGCCAGAGGCTAATTAATACTCCAGGTGCAATGCTGAGGACGTCGGTTTGCAGATGCAACGGATGTAATAATTACCGATCTACTAATGATCCTTTTAACACTAACATGGCTTTTTATGCCCTTTAGTGCACCATAATGATGTGGAAGGCTCACACGTAAACTTCGCTTCCAAACGCATTTCATTCGGATGTTGCCGTTAAAAAACACTTAGAAGAACGTTTCAAAACATTTTGGATTATGACTTTTACCATTCTATTTGAAGTTATCAGTATTGGAATGCACTATTTTCATGCCTAATGACAATCCACTCCCTTCTTGACTCGCTCAGTTGGTGTCGTAAATGGCATATTTTTTTCCTAAAAAACGTGCTTTGTTTATCCATAAAAAGGAAATTTATGATTCCGTTTTAAGTTGGGGACAAAATTCTATCGAGAGATTCCTGTGCTTACTTATCTCTATTGTTTTGATACCAAAAAATGAAAATGTACTGCTCGTATGCGACGGTCAACTTCATGTACTAGAGATGGAAACATTTTAGAGAAAGAATACTTCCATTTCTTATCCAACGTCCAATTTACTTCCCCCCAAAAATCCGGATTTTACATGGCACTCTTAAATGCTATCCAAGTGTGAGCACAACAGCCTCAAGGATTATCCTTTTTAACTTTAAGTACACTTTTTATGTGCCAAGGTGTCAAAAGCTGCATTCCATCTCAAGCACAAATTCGCTTATCGTCCAGTAACAGCAGAAAAGCACGATCCCGAGGCCATTGTGGAAAAGGAGAGTTCGACTGCGGGCCAATAATGTTTGACTAGGCGACCAAACAAACCAAAAATTAATTCGTTTTCCTTACATGGAAGTAAATGCAGCATTTGTTAGTATCAAATGGAAGTATTTAGTTTGGAAGGTACTAATGAAGGAAAGAAGACCTAAAGGGATTGGAAGGCAAATTATTAAAGATAATTTACTGTTTCTTAAGTTTATGCTTCAACTTTTGATTGAGACATTTCGCTGTTGCATTTAAGTCCCTCCACAAATATCATTTCCTTAATGCATTGCCATTTTTGCAAAAGTAACATCTAAAAAACAAAAGTTTTAATAGTTTATCCTCTTCTAAAATAGTAGTGTTAAAAACTAGCACGATGGCCTCAAGCGGCATGAAGTCGATGTGGGCATTCAAATAAGACTAGGACTTTAATCATACCCTAACTTGCTTTTCCCTTATTCTGTAAAGACAAACAACTTTGGGGAATGTTCCAACGAAATAAAACGCTTTTTGGGGAGCAAAAATAAACAAAGTTTATGTTTCCAAAAGAAACCTGCATGAAAGGCATTTATCTGCTTTAAAATTTGTTAAAATGAGCTTACATAGAGGTCCTAATGCACCGATTTTGTACCAACTTCACTACGCTAGGTTTCTTTCGGCGCCAAGCTTGACGTTTCAAATCACTTGTAAAATAACTAATAATTTTACCTGTCAAAAGCTTTTAACACCCAAACCAACGTGTTGAATAATAGCTCCTTAGCTCATAATAACAGCCTTATGAGATATTTCCACCTCTAGTAGTGTCGTCTTGATCAGGGAGGAAAGAGGCACTGAGGCCTTTAGCACTTTGGCACGAGAGTAGTAAAAGGCACCGCCTGCCTTGCACTACTGCCAGACGTCGTATGCTTCAAAGACCACCCAGAAGTGAAAAGTGAGATTCAGATTTCTCCTTGTGCACCATAAAAAGCGACACGAGGCCTGCTACATGGCTGCTTAGGTCTACCACTAGGAAGCTTGTCACATTGTTTCCATTCTCTTGAGCTTAAAGGCGAGATTACTCCTCATTTTAGAATTAACTAAAGGTTCCATTCGTAAGTCTGAAACCTTCAGAAGGTTACCCGCTGCACAGCTCTATAACAGTCATTCAGGTACCTGGCGCTCACCTCGTAAATGAAATACTGCGTAGATAAACTGCAGACAAGATTGTTTTTTGTGAGAAAAACCAGAACGTTGTTGTTAGTGAACTCGACCTATACCGGACAGTCGTAAAAGAACGCTCACTAAATGAGGTCACTACCATTAAGTCGCTAGGTACCTGAGGGCTATCTATGGTTACCTGGGCGAGCAGAACGGCCAAATCGATGCCTTTTCGCTGTTCTCATCGGGTATATTCAAAAGCAATCCATTTCTAGTGATTTCAAACCTCATATTCCGTTGAAAGGAAGCTTGAATCAGCTGTAACTAGTGGCAACAGGAAGCAAAATTGTTTTCCTTTGACTTTCATCATTTGCCCTAGTTAGTCTGAATAAAAGGAGAGGCACGAGTCGTGTATCATCTTTGAAAAGTTTTTTTGAAAAGATTTGGGGTAAACAAATCCCGTGCTTCACCGATAGAATGCGAGAAAGACGAGTTTTGCGCAAAACAACTCCGTTTTTATACTGCCGTATATTGTGTTAAACAAGCCACCATGTTTGGTAAAATCAAGTACTTAATTATATAAATACGCAAATGCATAAAATTCGGTGGGTTTTAATGGAGCTATATAAATTTCCCAAAGATACAGAAGAAAAATAGAAAAATTTCTGCCTCTAGCCTACCTATTTCTTATAAGCTAAGCCCAACTGAAAAGGCTTAGTCCAACTGTGTGCCTACGCTGTGGTTGGTTAGGCGCGAGCCAATCCGCTCGACGTGGTAGCTATTGGCCAATTAGCATGCAAGCGGTGCATTGGACAGGTCTTGGAAAGTAATTACGCTTTCATACAACCACGTGCATCCGGATATGTTAGGAGAACTCACGGTTTGGGTCTAATGCCGCAATGGTGTGGAGTAGTTCCGTCTCCTTCCTCCTCATTCTCCATATTTCACCCCTCCTCTTACTCCTTTTTCAAGAGACCAGAGCTGCCTGCAGAATAGAAGGCACTAGTTGCCTCTGTGCGGAAGAAGTTACAGCCCAGGACAATGGTCTTTCTAACATTCTGGCTTACTGTTGCCAGAGTGACATATTTCATTTGCACGTTAATGGAAGTCGAATCGTAGGCGGAATGGCTTTTTATCATAAACCCTGCCACAACCTCATAGATTTCCGAATCCATGCTCCCAGCCAAACTAGCCTTGCTCCAGACGGATTAGCCTTTAACGGACTTCCAAATCTTGAGGTTCTTCACATCACTGGTGATCTAACACTCTCGACGCTTCCAAAAGGTGTGTTCTCCGGACTAGTAGCCAGTTTGCGACAGTTGAACCTCTCCAACAACGCTCTATCAACCCTAACCGGTTCTGAATTCGTTGGCTTTGCAGATCCTAACAGCAGGTTAGACGAAGTCGATTTGAGCAACAATAGATTACAATATCTTCGTATTGGCTGTTTTCAATCGCTGAATGGCATTCGAAGTCTAAATCTGGCTGGAAATACCATTTCCGAACTACGATCGGATATATTCGTTGGTTTGCAGCTACTTGAGGAGTTGGATCTGCGTCGAAATCCAATCACTGTGATAATAGGTGGTGCATTTCAGCCTCTGACAAAACTACGACAGCTCCTAATCTCCGGTTTGGGTTCCATGTCATCTCCTTTAAGTACGCTAACACCTGGGATGCTTTATGGCTTACAGACACTTCGACATTTGGAAATGTCCAACCTCGGAATCGCTAATATCAATGCCGAGACTTTTATAGAATTGCGCCATTTGCAGGAGTTGGATCTTTCAGGGAATCAACTGACGGATGTTCCTTCTATCGCTTTCAAGCGCATGGTAATAGCACAAAGGGGAGGTCGATTCCAGCGCTTGAATCTGTCCAACAATCGAATCGTCTGTCTGCCAGAAGGAGGCTTTGCAGATTTCCCTCAGTTGAAATCCCTCGATTTAAGTGGAAATCTTTTAACTGTGATTTCTGATCAAGCCTTTAGTGGAGTCAAACATCTTCGAGATCTTGATCTTCTTGAAAATCCCCTTCTAGTAATCATTCCCAGTGCATTCGATGAGTTTGCAACAGTCGGTGGAAATGGTTGGCAAGATGCAGTCACTATCCTACATCGGCATCGATTAGTAGGGGAATTGTTACCCAAAAAGGCAGTTGTTCGTATTCCCAACGATGAGAATATTGCAGGCATTAATAAACTCCGTCTGCAAGTTGTCTATGGTCGTCAAAATGGTGACTCCTACACCACAGTAGCACCTTTTATTGACCTCCCTTGTCCACGTCTTCCCCTGCCCAATCATATTCCTCTAAAACGATCCACAAATGACGTAGAAGCTGCCAAAGCAACGGACGAAAATGTCGAAGAATTTGCTCGAATTTTGACACAAAATAAAATCTCCTTAATTACGATTGTCGTTTGTGCTGTGCTGACCCTGGTTGTGACTTCGGCAACTATTCTCTCTTGCCATACTTGTCGTAAACGACGGCGAAGGAGGAGCAAAGCCAACCCATCAGATAGCGTCATTACCAGCTCTCCACTTTCAGAAGCTGGAAAGTTACATTATTCCGCACTTTCCGACAAAAACACCTTTCCATTTAACCGTCCTGAGGTTGGTAGCACAGTCTTTACCGAACAGGTCCCGCCAGTCATTGAAAAGATGTCCACAAGTGAGCGTCTTTTTAACCTGGGTCAACAACTTGCACCTCCGCCCTATCCACACAATCTTCAAACGATGGAAGAACGTCTGCGTCAGGCAGCAGCAGCCTCCATTACGGTTTCAGGTCTCTTCAACGGTTATGCCACATCCAGGGAATCACCACATCAATCCCCATCTGGTCAGTCGTCCCCTAGCAACTTGGGCAGTTCACCAAGATTTTCTAGTTCGACATCTTCAGTTCAACAGCAACAGCAGCAGCGGCAGAAAGCAACTCCACCTCTGCATCTCGTCATGACAACATCGGCCAGTGATCACGAGAAATCGCCACCCCCACCACCAAGTAGCGTTTCACCCCTACACGAATCTGGGATTGCCTCCGATAATGCCTCGTCTTCTCTCATGACAGCTCTGGGTGTCTTCTAGACCCTTTTTGCCTACCTCCCCTTTGTAAATATTACTTACACGTCCCCTACTCGAGTTCAGTACGTTTGTATATATGTATGTACGAAGGGATGCTTTTGGCTTATTACTGGAAAAATATTTACACCGATACGTATGCGTAGTTAATATCTTATTTGATGTTTTTTCCCCCCTTTTACAGTAGTTGGTTCAAATTGATCTTGACTCGTGTGCAGAGTTCTTATTCGTAATTAATTTACATTTACCTTGCTAAATGCGCAGATCTTGGTGTCTTTCCTTATCTTCCTTTAAATTCTGGTTTTAAGTTGGAATTTTATTGTTTAATGCTTCAAACGACTGATTGTTTCGTGCATTAGCTTATGGCACGTCCACCATTACCACTGTAGACCAGACCACAGCCACCTTACTTCTGTTTACTTGTTCTTAATCGATCTCTTTGCACTGACAAGATTTAGTGTAATTGGTTATGTACGCATGACACATGACACACAGGTGTGACGTCGGATTTGGGCAGGAAAATCTGGGCGTTGCATGTGACGCTAATGGCAAAAGGCATCATAATTGGATCACAAAGTTGCACTGAAATTAGTCTTTTACAACCATTGTTTCAAGTAGCCACTGTCTAGCGTCTAGCGATTTCATTCATAACTAATCCACTTCTTATGTAGCCATTTGCACAGATGTTTGTGTCTTTATGGTTTTCATGTATTAAACGGATGGGCAAGTCTTGTTTCGTTGAAAATGCTCTTCATGTCTTTAATTCAGTTTCGAATTGCATTAAAGTTAAATGCTCCGAACGCCTTGTTGCTTCGTACAGTCACTACCGTTTTCTCATGGGAAAAACGGCCAGGTCATGAACATCCCGATTCGGTTTCATTGCTCCAACGTTAACCACTCCACCAGTTGACGATATTTATTCCAACCCGTTGTGTACGGTGAAACAATAAAGAAAATAGGACAAATGGGCGCGATACCGGACTCAGGTGGGTGAATCGGGGCGTCACACATGTGTGACATTAAATGCGAAAGTCATCGTAATTGGGCTGCAGCGTTGTATTCAAATTCATCTCCTCTTACATTTTATCCTTTTCCTTCTCTTCACATGGTGCAATTCGTCCAGACCTTTTTGGGGATTTTAAATCATTCTCCATCCCCTTTCGAGATAAAATGTGCTTCAAAAGTGCATTTTGATGTCTATCGGTTATCTTTGTGAAACCATTCGCCCAAAAAACTTGAGCCCACTTTTACGGTTGCATTGAGTGAGGTGGCACAAAACAGCAAACCCGTCACGTGATCTGGTTTTCTGCCATTAACAAAGTCCTTAAGTAAATCAGCAATGCTGTTGTTTGTGCACAAAACAAAAGGCCTACCAGTGCAGAGATGTCTGGATAAGCTTAAAATCTGCGTGATAAAACAGACGGTTTAGGTACTTTTGCTGAGAATCAAACGCCAGCGTCATGACAACGTATCAGCTCATCCATTACAAAATTCACATTACATTTTTTTCCATAAAGTATGTATGCGAGTGTTCTTATACAAACTATGCCAAAAATAGCTTCTAAACTAAGCAAATCTCTATTAGACCAATGGGTGACCATAGCGACTTCATTTTCTGTGCTGAATTATTTCGGAAGATGGGCCTGACGATAGGAGGTTATTTATCAAAGAGGTGACCTCATATGGAAAAAACCCTTCCAGTTATCAACATTCTTATCAAACATCCCCACTAAAATAGAAGAGCCCGTTTTATCGGGAAATATAACACCAAAGCATAGAATCCATCCCCTGAAACTGGTTAAATTTGCTATGGAAATGGCAATTTTGGACGTTTTAGCACAAGACTTGGTAACTGCACTCTACTTATTTCGCCAGAGCCCGTCAAGCAAGTCACCCAAGATGATTGATAAACAAATAGCTAAATTTTGCTTGGAGTCATTGGTGGATGGCCATATCTCAAGATCGCAAGTGATGGAGGGTCCCAATCACGAAAGCTCGCATCACTAATCTGTGCTCGAATTTACGTCCGTCAGAAAATTGGAACGGTGGTCTCTAAGTTGGTAAGTTAGCTCCACTTAATTGGCATTGCGTTTAATGTTTTGCACCTTAGCTTTCTCTGTATCAAAGATGGTAAATCCATTTTCCCCTTTACTATCTGAAACAGTTTCCCAGAACTAGCATAAATTGCCTTTAATAAAAAGTGATTAGGCGAAACGAATACTTGAACGGATGTCACTCGTGTACCCACAGACCGAAAAGTTATCGAATAAACATTGTACATACTGCTAGTCCCAGAGAATAAGTTCTCTCCTCCATTTTTGGCAGGCATGGCAACCAAACCGGTTCAAACTCAGGGAAATAGAAGCACGTCTCAAAAATTAGGCGCTCTGGCAGCTATTTTATTTGAAAATAAATCGGACCCATTGAGACTAAGTGCTGTGAAAAATGGATATTGGGACTCGAGGTTCAAAAAATACGCCGTCGAAGAAGAAACTTTTACTTGGCTTTGCTTATAGACAAAAAGGGGTAAATGTGATGATAAAGTGCCATGCGGATCTTGCCAAAATGTAAAACTGATTGCTGTATTTTATACCTAAAGTAGCATGAAACCTGGAATCAATAAGGAGTAGACCCATGCTTAATTTGTGTAGTGTAAATTTAAAAATTTTAGCAACACTGATTTTGATACAATATCGATAATCTACTGTGTCACGACCGGGTCTGATCGCTGAGATCCGCGCCAGAAACACTTGTCAGAATTAGAAGCTTGAAGTACATTTCGTCAGCTATCACATCCTTCAGAGTCTGCTTAAAATGATTCCAAGGGGTAAATTTACTCACCAGCACTAATCCCAGGTTGGGAATCTATCCTAAGGGCGCTAAGGCGAGACAGAGACTCCGGTAACATCAAGTTGAATCGAAATTGCTAAATGTATGAAATTAACCCCGAAAATTGGCCATATTAAATGGTTGAAGTATAAAAAGAAGCTACCTAGACAGCTACCATAACAAATGTGTGGCGGAATAGCGTCAATCCTTCAGCTATTCGGTAGTGCATATGACCGTATCAGAACGGACCAATGGGTCGGCTCTTGTGACAGAGGGTACAGCTCAACCCGCAATAATCGGTCACTCAAACACTGCGCCCCTAAAAGTCCACTGAACCCTGATGATTAGCTTTTGAGTATGATGTATGGTATACGAAGAATGCCGTGATGAAGCAAAAGGGTGGCGATGGGAGCAGCGGTGGCGATGCAAGGTGAGGTTCCTCTATGTCCGTACATGTTTTTGTTTGCGCACGACAACGTGTGTGTGTGCATGCTTGTATGTAGATGCATGACTAATTTACACCTGCGCGGTAGGCTGATTAATGAGTGAATGTGGTACTCAATTCATTAAAACATCGCCATGCCTACCCACAGCCAACTATCGGTCACACCACACTCACGCCACTCCCAACGGCCGCCATGCCACTTAAACAAAATCGAGACGTGCGATAACAATCATCTAGGACTGACTAACATAATTAGAGATAATATACTTCACTCTCTTCCTTCAGACATGCCTTCTCCCCTTCAATCATTCCTTTTCGTCTCAAATAACCACGTCGAACAGGTGTTTACCTCATCGGAGGCTTGACGACATCAAACCTATTCGTTGCTATGCCCTTTGCTAAGCTCGGAAACCGAACCATTTGGTCTGAAAAACACTTCGTAATGATTGCTTTTTTTAGTAAAAATGTAAATTCCATTTCCAAAGGATTGGTGACTTCAACCTCGTTGAGAATCTTGATTGTTCCTCTACTCGAGATGCCTCAGGTAGGGCTTGGTTAATTATATCATTTATAATACAAAAATGGATAACCTAAATTTCCGAAAAAAATAATAAACAATCGGAATTATTTAAATCTGAATAACATTCAAATATTCCTTTAATGACTAAGATCACACTGCTGACGTTTGCTTTAGACGTGTCGGTTACAGCTCCAGGATAGACTTAAAGACTTTAGTGGGAGGGGAGGGTAAGCGGTGGATACCAATGCATCGGTGATTACATTGGCATTAATCGGTTAGGATTCAACACGTCTTTGTACACATAAAATTAGATAAATGCGTATAAAATAACAGTTCTTCTTTTACAATATCAATGCCCTGCCAACTTTTTTTTGGCTACCGCAAATCAAAGCGACGACCTAGTTTAAGGGGAGGCGGAATCGGAAAATGGGGCAGAGATCAACGCCAGATGCCGGAACCGCTCGCCTCACGACAGGTTGACCGGCAGGTGGCTAAGCCAGATGTCACGTTAAAGCACAAGGGTAGACGCTCAGAGGAAATGCAACTGTAAGAAGTGGATATCATAGGAAGTAGATTAGAAAATGTGACTGCAATACTTATGTAACTTAAGAATGACCTTGTAGGTGAGAGGTGGGAGGATAATTTAAACCTGGTCGTGGATTAGCAAGGCGATTATCCGGACAGCGAGATATCGCCTTAACTACTACGGCTTGGCTACCAAATGAAAGCTGTGTGATTATAATAAAGATGCTCAAAAACATTCAATCGTCTATTAATAGGGGTGGTAAAAAGAAAGAGCAGGAAAAGAGAGAAACACTTACAGTGACAGACTGTTCATGAAAAAATTGCAAACATCAATTTTTTCAGTCGGATCAAAATAAGATCCCGAAACTGCCTCTGATTAGAGCGCTGGCCTAGACAATAATTTACAATGAACTATTTGACCAGTGAGGCGGTTTATAAAGTGCATTTGATGAAAAGGGTAAAATTTCAAGTTTGGTAAGGCAATGGATCTCATGACTCATTGGAATAGGTGGCGCCTGTTCATGGTTTAACGTGTATTTTTTCCAAATGAAGGAATCAGGCTAGATGAAAAAAAGTGGAGTAGAAAACGGAAGCGCAAAATGTTCGAGACGTTTTGTTTAATTGCACTATTCGTAGTTTTCCTCTTCTCTTCACCACTAACACAAGCAAATAAGCTTTCGATTGCTTAAAGGGAAGCAGGCAAACAAATTGACTCGTTTTTAGAAAAGATTACATCCATTATAAGCGGTGATATAAGGTCGGTCCTATCAAATTTTAACCTTACGTCCCATAAGGAAAAAAGGTGTTTTATAATCTCAAATGCTTTGTTTTTCAACAAATGCGGTTCCATTTGTTGGTTTCTTTTTTGTTATTTTAAATGGCTAATGTTCTGAGGTTTAAACGTCAGTTACGATAGCAACGAAACTGGACATTTTTAATACCTTTAGAGATTAAAAGTGGTCCTAAAATAGGTCTACATTTTCAACAAACATTGTACTAGTCAACATCGTCCTAGAACCTAGAAATGTTATTCCATCTTAATGTTTAAAGGACAAAAAGTTTAACGCAGATGTCCTATTTACCCTTCCATGTGTCTTCTTACATTGATAGCATCAAAGAAATGGGAATCAAGGTTGAAGCTTCTAAAATAAATCTACCCTTCAAACGTGTCGAAAGAAATTCATAACTATCAAATAGACCGATAACGTCTTAAAAAGACACCACTATCATTCTAAAGTTTGTGAGTAATTCAAAAAGACGTTATAAAGTGTACAAACTCTTAAGAAGCTTTATTTTAGACACTAAGAATGACTAGGGAGACACCGTGGTAGTGGCCAAATCGCGACACATTAATGAAGCAGGTAGAGTTAAGCATAAAAATGCAATTAATTTTGTCCAGCAACGTAACCCTTAAATTAGGTTCTTTTTCCGAATCACTAGGTGGAAGCTCAAATCGTTACATCTTTACACTGTCATCACTTGTCTAAATCAGATGCAAAGGAGACCAAGACTTGTACCCACCCACCTGATTCACGAGACGATTGATCATGGTTTGGGGATTCCGAATAGAGTAGGGGAGGCACTGAGGTATGGAGAGAGGGCAGAGGGGATAAGGAAGAGATAGAGAGGCCATGCAGCCCAATACATGCGTCCAGTTATTGAGGATGGTGTGTATGTGGGCTTGAGGAGGAACCACACACGGAGTGTCAGTTGTCTCCACAAACACAAGTTCCACAGTGGCCTCGTTTCTGCATCCCCTGGACCTTTACTCTTTTCCCCACCCCACGTGTTCACTGTTGCGACGGGTTCTTTGACAATCGTTAATGACTATCAGGATTTGCTAAAGTTCATACATATTTAACCTTTACGTGCTATTGCGTGCCTTTTCTTTTTATCTTCCAGTCCTGCTCATGTGAGGGATGCTTCCGGGTTCCTAGCCCTTCTGTGCATCGGCAGATGTACTCCTTATAAAATCAATGAAGGTGATTATGGCAATTTATTGATGGTAGGACTGAACAAACATACAGCGTAGATTCTAGATAGAAGCATCGCAGAAGAGAAACATCTACTGAGTAACAATAAAGGCACTGCACTGTTAGGAAGTACTTCTGTCCCAAATTCTACATCATAGGTAATAACAAATCGAAGCCGGAGATAAATAACGCGAAAACATTCACATGAGATTTGATCTTCTATGAACTAGTGCAGAAGAAGACTTTTCGGCTGCATTGATGCTAGTGGTGAATTGGCTCAGAAAAGATCGTACTCTTGATTTCAGCGGATAGTTACCACTCGGAACATTGACACCGAAGCTGAGTTGCGGCGACTTCGAGAACTTCCAGTGGTTCGAGTCTTACGTGATGGCCAGCAACTTTTTAAGATCACATGTAATCTTGACTACGTGAATGGCTTATGTAAAACGATTTGAAAAAAAAGATTCAAAATCTCGTCAAACCGCAAAAAAGTTGTAGAGCAAAAAATAAGATAGGCAACTCGTTGACAAATAAGTAGCAATAAAGAATGGAGGATGAGTAAAATGAAGGCAAACCTCGTGAGACTATTTTGCGTTTTCTCTTTTATTTAATGGCATTTGATTTCAGAGTACAGTGAATAATGACAAGCAAATCATTGACTGTCATTTGGAACACAAAGAAGACGTGTTACATGCCAGGAAGCAGGGAATAGTGGGTCTAGTACTCGCCCTTACCCTTCATACGGTCGAGTTAACTGTCACTGATTGATTTCCACGAATCATCTACAGGGCTGTACATTCATGGCTGGGGCCTTTTGAATGTTTTGGGGGCTCATCCTTCGGGAGAAGGTATTTGAAGTTGAATTTTTGCCTCCAACACATCTACCCGCCAAAGGTGTTTGGACACTGTTCTTCCTATGTTTAATTTTGAGGGACAATTTTGTCCTGGGCTGATATCCTTTCCCACTCCTGCATGGCCAGCTGGTCAAATAGTCAATCACATGACACGACTAGACTCAGGCACTTACTGTCTTTGGAAAAAAAAGGAGACTATTTTAAAATCAATGTGTCTGATTTGACATTTAATTCATGAGTTGCAGCCAGAACCCTCACAACAGATATCGGACCTACATAGGACGTGTTTCCACGCCAAGTTTAATACAGGTTTAGAGTCTACCATGTCCCGCCATCATGAGCCATTTGCAGTGCCAGAAAGTCCTTATTATGGTTAATAATTTACTCCAAGCCAGGAATTTATACTTTAAGGCCTGGCTACTGACTGTCAGACTGTGCGAACATAATTTTAGGACGGTTGTGGGAACATACCTTTCACCGAGGATGAGGGGGAAGGGAGGCCATTACTATCCATCCCGCTGCCCTTGCTTGAGGACCATAAACATCCTCCAAAGGGGGGGGCGCCTCTCAATCACATGTGCCAACCGAATACGCAGTATTTACCAAGTAGCAGCTTCAACAATAGCAAAGAAGTTTTAAATCTACATAAATTCTCCCTTGTCAATCTTTATACTTGGTTCATTCGACGATCTTTTCCCATATCTACCACAACCACTGCTCCCATCAGTAGTTCCAGAAGAATCAATCCACCATTCATCCCACACTTCTGGGGCACCCATCACTGTGCCCAGCTAATCATAACACGGTGTTTATCTGCTGAGGCCAAAGCACCACCCAAAATTACATCTTGAAGCGAACACTGCCATCTTTACGTGGTGTTGGCACCGGAGGGTCGCAATGACGCATGAGAGGTAGAAGACAGTTGAAAAATGACAGTGGAAGAGTAGCTTTTGAAGGCAAAGAAGAATTCGTGCATAACTTGTGTCTTGGTGGGAAAGGGTCACTATAACAAAAGTAAAAAATCTCAAAATTCCTGTAATCGTATTGTTTACATGATTAGAAATTTGTGCATTAGTTGGTTGTCAAAACGTGACAATAAATCACATTTATCTGCTTGCCCATTGCGCTCACTCAGGACGACCTGGAAATGGTTTACAGCATAATTTTTGACATTATTTTGTACTCCTAAACAAAAATGCCCAATTCTTTTTCCCATATGCGTAGTACAGTTTGTCCGTATTCTCGAGAAACTCAAAAACAGCTATTTGTGATATCCATGAGAAACTAGGTTATTTTTTTTGCTAGCTAATGAAGAAGGCCAGAGGTGCTATTTCAAATTCAAATAGAAAAAGAGAACACCAAAACTATGAAGTGATTCCCGCAGATTTTGCGAGTGGACCTGCAATACCTGTAACTGGTTTGATGAAGTGTTGGGAACTGAGTTTTCACATCCATAGAGCTCATCGCTTCGGCCTTAGTACCTGGTTTAGAGGTCTTCCACTTCCCTCTCCAAAATGATTCACCTGCCATGTAGCTAGGAGGGATGAACGTATCTCCTAAGGTCACCCCGATTAGGCAAATATTTACTCGGGCGATACAGTATGATGCGAACATGACGTATTTTAACAACCAGATATGACAATGAAACAGTCGCATTGTTGCTCCACTGTGATTAGTTCTTTTTAATACAGTTGAAACGCCTCGGCAACAAGTGCTTCACTTACAGATCAGATTTGATGGTGTCAAGGCGTTTCCCTAATAACTGCCCATCGACTCCTTCTTGTCCTCAGGAGTTATTGCTTACTTATCCATACAACGAGCTGACTAGGGACACTTAAATGAAACCGTCCCCTGTGGTGCCTTTTGAGAAGGAACCTCATAATTGCACAACCTATCTCACCGATTTTCTGACGCGTCGTATCTGTAGAATATGCCTTGCGATGCGGAAGCGGATGAAGGTAGTTGGATGAATATGGAAGCTTACACCAAGTATATTGATGGAACTGGCACTAAGAGATTGGTCTCAGAGAAATTAGTTTGACTGAAGTTATTAAGCAGAACCAGCTCTCGATAGGATGTTTCGCGGATGATAACTACGGGATCCATCCCTCAAGTGCTTGAGCATTATTGGTGGTGGGTCTCGAAGAGCTCTAGACTTCATTGTTGGAGAGTTCACTTTACCCACCCTACTCATCCGTTCTGTTCAGAGTAAATGAATTTGGTGGTGGGTAGTTATCATCTCATCTCGCTAAGGAGTGGAGTCAACAGTAGCTGTAAAATGGCAAAAATATCTTTGATGTTCCGTTAAGGCCGCCAACTTCTGTCGATTTGATACCAAAGTCGAAGGCGTCATTAGGATGTGTGTAGTAAACAAGGTTGGTTGCTTTGAAAGCTAAGATGGGCAAAGTCTACGGTAAATCGATGAAAATGATCGTCTCTATCAAATAATGAAGTTGTTGGTACATTTGCATACATTCTGTTACTCATTCATGATATGGACGGTGGAGTTGATTACTCGTAATCCTCTGGCTTCCCTTTCCTCCATATGGCTTAGTAGAAACCACCGCGATTTACCTTTCTATAGTTGGTTCAAGAGCCAGTAATAGATTTAATTTCAAAGACAACTCCTTTTTAACATGCATGCGCAAAAGTAAGATGGATAGAGAGACACTAGATTTCGTCAGTATGGCTTCATTGCCCATTAAAAAGATACAGTTGCTCCAAATAAGTGCCTTGCTCCAAAATTTAAAAATTAGAAGAAATGCAAATGATAAGGCACATCGATCAGTGAGGTATACAGAAGACTTTGTAATTTCTCCTCATTTCCTCACCACATTTAAGATTCACCTAATCCTCCAAATAAACCACGTATAAACTTCAAAAGGAGTTAAGAGCCGTGATAATCAGACAATGGCATCCGGTCAAACAAATTTGCCTTTATCATCTGTGCTCTACAATCAGTGCGGAGGATACCTACAAAAGGTTTTTTTTGAAAACTTATTTAACACCTGCGAGATGATTGGATTATACATTTTAAGTTACACTAAATACATTATTCAATTTGCAAAAAAGTCGACCCCGTTAAGATACATTACTTAAGTAAACAATTCAATAAGCTGATACGAGCTCCCCAGCTACCGTAGAGGCAATTTGATGGAGCAGAGATTATTGCACGTTTAAAAAATATTACAGGATTTTTTTGTTAAATTTTGACTACGAAGAACCTGGCACATACTACACATTGTCTACATCGTCAGGTCTTCCAACCGAAGTTCCCTCGACATAACTTGCTTTGTAAAAAACCGATCCGTGGGTATGCAAGTACCATCTACTATTAGGGAGCCTTTCCCTTATGATGTACATTGATCATACCAGTTTGGATCCCTCCTTGTGGTTAACTACGGACATCGGGGAGACCGGTTGTGTTCAATACAAAAGAATTAACGGTAGGAGTCCGGGTAGCGACGTTTAAAAGAAGGCGACAGTAAGGTGAGACGATATTTGTCTAAATTTACATTTAACCACCCAGACTTCTTTTTTTCTTTCTTTCTTTAGTTTGCTAGGATAATGATTAAACTGCAACACGTTTTTATTGAATGCACCTATTTGGCGAGAATTGGTCGAGAATAAGTAAACTTCATGACTAACCGGAGGCCATTGGTGCCTGAGAAAATGAATGCCTAACACATATGAAAGCGATCTTCTCTACCCATTTGATGGCGTTATCAAATGCATGATGTCCTCATTTAACTAATCACCTCGTTCCATAGGTTAACCGTAGAGGTAGAAGGGAGAAACGCAAAACGATTCTGAAACATTCTTCTATGTTGGTATGCCTCAGTAAGGATGGTTTAATAGCGAGCACCCATTACATAACTTTGTTCGAGAAAATTAACTCCAGACTTAAAGGCTGAATTAGAAAGTAAATGGAACTGCTGGGAAGACTTGTTTAAACAAAGCAAAGACAACCGTTCTATGTTGAACTACTCCAAAGATGCGGACTTTAAAGCAAACAAACTTGGAAGCTTAGCATCTTTTTGGTGTCATTTTTATAAAATTTGTACCAAAACTCTAATGAAGCACTGAACCTCACTGCAGATGCAAAATTATCGCACGTTATGAATATGGGCATTCGCAATATTGAAGAAACGTTTTTCTCCAAGCTTTAAAAGTCAGGAACCTCAACTATTTCGAAGAGCATTTTGCCCTGTTCGGAAATAAAAAAATTCGAGTTTGCATTTTACCTTAGTCCCTCTTCAAAGAGAACAGTGTTTCATATTATGCAACTTTGAAGTTATTTAAGAAGATCCAAAAATGTTTAACCAAATGATTAAGCGGAATCTTTGCTGTTTTTCCTTAGTAAAATGAAATTACTGCGCAAGTCAAGTTTATAAAGGTTTGATCCACTGTTACCTCGGTCATCTATCTGCACTGTTAATGCAACTTTTTTTGTCCTTTCCTGTAACCAATCAGCACTGAGCTCAAATGACTCCAGCTTTTCAGTAGTTATCGATGGTGGTGTGGAGGGGGGTCATCTATAACCTCAGAGAGCGATGTCATAACTTTCCAGTTCGTTTTCGCCCTGAGAAAAAAACCAGTTGGGGGGTCAGCTGTAAAAATAATTCAAAAAGAACTTCTTTGAAAATAAAAAATTAAGTGCCTTAGGGAGGGCTTTGCAAAAAAATAAATGTCATTTGATTCCATCAGAGACAATGGGATAGCCATAAGTAAGCATCCCTTTTATAGACAAGCCTCGAGCCAAAATGAGTCGTGTCAACGGGAAATAAATCTTCCCCTTTGCGTAAACACCTGCTTAGGTGTAGTAATACGATTTGATTCCATGTTTCATAGTGGGCGGTCTTCCTTTTCATGACTATTTTAAGTCAGACAAAACAATTGCAAAGGACAAAAAAGCTTCCCTAGTCTACTAACCTATTTCGACTGCCTTAATGATGTTGAAAGGCATTTACTTTATACTGGAAGCATATTTACAAACAAAATCGTGCAGTCGGAGGACAGTACAACATTTATAGGCCAAAAATATCGACCACTGCTTCATCTATTTTCCTTACATCGAGAACAAAAAATACTTTGAACTACTATAAATATGGGTTCTATCCACAAACCCACAAATCGAAAAGAGTGCACTCGTAACATCAGTAGTAGTGCACACTTTTGATGAAAAAAACCTTGGAATTATTAGGAATTATTTCCCAAAAAGATGAACCCCTAATTTCGGACAAACTTTCCAGGCCCATTTAATTACGAATAAACCAAATTATGAGTGTCACTTTAAATGTGCGCCCACTTTAAGTTGTTTACATAATCACAACAAAGGCAGCGGTAAAGTCACTCTGGATTCTCTCCGCGAGACACCAAAAACCATTCTTTGATTGGAGCGAATTTTCGCGGCCTGACAGAAGCCCAAAATGTGGGAGCCCCTTTCCCTCCTCTGACTCGATGTATACGCGAGCACACGACTTGTCCGAATGTCACATTTGCGCGAAAACGCATAAATTAAGCAAACCTCAGTTCCTCTGGCTCCCAACACCCACCTGCCCTCCAAACCCAACCTTCCACACCTGCCTCAGTCCAAAAGAAAATAACTTTAGCCTGTTTTGCTCTTTTTCTCTGTTCTTGCTCCCGCCTACGCCTCTCCTTCTCTTCGTGGGAGAGGAAAACAGACCAATTTATCATAACTAAATTCATGAGGCTGTTGGGCCGTCCAAACATATGCGTCATATGACTGGTTTTGATGAAAATTTGATGACCTGTTTGAGTTTCTTTCAGTATGACCAACAGGTCATTTAAAATAGGCCACCTATTTGTGCTAACTTTCGAAAAATCCTCTAGAACTTGGGCGTCTCTAAACGGTGGTGAATACCCTCAAAATGACCACCATTTCAGAATATTTTCCTGAAAATATTCTGAAGAATTTATGACAGATGATTATAATTTCTCCTCTCTGAAAATTTATTAGCTGAGAAAAAAATGCTTTAATGGAGGATATTGTCTGTACATACCCCCTTAGGTGACAAGCTGCCAGTTTACATGGATGTCGTGTTTGGATGAAGGTCACCATCAATCCCCAGAGGAAAGACGAATACGGATCCTTCTCGCAATGCGCATGTAAAACAACCTCCTCTAGCCAAGGATCTAAAAACGGAGGAAGAGGAGGGAAACAACAGAACCACTACGGCAGCATAAATTCTATAGTTACATATTCCAACGAGTGAAATTCGAGCATTATGCATCCATATAATCTGACCTTTTTATTGCATTCAGCAGCAGAAATTTTAATTAAAAACTTACGAGTTTATTCGCTGTCAAGTTACTTGATTTTTTCAACCGAAATCGTTTATTTCGAGTCAAAGGTAAGATACGTGGCATTCTGCGTCAAGATCGACAGGTGTGACTTGCTACAGATAAGTTTTCGTAACCGATGATCCTAAACACGTTTCAAGTTGCTAACCTTGAAGAAAAACTTGTGTTTTACCCCAGTTTTCCGTTTCTTTTTAAAACCCAGTTAAAATAAAATAATTAACCGACCAGAATGTGATTTAAAAAAGTTAGCACTTTCACCGTGTTTATGGTTGCATTCAGCGGGTTTCCTCACACGGTGCAGAATCCTCCCCAAATTTTATTTTCCCGGGCTTGGCAAGTGGATCATCAGTGGGATATCTACTTTACTCAGGCACCTCGGTAGGTGGTCCATTGGCATGCAACTGGAAAGCCATTATCAGGAACTTGGACTATGACGTGGCAGTGCATGAAATAATGTCCCACAGACATGGTCAAAGTGGTTTGTCAGACATTTCTCCCACAGATTACGGTAGAGAAGCTATGGTAACATTTTCTGTCAGCCGAACGCGGTAGGTTTGTGTGGACTGTTTGAAGGAGCAACACTCGTCCTCCTGAAAGTTCGTATTCTCAAGGTGAACCAGCGACGTGTAAGATACCTAGAAAATGGCAACTATGTTATTTTCGAGCAAATCGTATAAATGGCTCTGTTTTAAATCACTATCCTGATCCATATCTAGAGAAGGATTAAATTCAGGTCCAAGTACAACATTACCTGTACTGTCTTCAGAAGTGATTGACCCAGCAAAAAAAGTGTGCCTTCTTCATCAGCATAGTTAGGCGTTAGAGGGCAAATTAGGCGCAAGGGTACCAAAGGTTTGGGGAACACGAACAGTTCATACATCATAAGAACCTGCTATTTTAAGTCGCATCTCGCGGTGATTCTTTGACAAGGTCATCCCAGTCTTCGTGGGTAAAAATACCATGAAATAATTAACGCCAAGATTAGTTCACTTTCTGAAAAATTGAAACAGGAGGAGCCGAATGCTGCCGAAAGAAAGGAGATTTTCAAGGTTGTTCAGGAAATAAACAGTGAACTGGCCTGAAGCATTGCATAGGAAAAGCAATTCGTTTAGATATGACTATCAAGAAAAAAGTCAAAATCTTCTCCTCTATCAAATCTCCAACATAAGGTTTTGTAGCCCCGAACTTTTACAGTCGGAGTGTCGTTGAGCGAAATATCGAGACGCCTGCTCACGATGTTAATATGTGGACCTGCCAGAAGCCACATTGACAGAATGGTAGGAGCTGGTCCAATGCACCGAGTTCCAAAATGAGTTCGCTTATTCCACGTAAATAAAAACGACCGCCTTAAATTTGTACAAAATTGACGTTCTAATCCCTACACAACCGTAAATGGTTCACGTAGCGAGGCTGAAAATCCACATTAGGGACTGGGGTCGATGATTGTTTATCTGTCCTTCTGCCTGCCCCCTATCGAGTGGCACACAGCGTCTTACGGAGATAGCTAAGAAGTCGACTCTTTTTATTCTTCCTTCCCAAAAAAGGGATTATGGGGATGTGCAAGCAATTCGCTTAGACTAAGTTATTTTGGTTCTAAAAATTGGCCAAGTGCTGATCATTTGCCCTAGAAGATGACAAAAAACTAGGATTCAACTCATTCATTTAAAATCAGGTCATGGCTTTTAGTGGAGGTGAATGCTTGAAGAGTGGCCCAATTTGTGGCTACCTCCTGAAGGGTTACCTCGCTTTCATAGTAAATGAACAATCCAAAAGCAATACCACGTCTCATTTAGACCTAAGTGGAACACTTTGCTAGAGTATTTTCAATCAAGAGACCCAAAATCTTTGAAGGTAGTTGATTCATAAACTCATCAAAAGGCCCAAAACAGATTTGACTGAGTAAACCCGTGCAACCGTTTAAAGCCTATTAAGAGCAAAAGATATGTGAGTTTGGAAAGACAAAAATTCTAGCCAATAATTACTTTGCCTTCAGCAAGCGAATAACTCCATCTGCAGCTAAACACACACAAAAAGCAGAATTTTGAGGTTAAATGGTGCATAGCCCCGAAGTATGTAGGGAACGGTGAATAAGTCTTTTGTTGGCTTAACCCAAGTCCCATTACAAAAGAAGCATTTCGCAGCACAGATCGGTATATCAATCAAGAAACAGCAGCAACAAATTAATAGCCGTTCAAGCTTGTTCTCACCTACAAATGAGTGATGTATGTGTGGAATTAAACTCTCCGATTGTCGCAGTAAATTTCGCACCACTTTCGTCTCCCAGTTCACACGGACGTCGACCATTTGCTTCAACATTGCCTCCAACACTACACAGCTTACAGCCCCTCATTTTTTTGTACTTCGTTTCTAGTTAAAATATGGGTTTTTCATACATTCGATGAATCTATCCCCAAATGTTTTATCTCTGAAATTGAATGTTTAGAACACTTATTCAAACACTGTAGAGGAAGCTCGTGGATGTGATATTGGAATCAAAGCAGCGACGGTTTGTAAAGCAGATGAGCTTAAACTACGCCCATTGATATTTTGATGATTGAAGGTTACAAGAAGTAGGAGGATAGTGGTGATCACAATAGAAGGTAGGTCATTATAACGAGCTGAACCAAAAAAGTTCTGGATATAAGTGACGGAGCACCTTGAAAATCAGTGTAGTCGCTCTAGACTCCATATTAGAGGAGAGGGAGGGTGGTGATCAATCCATTCTATTAGGAATCTAAAAAGCTCTTCTACTGCAAATAACTGGAATATAGCACCTGCCATTTGATAAGATTATGAAACACAGACCCTTATAAATTTATTTAGCCCAGATGGTTCATTTAGCTACCTACCGAAGCCGACTTCAAAGCGCATTAAATTATGGCGATACCACCATCCGCTTTGCCATTTTTCAGCAACCCCGTATCGAAAAGGGAAGAGTAGAGGTAATGTAATTATCGTGGGCATCAGTTATGCTTCTTTCGTCTTTTGGGCTGTTCACTTGTTATGCTCCCATCCAAAAGTAGTGATTCACTCCGTAAAAGTAATATTTTTCCTTTGGTGTCACATTGACTCTTCACGTCTTCTTTTTAAGATATGTGCTAATGCTAGGTGTATTTTCCATGCTGCAGCTTATGTAACGCCCGTGGGGATATCTATTACCCGCCTTGTAAGATTGTGTAGGGATCTACAAGTCAATCGAGTGATGCACTTCGGCGTCTTACACAACCCCCAAAAGGTGAACTTTACAGCGCAACCGAAAAAGGGCCCTAATTTTTTGTTCTGGAATGAAAAATAGGGTGTGACTTCGGGGTAATCATTTGTTTGTCCCTCCAGCAGTGATAAGATATTTTATTTATCTGCACGTGCTCAACTGCGCTGGTACTTCGGTGTGCTTCCGCCTCACGGCCAAGCAACCTGGCTTTGAGGCCATGCTAGCGGGATCCTGGGTCTTCTGCGTGTTGTTACTAACATACTTTTCCGTACCATATTGACTTATTACGACTAAAGGAAATATTTGGAACGCCATGTCTATATTATCTTACTTTCTAAGCAAAAAATAGTCACCGAGCCGTTGTGAGTACAACACAACCCCTTACATTGTTGAATGACTCCGTTCTCACAACTGTTGGAAATGTGTCGACACTTTCAGTCAGTCACTCCTTTTTTCCTCGCTCATGGTCGCATAATCAGCACAGGCTTAGTAAAGTGGTGAATGCAGGGTGGGCTGAACCGGGATACATGAGAACTGAACCCATGTTCCATGTAGGGGAGAGGGGGCAGTGTGTGCCAAGTTGAGGGGAGGCTATACTTTAGATGGAAAACCGGTCCCTTCTCTGGGTCGCGTAACACTAAAATTGGACTCGCCGCGGAATTGCTTTCACATCTTTGAAGGAGTTCAACCCTGCATGCATAATGTTTTTATCAAAGGAGTCTCAGAAGTGACTCAGCTTGATGCTGAAACCCCACGATTCGACTCACTCTTATCTGCATAAGATATTCAAGCCAAGTCAGGACAGAACCTTTGACTTTAAGGGACCAGAAAAGCATGTTGGTAATCATCAGCTTACCGAGGCTGTAGTGGCATTATATGCATGAAAACTGTGGTGATAGAGGAAGGAGGAATGGATAAGAGGAGGTGTAAAACCCACGAATATCTACCCATTCCGAAAACCTCGAGTCCAGTCTGGATGTTGGTGAGACGATGAGCAGCAGAAAGACATTACAAAGGTGGCTTCGCCTTTTTAGAAGTGGCAATTTGCAGCCCAACAACACAGCAATTATTCATGTAAACATTCAGCACGAAAACCTGATCCTGGATAAATAGAAAATAACTCATGGCAGAATTATAAACCAGTAAGCAAAATAATTTGAGAACTTTCACAACTCTCAAATGCTGTCTTAGGAGAGTCCAGCCGTACTACTGATCGGTATATCTAGACACTGGTTGCTGAAGCTTACGAATTTAGCGAAATCTCTTGGTCCCGGTCTGAGTCGGATAACTCTAGAGCCATATTTGAAAACCTTGTTATTCTCCATGACTGGTCGAATGGTAAAGGGAGATGAGGCATTAACTGCTAGTTCTGATGAAATTTAGAGATGAAGTAGCCATAATGGCAAACAGCCTTTAGCGAAGCATCTGACAGATCACTTAACACCCGATAGCGTCCGATTTATGGTTGCGTAATTCAGCTCTAGTTTATTCAGACAACCTTTTCTCGACGATAGAAAAAAGGTTATTTACTACCAAGTCATATCGAAAAGATGGTGTAGTTTGGTGAGCAGAAAGTCAGATAAACAAGAAGAGTACATAAGGAAAGAGAGAGATAAGAAAACATTGCAGTGCTTGACGGTTCTTCATTGGAAGGGGAAAAAAGATAGTTGTCCAGAAGAAAGAAAAATAAATCCACAAGCAACGATGAGTGAAAGTGAAGGCATTAACACCACGCGATTTTTAGAAACGAGGGAGAAACCAAGTGAATATCTGACTATCATCAAAAATGATCATTACAAAGATGCGAAAACGCAGAACATTTCCCTTCTCCATCCTTTTTAACAAGTGCATAAAAAGTCTTGCAAAAATTGTTTTGTCACTTTAATTCGACCTACCAATAGGTAATTTGTCGTAGGTTTTAATGCAACGTTATAGTTAGCGAGCGGGCAAAGTGGACAACCCTAACGACTATGAAGGCGTCATCAACCCCTGGGAAGGTAGAAGAGGAGGCAAACTCCGATTTTCCCCATAAAACATTGACAATTTGTAAACTCCCACAGTACCACAAAAGATGGAATCCCTATCCAACCACTCTTCCCGATTCAAGGATTCAAAACAGAATTCCAGATTGCAAAAAACTCCCAATTAGCCATAAAACTGTCTGGAAGGCTTCTTTCCACTTTCTTACAAATTATACCACCGCAACTATAATGGTCCATCATATTCAATTTCCCCTCCAATTAACTAAGGAAGAGCTGAGTATTTCCTGCAAAAGACCAATATCTTCAATAGGTAAAACAAAATATTTGTAACTACTCTATACAGATATTTCGCAATTTTTAATGATATTCGCGAACTCGCCGTGCTGACATCTGCCCCTTCATGATGACGATTGTAAACCTGTTTCAAATCTTGGATTTACCTTTATGTTGAGAAGGCGGCTATCTGGACATGTCTAATTACTTTTAGGGCAATGTGCATGTCTTCTTAAAACAACTACCTTTGCGTGGTAATGTGCAACCTTCACTTCGGAATTCAAAAACCAATAAAGTGATCAAAACGTCCAACATCCTATCTATCGGAACAAAAATTCGTAAAAGGCGCCATAAAAATCGGAATCGTAAAGGGAATTTTGGCAACTTCTGACACTGCAGGAAGCGTATTCACCAACAATTAGTGAGTAAAGTCGTTTTACTTTTCGAATCGCTCGAATTCAGACTAGACACGATCCTGCTGATCCAAATGTTAATCAGCCTTTCGTGGAGAGATGATGAAAAAAATATCCTATTGCTGATCCTATTGATTGGGGAGGCAAAATTAGAAAAATGTGTTAAGAAGTGAAGCAAAAATGTTTCAGTTATTTTGATCGCATAGTGAAAAATTATTTTGATGACATTTCATGAAAGTTAGAATGTATGGAAGAAGGGCTACACCACTGAATTTAACTTTCAGCTAGTTGATGTGGTACGGTAAGGCAAACAATGCAAAAGAAAAACAAAATACGTCTGGAAACTTTTAGATTTACCTTTTTGCGGTCTCAATCCCATCATTGAGCCGATTTTGCGATCACGAATTATTAATATATTCTGAAAAACATCAATTTTTATGAAAAATTTAACAATAGATCATTTTGAAACCGACTTTCACCTTTTTTAACCTTCGTAACATAGAAAATCGAATTTACGCAAAATGTTTTCCGTGATCCAAATAAAAAACAGTACCCTTTATTTGCTAAAGGAACACTCATTACATCTAAATCAAGACGCTTTTAACAGTCATCCGCCAAAACTATTTTTCTCTTACAGTAGTACAGTCGGCAAAGGGAGAAGTGTTCACCACACCCGCCACTGTAAACAGCCGTTATTTGAAATGTTGTGGTTATTTATTGAAGACAGGTCAAAATGTGAGAGGGAGGGGCTCATGCTATTGAATTACTTATGTTAAGTAGTTTCATCCAGGCACCTTTAGAATGTCTGATTACCTATGATACAAATACTTCATGGCCTTTTTGCGTCCTCCTTACAACTGACGCCAATGCGCCTGAGCACTATCATGACGGCCAGGCCCGATGAGAGATGATAGGAAGTATTCAAGACGCAATCAGATAAGTTTTTCTTCATGTTGGTGAAATGGAATCTCGCGATCTTATAACGGAACCATGTAGAGACAAGTGAAACTGACAATGGCCTTGGAGATAACTAGGGGAGCCGGTATTGGCAGTAGCTTGGTATAGGTTTCCTAACAACTTCCGACTTTTGTAAAAACAAAAATCGTTGACGAATCTTAAAAAGGGACTTCAAAACTCTCAGTGACATATTGCAACTACTCAAGGCTCAAACTTTGTAGATGATGAACCCCATCAAACGCTTTGAATTACATAAACTATATCCAGGTATTGGAGTCCAAAGGCCCAACACCCACCTATGTTAAAGAGAATCTCAGAATAATGTAGGAATTTGAACGAAAAATAGAGGGAAAATGTTTTCAATATCGCATTCAAAGTAGATACGGTGGCCGAACCAGTTTGTATGTAAAGAAAACAGATAAGTTTTTAAACATTATATTGGCTAGGATAATCAGTGTTACTATTTATCCTCAATCGCTCTCCGATTGGGTGCGAGGCTGGCCGTTTTTGCCTTTTTAAACGAACTTTTTCGCCAAATGCCAAGGAATGGTGTAAGCTCAGACACCTCTCCGTTCGCAGCATCACCCTACCTTCATTTCTGCTCAAAGCTATTTACCCGATTTCGTATTTATTTATGTGATTATCAAATACCATAATAATCATAGTCATCATTTGGAGGAATATTATTAGGGGAGTACGGAGGAGCAGAGGTGAGGCAATGTCCCTCTACCTCCCGCTTATCCCAAAAGGAAAATGCTCTTATGGATAAGTTTTGTAGTGGCATGGGGCATGAAATCTACCGTTGTCTTGTAAGAAGTGATGACTAGGCCTAGGTGTTTCAGAAGCAGTTTCCTTGTACACCTTCGGGTAGATCACGGCAGTGCTTCAGTCTTAACATTTGCGGCTACACTGCCCCATCCATAGAGGGGGCAAGTACAGTGGTCCAGGGGAGTGAAGTGGTGCATGCCTTTGACGGATGGGAGGCATAGTAACTGGGTTGCTTCAGGGATAAACAGAGATATGCTGAATAGATTAACGAATGAAAAGTTAATTCTCATCACGTGCTGGTACGTCATTCTGCAAATAATGGAAAGGTGACGCACATTGAAAGAGCGATAAATTGATGGACATTCAAGCTTATTGTGATCTCACTGCATGGCATACGGGTGGAATTAATTTGGCCAGTAGCATTGGCGTCTCTTCCACAACTTTCTTTTCCATCTTACGCTGCATCATCCACATATCCTGGCACGGTCATCTCCAATCATTCAAAGGCGTCAATATCGATTAGTTGTGATTCCCCATACTCGAGAATGGAGGGTCTTCCTAGCTCCTGGCAATAGAGCGTTTCCAGTTCCTCATCCGAAACGAATGGTTTCAATCACTTCTGTGAATTAGACAAGCTTAAATCGCACTTGTTAGACTCCACTTACCTTCAATGAAGCGAAGGTTAAAAATGTGGAAAAAAGTGACAAAGACGGCAAACTGTACCGTGTCGTATCGATGACCTTGGAATGAAGGAAAGATTCACGTGCATTTTGCATGTTTCCACAAGTTGAAAGTCATTTCAGCGAGATGTTATTTTTGTTTTTTCTGCTGCCTCACTAAACAAGCTTTACTACGGGCCATTTTCAGGTTTTAAACAATCCCTAAATGGCGCCTTTTAAGGCTGTTTGCCAAATTGGAGGCAACGGATAGGATTAATTGAAATCCAAAGGATTGAAGCGCTACCCGTGGTGATTAAATTCCATCTCATTATCCTTCTCACTTTGCTGTTTAATTCGCCTCATGGAATACTGATTTGATGACTGATACTAGTGATCAAGCAAAGAAAGCCACGGGAACGACATGCACAATTTGACGAAGTGTGGATGTCACATTTGCATTGATGTTAGTTCGGCAGACCTCCCCACAACGATGAGACAGAACTCTCGAAACTCCCCAGGATATGACTAACAAAGTCAATTACAGACACAGGCGGGGTTCAGAACGTCGTAAAGAATAAATTTAGTACTTTACGTTATTCAATGAAATAAAATTGTGCCGCTAGACTCCAAACACACCACAAACACAAAATTAGATGTTCTTTTAAGGAAAAGGAGTGCCCAGTGCGTAAGATGGTGTTTTTAATTCACCATCGGTTAAAACCAGTACTACTTAATTAGTTCTGTGTGTTTATCATTGATTTCCTGAAAGCACTACAGGGAGAGAATGCACGATACAGGGCGACAGGGGCCAGACATTTGCATTCAAACATGACTCAGCACCCGGCCAGGCCTTGTTTGGCCATCAGTGATGGCGTGGTTTTCTTGTAAGCACAGGTGCAATGGGTATCCCACCCCCTATTTTATTCCATCTTACTCTCTTCCCTCGTCTCCCCACCTTGCTTTTGTCAAGTGGTACAAGGCTCCGGTGACGGTGTGATAAGTAAGAAGGGGACGGCGGGAGAGGAAGAAGTGCGCACTGAGTCAGAAGCTTCTGCTGCAACAGAGATATCAATCTGACGGTGTTGTGCTTATCTCTCAGCTAGTCAGCCTACCCACCAGCATCCTGTCTGAGAGAAACACTTTTCTTGTGACCTTGATTAAGGCACCGTAATGGCCCACTGTTTTTATTGTTATAAAGGCCTTCCTGAAGTGAGCCGTCAGCCACAAAGTGAGGACGAGCTAGCTGTTGGTTTGTCAAGGCATTCTATTGTGTGGCATCAACGGATGATTATTTGTTAATATGCAGTTCAGATTCTTCGGTCTGGTAGTCATGGCTTAGATGGTTTCGTATGCAAAAGTGCAGAAGATTTAAAAGGATAAAAATCGAGGGTGAGCGATTATAGTACAGCAGGGAAGCCAAGCACCGAAATATAGCCGCGTAGAATCCCTAAGCTTCCTAAATACATCGAGTGCATTAGTATGCCTGCAGAATCAGTCAAAGGTATTTATGAAAAAGGAATACAGAGATATCACTAACAAGCTTCTTTCTGTTGAGATATCAATAAAGTAGGGTAAATTCCACCCATTACTAAGGTATTCAATGAAGAACTGGCTGACTAATTGCCATAAAAAAGCAACGCCCACAGATGCTCAATTCATATCACCAGTGCTTCTAGTCTTCCAGCCTCCTCCGTAAAACGATAGTGAGATTCCGTCCAGACAAGAAACAGCGAAAAACTGTAAAACACAGGAGGCGATACTTTTGCAACCATCTTAACGAAGTATATTTCAACTGCAAGCGATTCTCTGAGGATAATTTATGATCTTTCACGAAATGTGTGCTCCCTCTGGGTCTAAAAACTTTGGAGAAAATTGCTGGTGAGTCAACTCATTAAGTCCCTTGGGAGTAAAAGCAATCGGTGCCTTTGTAGGAAGGACCCACTTATTTATCCCTAAAATGAAAGGGATACCCAACCATGAAACATGATCTAAGCACTTGCTGGTTGACAATTCCTTCATCAAAGGCACAAGTCGATCTAACTTGACAAATAGATTATGGAAAGATATTTAAGTCGCCTCATTGTACACCAGGTACAACCTCCATGCAGACCCTCCAATGGGACTAGTGTCTCAGGTTTTAAAAAAGTTAAAATTTTCAACAACATTGTTAGAATTGCATGACAAAATATTTCCCGTTTGCATCCACAAAACGGTTGACTAGTATTTCACGCAAAAACGCGTGATAATGGGGACAGAAAATTTGGCATTCTTGTAAGCAGTCAAGCATCAAACTATGAAGATGTTCATCGTCTTCATCCCCTTGCATAACTGATGACTGAAGGAAAGAACAAGAAAATAAAACTTTACAGAGACATAAGCAGGTTACATTCCGAATCCGGTCAGTTCTCCTAACTGCCGTCCACATGGGAGCCGTCAGTCTTGGAACGAGTGGCTTAAATAACAATTAAGTAGCTAGTCACCTAATAAGCTATCAAATTTGAGGGTAGAATAACCCTCGAGTCTCCCATTTGTAGCAAATCTTTAATTTTTCTTATTTTTTCACTCCGACAACAACTATCCACCATTTATCGTAGAAAAAATGCACATTTTTGTGCTCACGGGTTGCGGGTCCAGCTTTACATCAACGCGAGTAAACACCCAGATTGCTTAAATTATAGTCACCACCTTTATACTGAAGCAAGGGGCGGAGGATTCACGGAGGAGTCCAAAGATTTGCCTCATAGCGCAGTGCGAATGCGCCATTCACACTTTTGCAATGTACCGTTTGTGCGCTTTTTAGAGGTATGATCTCATAAAAAACATGGCAAATTTGATCGGCAAAAATGAATGACCTCATATTGATAAGGTCAAAATGAATTTAAATCCACCCAGATGGAACTGCTTACTTCCATCTCCTTTTTGGCTCAGACCTTTCCAATTACGAAAAACGGTGGCTGTAAAACTCTGAACGAAACCGTCGCTTTTAACCAGACTGTCGATGGCAAATGTTAAGAATTTTTTAAGTTTTACTCTGGGTGTAAATAAGTTTAACGGAAACGTTTTCTTTTTCCCCATCATTTTCAGTGGAAAATCGCATGCTTAACTGATGAATTTATCAAACATCCTGATTTGGGAAAGTAGCTCTACCGAATGGTTCACCTGAATTTCGTCAATTTCCAAACTCTAGATGTTTCAAATTTGGCGATGAACTTTCCCAAACAAATTGTTCATCTTAGTGACAATATATGCAAAACAAAGATTATTCTCGATTTTAAGATACTTTTCCTATTAAAAAAAATCATTCTAGATTGGGATGATAGCTTAAAGGACGAACTTGAAGTGCCGTAGAAGCGTGTCATTTGGGTTTCAAAACCAAAATGACATCGCCACAGCAACTCGTGTGTGCGTGATTCCCTCCTGGCTGAGGCATCATTCGTCTGTGACCTCTTTAAGGTCAATGAGAGCTATTAAAACTTCATCATGCCTGTCCCCATACGAATGGACTTATCATATCCACAACCTTTCAAAATAAGTAGTTGAAGAATTTGAAGCGTTTGGAAGACCTCATGTTTGAATACAGTTTTTGATAGCAAGCTGTCGGTTCACACCAATTTCCATGGCAAGGACAAATAGTGACGTTTTCCTCTAGCCAGTTCCTTCAATCTCAAGGCCCCAAAAACCGAAGGTAGAAAGGAAAAACCAAAATACCACAGAATGGCTGACTACATGGGTGAATTCCTCTCTCGAGGGGAGGTAACACGGTTTAGAAGACTTCATCTAGCCACTTGTCCTTCGTTATCCACCAGGAATTAAAAATCCAGCAAGGTGTTATCAAATGCAGACATAGGATAATTAACTTGTCTAACTGCGCATACATTATTCGGAAATAGAAGTTGGGACCAAATGAAGTGAGGGTCTCCTCGAATCGCGAGGTATTTGCCAAATGTCAGCACATACAACCTCCTCCATGCATGAAGCTGGTTTATGTTCCGTAGCGGATTTCCACCACTTGAAACAAAATCGTTTCCAGTCAAGAATTATGAAAGGGTAAACGTCACAAATAGGATAAAGTGGGACTTCATTCCTCCGGATTACTTAAAAATGAGGTGAATTTACTAGCGTTTCTCAAAGGAAAAAGAAGCAAAAAGCGACCGAAATTTAAAAGGAGACCACAAAATACGCATTTTTCTTCAATAAACGAAAAGTTATTTGTTATGCCCTTTAAGTTTACCAGACCATTTTTCCTTGGAATTTTTTAAAAATTTTCATCAAATAACATCCATTCTCAATATTTGGAGAGCTACGCCTGGACTGATTTCCCCATTTTCTGTAAGAGAAAGCACATTCCTGGATAAAATCTTGACAAATTGTTCCTCACTTCTGATGGAGAAGTACCACAAAACTTTTTTTCCGGTTTTTGCTGCTCATCCACTAGCACACACACACACATGCATAAATAGAGTGCTACCAACAGTGGCAGCTGTTTCTGCTGTGCTGCCTTTTGAGGACGGACGGACCAGCATGTTACTCAACTATCTTTGCATAATTAGATTAGGTCCTGACAAACGCTGCGGTAGGCAGGCTGAAAGCTAAGAGGGTAAGGTCGGTGGGTACTTTGTTGGTGCGTAGCTGTTGCCACATGCAGACTGGGGGCTGTTTCTGATATGTCCGCACTTCTTCAAGTCCCTTCACGATTTGTTTTTTTCGTCTTGTATTTGCTATCTTTTCAGTCCCTAAAGAGAGGTCAAACCCCTTTGCCGAAAGTGCTTCCTACATAAGTCTCAATTAGTCTTTTTGGTCATTTTTATTTCAATTTACTCCGCTTTGATGGCTCTATTCAAATGGCACATACATGGCGAGCTTGCTTATTCGGTAAGTTGTAGTCTTCAGAACCCTCAAATTCGTAAGTTCATGTTTTACTCCTCGTTACTCCAATGAGTCAAATTAACCAAGTTGACCGGCAGGTTAATAGGGGAGGACCCTAGCAGATCTTGGTTTTGGTGTCACTTTAGAGCAGGGAACTTTAATGTTTGCCTGAAGTTCAAGGGGCTAAAAATTTATTTCAAATTTGCTTCCACTTTTCTTGTTAAGGTAGGCTAAGTACTAGGAAAAAACTCGCCTTTGGGTGAATTCAAGCGTGAAGGTTAAGAAAGCCTATCCTTCTTATTTTTTTCTGATTGTGAAACAAAGCTAAATCACCACATAGATTGTCTTTGGTGTCAATAAACAGAAGGACGAAAAGCCTAAACTACAGTAAAATAACTGACTTTCAATTGGTAGATAACGATGGTGATGCTCCAGGTGAAACAAACCCGTTTATATGATCGTCTGGAATGGAGAAAACATCAATCCATTTCTACAACTCAGAGAAATATTGTGGGCTTCTACAGTCTGCAACTTAGTTGCTCACTGTAATGCTCTGATTGTTTGACCCTTGGTTCCGGTTACGTGAGTACCTAAGGCCCCGCCATTGAACCTCAGCTGGGCACCATGGCCTCCGAGCCATGCTAGTAGCCCCCCAGCTTTTCTGTCCGTCGGCAGTACATTTCCTGTTCTAATAGTGTTTAACCCCTCTCGACTCTTGGGAAGACCCGGTGAGCCGTAGGAACATTTGAGTCTACCTGTCGAATCTGTCTCGAGGATGTGATTGAATGTATCTGGGTAATTTAATCCCTAAATCTAAATAAAAATTATTAAGGCGGACAGAGGTAAGTGCTAAGAGACGAAAATAAAGCCTTCGTAATGGTGATGACCGCGACGATCAATTCACATCCATTAATCCAGTGGAAACCACTTTAAACACGCACCCAGCATTCATGATAAGTAAATGCGTTTATTTCGGTGGCAATTACTGAGATTCTACCGTTCAGAAGAAAAGATCTGTACTTCTGAAAATATCGTTTGTGCTTTAGGATGCGCTTCATCCTGTTTCTTGATTGATGGCCTTTTTGAGAGCTCAAAATTCGCCTTCGAGTGCGGCGACTTGAAATTAGAGTAAAATTACCATCAGGCGCCGATTATTTGAGCAATATGTTCCTTGTGACGCCACAAAACCTGAGGAATAATCTATCTCTACTGATATTCGATTAAAGTAATGCAAAGGGATTTTTTCTGAAATCAGGATTAAATGTGCATCAGATTTATAGCAAACGTTTAAGCCATTTTCCGCTGTTTGTGAAAAAAATATTTTGTCAAGAAAAACTACAAACCACATCGAACAAAGGGGGAAATCTCCAAACCAGCACTGTGGTAGGTAAGCAACAGCAGTAGCGAGGCGCAGCTGTTGCAGTTGTTAACAGAGAAAGAGAGGTTGAAAAGGGTCAAAAATTTGAAAAACCAAATTTTTTTGTGGGAGGAGGATCGGGTAGAGGTCAGCAAGAGACAGTAATTTCGTCACAAGGGGTAAATTTTAGTGACCATTATCGCTATCTTTCATGAGGGAGTGGGGATACAAAGGGCCAACTAGCTCTACGGGTTTGTGGCAAATAAAAAGGCAGAAATCTAAAGGGAAACGCCAATGAAGGGATGATTTGTTTCAAAGGTGCTTAGTTAAAAGTACCCGGATATCTAAAGACTAAATCAAGTTTTAAGGAAGATTTTAGTTAAATTTGGGATCGCTTCTTCTGTTTATTGTCATGTTGGGGGCGGCCAAAAAAGCTGAAATGATGCAATCATGTTCCCACGATAACCCGATCCGAGAATTGTCGATAAAATGGAACTGCATTATGGGGCAATAGTTGAGCTGGCTGATAAAGAGGGTCACTTTTCGATCTTCTCGTCTGCGCGACAGTTGGTGGTTGGGCAAGTGATAAATTGCATTGGCAGGAAATGATATTTCTACATCAAAAAAGCCAATGTTATTTCCCCGTTTACTAGGAATTTTGTTAACAAAAGTCGGTGAACAAGAAAATCCACCAGGTTTTTAGAAAATTATTGAATGTTAAGTCAAAAAGGAAACTCCAAAAAAGACGGATGTTAACCATATACACTCAGTGATATTCGGTTCCAGAAGCAGGGCGACTAATCCTCTCATCCATTCAGGGAGGTTGAAACAACTTAAACTCTGGACAATGTGTCACCACAAACCAGACTTGGGTCAAGTGCCTAAGTCACCTTTTACTATGAGGGAAAAATAAACCCAAAAAACTCTCAAACACATTGAAAAGCGGTGAGACCTCCGCCAAACCAATAATGTGGCAGGTAGTAGTAGCAGTAGAACAGCTGTTACGGCTGTCACAGGAGTGTTCAAAAAGTCAACAACAAATCGGGAATAGGGTTTCTTAAGGACTAGAAAGGTGCCAAATTGAGCGCAACTTTGTCACCATCAGACGCTGTCACTGTCTGCCAAATTTTTCCCATTTTATCCTCCACCGTTGCGCGTGTGTGTATGCAGATAAAATCGGAGTAACTCTTTCGTCTGCCTTCTGTTCGCTCACTTAGCCGGGGTGAATTTTGCGGAGGAAAGAGATCGCATAGAGGTGAAAAATAGCAGATAAACTAACTGAAACATCGATCACCTTTACAGCAATAATTTTCTTGCCGGCCGCCAAGCTACGCTCGGAATGAATTAAAAGTTGAATTTAAGTTTCTATATCATAATTACTCTTTTCGATGAGAGATCTTGTGACAGTGCTGGACGTTTTGCAGCTTTCACTGCAACAACAACTGGACAGTGTAATGCTTGAAAGGTGGTAAAAGCTGGTGAGTAGAGGAAACAAAAGAACTCTGAAAGGCAACCTTTTATTTGGCGAATACTAAGTGGAATGTCAAAAGTACGTGAACTCGTCACATTGAACAAACTTTAGCATTATCTGCCAACGCCACTGTTCTTTTCCTTCCTCAACGAAAAAATGTTAGTGTTTTCTCCTCTCTACCCAAAAGAAGAAAAGACTTAATGCCCCGATCCTAAAAATACCTTATGTATGATTCAGGTCCACCGACTAACCGGTGGTCTGTTCTACCACGCAACCTCTTTCGGCACATTTCTTGGCAGTAGTGATCAGCCCTCTGTGTCCCAAATGGGAAGAAATAGGCATATTTCGGACGAATCATGACAAATTTAAATTTTGTTGGATTTACTCCTGTGAAACCCAGATTACCTAGCCACCCATAAATTATCTTTTAAAGGTCGCCATAGTTGAGGGAAAAACTCAAAACCAGTGGCTAAAGTGGTGGTTAAGCGTTTAGCAGGGTCGATTGATGACTCGCCCTGCTATCAATAATTTTGCGCAAAAAAGCCTCCAACTATGGAGGGAATTCCAAGTAAAGATTCAACCCTAGGACTCTTAAAAATTGATAGGTTTGCAAGGCGTATCAAGGACAGATAATGTCCTGCACTTTCTTCGCCGATTAATTGAGTGGCCAGATTGAGTAGAATAAGTCTTCCTACCGTCTTTTTTTGCAAAAGGGCAACCACGTTTCATCTAAATGCCTAAGTTTACCAAACAAGAAAGCTATTTCAGTCAGCAAGTCACTTGTGAGGAAGAAGTTTTTGAGTCCCGCTACATTTCTCGATTTGCCGAGTCAGAGGACGAGAGTCTCCGAGATAGATCTCACAAATAGTTTTTTTTACCTCTGAAAACTTAGACTTACAGCAGTACAAAACTTGGTAATCGCGTATTCAAAAGACTGAGGACTCATTGAATTCCAACAAATAGGAGTCTGTTTCACAAAGATCTTAACGAGGTACACCGCTTTTCCGATCCTCGTTCAGCGTATAGTTCTAAAAATTTGGTATAATTCGCTAAAGAAACTCACAAACACAAGCCTCGTGGAACACGGATAGACACGCCGTATGGTACTCTTTACTATGCTTTCTAACACCACTTTATACTCTCCGCCACCGTATCATCAAACTTTGGTGTAAGAAACCTAAGGCGCGTAATACCAGCTTATCTGCTGTTTTGTAAAGTGAGTTTAACATAATTTCAAAGACATGGCTGCAGGAGCTCCTCGTATAGACTCTCACATATCATTTGAAATAGGTACGGTGCGCAATTGCTGAACGCACCATCCAGCACAGTAGCTAAAAATGTTGACATATTACATTAAGAAATTCCCTCTATTCTTGATGATGAAATGTCATCACTGAAAGCAATACAAAACTGAGGTGCCGAGAATGAATTGCAGCAACGTCTAATGTGAGTAGTGAAAAGAGTCGTTGGTGCATACGTCGACTAGAAGAGTAGTATAAACAGATTACAAAGTCGACTTGAGAATTTCAACGCACATGAGACACATCAAAGCCATTTTTATGTAACATTCCTTAAATCCAATACTAAAGTGCCCTTTCCCATTTTGCCTTCTCTCAGATCCCGGTTTACAGGCGAAAAAACGCGTGGTCTCATGAGTCTGATGAGAGCTTAGCTCATTACGTCGGCCTTCTGTATCCTCGAAAATTGCACCACAATCGCAGCATACTTTGCACGTACTGAACACTCCAGCGCCACTCTTTTTGTCGAGTTTTAATTGTTGTGCGCATCGCAACTTGAATGATTTAGTAAAGTGGTTACCAATGACAACTTGACAACAAAACAAAACCAATCTTAGCGTAACTCGAATTTGTGCTCCTTTACTATGATGTTACGACTGAAAAACTCCCATCGATAAAGCAGTTTCACGTTCCCTTTCTGCATCTGAGGCCTTTTCACTGGTATCTAGAGAAGTGTCTTTGGTACGCATAAAATTTTTCTCTTGATTCAAAATTTGGTCTCGCCCGAACTTTCCTTCGGTGTGCTATCTACTGGGGTGGGAAAAGTTGAGACATTCCGACTAAATTTATGAGACAAATAAATATTCAACTTTATTTTCATTGGCAAGATATGTTAGGCTTGGAGGATGAAGCCTCTTTAATGTCAATGCGACAAAATTAAGGAGGCTTGGATAATACGAGAGTCAAAATAAAAAACGACTTAAAGTGAAAATAAAAAGGCCCCAAAAGCTATTAACTCCTTCAAAAGATAAGGCTCTTAAATCAATAAAAATTCCTATTTTGTTAAAAAAATCACCAAAAGGAATCATTTGATTTCTTACGGTAATACTTTGGCCGCTTGAATAACTCTTCGGTTTGGTCGCGCCAGCACTGAAAGCTCCGCCATTGTACTTCACTTCGGCGACAAGGCTTCCGTGTCGTACCAGTAGCCCGTCAGCCCTTCTGCACGTGGGTAGTACAATCTTTGCCATAGCATTACGGCTTCCTTCATTACCAGCATAAACCCAAGGTAATAAACCTACCTCCAAAATTATGAATTTGATGCACGAAAGCAGGAAAAGTTGGCTAATTTTCTAATTGAAACACCCAATCACATATGATTGCTCAAATAGAAGACAAAGGCGACTGTCACAAATCGTTAAATTAATCTTCACTCGAAATAGTCTTCGAGAGAGCCTTTTTAACAGCGCCATCAGTAAGTTTACCTCCCGTCAAAATAAAAGATACGAATGGATTTGTGTATCTAATTCGCAACTCACTCGGCTAAGGAGCGGAGGCAAAAATGCTTAAGACAAATGTTATTGCCAGAACGGTGTTGGCTTAAGTTGTAGTTACAACGAGGCGAGGGATCGGAAGGGAGGGAATGTAAAATTATGTTGTTTGGACGAGTGTTGAAGCTCTAGGTCTTACCTACTGCGCGCATATTAGCATCACAGCTCTTGCGCTCCATCGTGATCTGAATATTTTCTCTATGAGATTAGGCAGGACCTCTCTATCAATGTCCCCATCATTTATTTCAGCGTTGAGCGTGTGATGCTAGGAGGCAGTCGTTCTCTCTTGCCAATTGATGCAAGGTTAATTACGATCCGAGTTCAAGCTGGCTCACACAAGTCAACACCGATTGCGGAAGAAAAGTTATTGATGATGTTTCCATATCATCAATTGCATGATGAAGAAGCATTGACTATCAACTATTGAGCCCCATCAAATTATGGGCATTCAAGATACCTAATAGGGAAAATCGCCACAATTTTTATCGAAAACGTATTCCGTGTGAACGTAAGGGTGTTTCCTTAATTAAAACAGTGGAGTGTTTATCCTTTAAGATTCTCCTTTACTTGTATGGAGAATTCAAGCGGAGTCAAAAGTGGCAATCGAAATGCCTTCCATTTTGAATGATCTGTAAAGGGCAAATAATCTCTCTATCATATACCCTCTTGAAAAGATAGCGGGAATAATTAAAGCTAGGTTTGAAAGACGAAGAATAAGAAGCGAAGACGGCTGGTAGGAGAATGTGGCACATGTACGCGTAACTACTATTTACTCATTAGTTTAGCGGCACTGAAATTTACATGTGTTATCAGTATCTTTATTTTTTCGATGAAGTCAAGGCACCTGTAGGAAAACAATGCCACTACATTCCAATAAGGCAAGCTTATTCAATTTCGCCGCTAGGATAGAGGCTCTTTCCTTTGCAGAAAAGGTCACATCAGATTGTTTTTGGGCAGACTTCATTTGGAAGAATAGTCGGTAGGTGTACTTCACTTGCTTCAGCTGCTGCCTTTCTGATTCATCGTGGAACCTTTCCTAAAAATGCCAAGCACTAACAAACAAATTTTGTGAGAAAATTATCTGCCTAAAGCATAAGTTAGATTACCGAAACTTATTGGAGCAAATTAACTTGCCTTATTTGATACATTCCTCCACTTTTGTGTTATTAGCAGCTATAAAATTCAGCAATTTTTGTGGATCAGAGTAGGCAAATCCAAAAGATGGTACTCATTAGAAGTGTTGCGCATGTTGCAAAATAAAAGACAGAGAAACTCAGTGCTTGGAATGAAAGAATTCGAAAAGGTCATCAACCATGTTGACATCTCACTCACATCCACTCTTCCCTATTTATAAGGTGCGATGTCATCCCATTTGGGGGAGACTAGGCGTATCAGCGCAACAAAAACTTCAATCCCACCGCTTCACCTACCACAGTGCCTAATTAGGCGAAAATGAAAACAAGTGCCACAGTTTCAGGAGTCTGGTCAGTTTTTTGACAGTCCGCAGCTTTAAATCTAACTTTCTGCCTCCAACTGAATAGGTTGCTTCCACTTCCTGATGCGGTCAGGAAGTGTGTATAGTACCGACTGATAAGAGTGTTAGCAACGACGGGATTGGTGATCAACTTTTGCGAGCATTTCATGAAGTTGAATTGAGAACCTTCCGCTACTTGATAAGCAGCATTTTAGTTGATTGTTTAAAAGAGAACGATTGACTGAACGATGGCTCAAAATGTAGCGGTCGCCTACAACTTGTGAAGTTTCCGTTACAAGGATCTCGGGGGAACTGATTTTTAATTGTTCTAAAATAGCACCAAATATCTCCTTTTTTTGACCAACTCTTCCAAAACAAAAGATTGCATCATCTTCAAATCAAGAGTACTTTATCCTTGTTTTATTGTCTCGCATTTTACCAACCTACTTCCATCATGGCTAGATTCATTTAGCCAGTATAAGGAGGCATAAAACATGTCACATGCGACGCTAGGCCTAGGTTTGAAAGTTTACACGTCACACATAAACGTGATACTGGAAGTGAGTCTGCCAATTCAATGGCATGATGGTACCGCACTCATTCTTTGAAGTCCATAGGTTTAATACATAGCTAACTGTTTCCAACCAAAAAACTTCTACTTTCCGATGCTCAGAGGGATGCTGTGGATATAAAAGCCAATATTTAAGACCAATTCCTCTTTAGACTTTAGGACAGCTAATGTAAGCAAACATTTAGTCTGTTCCTCCAATCCAATAATGTCACAGAACAAATGTATTGCATTGAGATAAAGGGAATAAATAGTTGTTACAGTAAGTGCTTGCAATGTCGCGCGAGCCAGGGGATGGATGGGTGCGTCATTAAGACCAATAGCTATCTCACGAAATAATTATCGCCTCTTTCATTGATACATGCCTGAGGTGTTAACTCAAATCTGGTTTGACAATAAACTAGAAAAAAGTTTTCGGTAGGTTTCCACTTAGAGGAAATTACATAGGCAACACCTATCATACGAAGAACAGTATTGTCACCTTGATTGGAAAATTTGCACTGAAAGGACGAAAACGGGGTGAGGGAGTAGTTTTTCCAGATCGGCAATTGTTTAGCCGATAGGAGAGACCAGATAGATATGCCTAGATTATAGCAGAAAGGCTGCTCCTAAAATTACAGTCAATTATCCCATGGAGAGGATATTTAAGGTTAAAGGCGGCGTTTCAAAAAAGGCGAAAAGCAAAAAGAATAGTTTCATTAAAATCAGGATGACTGATCAACCAACAACGATGTTAGAGGGGGCAGTTCTAGTCAGATGTTTTTAAAATGGACCTTTCACGGGTGATCAGACCTCCGGACCTCTTGCCGTTTTATTAAACATCCAACTTTTTGCCTTAGGAATAACACGAAACGTCGGTGGACATGTCCACACCTTTTACAGGTTGAAAAAAGCAACATCGACTTTCGTGCCTCAAAAGGAGCTCCAATCCAGATTGAACGAAGGATTACCAGTAGAAGGAAGCAACCTGATTATTTAGTGTGAGACTCAAGAGAGTGAATGAAGAGCAGAGTCTAGAGGCTCAGTATATTCCTTAATTATAAAAATTTGAGAGTAACCGCGAAATGTAACCGAAGAGTAGCAAAGTGACAATGACAGGTAAAAGAGAAGATAAATCTTGAACAGACTTTTAAGTAAAAACCTCCTCGAAAATTGCCTAGCATGACCTAAGCATAAGCAAACAAATCCCTCTGGCTCAACTCCAAAAATCTAACTTGAAATTCGGAGCCATCAAAACTGGCAGGGTGCACCACCATCATGGGACTAAAATTTTGTCGTAATGGGAAATTGTTTTAGAACCTTTCTACTTCCATGATCGATTCCGATTCATCTCATTGCTTTAAACCCAACTGATCTGGTTTCGCAGCACAATCCAATGCAAAACTATCCGCATATTCAGTGTACAGAGCAGAAAATAAGTAGAATCGGAGCGCCACACTTGGTAGGTCCATTAATAAAATTTCATAAGTACTTTGGAAAATGTCAATGTTTGAACTCTGTAGGAAAAAAGCACAAAAAATGCTTTAAATAAAATCAAATGCTAACTTTCAAAGGCGGTACTGGGTTACCGGTCGACTAATGGTTGGAGAGAAGTCAATTTTTTTCTACAGTCCATCAATCAGCAACCAAATCACACCATTTTAGTCAAACCCAGGGCCATTTCGTTGTAGCAGTAGATGGAAGCAAAGGCTCCAACTAAACTTTGAGTCTTTTCTGTGAAAAAGTAGCACGCACAGCAGGCTGCAGTAGCGCAGTGAAGGAATGCCCCAATTTTCGAGGCATGGTTAAGCCCAACCACACGACACCACACCAAACCAACACAACCGCCTACCGCAGTGAGGAGGTTTTTACGGCCTCCTACGGGGGCCAAGCAAAAAAAGACAAAGAGCCAAATGCACACACACACACACACACACAACCCAAACAGGGCAACTAGTAAAAATAATCAACCACTAGCAGCCGTAGGGTTGGTTCAGGCTATTAGAGTAATTTTAATATTTCAGGAGAAACTAACGAAGTGGTAGCATCAATTAAATCAATTATTTCGGTTTTTGGTGAGAAAGAGAAATAACAAAAGGGTGAAATTAGTTAATCTAAAAACGGATTAAGTACACTTCTACTTAAGAAGATATGTAAAAACGGCCAACTACTCGTGGCCTAATGGGATAAAAGGATAATTCTTTAAATCATTTACTTGGCACAGTGGAGCGCATTCAGGTTGGAAAATGAAGACTTTCAAATGATTTGAGGTAGTTACAGCATTCACCGCTCCCTTTGGTGAAGGCGATGAGTCGGTAAACATCAGATTAGGGTTCGACCAATGTTACCCCACATTTGCCATTTTCTTGTTGGATCATGTGATTAAAACGGTACAGCATGGCCGCAAATTAGCGAATTTCTAGACAGTCGCCACATTCGAGTAAATAAGTTTAGCATTTGTGGGGAAGATTGAACAAATCAAAGGGAGCTGAAAAGCATGGCTTACTTGAGGGTCGACTTTCAGAAAACCCGACGATTCGTTTGAGTTTAGAATTCAAACTTTCGTCAACCAATAGTCAGGGCTTGTGATTAGCGTGGAGGAATTTCAACTCGCGCACTTCCAAATGGTTTTTAAGGCAGCAGAAAATCAGAACAGTCTTCAACTATCCCTCCATCTGCATTTTCCAAGTTTACTATTCTATCTCATAGAAATAAACGAATTATTTGCCAAGGAAGGTAATCAGTAAAAAAGCAAATCCTTTTCGTCTGTCGTCAATACTGTGCACACAATTGGGGATTGATTAGCTTCTTGCAATGGGATATGAAATGGTAGCTGCAAATGACAACTTATGTTTTCACGGGAAATGTAAGGCAGGAGAAATAACCATTTAATCAAGTCCACTTGACACAAAAGTGAAAAAACCAACATTTGAAGGAGAAGAGAGAACCTTTCAAACAGCCTCACTACACAATGAAGACTTTGGGGCAATTCACAATGTCACCAGCGATGACCGACGTAAGTAACCCTTCATCAACTCACTTCTCGACTTACGTGATAGAACAGTAAAATTCCAAGGGTACATTTTTGTCGCCATTTCAATAGCACAGAATATCAATCTGACCACACACGCGAATCGGCGGGTTTCAATGAAAAAAACCACCCCTTGTCTCAAAGATAAAATCGACTACCACAGACTGTAGGAAGAACAAAACCTCCACTTTCGCAACCAGAAAGCTAAATTAAAGCTTGAAGAGAGGCGCGAATCGCTTGCGATTTGGGAATTAGAATAGAGGAATGTTCAAACGCGCACAATCCGAGCTTTATGCCAAGCGTGGAGAGCACCAAATCAATTGCCCTTAACATATGCTAATCAAACGCACTTACAAGATTAGCTGAAGTGAATATGGCTGCAGACAAACAATCGCCTTGGGGGTAGCGACTAGTCACCAAGTTCTTCCTTCTACCAAAAAAGAGATCGTTGTAATGCTTTAACTGTTTTTAAGCTATTCGTTTTGGTTGCGCAAGCGTTGAGAGCTTCACCATTGTACTTCTGCTGGGCTGCACGTCCTTCAAGGTATGTCAGTAGCCTTTCAGCACTGCGGTAAGTTAGCGATACACTTTCAGTGATAGTATTGACTTCTTCCGCCGCCAGAGAGACTCCAAACGCTACAATCACAATGAGCAGTTAGCCACAAAGGCTGCTAGACACAGAAAACACTTTAAGTCCACTTTACTGCTGGAATTTTATAATTGTCATCAGTTGCACCTCAAGTAGGGCCAGGAAAGTCGTTTTTACCAGAAATTTCAAGTAAAAGCCTGGAAATTTTAGAGCCAAATTACCGCAAACAATTCATATTGATGATTTATCTCATTTGTCATCATAAAAACAGGATAAACGAAAAACATATTTTTATAAGCTGTGCTTGACATCACTCAGATGTGAATTCATGGGATAAAAAGGGATGTGTGAAATTAGCTCACAGGATAATCTGTTTGTACGGAAGGTAAAAACAGAGCACCGATTATAACGGTTTAACAACCGCCAATAAGTACGCATTCAGCATCTGGCGTTCTTTTGCAAAAGCTACCCATTAAAGTAAAAGCTCAATTATTCCACAAGTTGGCATCTACCAAGAAGACGCTACCAGATGAAAATTACGTACGTGAAGACGTTAATAGAAATTATCACAGAAAGATCTAATGTCAGATGAAGGGAAGCAGATGTAACCACCTTATTGCCGGAAAAGGTCAAAAATTTGTTAAAATTAGTTAAATCGAAGGCATCTTCCAATTACCAAAACCTAACTGAGTGAACGCATCGCATCGGAGCACTACGGTGACATTACATTATTTGGCCTTAGAGGTGCCATAAAGTTATTCATCTTCCGCCCCCAACCTTCAGCAATCAGAAAATAGAGAGCACCGTAGAGCTAGCCAGGTCGCTAAACATCAGTTTTGGCATTCATTTAGTTCCATACAATAAGTAAAGCCTTGAAGGCAGGTTCCAACTACTTATGTTTGTTTTAAACTTCATCCCGGATGATCAGAATTAAGTTGAGGAGTTTCAGTGTTAAAACCATAACTCAAGGCATCCCGATGGTCTAAAATGACCGTTATGATCGAACACGTTGCCGTGACGCTTGAACAGAACTTGGGCATCCTTTTGTTGTTCTGACCATCTTTAATGAGTGGCCAAACTTTCTTCAAATTTATCGCTATTTTCACCTGTTTTATTTCCTACGCTAATTGCACCATCTGAATAATTGGAGTAGTTTAACAGGCCGCAATTCGCAAGGTCATCTCAACAACCCAAAAACCCAATCAAGACGAGAAGAACCGACGGTGGGCAACATAGACGACATTGAATTGTGAGCAGAGCATGCCGACGCACCGGTGGTGGCGTTGGTGTGTGTACATTCCACCTGGTACCTGAGGTCCTCAACATGATCGCTGGTGTTGCATCGTCCGCCCAGTGGTTTGAGCACATGGTCGACGAAGGGAGTGCTTTGGATTGTCACTATCTGAATCAAAACAACCAGGAGGACCACATTAAATTTTAGTGAATGCAGAAGGTTGTAACCTGGCGGATAAACTCTTGCCAGCCCTTTTGCACGCTTAAAAAGCCTTTCGTGATACCCTAGAAGCCACACACATAGAGGGTCTATATTTGTAGCAGAGCTGTTTCGGGATTCGTATGCCTCCAGAGAGTAATAGTGGCAGAAGATTGTAAATATGGGCGTCAGGACCGATCATTCTGGTGTAGAAGATTCAAAACTAAAATGTATGAGCATTTTAAATCACCCACGGGTCAAATTTTAGGACAATACCAATAAAACTCTGTTCATGGCACCTATATTTCTTATCCATCCAACCTCCTATATGGGTGCAATAAACCTACCTCTAAGCACGTAAGCTCTCAGAAGTAACTAGTGCTGCACATCAGAAGGTCTTAGACTGGTATTATTGACGGTGAGATGGCTGAATATCACAGCATTGAAGTGGTAGATTACTAACATAGTGAATTAGCTTCCTTGCTTACAGCACAAGGATGCTTCCAGATTCAGAGGCCTTTAACGGCATCTCAGGAGTAACACACAAGGAGTGATCAAATCAAGGCTAGAAGTGACAATCAAATAGGGATTCGAGTGACATCGTAACAACCCATTAGAGTGCGCTTCATGTCGCCTAACCCACTAGTTTCGCAGTCCTTCTTTGTGACTATTCCTTTAGGACTCTCACGCACTTAAAATCTGCGAAGGAGCAAAGTAAAGATTTGTGCGGTAGAAGATGTGGGTCTTCTCCAGTAAAATGGGACTTGTTTTAGTGATGTATCCGACTGCTTGGTCTTTTCAGATATCCGTAATTTGGTTTCCACCCGAGTGACAATGACGTCTGCTCATGTCAACCACTCCTCCAGTTTCCCAGCTCTTGCATCAAAGCTACTTCCCACACTTAAGTTTCAAAAGGTACCCTCAACTCTATAAGTGGATGGAAAAATTTCAAGCGGTCCTCGGTGAAGTCCGCTTCAATGGCTTTAAACTTGTGAAAGATTTTGAATGCAAGTGATTGTTTATAATGGGTGCATTATAAAACCTATATGAGATGGATCAGTTTGGCAGCACTGTATGAAACTCTTTATTGTGTCCCCCACCACTTTCCTCGATCTAATAAAACTTAATGAATGCAAACCAAACATGCCTGTCGCTCTGCTAACCTCATTTAACTCGATTCACAACGACGTGACTGCAGAAGCTTCTTGTTGAGCATATACGGAGAAGGCTTGATATGCAATTGCAGAATGTACAGACCACGATCAAAGTCAGAAAAATTTGGGACCTGATGATGAGTCACCTAGAGACGGAGAGGATCACATTGCAAAAGTCCCTCCATTCACTTCGCGGAAATGATGAATTACGTATCTTTAGTCCCACTTTCAAATGATTCATGTGAAGAATTAATTGTGGAAATGTTTAAGGTGATTGATGGAACGATTCGTCCACAGTAATTTCCACACAGGCCATGGCTGAAACTAGGCGGATATGTATCCCAGTGTTAACAGATAACAATAGGCTTAGGCGACTGTCGGTTTACATCATTCACAGAAGCTCTAAGTCTAAGCAGATAGAAGACAGTTGCCCTAGTTTAATAAAGCCATTTGAAAAGTCATCAGCCATCATAATCCTGACATTTTACAATAGCAAGGAGCACATAGGGACCCTAATTAAATGGGTCAAATTTGTCCATAAAAAAGGCCTTTTAAAAGTACCTCGAGAAAAGTGCACGAAGAGTGCAATCTGGAAACCAGCCATCCAATGTTTATGAAAATGAAAAGAGCATACATGGCTTCAAGAATGCTTCAGATGTTGGGCAAAAGACATGAAGTGCGCCCACTTTGAAATACTGCTTGGTGTGGGTGCAGGGTGGAAGAACTTTAGTAAATTCTACGGGAGGATCTACTACTGCTGAATTCGAAAAGTTTTGCATTGCACTTGAAGATCGTTATGTGATTTTCGCTCCTATCTCAAAATACTGTTGGGATAGTTGGTGCGAAAGAGTAGACACCGAAATTGCCGAGAAAAAATGTCCCAGACGAGACGCACACCCCACGAATTCAGCCTCTCCACATAGGTATTTCTAAGTTCTATAACATCTACTGAAGGTACTCAAGAAGCTGCTGTGGTAGTTGGCGGCAAAGGCACACGAGAATCGCCCCCCATTCTGTCCTGCGAAATCCGGTCGCAACATAGCCTTGCCCTCTTCGTTTGGTACTAATGAAACGCCCATTGAGCTAACAAAATTGGGTTTCACTTTCCTATCAACCAAAGAAATGGCTATCATCACTGAAGCGGGTGTACCTTCAAATGCGTCTTCTTCTTGAAACTTGGTGGTGGAAGGAGCCGCGTTGCGTATTCCAGACATTCGTTATTGCGAGCATGCTTCTTTACGCAGATATTTGTCACCTTCTTCTGCTTGTAATTACCCGGCCAAAAGATGTGTGCCGTGTCAATTGACAGTCGTGACACCTTGGATTCTTTATTGGTCTAAAAAGGTCATCATATTGCTTGAAAAAGGGAAACATTTTATACGATTTCAGGCAAAGATTATCAATTGGCAAAGGAATTCAAGAGGCACGTTGCATGAACCCAATGAACGCTTTTAAAAGCAATATCTCAGATCTACCGCGAACCAGACTGCTTTTAACTACTGAAAATAAACAGCTGGGAACATAATTGTGAAGAATTCATACATTTTTGTTGCTGCTCTTGATTATAGGGGCAAACCAGTTCCCCAAGGTTTTAATTCCGTTTCGCACAGAGGCATGAGTCTTTTGGCCATGTTGGCAGCCGCAAAATCCTTCTGTGTGTTAGTAAATAGTATGTTTTCCCATGCTGTCTTGACTTACTACGACTTAAGCAAGAGCGCGGAATGCTACATAAGTAATCTAATGTCACGCGAAGTTCAGGTTAACACATAATAATAACACCATGTAGCTCAAATCCTTCACTCCTTTGGGTTTAAATCATGAGTTTAGTCAACTCTGCTAGATCGCGCTCACATTTCAAAAAGAACTTCCTTCAAAGTGTATTCTTATGAGCGACACCACAATAGTCCATAGTGGCAACAAATTTGAGCGCGTTGGACAAACGCCAGTAACAAGTAAAAACAAGGTCAGCAGATAACTAACTGCGATGCGTATTTAATTAAAATGTGTAATGTACAAATAAAAGTTGGGTAGAGTTTTCAAAATCGTTACCCAGAAAATTAGGATTTCGAATATTAATTTTACCAACTTAAAGCTAGTAATGACAAGTAACTGAAGCAATGAATCAATCAAAAATACTTTACGATGATCAAGTACTAAATTTACAGTATTATTACTATTCTCTCAGCAGTTTTCAAACGGTTTTCAATGCGAAATTAAACATTACTCAATCGAACAAAAAAAATTGAGTTGCGAAATAACAAGTTGGTGCCAAGACCACGAGTGACAACTACTTAAATCGAGCCATTCAAGAAATAAAACTTGGCAATTTATCGCAGGTTTCATTGGGAAAGCGAAAAAATAGACATACAAAATGGAGGTCTGAGGACATTGACAACGTAGCTAATAGCATCAGACTGTTTCAACACAACGACAAGCTACTATTTAAGTTCCAGTAAAGTTTATTTCATAAAAATGGTTCACCTGCACGAGCCCGTACTTTCCCACTGTATTGATGGTTAACCTGCATGAATTGAAGTGTTCCCTGCAGTCGCTGCGCGGTTGAACGTTGACGATGTCATAGAGAGAACCCACTCGATCGCCTCGACTATCGAACCCCACATGCCCAGTTTCACCGTCCACCAGCACCACCCCGATCATGGATCTTGACAAAGGGAGAAAAAAATGCTACGATTAAAAGGCTGTTAAATTGGAAGACACCTGCAAACCGTTAGTGCATACAACACCGGATAACATTACAAGGGGTTTTTGAGACATGTCTGTACAAGAAATTGCTTTTTATCAGGAAGTGACAAAAAATGCTGACAGATTCATAAAACATATTTGAAGGAAAGCTTAAAATGAAGCAAGATTTTAAAAAGGAAAAAAATGGTTCATTTTGTAAATTGGGATTAGTTAGTCACCTATTTTTAAATGGCGAAATTCCGCAAAGTAGATAAAACATGAATTTTATTTCCCGTTAAAATATCGAAGAAAAGTATGTTGTACACTATTGAACCTCACAATCACTTTGAGGTAGTTGTAGCATTCATGAAACAGAGCGACAGGACGTTACTTGAGCCAAACAATAAATACCGACTAGACTCTCGGTACGGTGCGACATTATTATGGTGCTCGATATCGCTATTTTCTCCTTTTCACTTTCCATCTCATGAGACGCCGATCAAACAACCCTGATGGATGTGATCAAAACATGCCTGCAGTTCTCCTCACTTAGCAGTTAGTAGTGTGGTTTGAAACAAGCGATTCCGGCGGAGAGTCGCTGTGAAAGACCCTCTAGTTCTCACGAAAACGACAAATGTCGTGCCACTGATGCTACTTTCAGATGATTCGAGATTACCGTTGGAAGAACGAGTTGTGGTTACGCTCAGAATTACTGATAGATTCAATCTTTTACAGTAATACTCGCTGAAGATGTCGAAGTGGAGGCTGGGGAAGCGGATATCACACGCGTTGAGGGATGACAATAAGTTTACAAGACAATTGGTTTATTTTGCGCCATTTCTACATGATTTGGTAGTTGGCTGACTTGTAATGCACAAGGCTTTTGAATTACATCATCAGGGCAACATCTAAGCCATCCACCGCCCCACTTCTAGAGCACATACCACTTCCCCTCCTCCCGCCCCAGAGGTCTATGAACTCCTGGCTGAAAGCAAAACAATCACAACTGATACCTTTTTCCGGTGAGTTGATGAAGCAGCTGCAAATGAAAACTAATTCTCAAAGGACAGCACAACATATTCGTGGGAAAAGTGGCACCTTAGAACGTAAGATCCTCATCTTCCGCATGCTCAAAGTATGCCCTCAAGTTGATACCACCTTTTATTAACATTTAGCAATCAAATGAGAAATCGGATAGCCTACAAATAAAAATTAGTTAACAGAAACGGAAATAGCCAAAGGTAAGTCCGAAGACATACCGTTTCATGAAAGTTAGATTCGCAAGCTCATTTCATGCTGACTGGAAAAGAAAAACCTGACGTGGTGATTGTGTTAACAGATAAAACAAAAAAATTAAGATAACTTTTTGAAACAATTCCAATCAAGGTTCTTTTGTATTTGTAACATCTCAGCGGCCATTAACTCGTAAAAACTAGCAGCTGGTAAGCGGAGGATGTGACTTTTGCCGGCATCAGTCATTTGAAAAGTGAAATTGAACATTGGCAAAGCTGGAGACAAGGTATTGTTAACTCTACAACAAAGGCTGCGTTGAAAAGTGGAAAGGAGATTTCAAAAGATCTCCACCGCAATGGATTTAGAAGGGGTGCATTTCCGTTAACAACCATAAGAGCGAAAATACGGCGATAAGCCATTTTCAAAGCAACTAGTTTGAATCCATGGCCCAGAAAGGCATTACCAAAAACTGGTAATAAAACAAACTTTACGAAACCAAACCCAACACACTTTCTACCAGCGTCACATATATGTTTGGCGAATAGTCGCCCCAAGTCATTTTTCGGATCGACAGACTAAGTTCAAAATAAGTAAGGGAATGGATGCAGGATGACTAAGGTTCAAGGGTTATTAAAGGCTACACTTTAGAAAAGCTAACATACTGGATAAATTGGCGACACCAATTGATGTCATGTTCGAACAAAAAAGCGATCAACCGTGATAATCAATTTACCTCGGCGACCCAAATAGCAAAGGTGGTAACTAACATTACTTAATTCTGATTAAAAGCCAAAACTATTAAGGCTGTGCGAAGGCTACCTACGAGTATAGCTTGACAGAGTAATCGAGCCACGAATAGTTGGAGTTTTGTGACATCCGATCAACCATTTCAATCTCTTGATTACAATTCTTCATCGATTTTAACTCGAACATAGCATCAGGTTCACGTCGGGCCAGTCGAATTATTCCCTCTGTTGCCACGCGCGCCGCATCGTTCACGTGCAACAACTCGTCCGATTGAGCAAGGCGAACGGCGAGGACGCCTAAAATTTGGCACGAATAATAGGTTTCACCCATTATTTTGATAGTAGAAATAACGTTTCAGAAGCACACCACAATGCTACGTTCGATGTGTCAATGCATGAGACCGGTGGCCAAACTAACCATACGTAACAAGTTTGATGAATTATTACTATTTCACTAGTTCCCTACTGTACTTATCCTCCTAAAAACTCCAAAATGGGTAGTTGTGGTTACGCATTCCAATTATATGATACATCGATTCTATAGCAATTATAAATCTCTTAACTCAACAAATTTTCGAACAAAGAACCAAAACAGCACCATTATACCAAAATAAAATATCCAAGTGTTAAGTACTCAATTTGAATGCCCGTCTGTAAATGCAATATGTTTTAGCCACAGGAATTGTCTACATCGTATTCGTCTTGGGCTACTTGGAAAACTTTTTACCCCTCCACCTGCATTTGTGATCCTGTGAAATGGATGACCGAGCTCCACTTTAATCACTTTGGCAGCGGTTAAATTCAAGTGGATTAAGCATGATAGTGTTTCACAAAAATGTGGCACATTTAAACAACACAATCATGCACAGAGACTGACCTAAGGGTATATTACTGGCGCCAAGACACTGTTCAGAGACCAGCCAAGCCCACTCCTTGCCGAGAATACCCAGTCGTTCGGCCACAGTAAAGATATGCTCGGAGTAACGACGCGTCACGAAGAGTAAAATGGCCCGCGTTTGGCCAAATTTAATACCCTCCAGTCTGCTGAGCAATTCATGATGATCAACAACGTCCTCCTCGTCAGTGTTCACCCCAATTGTCTGGGTAATCTAGTTAAACCAATATGATTAGTTTTGCTCATTAAACTTTAGGCCAAAAATTTTCATGGTTTTGATGAGATGAACTCATTATCTCATTGTGATAAGCCAAAACGATTACGATGTCTTTCGTCCCCTTTTAAAAGACTGTCTAGGTTATCGTGATTTTATAAGGAATTTTAGAATGGCATTAAGTCATACTTAGAAGTCGTTTCATTGTTTATCAAGAGGTTTGCTATAGCACTGATGTTAGCAGTGAAAATCGGCCACGGAACAAAGCCTACTTACGAAGAAAGGCAGCTGTCGGGAAGTAAATAATTTTCAAATTCGAACTGATGGAATCGACAGGCATACAAATTTGAAGTCACACAATTCAGTAGTGTGTCCAAAGGGTTAAAATAAGGTGATGGTTGAATAGACATCGCCGCTCAAATGCAGCTTACACTGCTCAAATTTTAATGGTCTTCATTTACTCCAAATTTTTACTAAAAACACTACAAGTAGCACCCTATTAAGCATATGAATCAGTTTATTTATCTGTAATCAAAGACTTCTTAACTGAACAGCAATTTTGCAGGGAATAGTTACATTGTTACCGGAATGTTGACATCAGCGGCCATCACTCCATAGCCACTTTTTAAGGTTAAAAATGATCACAAAGCAATACAAAGACAGATATTTTAAAAGGCTGCGCACTCATAGTTTCCCTCCTGAGCTCTAAAAAATTCCCAAGCCTAAGCAGAACACTCGAAAGCAAAGGAAACAGACGAGATGGACCGGTTGTGTGGAAGTGATAAATATTTTTGAATTAAAATGCGCATCAAATTTTGAGGTTATAATCCGCAGTACTTTTTTGAACTTCATCTGCCCACGATAAATCACAAACGCGTAGAAAAGGCTCAAAAGACTAGTTTTTTAGCGTTTTATTCCTAAATAGATGAATCCACTGGCCAATTTGGTATTCAAGTTCTGAATGCTAGAGAAAATGAATGCTACGATTTTAGCGGATCGAATACCGCAAATACTACTGATTTCAATAGGGCAAACTAACAAATGGAAGTATCCCATGGGCACACAAGGAGGTAGGGAACTTTGTGAAAATGAAGGTCAAACATCCCGGTTGGCATTTTTTTAAAAGTCTGTGTACATCGATTGGACAAATTTGAGGGTTCTAAGGGTTAGAAAGTCCCTATGGAAAAACCTGGGGAAAAAATAGACAGGTCTGACTAAACGTATGGGTGGCGTCTATCCAGGCCAAGACACAACAGGTTTTTTTATAATAATTTGTGGATTCGCTAAGATAGCCAGTTTATCCAAACTAGATACTTATTGCAGCCGTTGCGTTAATTACTATTTTTCAATAAACGAGCTCATCCTGGGGGCTTTCACAAGTCAGAGATCACGCCACAACAAACTAAGAATTTGGAACCACAGTGAGTGGCAAGAAGGCACCTTAAAATTAAAAATTTGCTTCCTTTTTCAACCAAAAAATCCTGTGCTATGCCAAGGCTTCAATGCATTACGTGATGCTCAACTCTGACGTTCTAACCAAGGCAGCGGTCGTTGTGGTAAGGAAAGGTGCACAAACCAGTGGAGAATTTTCGGGCACAACAGACAGAGATAAGGACGAAAGACTAAATCTGTTTGGTAACTTAAACTCTCCCCATTTCCCATGTCTGATAAGAAGTTTTCTTCATCGACTGGAAGAGAATTGAGAAAAAAGATCACGCAGCAAAGCAGACTTCACGAAACTGTACATCACTTTTGGCTTTAAAAATCCAGCTAAAAAAACTCCTGAAGAGCAAATAAACCCGTCGATTAACAGGGAAATTCACACTTTCAAGCTTAACTAACGAATGTTAAGAACAGGCAAAGTTTAAAGGCATACATTCTTTTCACAAAAAGAGATAGCGACGAATAAAGCTGAGAAGTTGAGAAGAGTGGAAACCTGCTTTTGTTACGCAAGCATATTTAGTCCTTTAGAGAACAAAAAATATGGACTTCCAAGGAGTTAGAATCATACGAAACAAAGCAAAGTTTATTACTGGCGTAAAATAAGATTTGTTCACGGAAACTCAGTACTTAAATACCTGTTTACCAAATTCAACAGCAAATAATGCAACTTTGAAAAAGAAATAGATAGTAAAATCATGACAAAGAAAAACCGTTTATAAATTATTTGAAACATGCCAGCTAATGGTCTTGATTTAAAGGCCACTGAGAGGCTACTACTCAAAGTCATCTGTTACCTAGCCCGTTTTCAATCAGACACGAGTAAGCCGCAAACGCCAAATTTATGAAATATTTTGCTCCCCTAAGCAAAAACCCTAGCCCTAGTCGCTTCTTCCGCCACTTTTATTTCCCTTATGTCTACTCACTTCCCATGTGACTGTCTACTGCCAATGCCAGGAAAAGGTGGCAATCATTGCTTGGAGAACTACCAAAATACCAATGAAATGGATTCCTCTGCTCGATCTCACTGCACGGTGCAAATCGTTTTACAAGGTATTGAGTTGCCAAGTGAGAATGAAAAGCATATTTTTTCTTTTCAATTGAATGAATGCTTGGTCTTGGCGGCTTTTGGAGACAATAAAAAGATTTTCTTACACAAGTTCTAGTTGTACCGAATATGCCAGTGGGTAAATCTAAAAAGCAACTGTTTCACCTCCGGCTTAGGAGGCATTCTTCCGCTTAAGAGTGAAACATAAAATCCATTTCGCAGCACAGGTCAGACACTCAACAAAAAGCGAACAATCCATGCGGCAGCCATTTGACCAAAAGCTTTCGTGCCTTTTTTAGTTGATGTAGACGTCACTCGCTAATGCATTTATGCTTGGTAGGTTCTGCGACCTCTCTCTTCAAGTTGCAGGCGTTAACGAACAGTTTCAGAAATCGTGTTTTTCCTGAGTTACGCCGAGCGCTAGGAAAGAGAGGATGTTCCGCGACGTAACCCACCTACTGATGTTCTACGGAATGAGAATACTAAGATTGGAGTGCATACCAATCGATCCTTTACAAGAAACACACGTGAGTAGCCATTTAGGCATACAAGTTTCTTCAAGTCACAATGAAATACACCGAAAACTGGCATAGAATATTAATAGCAACTGAACCACTCCAGTCCCTACCATCGGGCAGCACTCACGCCGGCATTATTATTGCCATGTAAGCACGACTCATCCACCCGACTGCAAGTTTTCTGTTTCGCCCCATGCAACTACTGCATTAGTAGAAACAAAAAAAAAAACAAACACAGTTCCACATTCTGCTCTCACTGTGTGTTCAGAAGGATAGAACTAATTTGTCGCTTGGAGACAAAGGACCTCACAAGTGACCGCACATCGGGCATTAGCCCATGCTATTCCACGAGGTTGAAAGAAACCCCAAGAAGACACAGTCAGAAAATCACACTTCTCTTTCGATGATCCACATGTCGTGACAAAATTAATGTTTCCACTCATAGGGAAAAATAAAATCAAGCACATAAAGTAGAGGGTAGAGACATCAGATTTTAACTCAAATATGCCAAGCAGAACAACAACCTTCAACTGTCTCTACTGCTCATATTTGCATCCAATCTCTAGAAAAATACACTTTGGGTTCACAAACTAACCAATCAGTGAGAAACTGCATTTGAGTGGGTTAAGTACGATTAATTACTTTATACAGACACTCAACTCTAGAGATATTTCTCAGTTTTGTGAAAAAGCGAACCTTACTCATTACTTCGTAAATTGAATGGGCACTTCCTACATTTCTAAAAGAGCTGGAGAGAAGAATCTAAGCAGACGGTTTTGTTCACGTCCCCTCACATAGCACAATCGGGAATGGTATTATCTTAAATTTCGCCTTTGGAAATGTTGGGAGTACAGCAAAAGGTACCAATGACATTAAAGTACTTTTATTGTTAGTTTTACTTTTCGTTTTGGTTGCATAGGCATTAAAGACTCCGACAATGTACTTCCACTGGGTGGCATAGCTTCCAGGCCTGGCTGGTAGTTCCTCATCCATTCCATACATCAGCACCACGCCTTTTCTGAAGTCGAAAGAAGTTACAATACTAGAACAGAAAATGTATTGCCAACGTACGGGAAGGATGGGCCACTGGCATGGCCCCAAGGTCATGCCTCCAGTGGAAGTTCAGTAGTGGAGCCTTAAGTGTCCTCGTAGCCAAAACGAAGAGTTAAACAATCAAAGTATTAAAACCATCCCTGAATGGTTGTTTCCTTTTCATTTAAATAGGAAACACATTTTAAACGGAGTAGTAAAAAATAGGTCAGGAGTACTGCAGATCAAAACTTAATAACTGTGACACCATCTAGACGTCTTTTGACTCACACATGCGCGATATTTAACACGAACTATGAATTAGCCTGCCACATTAGACATCAAAACGACTAATTTTCCAAAATAATTCTTAAAATCATCTTGTCAGGAAAAGGTAAGAAATACCACCCGGAGAAATAGCATGAAAGGATTACAGGTGGAGTTTCTTGCTCGGCGATAATGCCCATGATTTCCTTCCAACTGACCTATTTGTCCGCTGGCCCTGCCTGTTTCCAAGAGAGTGATTGTCTAACTACATTGGCGCCTCAGTCTCAACTGTTCGAATGCTAGATGTGTATAATAACCTCTGGGCCATGCCACTAGCCTTCCAGCTCTTTTGTCCTTCCACTGCTCTGAGTTGTTACGTCTTCAGAGGAAGGCTAGAGGCCCTATTGATGAGTCCGTATCAATATGAAAGGCCAACCTACGCGAGTTAGAGGAGACTAACTATTTGTACAATTACCTTACTATTCTACTAAGTGGCATACTTTTCAAATACACAATTGTGAAAAATACAAAATACCTACCCGATGTCGCCCACTGAAATGACATGAATAGGTGCACAACCGCATCCAGTAATACCAAAGAAATAAGCTATTCAAACAAGTAACCCAAAAAGTACCGCTCGTCTTAGCAAAACACTTTTCTCCCGGGACGTGATGAGACAAAAGATGTGATGCCTAATACTTCAAATGTTCTAGCTCAATACAAAGCACATTACTATTATTTATCAAGCACTGCGAATTCCTAAGAATTCTCAAAAGAGAACTAAAATACGGACAACGACACCTAAATGACGTTATTTTTGACAGTCACACTTGACGTTGCACCAAAACAAGCCGGGTAGCATAAAAATTTTTGCAGAAGAGTTCAATGTCAAAAGATGTCCTAACTACTGCGGGTAAGTCAATCATTTCGAAATCTCGGGTATGCATGGACCTGAAGTGTCTAGATGTAACCGCTACTGACAGCTGAACAACCTTAGAAATAATTCAACACACTTTTGGACAAGAAAATGAGCAAGAAATACATTTCCCTATTAAAGACGAATTCCTAGCATGAATGGACCTTAATCACGCGAAAAATGAATGGTCTCACGATACAGGATGTCATTTTGGAGGTTACTATTCAGATAAGATTAATCGCTTACACGTAGGGTGTTTTCACCACAGAATGTTGGCGCGATAACTATCTGATCCATCTTGAGCAGACAATTTAGTGAAAAGAGACTCAGTTTAAAGTCAGCTCTTCAAAACACCAGGTCTTTCCAAAAACTAATGATTTTAGGAATCAAAAGCGTCCACTGGCACTAAAGGCTGTTTCACCTCTTTACCACGAAATCTTCCACCTTAATGACAGGCCTAGCTTGCAAGAAGAAGGAAAAGTTTGCGATAACTAAAAACCCCAAAGTCAACGGTCAAATGCACTTTGAGGTTTCACCTTCGGACAAAACTACCATACGGCAATAATTTGTTTTCAAGAAACCTATTCTCAAATAATGCACCTTAAGAGACCTCAATCCAAATTCAAAGCACCTTAATAGCATAAAATTGCCTATCAAGAGTCGGTACTTTCATAAGGATAGAACCTACCTTGAAGTCGACCGTTTGTCGAGCCAATTCAAGATATGCAATAAGCGCCTTTGCATCTTGGCAGTTGTCGGAGTGGATGAGAACGACCTCGTGCCACTCGAAGGTGGCGATGAGGTCGGCCCAAACGCGGGCCTCAAGAGAGAAGGGCGGTACGGTGCGAAGAAAGCTGACGTGGGCGTACTTATCACTAAAAACGGCTTGTCGGGTGCTCACACCGATCACCGGCACGCCGTAAAGCGCCGCCACGTAGGAGATCGATAAAGGCGAAGTAGTGGAGAAGTTAGGAGGGCTGGACACCACCACAGCAAAAAGTCGACCCTTTCCTGCTGCAAACATGGAGCACAGTTGCTGTGAGGCTTTTAGGGCATTTGATGCCAGAAGCTGAAATCACGAGACAAATTCAACTGAAGACGACCAAGTATGCACATACACAGAGAACTACATAATTGTGTGGCTTAAGCAACTATTAACTGAGTACCAGAAAGAAGTAACACGAACAAATGCAGTCAGCAAACACGCGCAAACTGACAGACAATAAAATTTCCAATCCTGCCTCCAAGGGGTCAAACAACCATCAGACCACACTTTTCATAAATAGCTCCTCAAAGCCTTACTTTGCCGCAAAATGACTTAAGCGCTAACCTCAGTAAGGGGTGTGAATGAAACCTTTCTGCCGTTAACATGAGCACGGACATCACTAATGGAGGAATTAAAATGTTTCATAATCTTAGCATTGCTGAGAAGTGCGCCGATGGTGAAATTTATGCCATCACTTTTATCACCAAAGGCGATAGAGAGAGAGACAACGAAAAGTGCGAAGACTAGATGCGGCAGAGACATCCCATGCTATAAAGGCGGTTTAGCCAAACATTTCGAGAGGCAATACGTCTGTAATCTACCAATCATTTCCAAGTTTGAATATACAAATTACGTTGATCTGCCAGGAAAAAATACCTAGCAAGTTGAGTATTGTCAGGCCAAAAACTATACATTTATAAAAAATTCGCAGTTTTTGAAGCGTTATTAATAGCACTGTTAGGCCTCCCTTTTTGACAAAAAAATTTACATATTTGCATCTTGACGACCTTGAACTATAATGGAAATGCGCGATTAAAAAAGCTGTGTTTTACCTTCCGCAGACCAGTTTGTTGTACGCTCCACATTTGTTGCAGCCTTTAAGCCTTGCTTCGAAAAGACTTTCAAGTGGTTTTTGTAATCGTATGTAAAACACTTTTCCTTGCATTCTTCCGGTTGGAGATCGCTATTCACTTGCCCGCTTGAATACTTACTGTGCTTTCATCAGACCGACAGCTTAAAATTGGTTGCCTCCTTTCAGGAGACAATAATTTGTTCGGTGTGAGTTCTTTACTATTACGGTCCTGTTATTTAAGATGCCTGCCTGCACAACGCTTCCGCTCTAAAAAGTCTTAATATTCTATAACCATTTTGTTTAGCTCCTTTAGGCATGACCTCGCTATTATTCTTTCGCCATCACTTCTCTTTCTCGTTTGCCCCACCGTCAAAAATGTCAGACATTATCTCTATTCAAAATATTCTATAGGTAGATTGTAGCGTCCCGAGGCTCCCCTTAAGGTAAAAGAAGGCGCAGTACTAGGGCAGAATATATATATTCCGGGAACAGAGGACTTGGGGGGCTGTTGGCACGGCCCGGAGGCCGACCAACCGGCTAGAACAAGATGGCCACCCAAGTGACCTAAACCGGTAGTTCGAACAAACAAAGTATTACATAGATCATAAATAAAGTTCATTCTGCCTCATTACCTTAAATTTGGAGACGATAATTTAATTACCCTAACTTGGTAACCAAATAAGGGGCCTCCTGTTTACGTGCATTGTGAACAAACAAATGGCAGTTTTTATTTTTTATAATAACTTGCTTATATACATAACGTAGGTGGCAAGCTAAACCCGTATCGAGCAAAAAGTGGGGAGAGAAAGAGGAGACGGGAGGAGGAGTGAATTCAACTGTAGACAAAATAAGCACATTAGCAAGAATCGCATTGGCCGCCGCGATGTCAGAGCGCGAGATGGTCTTATTGTTATGGTTGCCGTCGGGGTCACATGAGACGGGAAATCACTCGAGTTAGTGCTCGGTGTTCTGCTTTTAACTTTTCTGCGGAGGCACGAAGTTCTTCCAGGGTCTGAAGAGGGCAGTAAATTCTTCCCTCATTTTAATGAAAAATCAAACCTAAAAGTGCTTTTATGAATTAGATGCGTTTAAATGTAATTAGAGGGGTTAAGACAATTCCAGAAATTGGAACAAAAATTTACGACAAGGGTGGATGTCTATAAAGATTGGTCAAGTGATCGCGTAAAGTTGCCCACGAAATTATCTTACATTGAATAGGAAATTTGACAAATCATACCTTTAACGCTTTAAAAATTACAAAGTGGTAAATATGCTGCCTTAGTGACGGTATGCGCAGTTTAGGTGAACACTGCAGCCAGGGCATTGGCTAGAACATGGGAATGCGGCAGCATATTCACATTCCTGCGTATTCGAGCATAAACATGCTGACTAAAGAAATGGGTTTTTATTGTCCATTTTCTTCGCAGAAAATAACTAGCTCCTATTCAGTATGCAGGTAGATTAATCATTCCATGTTCTTTCCTTGAAAAGATTCTTACTGTGGCACGTTGAGAGGCATTCCTAGGGGTAAATTTTTGGAGTGAAATCTTATTACATGATCACAAGAACGAGATTTCTTTGGCTTTTTACCACTTAGGTTCATCTTAAGATGGGATTTTGATGGTTCAAGCATTCTCCGGGTATACATCCCTTGATGGTCACTATTAGGAAGAGGAGTAGGAAAGTGTCTTGCTGATCACCCTACCGTTGCTAGCTTACAAGGCGACAGTCCTCTCAGTTCTAAATACGATTTGTAAAGTTTAGGCGAGGAAGAAAAGTAAATTTTGAAATGACGACTTCGTTAGAGGCATTAACTCATATCTGCACAGAGTCAGTTCAAAGGCTTGGAAACTGGTGCATTGGTATCTCGTTGTACTGGAGGAGGGGTAAAAGTCACGCAGGTTTAAGGTATAACGATCCACGTATGCAGTATTCCCTTGGCCATTAACGTGGAATTTCAGAGGCTGATGGTAAACTTCTCTCGCTAGCGCCTAATTCTTTTTCCGTTCGATCAATCTTAAGTAAACAACCATAAGTATGAAAGAACTTTACGAAGAATGTAATTAAAACATCCTCCCACCCCTTGTATCAGTCAAACTCATTGTGCAATCGTCTTGACAGTCGTGAAGGGCGCATTCGTGAGAAAATGTTACTGAAGCTGTATGAGCTTCCCATCTATTGTGCAATCTTCATTCATAGACGCGATCGTAGAGTGCATTGTGAGGATGCAGATGATCTGACGTCTGCTTTTGTCAGTTCAACTTTTACCGATTTTCTGAGGCATGATTGCACTTTATTTTTGTAGAAAGGAAACATCAGGAAGAAAAACGCGAAAAGGAAAAGTTATCTCAGAAGGGTTCACTGATGATACACCCAAGCCATGCTTCAAACATTCTCACAGTTGTAATAGATTAGCTGACCAACAAGTCTTGTGCTTTCTACTTCCTTTTTCGCATTGCAAATTTTCGCATCAGAAGATTTGTTTGGGTGAGCCTGATCGATGCAATTAAAAGTTTTCGCTGTAATGCGATTTCAAAGCTGTGACTGCTGAAGATTTTTTATATTTCATCTGATAAGTGATGATGAATGAATTATTTTGAAGAAGGCCCTCGTTCTCGATAGTAATGAAGAATTCCGGGTCGGTATAGACACCTTAAAAAGATTCAAGTTTAACCCATCTGGAATAATTCCCAATAACGGTTGCAATGAATGCTGGAGCCGTTTGTTTTCATCTACAACCACTGGGGGGAGCCAATTAGGAATTTAAGCTGGTATGCCCCTTGCATTACTAGATAATAGCAAGCTTAAATAACCACCAATTTCGTGATCGTTCTTTTGCCTTCAATAACGCACCGTTTGCATATTGACCGACTCGTGGTGGGAAATGGTTTTGAAATTCTACGTTCTTTTAACAGCTGAACAAATCGATGATTATTCCACGACCCTACTCTTCTAAGACACGCAGCTCTTGATGCCCAGGGAACAATGCATGCTTTGTACGTTTGTGTTGGACTGCAGAAAACCAAGCAATTGCAATTGGAATTCACATACCGATACATTTTGATCCAACTAGGTGTGTGGGAAGGACGTATTCTTCGTTTTCATAAACAGCCAAGGTTAACCAATCAGTCAATTGGTCAGCAAACAATCCTCTCCTTATCTTTTCTTGGCAACACGATGCCTCCTGCCACTTTACTTGACCGTGGGAAGCTTTGCATTTTGCGATGACATTGGAAGGAGGATTCTACTCTATCCTTATTCTTCTTATATTTCTCCAGGTGCTGATTGATATCTTTTCCTAGCATTGGCATTAGACAGTCACATTTGAAACGGAATAGGCTGATAATAAGTCAGAGGTGACAGAAAAGAGAGGTGATTAGGGTCAAGTGTTCTCCTGGTCTCAAGAAGCAAAGTATTTCATACATGTGAAATTAGGGGACTACTGTTATCTTGGAAAAGACGACAGAATCCAATGGCGATTTTTTGAAAGAATGACCGATTGTAAGGGCCATTAAGCTGTTGTTTGATTCTTTTCATAAAAGAGATGCGCAAACATGGGTGATTCTTACCTACAATTACTTTTAGGTAAAATACTTTGTCGAGGATGTGACGCCGACTTTTAGAACATGTTTTCCAATCCTTATAAAGTTTTACCCCTAAAATGTCAGTCGCACTTTCTCTCGAAATCAAACGGTAGTTCAACAACTTTGGTTCCGGAACTATATCAAGGAGGTACGCAGGACTTAAACCATTCGGGAATGATAAGACCAATTTTTTTCGTATAACAAAGGCCCAGTTCCCACTATCTTCATGAATTAGTTAGCTATAAAGAGGCGACACTTAGGGAACGGACAACATGTAAATGCTTCAAGTTGTCACATTCTTTGCCAGAAAGCTGCTGCTCACTTTTCGAGGAGAATTATAGCCAAGGATAATTTTGAAGGGGAAAGCTCGCATTAAGTTTTTGAAAAAACCCGCATTCGTTTACGGACAGATGTGGGTCCATGTGAATAGTAATTAAAACTTGTGTAAACTGGGCTACCAGAGCAAAATTTCAGCCAATTTACAGTAATTTTCATTAGAAAACATATTTTTAGGCAATCTGATCCATTCTAAGTCGCTTGCTTCCAGCGTCACACACATGTGATACCTGGTGTTTCACACAAGCTCTCACGCCACAAGATTGATAGGGTTTCTATAGGTCCCATTTTTAATCGCACATTTGAAACGTTCGAGTTCGCTATTAGTTTACAATGATTGGTTGCGCCATTACATTAAAAATGAGATCGGTTACGTTAAAAAGAATAGCAGATGCAGAATGCCCTTTACCCGATGATGATTACGAGTTTTCGAACAGCCCTTGAAAAGGTAAAAACTGAAAACAGCTTGTGCCATGCTAGGTCAGTGAAACCTCTAGACTTTGACCGGCGATTTTCCTCCGATACCTTACTAGTGTATTTGTTGAGCAGCATAATTTACATGACCGCAAGCAATCATACCCCAAACTCATACAAAAGTACATTTCCTTCTACCGACTATTTGCATTTTTACCACCTATAAGCTGAAATGGCATCCTTAGTTCCACCCTACTTGAACTGATGTCTGAAAAGAATGTGATACAAAAAATGAAATAGATTGGTACCAAAATACTGAATTGGTATCAGACATAGCTTGGTATTTCAAAATAAATAGAAGATGTGCTTGTCAGTGGGCGCTCATTTAAAAAGAAGTCCTTTATTAAATTTTTGAATGCACAATAGTTTTAGTTAGAAATGGTTACAGAATTTTTGCACTCATGTATCAAGTAAATACAATCCAAAAGAGTGGGAAAAAAAACGCTGAGCAAGTGTTCACAAATAAAATTGCCTAAAACAAAATCGCTTTACTCACCCGTTGATCGGCATCGTTGCAGTGTTGTTGCTGTGGATTTTGTTGTTGCTGCTGTTGTTGCCTCTGTTGCTGTTGTGATGTTAACCGACGCGCCCCTTCAATTTGGGCGCGCAGCTCCCGTAACTCCTGCTGGGCGCGATCAATTTGTGTCCGCAGCTCTTGCGTGTCCTGACGCTCGGCCTCGTAGAGGCGCTTGTAGTCCAGGCTTGACTCCTGCAAGGAAGATCGGGATGAAAGTAAAAAGGACTTAGACACGAAAGATAATTGTTCAACAAATTGGGTAGTTCAACATAATTAAAGCATCCCCTTAAGCTACAGAAATGAGTATGGTTGGTACTCAAATAAGCTGAACTCAAATATGTTTTCTTGCACATTTAAGCCTATTAAAGTAAATTGAGAATTCCTTTACACCCAAGCTCGAAAATGCGAAAGCTGATTACTACCCGAGTGACTGCATTAGCGGTGATTCAGTGCGTGGAAGTGGGTAAAGACAAATGAGTTGAAATGATTGTACGAAATCAGGTCTTGGTTCGCCTTTTTTTGGCTAAGAGGCGTGCATGAAACTTCTGTCGCATGAAGGTGCTTGCAGATTGAACTTAATTAATGGATCGACAATGCCAACGAGAGCGTTATCTTTAATAACTCGATATGACAATAGAAAACAATTTGCTTGGAAAAGCGATTAGCTTCAACAGATTTTGTTATTATTGAGAAGATCAGGAGCATCACTAAACTGATTAAAATGATTGTAAAGGATGGATTGTTACGGAGTGAATGAGAAGTCTCACCCAGTTAGGTTTGCTGACACTCGCTCTTAAATATTCTTTCAAAAGAATTATATGAATAAAGTGCCTCTTGGTGATCTAAATACACTCATGAGTACGACTCCATATGCTCTGCTTATTTACACAATCAGTTATTAACTTGTCCAAGACAGTTGTCAGAATAGATGCTAAGGTGATGAATTCTGTCTGGCAAGCACTCATTTGGTCAAGCCATCAACTGACCTTTCATATGTGAGATTTGATTGAAATCAATGGGATTTCGTGACTGTGGAGTTTCACTATTTAATGCTTCTAACGAATCCCTTGCTTAAAGTAGAAAAGTTTGTAGTGAAGTGAAGTGACTTCTCAAATAAAAGAACTTGCCAAACCACTCTGGTTCCACAAAGAAGCGTCAAATTACGACTCAGCATTTGTAATGAATATGGTGCCAATTGGAGCGACTTATTGTGGTACTATAGAATAATATGATCAAGGGTACCCGAAATGGACAAAGACCCGAGGTTAAGGTATGCTTGGGATAACTCGAAGTTGCTACGTAATCAGTGCCTACAAAATTCTCTTATTTGGGTTGCTGTGAAAAAGTAACTGACAAATTGCCAGGGCGATAGTTTTGAAAACAAACAAATCTTGATGCTTGAATCAGATTTAACCTGAATGTGGCTGAAAGATGAGGCAAAGTTTTTGCCACTTACCTCCACTCATACCCCAACTTCTTTTACTTTAAAGCATATCGTTGCATAATTACTAGACCAAATTCTACTCTGGGAAATGGGAGGAAGTCGCACCTTCTAAATGCATCACATTCTGATCTAAATATAAAAACGCCTAAATTAGCCCCTTAAAGTTATCCCAGAATTTAAGCGTTGTTTCGCCCGTTAACTTTCTTTATCGGGGAAACGGTGACGTAAATCAAAGACTTCCAATTTTCCTACGCAATTATAAATAACTGAATTAGGTACTGTCGGTTAGCCTCAAGAGTACAGTAACTGTTAGAAGTGGTGTTAGCGGTACTGGTGAAAGGCCCACCAGGGGCCCGTTAGGAACCCCTCTTACCAAACTGATTTGAAGGCGGAGAGGGGAACGAAAATTGGCCTTTGGAAGACGCTGCATTCGTTCTCGCGAAACCACTCGTCCGACTATTGAACTGTACGGTGAGAGAGTCTATGTGTCGTTGAGAAAGGGAAATGGCAGCATGAAACCTACTCTATCCAAAAAGAATTTTCTAGAGAGAACTTCAATACAGCCTTTATAACCCGAGTTTCATGGGTGCAACTTTGCAGTGTTAGCTACCAACGCTTATCTCCAAATCGAAAACCCGTTAAATGCAGTTCACCAAAACGCAGGATTCCGTTTTTTTGTAGAAACAACTTTCATCGTGCCTTTTCTTCACTCACCTCGATAATTTTTTCTAAAATATCTTTAAACGGGAAAATGACCTAATTTCTTCACCAGGATTGTTTTTTATTCACTTATAAATATTTGTAACGTAAGTTGAAGGCTAGATTAAATGGGCAAGGTGGTCAAAAAATTTTCACGTTTCCCAAAAAGGCCGACCCTTTGTTATGCTCATTCAGAAGACCCACTATTTAGGTTGTTAAACTTGCATCTTCTGACTAATCATGCAACATCAGCTTCAAGTTCTGGGTTATTTTGGATGAAAGTGTTGTTGTCTTTGCAAATTCAACCATAGTACAACATTCAGTTGATTTGGAGTGCGCTGCCCTTCAAGATAAGCCCATTTTAAGGTCACCGTATCATTTTGAATCCCGTAAAATAAAATATTTTGTATTTTAAAGATTGACCCACTTTATTGTATTTATTTCATAGAACAAGATCGACTTTTCTTCAAAAATTAAGTCGTTACATTACACTCATTTACTCCCAATGAGTAAACTTAAAACAGGAAAATTTTTGGAACTTTAGCGATAGATTGTTTCATGGCAGCGCTATTTCTCAAGCGAACCTGAAATTGGTTTTCTTTGTAATCAGGTTGTTAATGAATAACATTTATTCAAGCAATAAAAATGAGTGTGAATCCTCAAGCTTGAAGTGAGGTAATTAATATTTGCAAAGGAATAATACCCAAGAAGATGCTTAATGAGTTGACACAATCATCCACCAATCAATCATAGCATGTAATACAAAATCACGGGGTTACGATAAACCATGCAACACTAACACTTTAATTACTAGATCAGGATATTGACAAGCATATCATGACTAAACGCTTTAAAAACTTTCAAAAGATGTGAAAATGTGCTCTGATTTCATGAAATGGCTATAACGATCTAACTAACGGCAAAATCGCTAGAATTATTACATTCTCTGGCTTGATTTCAGAACCAAAGCTTCACCCATAGCCGATGGGCACGTGTATAGACATATGATCGGGTTCGTTACGAAATAGTGGCAAAATGGGGTTATAGCAAAATGACTGTAATACTTTGTTTGTTCGAACTGCCGGTTTCGGTCACTTGGGTGGCCATATTGTACCAGCCGGTTGGCCAGCCTCCAGGCCGTGCCAACAGCCCCCAAGTCCTCTGTTCCCAGAATGTATATATAGTCTGCCATAGCACTGTGCCTTCTTTTACCTTAAGGGAAGTCTCGGGACGCTACAGTGACTTTGGCAAAGATGACCAAGGCTCACTGTTTACGGAAATTAAACCAAATTCACCTCAACAAAAATGACACTTATCAATAATATGTACGAAGAAATGATTCACAAATAAAAAAATAAAATTAAAAAACACTAAGTTCACACAAAGGAATCAATGACAGTCTAAGTAAAGGGGAAGAATCAAACTCCACCCGATGAATGGGTAATTGGAAATGCACCGACTAATCCAAATTCTGTAACTCAAAGGGGGCTGGAATGAAATTAACAAGCCTCGCTATGGGAGGCTGCGAAACGGTATGGAGGATTGGACAATTGGATCACGTGTAGCAAAAGCCTGCATTTGCACATGTATGCATTTCATACTAAACAGCGGTGAAATGAACTGGTTGCGAAGTGATTTCAAGTAGAGAAGGTGGATGCGTAACTGGAATACCTCCTTAATGGCATGTTTACCGAGTGGACTAGTAGAAGGCATAAACTCATTGCAACTATTCGAGTGAAACATTTTATCGAAACAATAGCAAGTTGATAATGAAACCCAGATTAAAAGCGCTAACCAACATTGCCAATACTTTTATAGTCAAAACTGAAATAAAAAGATCCGGAGAAATCAAGAATCGAAACCAAAAGTGCACTGAAGTAGAATTTTAATTTGGTTATTTTAATTTATAGCAAGCTGATACTCAGCAGAACAATGTATAAAGACTAAATTGTAACCTTTTGGTGCTCCTCAAAAAAATATTTATTCTAAATTGATGAAAGGCAACAAGTTGCTTAGACTGAATTCTAATAATAGTGTAAAGAACAGGCGCTTTAAAACTGAACGGAACATCTGGCCACGTATCAACCAATCGCAATTCAATTAGACCGAAATTGCTGGTTTTCTAATCGAATTAAACTAGGGCAAATCATAGCAACGGCAGATGAGGCAAAATGGCCCATCAAATAACAGGCTTCCTTTGAAAAACGCAATGCTGAATACAATGTATTTCGAAGATACTTCAAAGCTCTGGTCATCTGTATTTGGCAGACTTAATTTTAAAAAAGGAATTAACCTACAAAATATAAAGGCAAGAATATTTAGTGTCAACAAATTGCAGTGGTCGAATTTCAAATGTTAAAGGTTCATTTGATAGTCCCTTGTTTTGTGTCACTTTTCAAGGGGTTAATATCAGCCAAAAATCGATATTAGATATAAACATGGACACAGACCAACCAGTAGAAGAGCTCGAAAATGGTATACTTTTGACTCACTTTTGCAAGAACTAGTACATGATGAATTTATGGTAGTACCCGAAGCGAATACTAGACTACCATTTAGTGAAGGGACTGATAATGCTTGAGTTACTTTTACTTTAATTAGATAATCTTTCAAATGGCGGAAAATGAACGAGGGTCTCATGACACACAATAACCAATCAAAATGCATCAGACACGGCAAGACAGATTTTTAATTAAGATTCGGCCAAGATTTGGCAAGACAAATATGAACACACCGCAGCACGAGAGGAGGAGGAAGGAGCAGGAGAGACTGTGGAGGCAACAGTGGCGGGGCTGACGGTGGTAGAGGATGTGGAGGTGTAGCTGGGTGAAGGCCGCGAATAGTAACCGCTGGTGGTAGTAGTGTTGCTGCTGTTGCTACCACCACCAGTACTGTTGTTGCTACTCACCGGATTCCCTGCCGTCGTGTAGCGCGACCGACTTGGTGCTGATGCCTCTGTGCTCTGGTGGATGAAAGAGAATATACCAGAATATCAACTTTAGGGGTCGGAGGTCACTATAGCATGTGGTGCGCTACCAGTCAGCATGCTTGTGATGATGAAGAAAAGGAGATAAGTATTTTAAGAAGATGAATGAGTCCATCGTGAAATAAAGACCTTTTTGCATTGAATGTAATTATTAGTTCCAATCATGCTCTTCTTACCTCTGAATTTATTTCCATTTTCCAGGCGCTAACTTAAATGGCGTGATAATTATTTCAAAATACCAGAGACTTACATTTTTCCAGATCAGTACGTTTGCTGTCTGTGTCACTTAATGTGGTACCTTGGTGCTGCTTTCTGAACTCAAGGTCACATAAATGCATGTAAAGTGGTCCTTACTAATTTATGCGAGCCGATAGCACTGATCGTTTCGCGAACAGATTGGTTAGGTTTAAAATAGCAAAATAGAGCCAATATCTCTTCACTTCGTAGATGGTTACATCCTTTGGCATCACCTTTGAATAGGGAATGCACGAGATGCTGATGATTTGCATGAATTTAATGTCATTAAAAAATTATGTAGGCATCCTCATGCTTCCTGTACTTGGATCAAGAGTGGTGGAAAATCTAATTAGAATATGGCTTTGCAATATGTTGATTGCCACAATCAATACATTGCAAATAACATGCTTGTGATATGTCAATCACCTTTCCAGTTTTAATCTGACAATTATTTAGTTTCCTGCTTGAATTTTCGCTGGACCATCATTAAGGTATTTTGGTCTGTAGAACAATAATAATCCATCATGGCTAGAAGCACGTAGCGCGAAATATCCTTCAGATGTCCCAATAATGCTAGTATATTTTGCAAATAAATTTATTATTCATTCCAGTCTCCTCGAAACTTTACTACACATGTGGTCATACTCTCTTCCATTAACTACACTGCAACTCTGAATGCAGCCCCATGAAATTGGAGCGAAAACTGAAGTGTAATTCTCAGGTTTAGAGTGGATGCCAAAAAAGTGACGACACCGCATTTGTTCGCATCTATTTAATAACTAGCATCTCCAAAATCGGAAGTTTTTCGATGACGCTACACTTTTGCCACAAAAGTGCGGCATCGTCATGGCCCACAACACCGAAATTGCTTTTAGTTGCTGCATCCCATGGGACAATGGTTGGGTAGACAGGTGTGTACAGTCCGTCCTATTTCCGCTGCAAATTTTAATTGAGAAATCAAAGGTGTAATAGGAAAAGGCCGTGAAATATCAAAAAAGTGTTCTACAGATAAACAATTTACTGCTGAAGTCAAGTTCTAGCGACTGACGGCCTGATAAGGTGAGTTGCATTACAAAGGTGGACCATCAGCGTATTCAGAATAAGAGGTGATATTTGTGTTTGCCTACATGCCTGCATCACGTGCTACTTACTGCACTTTATGATTAACGTACAGCTTGGAATTTTGTGATTACAAAGCTAAATAAATTTGTAAGTTTCACCCAAGTTTGCCACAATTCAGTCAAACTTATCTGCAAACATGATCTTTGGTCCTTGTAATAGTGTCGAGCATTCTTTTAGGCCATTTTATAGACAATGATGCATTTCTGAAATAAAATTGCTAAAACTATTAATCAAAAGCTGAGGATTTGTCAGACTTCGGGGCCTCAAACATAACAGATGGAATATCGTGGATACGTAGGAAAGGAACCTGCGAGCCTTTGTCTGTCTATACCATGCAGTGCCTTATTTCAGGATTCAGGAGGTGAAAATATGGTTTATTTCAATACATTGAGATGCAATGAACTGCAATAAAATGTGAAACTGGAAAATCCCTTTGAACACAGCAGGTATCCTGGGATTTTAGCAGAAATTCAAGGTCATGGATGCTTAAAATGGCAATTGTGGGATGTTTTTAGCAGAAACGAAGCAGTCACTCAGGGGTGTGAATTGTGCATGCAAAAGATGGGTGAGATAGCAGCAGCAACCGAAGCAGCATCCGCAGCCGTAAGCGTCACAGGGGGCGATCAAACAAACTGTCAGAGGCAGGCGTACACTCGAACGGTATAACTTAAAAAAGTTGAAATTTCACTAACCATTATAGAGTTGGTTAAAACTTCAGAGTAAATATTGCCATTGTAATGGTTGCTGGTCGTAATTAGCCGATATTTTATTTGACTGATTCCTTGCAGCGTCGATTTAGCATTTAAGATTTACAGGATGTACAAGCTTCGTTGGCATTCTGTTGACGAGGTAAGACTCACCCACTCGTTATTAGTTAAATGCTTCTTTACCGCAATTTCAAACACTACTGGTAAGGTAGCTGAAGACTTGCGATGTTTTTTGTGCCCGTTAGGAAGCGTTTATTTCACCAAGATATTGTATGCTTTAAACTGGTTTGCGAACAATTCGTCTGGAATACTGACATTTTGTTCGTGAATTATTTGGAGAACGTTAGCAGATTTTAATAAAAATAGGAATTTCTAAGGTTACTATATTAACTGCACTGAAACAAAATTCTTGATAAAAAATTGACCCTAGCGCATTGATATGATATTTTGCTTAATTTTCAGCTGAATTTCAAGAGCGACTCAGTATCTGTAGCTTGTACCTCCGCTCCACCGAATGGTCTTCAGGGCATGCCAATAGCCATTCCATCTCCTTAATCAGTTAGAAATAGATGATCCTGCACAGTTACTTTGGCTTATTGTGGCTTCAGTGAAAACTCACCACTGCATCGTAACCGGGTATTTCAAGAAATGTTTACTCGCTCGTCAAAAAGTCAGTTATCGCGTATTAAAGTAGAATTGATAATGGTTAATTTTCCTTTGGTGCTACGCAGACATCTTGGGGCATCTACAAGGCAACCTCCAGTGGATTTAAGATGAGGAACAAATGCACATTAAGTCAACCAGCTTCTACTTAGCAAAACGTTAGAGGTCTTTGGCATTAATTTACAACTCGATTTATACAGAAAGTGATGAATGTCTAGTATGATGTTACAATACGTAGAGTGAAGAGTTGAAATTTTTTCTTAGAATGCCTTCAACAAATTTGTTTCTTAAGCCTCCTACCCAAATATTATTTCTTTTTAGCATAGACTGTGCAGTTTTCAGTGATGCGTTAGTTAATGGACAAATGGCTTGCGTTATAATATGCAACCTTCGAGGAAAACTTGACTTGACACTTAGGTGCATAGTAGATTTCAATCCAACAAGTGGTAGAAACGCGTACGTTGGAGAAAGTTCAAGTTGTCAAGCATGTTTTATCTCCAAATGTGCACTAAGGGCCGTTCTGTGGGAGTATTTTGGTGTGACCTCAAAGGCCTTAGGGCAAGTCTGTTCTACCTCCTAGGGAGGCAAGCATAATATCCTAACGCTAAAAATACTTGAATATGATGTGAATATGACAAGATGGTCTTAACATGTCCTGAGAGGTTACAGAAGAGGTAAGGATTGGTTTGCTTGATAAATTGGTACAATCCGGCGAAATCTTGAACATTTTCAGGGATACAATTCTTTCTTTCTCATGAAGCACTAAAACTTCTGCACGTCCCTCCACAAATACGTGTCAAGATTGATTGATCAGAAATATATGGTTCCGGTACGCAGTTAACAATGAATTGCATCAAGATTTACGTATTTATATACTATTGCAAATAAGGTCAGTGCCCGATGACAGTTAATCTAGAAACAAGGAATAGCGAAATTGGTGGTAATTTACAATGTATGCTAAAACAAGCGCCCAAAATACTAAAAAAAAAACAATGTTGAAATCACCCAATGTCAATTCTTAATCAAATTTCAGCGAAAAGGTTGAAAAAAAATTTGTTCGCTTAAGAATTTCGTAGTTACATGAAATTTTTAGCTAACTATTTACTTTACGATCCGACATTTTTTCAGTTGTTACAAGAGGTTTATGTTGAAACAATCTAATCTACTTCCGGTAGATGAACCTCTTGGTTAAAACTGTGGAGCAAAATGGCGCTGGATGCTCGTCAAGGGATCGAATCTTGATGACCTCTTTTAATCTTGGCATGCTGTGCTTTTGGTTCTGTTAGATAGATTTTGGGCTACACTAATGCATAATTTCGAAACAAAAATGACCAAGTGGTTAGATATGAGGTGGATTTAATTTTCTGGCTCCTACCCCATTTCTTATCAAATTTACCGTCATGCTAACAGTTTGGGTATTAATAAAATTTGTGCAGTCAAAAATTCTGCCTCCAAGTATTGGCGGGAAAATGCTGCTAATTAATGTCTTTAGTCTAGTTTCTTACAAGGTTTTCTGCCAAAGTTATGGAAGAAGGCCTAGTATCCACTGAACTTCACATTAACATGTAAGGTAAATGCTGCTCTAATTTAACCAGACACCTAGGAGATCATTAATTTATTATTGAGCATTTTTGGGGTTAGGCAAAAAGGTGCTTTTTCGATGTAAACTACCATGTACGGGATCCGCCTTCTTCTGATCCCACATTCTCTTAACACAAGAGACCACTCATTTCCACGTTAAACTTGAAAAAAGGCTCTCTTTCTTTTCGGTACCAGCGTTACGAAGTACTATCAAAATGCCTAAATGTTTCATGAGAAATTTAACATAAAGAGCATGTATTTTTCCAGGAATTGTGGGAACGAATTGCAAGCAGACGAGTTTCAGTAAAGGCAATTAAATTGGTCGATGCATTTTGCATCCTCGAAAAAAATTAACAAGAGGACCTAGCATAATCAATTGAATACAGTACATCTGTGCTGGTTAATTGGCAACGAAAAAAAAGGATTGCTTCCTTGAACAAGTGTTATAATTTTGACTGCTATCAAAATCGCCGCCATTCTAATCCCAATTGGACTCAGAACTTTGAGGCACTTGAAAGTAATTAAATTGCTTGCTGAGAGAGTCCATTCTCAGAAAACCGACAATATGATGAAGAGATCACTTCAAATGATTTGTCATAGAATCTACACAAGAAAAAACAACCCTAGCACTTCACTTACATCATCAGAGAATTTCCGTCGAGTTTGTGGTGTATAGAAAGTTGATCTACTTGATGATGGAGTGGAGAGGGAGCCAGAGGAATTACTTCCACTGTTGGTTACGCTATAGGCCGAAGGAGCACGATAACGACCGCCTCTAGGACGCGTCAATCCACCGCTTGAAGATGGTCCACTACCAGTGCTGGTAAAACTGGGACTGCCACTTTTTGTGCTCCCTGGAGCGTAGTAACCACTCAGGTAAGTACCCAAAGGACCACCATAGAGCATCCTCCCTTTTCAAAATTCCCAGATTATTTGTCGATGGTTTCTCTCTTCGAGGTTACTAAGTCGATATTGATGTCGAATCCAAGAGACCTTGCTGTATTGCTGGTAGGATGGCGCACGCCTAAGATGATGTCACCTAATGTACGCGTGTATATGTGCACGAACGCGCGCGCACACGGATGCAAGCACGCACAATTTCATTGATCCGCACCCATTCGCCCAGTGGGTCAGACAGACAGGTGAGGTGTGGCACGTGCGCACATGCACGCAACATCTGCCAGTCCCTAGTGCAGCACTAGCGTTGATTGCCTCACACCAACCAATCAACGCATGTACCTGGATGTCGCATGCACGGAATCGATGTGCGCACGCGCACACCTGAACCCCGACGATTGCGCTGCGGGATTGCGTGCGTGCGTGCGTGCCTGTAAATGTTGAAAGCGCAAGAAAGGCTTCGGACAGTAGTTTTTTGGGCTATTTATGAAGGCGCTTCGTGAGGCAGGGCTTTTCTGCTGACGTTAGTGGAAAATGCTAGCGTTAGCTACAACCGAGCGTTTCTGAGTGGAAAGTTGAGTCAATCAATGTCGCTGTTTTGCAATGGGCTGAGTCACTTGTTGGCATTAATGAGTGAAGCTTCGCCATCAAGTTACCTGACAACGTAGCGCAGACTGCAATTTCTACATTGGGTTAAATGCGTATCTACCATTGCCACTAGCACAATTTTTTCCTGACCGGAAAATAATCGAATATTTTAATGAGGTAGCGGGAGAAAGTGACTCGATAAAATGTGATAGACATCCTAACATAAAAATGAGGCCAGATTTGGCAGCTCATCTATACACGTTGTTGTGAGGGATTTCATACTAATTACAAATGGTACAATTTTTGATCGACAACATTTTTATTTTAGATTTTGACAAAAAGGGTTTTTTGGGGTGAGAAATGGAATTACAGAGGTATGTTTAGACCCCATTTGTGGTTTGCGAGACTGTAATCAATCCAAGTGGAATTAAAAATTGCTTCACCATATGAATCGGCAGAAGATTTCATACCATTGCTGAAAAAGTAGCAGACGGATCAGCCAAAAGGTATAAGTAGTAATTCCGCATTTCAAATTCCTGGAAGTTTATTTTCTCATTAGTAAATCGCAATGCGTGGCTGTAGGTCCAGTACCAAGGCTCATGTCAAAGGCTTGTTTCAAGATACATCGAATGCGTCTAATTGCACGTCATAATTAGATTCGCCGGTGTTGTGCGAGGCCTCCCAAACAACGTGACAAGTGCATTTGATGGCAAGAAAAGAAAGCGTTCTATCATGCTATCCAAATCTCAAAAGCATATAAAAGGACTTTATTTGGCGCGCCTTACTTTACATGGATATCGAAAAGAGATTTAGCCTACTTTAGCTTGATAGATCATATCCAGAGGGCAGTACTAGTCCCAGAGGAAATGTCAAATAAATGTCAGCGAAAACATCAAATCATAATGTTAATGGTCTGAATTTGCGTAAAAATAGTCTACAATTCCAGCTAAAACCGAATGCATCAAATTGCAAAGTTCAAGTATCACAGATGTTGTCTTTTGAAGGCAGTTTTTGTTAGCGCAGTTCTGTACTTTTTTGGAATTTCTGAAAATGCGAACTTGATTTTGACTGAAAGAATCCAGAGTAATGGAAATCCTTTTAATAAGGACCACGACTACGAAACAAAGTTTACGCAACCAACAGTTGTTCGAGACAAAAAACATATCATTGAATACATGCATTTTACTTTGATTTCTTTCAATCCATTTGTTGTGTTGCCTTTTTCGACAAATTGGATCCCATTTATATAAATGAAGAAGAATGTGTTACGTTGGGCTTAACTATGGGCCCGCTTTGGAGCAAAGTCGCCAACAACATTGCCGTTGATTCCCAATGCATAAATAGGGTGCAGTTAAGCCTAAGTGAGCCAACTAGTTAATGAAATCCTATCGATTTTACTGACAAATCGTAAATCGATTAATACATTGCATCAGTGAACTCCAATCATGTTCACTCTAGCTACTAATTCATTGTTTAGTTCGAAAAAACCGTAAAGAGGTGAATGACTTTGCCTCGTGGTGCAGCACCAGCGAAGGAGGCATGCAACTAGACGAATAAGTCAACAAAGGTGGGCGAATATTTTCTTAAAGTGCAACAAATATCATTTTCTCCCCTCTCCTTTCCCCCGGCCTCCCATCAAGTTGTTTATTGAGAGCACCTTTAGAGCTGTGCGTGTCACGCTGTTTATGAATTATTTCTGCCTCTTAGGGGTGGTCTGGCCTTTAAGCGCATCTCTTATAAGTGAGACGTGACTAACTTACACAAGACGAGGGTACTGCTGTACGGCACACTTAGGTGGTTCCAGCTTCCGTCTTCAACGAACTTTAATAGATTGCAGACTAAATAAAGGTACTACTGCCAGATTCTTATGAATAAAGTTTTAAGGGCGTACACAAAGAACGTATTTCGCCTCGTTACGTAGACAGCAGACGTCCTTAAATTCATCCGGGTTACTATTTAGAGTAGAACTAGTATCATTTGGAGAACCCGAACAGCCGAAGTGTGAGGTGACCTTCACTAGGAGAAAGACAATATGCGAAAATACAAGCACCACATGATGATTTGCATAATCACCTTCTGTGCAGGACAAAAAAAAAGCTTTATCAAAAGCAAGTTGTTGCTTTTGTTGTGCTGCATAAAAAAGGTAGGAATGATGGGATATGACGCTATCGATTATTAACAACTCCAGCTTCGAACTTAAATGTCAATTTGTAAAATTTTCAATCGATTCCCATTTTTATATAAGGCCATCATAAGTTGTGCATTTCCCCCATAATCTGATAGATAAGCGGTCGCTTCTTCTCCAAGATGTGAATATGATGTGAATTACATCAGCGTTATTACCGTCTTGAGTGAGATTTAGCGCTGCAAGATTATTAAAAAAAACTAGCATAACCTGTCGGGATGATTGAGCCAAGCAAGTTCAGGTTCGCACACTTTCCGCCCCCTTAAAATTAATTCCCAATCACATCGCCGAACCAATCGACCGAATGGTGAATCGGTATTAACCGCATGTTTAAATATACGGGTTGTACTTCCTCTCCGCAGTATGGTCTTCAAGCCATGCTAGCAGCCTTCCAACCCTCCTGTACGCCACATTATTAGCAATATTTCCCCATATTGCCTGGTCTTAGTAAGATGTCAGGGAAGACTTAGGACACTGCATAAGTTCCAAATGCTACCGGTGCAATTCTACTAGATCATAATTAATTTGCTTTTACTAGAGTGGGATTTTGAATTTGTCTACAGCAATAACAGTGTACCACCAACTTACAAACCGAGATTTCCTAGGACAAAAAAATTAGAGAATGATCATTTTATTCAAAAATAAGCAATTACGTTACGCGGTCAGTTGATACCTGCGAAATGGATATTACTTACAAAGAATTAGCCAGCAATGCGCGCTAAGGCCGGTTGTTTAACTTGGAAAAATAAGTGAGAGTCCACTTATTTTCCAATGAAGGGCAGTAAATTTCGAAATTATTTCAAATGAAACTATATTCGTCAAATGGAAAAGAAACGCGCCAACCTCACTCGACAGTTTTTTAACACCTCCAACCCAGGTGGCATCTAATTCCCAGTTGCTATTATTAGGGAAGGTATAAATTACGCTAACTCTTATTTATATTTATTTATTAACATTTTTGAAAGGAAAGCGTAGAGACGACTTGAAAGCGTGGCGTTTTGATTAAAAGTTAGAGCTAAATCTCAAAAGGCAAAGCCTGAAGTGTTAAGGAGCGTAAACATTTCATAGAAAACCTTTTTTAAGGGCGGAAATTACTTCATAAGTATACTTAACTCCGCGCTCTTTGACCAAGTGGGGGGATGACTTCCAGTCTCGGATGCATGAACTTATCAAGTGAGCGTCATTAACTAGGATGAAACGTATTATTCCCCAGAATTAACAATTCCCCTATGCTGCGCAAGTCAACTTACTGAAGAAAAGTCGCCCTGATGGTACTTTAATACTAGTAAAACCGCCCATATTTCGCTGTCATTTGAAACATTAGAAACCAACACTACTGATGGCTAATTAGTAGGGCATCCCAAATTTGATTTAAGTAAGCAAAAAGAATATTTACGACTCTGAAAAATCTTACTCACCGGGTCCCCGAATCGATTTACCCAGCATAAATGCTACGAGATAAAATCGAAAGACAGTTCGTTGTCTAACAGATAGGGACACTAGCTACATGAATTTGCCCCATTGCAAGGGTATTCAAAAGAGCAGGCTATTTCAAAAAAAATATATTCTTCGCCATTTGATCCCCATAATCACTTAAAAAGAAGAAAGAATGGAGATCACACTACACTTAATCCAAACTTGCACCTCAAAAAGCAAGTGAGCGTTGGACTTGAGAGACAGGGAAGAAAGTTAGGAGACGTAGACAAAGGTATCGAGTTCACGTGAATCACGTTCGATGTAACGGCGCTCGATGAGCCATTCAATGACTTCCTTCAACATACGTTTCGAGGGAATGAACTGGTCCTTTAGCAGGCAAATGACCTGTTGATAGACCTCGGAGAAGGTAAGACGTTTACGACTCTTCATCACCCTCACCACGGCCTCTTGGGCACGCATTTGACGCAGCTGCACGATGGCTAGGCTCTCCTCCTCACAGCCCGCCTGGGTCAACTGCAGCCGACCAATCATATTTATGCGCCGACGGTTGGGTGGACGACCGCAGCGACTTAATGTAAATAACACCGGTTCCACTTATTATTCGCCGTTAAGTGTTGATACTATTAGTTCTCGAGATTGAAGGCATTCCCTTCAGTCTCAAGACGATTCTGTAGAGACTAATCCACTTTTATCAAGTCCAGAACCTTGGGTGCAACGGTACCCGTGAGCTAGATGTGATATACAGCTTTATCTTTGTAGGAATGATTAAAGAGAATCAACCCGGCTGTGAGAAAAACCCTTTTCCAACTTTGCATGCGTAAAAAATCTAACACTATTTTCCATTCCCAAAGGACCTAAATGGAGGGAAATTGAAATTTATAGAAATGAGATTAACAGTAGGTAGAGATGAATGCAGCATCACTGAATCGTTCTCTGAAACTGAGAACTGTTGCAATTCGATTAATTAAAAAAAAAAAAACACTACCTACTGGACTAATGCATGCAGAAAACGCAGAGAAGTTTCCCCATCTTCACTGCATAACAAATACGTTACATTTATTTGCTCCTCCATACGAATAGTTGGGTAACTAAAAGGCTAGAGAGGTTGCAATGACGTCGAGTTGTACGGCTCGGTGAAACGCGTGAGTGTTTATATGGACCCGGTATGCAGGAAAAATGATATGCGGTAAGCTACCTATTATTAATTGCATTCCCTACTATTTCAAACCCTATGGATGCCCTTTTAGGTTCTCTGTTTTACGAAACGAGCTCACCTCGATCCCAAGGTCAAATAAACTTGCAAAATTTCCGTAGGACTTGAAAAAGCATAAATCTAGAAATAGCAGCTAAGGAATGATTTAAAAACCGTGATTCTGAGGTAGAAGCATCACCTTAACGGAGACCCTCTATTGTTAACCAAAAAAGAATCTGATGCTAATTTCATGCCAGTCCAGAAATAACGTATCAATAGCTTTCAGTGCTGTTTGACTCAAATGGATCTCGAAAGCAAGAAGGGAAAAACCGATATTCTTAAGTCTGACAATTCAAAAGAAAACATACATTCTTTCAATAACCTTTAATTCTAGAATGGTAACCGTCAACAAATAAGCACAAGTTGGGGAATCAAAACAATCGCATACAATTCTATCACTGAATATCTTTGATATGATTACTTAACAGAAAAAACGTAGTTTTCGAATAGCAATATGCACAAATTCATTCAAATGTGGAATTCCTCAACTCTTACAGGTAGCAAAAAATGCGTACTCAAACAGGAGCATTGACTTTTACCAAACTTACGTAACACCAAAAGCGGGATTAATCCAAAATTCTGTCTCATTCGTGAAGTCCTTTTCCGAGGCTGCTTCCGGAGAGTAGAGGATTATCTGCTGCTCCATTTTGGGACGTTCAGACAGAGACTGGAAACCAAATGGAAATAATGTTACTTTTGTCTTCAGATATGTTTTATTTTTACAGTAAACACACTATTTTTGAAGATGCAAAGCCTAAATGCGCCAATGTGAAAGACTGTAGAATGCCTGCACTAAGTACTATAATCCCTCCAAATAGTAATAGCCACAAAAGTATACGCGGTTATCCACTCTCTCCTTATACCCATAGAGTCCGACGCAACTCCAGGTCCGATAGGCCTGTGGCAGTGAGAAGACCGTCAAGACGCAGTTTCTGGCTAATATTGCGATGCCTCCAAGCAAACAGTACGACAATCTGGAGCGTGGTCATCTCCAGTTCCACCTGAGATGTCGATGGAGCTGCATCAGTCATGGGAGTGACCGATTGAACGGAGGTATTTGTGGCTGCAGGTGGATGGTAGGCCACAATACCATGGGATAGATGATACTGCCAGATCAGCTGGCGTCCTTGATGCGTCTGCTTGTAAAACTCCTCGATCTGGAGGGCAAGAGGAAAAAGTAGCGAATATTCCTTCCAATAACTTTACCGATTGCATGAGCAGACTGTTGATAAATAGAATACGTAAGAAAATAAACCCAAGAAATACAAATTCAAAAATAATACTAAAACGAAAACTTAAAAAAAACAAGTTAAAAATTTGCAGGCTTGCCACTGAATCTTCAAAGCAAGAGGAATGCAAACTTCCATTAGACGACTTGAAACCAATCGGATCACTTAAAAAGGTAGTTTTAAGAAATAATGAAATTTGAAGCTAGAGAAAATGTTTCAAAAGCCCCAGCCAATAATATGAAGTTTAAAACCGAGGGATGTGCAGCTAATGAATGCAAAATTCCAATCTGGAAGACGAGTAAAATCCTGGCACTGCATGAAATTAACACAGGCAATATTGCAAACTATCGCCTGAAGAATTAGCATGCAATTGAGAAAATCTGGTGGGAAGCATAAAGCCCTACTTTTGGGAAGTCACAATGGGACGACGAGCAGCGAAAAGAGAAATGAGTAAACAAGGAAACAATAAAGAACGCCACTTGTGTTTTTGACATAGACGAATAAGGCTACCAAACCATTCGGCTGCATTAGCGCTTCTGCATGCAGTATTCCCTAATTCCTACAAAAGACGATCGTAAATCTCACCATTAAGCAGGTTTTCGATGAAAAAATTTGTAAGCCAATCGCACGACAAGAAGGCGTTGGTTAGTTGTGCTGGAAGTTTCCACAACGTTAGAAACGTTTCCAATTCGAAGTTTTGGGAATTTGAATTTAAAAAATTTCAAATTACTTCCTTTGTACCGAATTCATCGTATTTGCAAAAAGATGAAAGCAGCATATCTCCTTTTCTGGTTTGTCAATTTTCTGTGTTCAATAGAGCTTTCATTTTAACAAATGTCGTGAAAAGAGCATAAATGAACGAGAGCCTGGAATATTCACGATGCTCCTAAAGTTGAGATCGCGAGAAAACCGCCGCTTCAGTCAGTGGATAGTCAACAGTAGACATTATTCCATCCTTGTCCACAACTAAACTGATGTGATCATGTCACCGTGAGAAATTCAAAGCACAAATGCGACTTACAAGGCATGCTAAAATAGGGGTTCAGTTGAAAGATAGTAGTATACTGGGAAAACGCGAACAGAAAAGCGCAGCAAAACCGAACAATCACTATTACCTTCACAGCGTTTATTTCTAAATGGTAAAAAAACGCTAGTGGTTTTAATTACCATATTGCTACTGAACTCAGAGTAGTGCATAAAAAGCGCCTCGTGAAGCTGAATATGTAGACTAGTAAAAGACAGGACATACAAACAGCTAATAAGAGAAGACTACGTAAATTGCCCTTTTCTCGATGCAAACGGTAAGATGGGTGAACAGCGAGAGGGACAGACAGGGGGTATGAACGGAAAAGAATGCTCGAAAGCCCACTCACCCAGGATATGAACAAGTGCCTACCTAAATGCGCATGTCTAGCGCTCATTAAATGAACCTCCAAAACGGATAGAACTTAAGTGCCCCTGTAGGGGCATAAGGAAAGAAGGCATAATGAGGGGATGAAGAAGCAGGAAAAGGCAGACAAACAGCAATCATAAACAAATTAGAGCTGAAAAGAGAGCATCAATTACACATCGCATTTGTGAAAAAGGCCAATGTAGATGGACAAAAAGGGAAACAGGTAGGCAGGTCGACATATAGCTAGGGAGTAACTTGGAAGACAAGCAGAGTAGGGACGGATAAAGGTGAAAACACAAGAAATGAAACGAAATGGCAACCATGTGGCGGCAGAGCGTAAGAAGAATAGCCTGATGTGTAGGATAACTTGGCAGGTGTAGAGATAAACGATTAGACAGGCAGACAAACAGGCAGTAGGATCGATGTACAAACAGCCAAAGGCGACAGACAACACACGGTTTGCTGTTTTGATGACAGGCAACCAGCCAGTCAGCAAGGCGAACATGCAGAAAGGCTAGAAGACGACTATCTACCTGAGGGATAAAATCTTCCAACTCAGGGGGCAGAGCGACGGCGAATTTGGGCAGACTGCGGGGTAGCCAAGTGCCGCTGCTAAGGATTTTGATGCTAACTAATACAGCTACCGTTTCCGTGCCTCCCGAAGGGTTGTTGTTGGATGCCTTCTCTTGGAACTCGCGCGTCAAATCGTGCGACACCTTGATATCTTGAAACATCCGCGCCAGTCGATTAACCAACTCTGCCGGCATCCCTACCTCCTGGAAAACAATGGGGAAGATGAAGGAATGGGAGTTCAATCTGTGCAAACCTGACCTCTTCCAGATGAAGATCAACTAATTTCAACATTTAAGAACAAATAAAAAGTCCTATTTCATCTGCACAATCACATTCAAAGCAATAGTTGAACCTATGCTAAACCATCTTGAATTTTGCAAATGAAGGGATAATAAAGTAGCAGTGATTTCTTCAAATTCGAGAATCCAGTGTAAAAAATAGGAAACTAGACCTAGCAGTATCGGTGACCCAATCTAAAACCAAGACAAGTTAATCCATTTTAACCTAGAAACCCACAAAATGCACCACTCACTTAGGCATAAATGATTATTAAGAGGTATAATTTTCTCCCATCTTCAAAAGTAAAGAGTGGGCTACAGGGCTGACAAGCATTAATCAACAGAACCAAGAGGCATCTAGATGTATTTAAACCTGCTCTCTTAAGGGCTGCCAAACGGCTCACATTCCAGCCTTTTACAAAAAAAGCTGATAATAAAGGACTTGGAATGAGCCACTTTTCACTTCGCTTGATTTCGCTCAAAGCCTACTTGCAAAGCATTAAAGTGCCACTGAGAAATGCGAACCAATTTGGCTATTTTGAGCACATGAGGAGTCACCTACTTATGATTCCACTGGAGCTGCTGCTATCAAATTTGTGCCAATTGTAATCGACGTCCCAAACATAATTTAATGAAACCTGAATAACAACTGATCTCTTTCAGTCAGTTTTCTAGGTCCACAAGCGGTTATCAGAATTTAACCACTTTTAAAAAAGCCAAAAATTAGATAAGTATGAACCTACGAAACTTCGAAATGTGCAGCGGACAATGTCTCATCGATGAGTAAAAAAACAAACCCTAGTTAGACACATTTCGTCGAATAAATCCTGTTCAAACTGTTAATGAAATCACGTTAGCCGCATTATGGGTTTCATATGCGAACAAATGTGCGTATAGAAACGGTGAATGTATAATTAGTCCATTTAATTGAATACCTTCATCCCAAAATTTCAAGCAAGCAGGCATAAATAAGCTCCCTTAACTCCAGTTAATTTGCTGCGAAAAAAACTCGAAGTTTAAACATTGTTAACCAATAAAGCAGTAAAGCTGCCGGCCAACTACTTGGCAAATGATTTACGTTCAAAGTATTTCACCGTTGGTTAGACCATAAACAAGTCCAAGATTGACTTATCTCTAGACATGAGGTTGTTGACAAAAAACAGGGATTGGTCCTCCTGTCTAACTGTAAATTTCGAGGTGTTTAACCATCCAGCGAAAGGCTAAATAGAGATTAAATCACCGACTTACTTGACAGCACGAATTCAATGATCAGCTAAAAGCGGCACATTTACATTCGCACAATCACAAAACATGTTGGGTGCCCTAATCAAACAAACTTTCGTCTCATTTTTAAGGAGTCACTAAAAAGCGAGTCAAAACAATAGTGTTTCCAGATTTTTTCAAAAACAAACAGTCAATCCATCAGCAAAAACAACAAACTTACTCTTAGTTTCTCTACCATGAATTCCTCCAGTTCATTGTCTGCCGATGTCTCTAGAATGAGCCGCCGCATTAGATGAGCCTTGTGGGCCTCCATGAAGAGATCCTTTGAGTTTACATACTTCAACACCAGAAGGATCTTCCTCAGCCGCGTTAAGATCTCGTCCGAAGAGAGACGACGGCTAGTTGGCGATTTGCGCAACAACATATCGCAGAAGGCGGCCAAAAGGTTCGGACAACGCGATTCCGGCCGTTTCACCGCCCCTCTGAAAAAGAAAATAACGATTTGAGTTCATGCAAATAGACCCAACTGGAGATATCTACAATCGCAAAAAAAGATGCTTTGGCTTCGAGGTTCTGGAAGTCCCGGTTTTGGACGTTTGAAATTCCTCTTTTAAGCCTCATCCCTAAGGTTCTGGAGAAATTAACGCTTCCCAGTCCCACTGCTTCCCTCCTAATTGGTCAAAATGTCGTAGCACGCACTATGTGCTGACACTTCCCTCGTCCTTAAGGTTACTTTAGAAGACAACAGTGGGGGAGAGTTGGGACACCTGGCGTACTCCAAGGTCATTGTATTTATCCCAAGCTAAGATAGCAAAGAAGACCTCTTCTCTAAAGTATTTGTTTTTTTTTTTTTTTGGATTTTGCGGTTCAGATCGCAACGGATTAGCAGCGAGCAGCACTCCTTTTTGCCCGTGGGCACACATGACTTCGCAGGGATCAAAACTTGAAGTGGAACAGAATGGTTTCTATTTTAGCAGCTTGACCTTCCACACCCTTTCAGCGCCCTGCCATCTGGTTTTCCCACCAGTGATATGGAATTGTGTTACTATCCCCTGTACCACCAGCCCACCGGCCCTTTCGACTGCTTATAATGAATTCGGCTCCAGATTAGTAACCCTCGCAACACCTTCATAATGTATTATAATTAATCCAAAGGGACCAACTATTTCAATTCAGATGGATAAACACTGCATCAAAACGCCACAGAAAAATATATCTGCTAGGAAGGCTGACTTCACAGACTCGCGGCAGAGGAACCATCAAAACTGCATCGCGGGTTATTTAATAGTAGCCAGTATGAGGATGAGACCCAAGTTTGTCTGCTGAATTGAATTGACGCAAGAAGATAAGAATAACTCAGATGGCGAAGCAATACCAAAATGCTAAAATGTGACAAGGAGAAGCAAATACAGAAGTGACTCCACGAGATCTTTGTATTGTGCGCTTTATCACCAAGTTTTCCTTTTAGGGAAATGTTATCGCAAAATGCTGATATGCCTTGCAATATGGATGTCAAGAGCGATTTTACTGAAGTCAACGTGGCGCACAATCACAGCTAAGTTAGGATGCATTCTCAGGGTGCTGCAAAATCATTCTGTGATCCGTATGCTTTGACTACAAAAAAAAGCTTAGTCTACCGTGAATACGTCTTCATGCTGATGGTAGTGGAACTCTGGCCATGCCAGCAATCGTACAGTACTTTGGTGTGGTGGTGATAAAGTTATCGCCAGGATCGGACGTATTTTAAACGGAAGAACTGCAGCCTTCTCGATCGACAAAAACATAGATTTATAAAATGTGGTAATAAAACTACATACTGAGCAAATTCATCGACTGAGAGTGAACAACTGCTAAAATGGCGGGTTTGTATATGTTCTAATTGGTATGATGCGAACAAGTAGTAAAATCATGCTAAAGCGGTTGTATATTGATTGAATAAATGCTTTTGCTCATCGGAAAGCTGTCGATACTACTAAATGCACTATATGAGTGAGTTTGACAGCAGTAATTATTAACCGAACAAGAGAAAAGTCAAATATACGGTTAACAATGCGTCAAGTAGCTTCAACTCGCCCAGCTACTCAAAATACAGGTTGCAGCAACCGCTGGCAAGTCACATGAAAACAGATTTACCGAAGACAATCGCGGGTCTCGACAGAGAATGTACCAATTCCGACATTAGTATGCCAAAACTGTTTTAAATAAGTTCATATACTAATATTTGTCACTGATGAGAACTATGCAAGTAGTACTGGTGGCAAGGAGAACCAACTTACCGAAGAGAGTCGGGCATCTTGACGGAAAATATGGTGGTATCATTGACAAGACGTTGATAGGCCTTATCACGAATGGTGAGGAAGGAGGGATCGTTATGAAAACATTCTTCAACCACAGAAGAAAATCGATTGAATAGGTCGAGTAGGGTGTTGACATATCGATCGGCATCCTGAGGTTAAAAAAATTCGTGACTCAGCAAATGACTGGCTAGCATTCAAAATCAAACACTGAAAAAATCGGTAAATCTAGAGCAGAATTTACCAGATAAATAGGACAATTTCACAAAAATAACACAAGCTACGACAAGCAATCGGTGCGTTTGATTCAGGTCATGATAAAGTAGAATGTTATTCCAAAAACCCGCTTATTAAGGTGAATAGCTCCAATGAGGACATCTCTGATTAAAGTATTAGTGGACGGACTAAGATGGTTTGACAAGCTTGATAATACAGATGCAAACCACAGAGATGTACAAAGATCAGAAATGAGAATGCGCCAAAAAACCAACGCTAGGCATACAGTTGAAAACAATAGTGAATGACGGGCTTAATCGGTGGGGACTCTGATAATTAGCACCGACATTATGGAACTTCGTTTTTATGAGTGATCCTTAAGGGGTTTACTGAATTAGGATAATGATGAGTCTTAATTGCATTTTACTACAATAGTGACTGGGGAAGGGAATATGTTCATTGTGGACAAAACCCACGCTTTGACAATACTTCCGTCCGGCAGAGATCGTGACATTCAGGAGTGATAGCGACATTAAATGAGTCTTCACATCACGACGCTAATTCACCTAGTCATTGTCAACGGCTTGTAGTTGAATACTTGTGATCATCAGAGTAGAGGTGATTATGAGGAACGCCAAGTACGACAGTGGAAAGAAAAGTGGGGTTATGGGGCAGAAGAATAATAATTTTGCTGGGATGTAACGATGATAGACTTTTCAGAATCCTATCGTTCCCTCTGCATGGCAATAGCATGGATTTCCACCCAGACCACTTAAGCCACAGCTTTGCTGTTCTTTGCACGTACATACCACCTTAAGCAGATGATTCAAACACTAAATGAGTGCTACTAATACAAAGCATCAATGAAGGTTGCATCGACTAAGCACTACGTAGAAATGCTGCTGAAAGGAAGGGTCAAAAGAAGAGGTCGCCAGCGAAAGAGGTATCGGAAACGTGCCGACCCTTGATTGCTATCCAAACCATAAATTCTTCTGGATTGGAAGCACAAATGCCCTACAGTAGTACAGTTCAAATATTTACAACGAAGAGTGAACAACAACCATGATCAGAGGACTAGATATACCATCCCATGCTGCAAGAAGTTGATGGTGACTCAGAAGGGCAGTCAAGCGGGATCCGAATGTTAATAGCGCGGAACTTGGGAGTAAAATATGACCTGACTCCGAGACCAACTTAAACAATTTAATTCTGCGCCAAATATACTGTGAAAACAAGGAAATGGATTGAAAAGTTGGAACAACAGATAATCGTGGACCCAATGGTAATTCGGAGCCTTCATACTGAAGTGTTAAACCAATAACTCAAATAAGAAATCCTGTTTTTGAAAATGGTCTTAATAGCAGGACAAAAACCTCTTCAGGGTGATACCAATGACACTCACCTTGAAAATGACCTCTGCATTGTCGCGCAGCTCACAGCTACCTGCGCGCCAAACGAAGTCCTCTAGGAGGGGTAAAAGCGGATTCATCTCTCCAGAGGCGTCCTTGATGCACTGGATCAGCTCGTAGGTCAGCTTTAGGGAGTCCTTCTCATCCTCGGCAAGGAGCTTTGGGAATTCCGCCAGTATTTCTTCCTGAAATGGAAACCAATGGACGACTCCTTCCTAGTACCCGCTAATATTTCTTCCCCAAGGGGGTACTCAACAATTAGTAGATCGATCTGGTGAACTTAACTTGATTGTAACTACCTTGGTTATTTTCGGAAGTAACTATCCTATCCATGAGTAGACAAATTATGGTGAGATACTTTCAGATAAGGCCGAATGACCTACCTGACGATATTTCTTTCATACTCGCTGAAGTTCAGAGTTGATGGAGTCTAGAAAGATCAATAGACCTAAAGAAACTTACCAAGTGTCCAGGCAGTAAGTAATGCAAAGCAATATTTCAGGAAAACGCATTGAGACTAAATCTATTGACCCTTGGAAAGGATGTACCAGAGTAGAAAAACATGATTGGACGTAATTTGGGATTCGATTAAGTGATGCAAAAATTCAACAGAAAGGTGAAAACATCTGGAAATTGGTTATAATCATGATTTATGCCTCCTCATGAAATAAAAAGCAGTAAGCGTTTTTATTTAAGAAATATTACGGTGAATTGCCAACAGTCAGACGGTAGCGAGCTTTGTCGATAAAAAAAGAGATGTTAAATTTAACCGAATTCTTCGAGCTCAAAGAGTAAACATCGAAACAATGTGATCTAGTGGCACTAGATCATTGTATTGTTGCTTACATCACCTTCTACTGAGAATTTTCGAACTGAGTTTTTCAATCAAAATATTTTAAGAATAAGCCCGACAACCTCACTACCCTACAACCAGCAAATTTTGCTCATCTCTTTATTGGATGAGGGGATTTGTCAGATTGTTGGTTACAGTCCATCAACAGCTTGAAGACTTTAAAGAGAAAAGAGAGCATACGATGGTCATATCTAAACTAGGGATCCATCAAACTCGGAACAAATAAGCCAACAGTAGGTTCAGTGCGGTATGAGTTCTTCCGTGACTATTTTTCGTTAATAAAAAGATGAGAATTCTTATCGGATTAGAAGGAAATACCCCGATTAAGGCTAGATATGATTGCTGATAATTTGAACTAAACAGCTGTCTCCCGACAAGGGTTTATAAAATTGAAAGCGGGATTAGATCAAATAACCTACAGACTCTAGACAGCCTCTGCATTTGTTTCTTACCAAGTCTTTTTTGCCCTGTTTAAAAAAATTAGACAACCATCTTAAATTCGCTGAGTCTATGATTTGCAAATGCATCAAATGATGTGCGAGACATGCCAGTCAGACTAAAACTTGGATTTTGCGGGTCTAAAGAGGGCTTTTACTGTGGCGGAAATACAAGCAGCAGCAAATGGGAGGTCCGTACCATTGGTACTTCTAGGCCAGTCTAAACACTGATAATCATGATGGCAGGCGACGGTGGTGGTTTATGCGTGGAACGGTGGTAGTACGGCGTTTGAACGCTAAGCCTCAGTAGGATATTTAAAGGGTGCCAACACCTTAAAGACGGTCGTAAGTACGTCTGTCAGCATTAATTTTTACCACGGGTAACTGCCTTAGGAACATTAAGCACGCGGATTGCCTGATATCAGATAATGTACTAAGGACCAATCTTGAAATTACATAAGAGACGAATCTTTCATCCTCTACAATGAACGTAACCACTTGCGACCACTTTTAATTTAAAAAATAACGGAACCAATTCACCTATCCGTAAGTTACTCAAAAATATTGAGGATTCTTTTTGTATCAAAGCTTTTCTGATGTAACATGGGTATAAATGAAGTAAGGAGCTAAGTGAAACAATAAATGGAGTTCGCCCTCCTAAGCACTCGTTCTCCCTTCCTTGACAAATACCAAACCCCATATTTGACTTCAACGGCCCACATTAATCCCCAATTATTTCCTTCCATTAGTGGAAATTAACATCCATTATTGAATTGTTATGGAGACAAATAGCTATAAGCTTGAAGACCAATAGGACTGTTCTATTAGAAAAATACCTTCAGATAAGTTTACATAATGAACCAATCTGTTGATTTTCAACGGTTCAAGAGTTTTTCTAGAACCTTGTGTACTCTGGAAAATTGGTTGTGAAAGAGAGCCCAACTTATCTGCTGCATATGGAAGAGTGAGGACTAAATTAGACCTCGAGGAAATAACATCGAAAGTAGCCCGCGATTTCCAACTTTAATAGGACGTAAAAGCATTAATTAAGTTACGAGTAAAGGTAAAATGTGCTTAGAGGAGAACACCGAATTGCAAATAACTAGATAGCCAACGGAGGTGCCAAATTTTCACCAAACATTTAAATGGCAAATAAAGGCATTGACAAGAATTGTTTATGTGCACCATTACAACTTATAAGGCATCCAAATACGTTTATAAGGTTCTGCAAACCGAAAGAGTGAGCAACTGCAAAACGCTTCTAAAAAGGTTCTCCGTTAGAACTACACAGTTTGGTCCATAGCATTTGCCAAGATGTTATCTCAGTCCGAACTTCAGTTTAATTTGATCCTTCGGATCTACAGTTAGAAAACCGAACCCTCGTCATCCCATTTTCTATCTTGATTTTACGTCTCACTTTGCCACTGGATCGTTTAGTGCCAAAAAAGTGAGTCATCAATTAGAGAGTGCCAATAAGAGAGTATGGAAAATGAAGCAATAGCCCCCTTCCTTCCCACCCTCAAGTATGAATCCTCTCATGTATCAGATTTACATTATAAGAATGACACTCCTTCACCCCCGAATTGCTCGCAAATACTCTAGCTAAATCATATTATACCGTACAGCATCTGTTTGGTTTTCGGCAAGTGAAAGATCCCTAGTGGACAACTCAATCTGCACACAAAACGCTCATATTATTCTGAGCTTGAAGTGGTACATGACTTGTAAATCGTCCAGAGTGGACTATTTGGGACCATCAAATGATAAATTTGTTGCCTAAACACGGAATACAAAGGCCATTTCTCATCATGACATTCAGAAGGAAATCCTTCCCCAAAGACGGGTTTTTATAAGATAGGGTAAATAACAAACTGACAGCCTTTCAGGCTTATTGTTTTCTGCTGGCCCATATCGTGGGGCTGCCATTTACACCATTTTCGCCACGAATGCCCCAACTGGTACGGATATAAACGTCAAACATTGCATTCCTGTAGGTTTTTGAGACGATGAACTTGACAAAATTGAAGACGGCAGCAACTGATCATACACTACGAATAACAGGAAGTCAATCTGAAAATTATTCGTCTGTATTAGAGTAATTCATCACCACAAGATTTTTTTAGATTCCTTCTTAAAATGCTCTGCGAGTGGCTAATATAAGATTCTCCAGCCGCTTTAGAATCGAGACAAACCTAGTATGCGGTGTAAACCAGCTCAGATCACACCATGCTCAGCCAGCTGAGAGCCCCAAACAACAGAAATAGACTGCCGTACTGACATATTAACGGATACGTCTGTTTAACAGGGTGTATTTAAACAATCACTTATATCTTACGATGCGCTGAAAGCTATTTAAAAATACCTAAATATTTTGATCAATTCACGCTTGATATCCAATTCAAATTAAACTTTTTACAAATGATTGTTACTTCATGGCTCTAGGACGCCATGAGATTAATAACTAAAGCGGACCCCGAAAACATACAAGTTGCGATGAATTAGACTTAAGCTAAATTTTTCTTAAGACTCTTCCCAACTTTCGACTCACTTCCTTACGGTAAAAAGGTAGTGGTTTCAATTCGTATACTTCCAAATTCCCGAGTTTAAATACCGAGAAATGTGGCTCCCTAAGTGCAATTGTAACACACCTTGACTAAAAGATAAAAGCCTTGATCTAGATTTGTCTCGGAAGGGCCTAAAAATAAACCTGTTTACGCTAGGACGGGTAACATTGAAAGGCACCATAAAATAAGGTACAGCCATATAAACCTCTCTTCGATCATACGCTTTATGTCCCCTAGCCTTGGAGCATCCAAGAGGCAAGGGAAATCTTAAATGCTTTGCAAATGTGTTTTGCTTCCACTTTATTGACTCATCCCCTGTCTATCGAGCGCATGAAATGCTGCTACTAAAAAGTTAAAGGGTATCAGCGGATAATAAATGACAAAATTACGTCGACATTTGCATTTACTCACAATTCGGTTCGGCCCCTACCCAGTTGGCGTGGAGCCAATACCACCTAAGTTACCGGCCAGAGATTTCGTGTAGCAATAATAAAACCTCCTTCGGAATGCACGCTCTACAGGGACTTCAAAAAAGCACAGACGCAGCATTAGTAACAGTATTAGCGAACTTTTAAAGGCACAACGATTTTACTCACAGTGGCTAAGTGCTAGATCAAACGTTTCACAGGAGGCAATATGCAGCGGACGACTGAAACCATGAGCACTCCCAAGAAAAGAATAGTCGGAATTGCGCCGAGTTTTGGCAGATACTCAAAACTCAAGTTCTGCAAAATATTCAGTAACGAGACAGAACCAGTATCAAACGCACCAAAAGGTTTCTAAACTTGATCATGCCCTTTCGACCCCCACCCCAATGGGACAAACTCTGGTATCACAGTCATTCTGTGCGTTCAGGAGTACCTTTACCATCAGCGATAACTCGGACGTCGCCTTATTGGATATTAGAGGCGTTGAATAACTAATTTCAAAAAGACCAGTCCCGATTTCAATGATTTGATTCCAAATCTAAGAGCAATAAAATGATGACATTCCCTATGGGTGACTAAATCAGCAGACTGGTAGCAGAATCAATCGTAATCTGCCTATATTCAACTATACACGATCATTCATTATACATCATGATGGTATACACAGCAGTTGAAAAACCCTGTTGGGGTCACCATTAGATGCAGTGCCTTTCATAGATTACATAAACTTTCAAAGACTAACCCGGGCAAATATGCATGAGCCAAATATTGCCATGTCCAGCTCGACTAGGGATTCGTTCACAATAGATAATGAGCAGAATAGGCGTGCAAAAGGGGGAGAGGAGCGACAATTACCTTGAAGCTGACCACGAACACCTGCACACAGGCCTGCATGAGGGTCTCAATGGACTTGAAATTGGGACCACTGTCTAGATAGAGCTTCGCCCTCGCCTCCTCTTCTGCCAACTTTTTTTGCGCGTATCTTAAGTAGGCCTATAAGTGCAAAATGGATATTAAATCCTGAAAAAAGAAAAGACTGATACCCCAGAAAAAGGTAGGCGATCATTAAATGTAATGGGATGTGCGTATCGACAAGCTAAAATCTCCCGCTACTACGCAAATTGACTGGTCCTAGATCCCATATTGCACTCGGGTTGGTGGCAACCTTCTCTAGCACCATTCCTCCTCAAAACAAGTCCAGGAAAAAAAAACTAGACATTTTCCGAATCTGAGCTCGATACGCAGTTGAAATAATGAATAAAAAAGGCGAAGTATAGTTACTGATGGGTTATGAGGTGCACACCGCAGCGGTGAAAGTAAAGAGCAAATATCAACAAAGAATACTTCCTCATAAAAACTATACTAAAACCGTTTCACGAATAATTATCAAGCCACTAAATGTACCTCATTCGACTTCGACGTAAAAACTTCTTTCTTAACCAATGATTAGGAAAAAGGTATACAGAGGGAATGATGTTTTATCGCAGTCCTCGGTAAAGTAGTAAATTGAACAGCAAATACATTTCTCATGGAACTAATAACAGAGCCGCTACTGTCGAACACCAAAGTTAGACCCAGCAAATCTTGGATGAGGATAAGTACAACGAGCTGAAGTATGCCTTGCCCACCACGTGGAGTTTGACTGAGAACTCGCAATTTCATCTTCTCGGTTGAGAAGGGTATCGTAAAGTTGTGAAGATTATTGTCAACTAAGTAATGAGCTAACACCAAAAAACCCCTTTAATTACACAAAATCGACGCCTAATATAATGCCATCCATGACACCAATCTCCCAACCATCCTGCGCTTTAGTGGTACAACTGCATTATAACGTCTTTGGTGGTAAATGGAGTCGAATTAGCAAGATATAAGAAAAAACCAAGAAAACCAAAGGATAAAAAGTTCTTCTGAACAAGTGGCCCAGAAAAGCGTTGAAAACAATTGAAACCAAAGAAAAACCGAAAACAAAGGGCAGAGAATGGGCGGATCGCATGCATGACGACGAGTTGATTCCAGTGCATCCTCACGCCTGAGACTAACCAAAATAAAGAGTATTTTTGCCGATATTCTGCATCCCTGGATCTTCGAGTGGGATAAGGCAAGGATGTGATCACGGAAGACAGCAATGGTGAACAAATGTGGGACATAGGCGTTTAGCTTGTACATAGTTTATTAGCCATTCAACTTACGAAAATGATACACGACGAAGCATTTACTTACCCGGATGCCGTTTTGAGCGATAAATTGGCTGGTACGCGGTCGATAGAAGTTTTCCATGCTTTTGATGTAAGCGGTTTCGAAGTGATCAACGTAGTTCCATGCCTTAGTGGTTGAAGTGGCGGATAAATTTACTAAAAATAGTTAAGATTAATACTTTGTCTACAAAATAATCCAATAGGATCATAAGCGGACGACGGACTCACCGCACGACTCCCTTACACCAATCACCAGAGCCGAATTAATAATAGCACCCTCACGTTCATCCTGGACTAACTTCATTGCGCTATCCTCTAGTTTTTGTTTAATGCCCTCGAAAATAGTTACATCCCATGTATCCAACATGCACTAACAGTAACTTCATCGGCAGAAGTTTGAATACCTTTCGAACAATGCTGTATTTCAGTTTTCTTTTACTAGGTCCACTCAGATTGTGTTTGCCCCCAAGACAATTCTCCAGGGGAGCAAAGGGATTGGGCAAATTATCACTCTTTTCTGAAAACAACACCCACTCGTGGATGTAGGCCTTCAATAAAGAGGACTCATCCTGACTTTGCATTACACGCTGTTGGGATCGCTTGATGGCAGCTTTAATTGATTCGGTCAGTGATCGGAACATCTCATCGTGGGCCGATTCCTCCCACGATATTATCTGATAAACATCCCTGGAACGAGTAAGTACTAAGCGAAGGCTGCTTACTCAAAGAGCTTTACCCATTCAGCTGGAGGGACGGGTTCCATGTTAAGGAAACGCCGAACGACATCGTTCACCGCTGGCCAACGGCGTTGAAAAACGGATTCCTGACCAGAAGACTAGCGATACGGGTGTTAACAGATTAGAATAAGTTACCATAAGCATTATTTACGAAATAGATAATAATTTAAGGAGTAGTGCATAACTGACAAAACCTGCCCAACTCATGCAATGAGCAACGAAACTAAAACTAGCGCCTAAAATGGGCCAAGTTTATTTGCTTAGCACTTACGTTTTTAAATGCTCAATACAGTAAAACAAAACAACTCATTTTAGGCTTTTTTGAAACATCAACACAGAGCTGAGGTAGTTGTCAAACATTTTTTAATGCTGCACGTGCAAAATTAACGTTTTATTGGGCCGGGTACGTCTGCAACATGCAGCATGATTTTATCTTGCGTATTTTTGTTGTGAATTTTGTGTGAGCTAACAAAAGCTGTCATAAGGACATTCTTTTGCAGCTGAACTAACCTAACACTGATGAATAGCAATCTTTGCGGAGTTTTTTAATACTGTGTAAAATATTGGCATATTTTATTTAATTTACAGTCCTCTGCAGATTCAACTGTTTCAATTGTTTATGTTCGAAAATGGCAGTTGATCTCAATACCTCTATAAGAGGGCATCTGTGATACCTGACAAATGTCTCCTATGGCTTGTGAAGCCTCGATTATTCATTCGATGCCAAACTGTTCCCACACCCTATGGTGCCAAAATTACCTTATTTCGCCCTTTGTCTTAATACTGAACAGCCCTGATGCCTCTGATCCTTGTAATCAATTTGAAATGTGGTGAAGTACTAGTTGCGCTCATTTCTGGTGGCAGGCGTAGCGTCCTGAGATTACCTTGAAGGCAAAAGGACCCATAATACTACTGTAGCGTCCCGAGGCTCCCCTTAAGGTAAAAGAAGGCGCAGTACTAGAGCAGAATATATATATTCCGCGAACAGAGGACTTGGGAGCTGTTGGCACGGCCCGGAGGCTGACCAACCGGCTAGAACAAGATGGCCACCCAAGTGACCTAAACCGGTAGTTTGAACAAACGAAGTATTGCATCCGGATCTAGTAGAAATGCTTCGGGAAATCAGTGCAGCTGCAAACATGTGTCGCCTCAGTTGTATAGAAATCTAATAACTGGCAAATGGCTCGTGGGTATTTTCATCCAGCACCTATTATATTGTGATGGCTATCGAGGAAGACTTACAGTGGGCAGTTTTAATTCTCTAGCATGATTGTACATCAATCATCATAGGGAATCCTTGGATTCTAAATAAATTTAGGAAAATTTGAGAGATCACTTTAATGCAAAAAGGGTCAAGATTTGTTCGTAAAAAACTCCGTCCCTTCGAGTTTATACTCTGGAATTTGCAACTAACTAAAATAAACCTTAATCCAGAAGTAATACAACAGGTTGTGTAACAAATCACCAAGGTAAATTAAAGGCATAATAGGTACTTAAATTGAATTATCAGCCGCAAAGTTGTCGTAACTAATCAAAAAACAAATGTAAGAAATGGTTTAGTAACTGACTTGCGATGTGGCCTTTATCTGAGAAATCCGGAACTGCATACTTTCGGCTTTGAGCAGCCTGAATAGCACTTGAAAAGTAATTAATAATTGGTTTCTGGGATGGGTCAGTCCAAAACAGCTGCTCATGATCATGACCGGAGGTGTTTCCAAGGTTACAGCAGATGAGGACGATGCGCCCACCTTCTGGCACCATCCGACTGGATACGCTGCCAGCTATTGAGATTTTGTTTGGATTCTGACAAAAACCATTAGATTTAAGTTGGCTCCAACGTTGCGATTCCAAGGTGCCTTGGACCATTGTAAAAATTAGAACTAGACTGAAGATTCCTATTTCCATTATTTGAAGTGTCTAAAATAAAGAAGGCATAAGATAAAAAAGTTCTCCATTACCTAATTCTCCCCAAAGCTAAAAAATTATCAGTGTAAAAGCAAAAGTAAAAGCTGCGTCGTTGTGAAAAAAGGATTAATGCCGGAATTCACCCAGGATGTACATGAAATAAGGACGGTTTTTTGCATAAAGTCCACTTTAGTCAACCGTCAAAAAGCACAAAACAAACTTTTTAAGCACTAGAAACTGCCAAGAACGTACGGGCTAGTGATAAGGAATAGTACAATTAGGGCGTTTGAAAAGGGGTCAAGGTTGTCATTATTGTACAAAGGACGAATCGCGTTGAGCCATTAAAACAAAATTTACTCCAATAAACCAAAGTTAACCTAAAAAGACACTTAAAATAGTAAAACCCGTTCCTGTAATGAAAAGCGTTTTTTGATGCACGAGTTCTGGTTTTATTTAAAGTTTCAAAATTTAAATTTTGCATAGCTCCGCATAAGCTTAGTGCTGCTGCATTTCCTACCTCGCGAATCGCACTAATTTGTATGTGTTTTGACTCTGCCTACTATTTTTGATCAATGTTCTTAGCAAATATAGGTGATTGGCATCTAAATAGCGGCTAATAGTCTAAAAATGCATCTAACGCGGCGGTTGTAAACCTACCGATTTTGCGCACTTCACCATCTATGCATGCTGTTGCGTCCCGTGAATTCATTTGAAATAAAAGAAGGCATAACTGCAATACTTTGTTTGTTTGAACCACCGGTATAGGTCACTTGGGTGGCCATCTTGTTCTAGTCGGTTGGTCGGCTTCTGGGCCGTGCCAACAGCCCCCAAGTCCTCTGTTCGCGGAATATATATATTCTGCCCTAGTACTGCGCCTTCTCTTACCTTAAGGGGAGCCTCGGGACGCTACATTGGTGGCAGCGGAAAGTGGACCCGACTTTGATGCATTTTATCCTGCTCCATGCCGTTTCTGGCAAACGTCGGCGTTGTGAAAGAAGTACATGTGCTACGGAGGGGAGAATCTTTGGCATCTCGTAACAGAAGGGTCGAGATCGACGTTCATCTTCGACATCTCCCTCGCCCTCGTGTTGGACAGGAAAGCTATTAACAACTGAAGCGACACTAGCCGTGGACTCCAAGCCCAGAGGAGGGCCAAGAGGCGCGCATTTGCTGCACTGAGTGCTACGCGGAATTGATGGCACTACAGGAACACATGCGTTCGAGCCTCGACGACTGGGACGGTTAGCTCGTGGGTGCTTCTCGCAGCGCAGCAGTGATTACGTTGTGATGGCAGACACGGGAGGCGGACGAAGGGGAGCGTCGGGGACGACGCTTGAAAGAAGAGAGGGGCTGTGTAATACTTTGTTTGTTCGAACTACCGGTATAGGTCACTTGGGTGGCCATCTTGTTCTAGTCGGTTGGTCGGCTTCTGGGCCGTGCCAACAGCCCCCAAGTCCTCTGTTCGCGGAATATATATATTCTGCCCTAGTACTGCGCCTTCTTTTACCTTAAGGGGAGCCTCGGGACGCTACAATAACAGTTAGATAGAATAACTATATTCTGTAAACGGAGGGGTTGATGACTGTTGGCACAGGCCGGAAGCCGGCCAATCGGCTAGCACAATTGTAATACTTTGTTTGTTCGAAGTGCTGGTTTCGGTCACTTGGGTGGCCATATTGTACTGAACCAGTTGACCGGCCTTTGGGCCATGCCAGCAGCCCCCACACCCTCTGTTTCCAGAATATCTATTCTGTCCCAGTACTATGCCTTCTTTTACCTTAAAGGGAGTCTCGGGACGCTGCAACAATATTTTCACCAAAGTGACCGAATTCGGCAGTTCCAACAAACAAATTGTTACACAGCCCCTCCCTTCTTTCGAGCGTCGTCCCCGACACCTCCCTCAGCCAGCCTCCCGTGTCAGCCATCACAACGTAATCAGTGCTGCGCTGCGAGAAGCACCCACGAGCTAACCGTCCCAGTCGTCGAAGTTCCAGCACATTTGTTCTTGTAGTGCCACCAGTTCCGCGTAAAACTCGGTGCAGCAAAGGTGTATTTCTTAGTCCTCCTCTCTCACAATAATGTGCTCCCAATGAAAGATGGGGATACGAACCCAAGCTTTTCAATGGATCGAGACACATAAAACACAAATTTTGCTTAAAGGCTTTCTGATGACGTGGGAGAAACTTGAGGGTATCACAGAATCCTGAGCAAATTAGGCGATTGGGCCTCATAGGAATAAAATGCATGCGATCCAAGTACGCACAATCTACATCTGCAAATACACATTTTGACAAAGTTAGGTGAGCAGCTTAATAATAGGAGAGAGAGCTTAAGGAGAGTGCTTGACCACAACGTCGCTGACCCCTCTAGGCAGTTCTTCTGGATATGGAATTCACGGCTAGTGTTGCTTCAGTTGTTAATAGCTTCCTTGCAGAACACGAGGGCGAGGGAGATGCCAAATATGGACGTTGATCTCAGCCTTTCTGTTATAGGAGGTCAGGGACTCTCCCATCCGTAGCACATGCACTTCTTTCACACCGCCAAAGTTTGCCAGAAGTGGTGTGGATCAAAATAAAACCCATCAAAGTGGGATCCGCTTTCCGTTGCCCCCAATGTAGCGTTTCGAGACTTCCTTTAAGGTAATTGAAGACATAGTACTAGGAGAGAATACATATGCTCTGGAAACAGAGGGTGTAGCGTCCCAGGCTCCCCTTAAGGTAAAAGAAGGCGCAGTACTAGAGCAGAATATATATATTCCGCGAACAGAGGACTTGGGAGCTGTTGGCACGGCCCGGAGGCCGACCAACCGGCTAGAACAAGATGGCCACCCAAGTGACCTATACCGGTAGTTCGAACAAACAAAGTATTACACAGCCCCTCTCTTCTTTCAAGCGTCGTCCCCGACGCTCCCCTTCGTCCGCCTCCCGTGTCTGCCATCACAACGTAATCACTGCTGCGCTGCGAGAAGCACCCACGAGCTAACCGTCCCAGTCGTCGAGGCTCGAACGCATGTGTTCCTGTAGTGCCATCAATTCCACGTAGCACTCAGTGCAGCAAATGCGCGCCTCTTGGCCCTCCTCTGGGCTTGGAGTCCACGGCTAGTGTCGCTTCAGTTGTTAATAGCTTTCCTGTCCAACACGAGGGCGAGGGAGATGTCGAAGATGAACGTCGATCTCGACCCTTCTGTTACGAGATGCCAAAGATTCTCCCCTCCGTAGCACATGTACTTCTTTCACAACGCCGACGTTTGCCAGAAACGGCATGGAGCAGGATAAAATGCATCAAAGTCGGGTCCACTTTCCGCTGCCACCAATGTAGCGTCCCGAGGCTCCCCTTAAGGTAAGAGAAGGCGCAGTACTAGGGCAGAATATATATATTCCGGGAACAGAGGACTTGGGGGCTGTTGGCACGGCCCGGAGGCCGACTAACCGGCTAGAACAAGATGGCCACCCAAGTGACCTAAACCGGTAGTTCGAGCAAACAAAGTATTACACTACAGCAGAATATATATGTTTAGTAAACAGAGAGATTGGGGTCGCTGGCATGGCCCGGAGGATAGCCAGCCTAACTAGGACAATTAGGCCGCCCAAATGACCGAAATCGCCAGTCAGAACAAACAAAGTATTATATAGCTCCATGACGCTCCTCTTGGTAAACTTTCTGCGTCAGTCATCACAATGTAATCGGTGCTGGCGGAACACAAACGAGCTAACCGTGCCAGTCATCGAAATTTGAGCGCAACTGAGATTATGCTTGACCACAAAGTCACTGTCGCCTCTTGGCAGTTCGACCAAACTTAAAGGTTCGTCCGGTTTGAGGATTAATTTCAGAGCATGAGGTTCTGCCGAGCATTAACGTGCCCATAGAGAGACGTTAGAACACCGGCCTCGTTAAGCAGGTATGTTATAGAAATCTGCGGAAAGGAACTTCCCAGGTGGTTCACGGCTAGCGCAGCTTCAGCTGTTAATAGCTTTCTTGCAGAACACGGAGGTGAAGTGGATGCCAAAGAGGGATGTCGTTCTCAGCCTTTCTGTTATGGGATGTCAGAGATTCTCCCATCCATTGCACGTACACTCTATTCGCACCACTACATTTTGTCAAGAGCGGTATAGATCGGGATTGAAATCTTATAAAGTCGGGTCCACTTTCCACCACCTCACATTCCTACTGTAATGCTTTGTTCGCTCGGACTGCCGTTTTCGACCACTCGGGTGGCGAAGTATTACAGTAGGAATGCGACATGGCTGAGTATGGTGATTCTCCATGAATAAGCGTAAACTACGTTACTTGCACCGGATTTTATTTTAGTGACTTTTTCATTTCCATGTCCTAGGCAGTACACTTGAATCGTTAAAAGCTCAAATGTATAATTAGTGCGAAAATGCGAATAACGGACTTGATTTCTATTGTCCATGCTTGCGATTCTCACAGCCACATAAAAGGTAGTCAAGTGAGTTTTAATGGTCCTGGTTAAATGATGCTTCTAGAGCAAATATCTCTTCAAGTGATGATTCGTGCAACACGTTTAAATGATTGCAAAGCGAATCAGTGAAAAAAATTCTGTGGTTGCCTCACTTGAATTGCCAAGTGATTTATGTCGCATTTTCACGATCAGTATGCGCAGTGTCCTAAGACCTCCTTGAAGCCAAAAAAATGCATAATGTTTGAGAAGAATACATATTTTCGTCAAAGAAAGAGGAATTGGGGCCGCTAACATGGCCCAGGGGCCAGCCTTCCGGCTAAGGTAATATGGTCACTTAAGTGACCGCAGTTGAATCTGGCAGTCAAGCAAACAAAACATTACACTATAAGTCCCGACCTGTCACTTGCCGTCATTTTTAGCGTTTAAAAGTTTTGCAGCTATATGTGACGTGTTGTGGTGGCATATTTTTAAGTAGCCTTCTTGTGAACTGGATGAACTGGAATTAGCCACCTAATACCATGCATCATGCTTTGTTTAAAACACTATTCGCTTTCCCCCTTCCTCTACTGGTGACTTTGTACCGACACCGCCTGCCCATTAACCGAAAGTGACATTGGATGTGCCTTTGTTTGCACTTAGCCAGGACGTTCAAACCCTAAATAAATAAAATTTTGAGAGATGAGGTTACGCAGAAGTACTCCCACAGCATAAATAATTAGTCCATGCCCTATAGTACCCTTCCTCAAATGGGAAAAAGTGCATACTTTGATCTTTCTCAATGGTACATGGTTTACGATGGCCACTTTTCGACCTTTCGATAGTTTATTTTTCCGAACTTGTTCACTTGTTTCAAAAAATTCATTCTATGATACCACAAATCGTGCAATTTTCTACCAGGATTCCAACCCTGCGCTTTATATGATGGGTAGGTTTCTATTTAGTTTCAATTATAAGGGTGGATTCATTGAGCAAATGCTATTCTTATTGGTTGCTTGGTTTACGGAGTCACTATTAGAACGATTTCTTCCTACAAAAAGTGCAGGGGCTTTCAAATTCTGTGAATTTGGTTGAGGAGGACGATGAGGTGGTGCTGAAGCACATTTTAGGCTTCTGCACATTTCGTGGTGCAATGAGGCACTGGTAGCTGCTCTTCAATAGTTTGGATTGGTGGCTATGTTGAAGGGTGTATAAAGCATTTGCCAAACACTTTGCCAATAAAACCAGTTCAGCGGTGAGATGAGCAGAAATTTACATTTAGGGACCGACCAGTTGTTTAGCGAATGATTTATCTATTGGTCCTCGAACTTGAAACCGTGTCAATCTAATGATGTACTATTACATAAAAAAAGCCAAACAACAGTAGTCATGAACTACACTTTCAGCTAAAGAATCATGGTTTATGCTTCCTAGAACGTAAATGAAAAATAATGCTGGTACAAAACATTTGCTTCATATTGACAATGAGTCCTACTACTTCTCACCTTTTGCATACTGCCTTAGTCATTTTAATCATAAGCCGGCTAAGGCATAGAAACCGTTTTTGCATTGATTGCCCAACCATGAAGAGAAAATATAAAGCGCGCATTTATGAAGCGCAGAAGTAAAATCCTGGGCCAATTTACCCATTACTGAAGACAGCCGTATTTAGAATGGTTGTAACGCCTTGGAAGAAAGTTTTTGGATTATTCTTTAATGCTCTAAGTGTTCATTTCCCTATTCGTTTGGGCTTCGCGGACACTTCTCCACCATTGTACTTCCGTGAATTGTCATGACTTCCACCCGAATCGGCAGCCTCTCTACTCCTCAGTACGTCGTTAAGATATTTTCGGTCCTAGCATTACGACTTTTTGCATTCAGGAAAGACACGGGATGATCACCGCGAAAATAACTTTGCAAGTATAACCTCTCAGAAAAGTAACTCACTTGAGGGCAACTAATAATCCCTCCCATAATAACGTTGAATCGTGCCATTGGCCAGGATGTGGCGTATTACGTTTCTGTCTGAATGTGACCCTGTTAAAGCACGCCAACCTCGTTGCTGAGTGGATGCCGTCCATTATTCAGGGTAGGACAGAGACTACTAATAAGGCCCTCCCGCCATTGGCATGCAAATGTGAAGTGTCTTCCTCTCGTCATTTTTCCCGATCAAAAGGTCTAAAACTGGAGGTATAAGAGGGTAACAACAAAAGTATCGCAAAAGAACCTTTCAGAACTGCAAGAGCGCTTCTATCTGAAGGTAATAACATCCAGAATAAAAGTTTTCCATTACTCTAAATATGAAAATGTTGAGCGTTGGAAAAAGCTCGACTATAAGAAACCTAATGGAATGCGAGGCTATTAATGAAGGTATTTTGCGAATAAAATCGGGAGAGAAAATGGCCACTTGGATCAATATTTTTTCCAGGAAAGAGAAGAACGGAATTTTATCTATGAATGTAGCTCCATATTTATAAAAGCTAGGGACAGGCCTATGAAAGCATCACAACCTCCGCTTATTCAAACCTCCTTTAGTGGGTGGCTTTTACAACCCACAAGAATTTTGAAGAAAGATTTCCTTGAATCACCGACATTTCCAACTCTTTTAGTTGTACTGAGGATCTTTCCCCATCTTTGGAATTCGTTGAAATGACTCAACTTTGAAAATTGCTTACTGTTTCCAGTTCCTCTACGAAAAACTTTTGCCTAAAACGAACCGATAAGCCAACCTTCTTTCTGAAATATCAGTAGTATACCCATGCCGACAGTAAATAGTACATGCCAATAAACCCTCTGTGATTGACAAGGCTCCTAGAGTGATTTGTAGTCCCCACATTAGCAGCGTTTAAATTTGTTTTATGGGCACTGTTTCCAAAATATGGGGCAACAAATTATCTATATGATATTCTTGAAATTATTTAAGATTGAAAAACGTGAAATTCGTTTTCTAGAGATATGCTAGCATAAAATCAGCCGCTTAAAAAAGATAATTAATTTGTTTCGCGTTGACTTTCTGTCAAATGGAAGTACTTGCGTATTGAGACTATTTATCCCTGACGCAGAAACAAACCGACCACCTCGAAAGTCGAATGTAGCACCTAGGCACTATGTGCGGCCTTGCTATTTATTTTACTTTACTAAATAAGTATTAAAGCGCTCGGATAGATCCACACGTTTTCTTCTTTCATAAAAATCAAAAAGGTTTGTAAGCTAGTCTCACATACGATCCAATACTAACGCGATATCAGGTCCCGGATTCCACTTGTAGTGGGTAGACTTAGAGTTGTATCCTTACAGCCCTTGTCCGAAGAGTAGAAGAAGTCAAAACTCTCAACAGAACCGTAGTCTCTCCGTTATCATACCATAGAGAGCGTATATGGAGAAGTGCGTGAGTGTGTGGCTAGTTAGTGGTCAGCCATCGGTCAGGAAAATTTGGACCGTCGCTCTTGCGCGACCACCTTTGAGCGCCACTCGGACGTCTCGAACCTTGATGACGATAACACGTGTACGTTCATGCTACAAATCGGACTGCAATGATGTGATCACCGAGTGTGTTGACTGTGCATTGAAAAAAACAAGTAATCTGGTCATGATCACCTTCGTTTCCATTGCATTTTGGTTTACAAACTTCCCGTTCCAATTCCCTTGACAGCGACTAAAGCGATGATCATTACTGAAAGAAGTGTAATCAAGGAAGTTCGAAGAATGGATTGGTTTTTCCCCTTCACTCTAATTCATACAGATCAGTTTTGCCGGGTTAAGTGTTAGGTCCTGCATGGCAAAGGTAGGCTGTTCCTTCTGCTGATTTACCGACCACAGCTTTGCTGGTTGTTTCTGTCGTAGTTTCACTTACACATCCTCAACTTGTGCCTTGGAATCATGAGGCTGTGAATGATGTAGAAGTAACCGATAGTTCACTCATTGCACAGCGACCTTGTGATAAAAAGATGTTTCCTTTCATAAGCCAGTCAGTACACAACCTAAAAATGATGCATTTGTGTAACGTGCACGTCAAAGAAGGAAAAAACACCAAGTTGATAGCTATGAAGCTTTCCGTAACCATTGATAACTGTTTTGATGCTCTAGTGGGGCATCTATGTCATTCTCTGCCATTTTAGAACATTTTTTTTAAATTTTTGATCGACAGTTGATTCTTGTAAAGGTATTCATAGGCTGGATTTCATTCTCTACGTGATCATCAAGGTAGAAATTGCCTACTATGCTCCAGTCTATTAAATAGTTCAGGGTATTCAACTAGCCGTGATAATAAATTCAACAACCTTGCCATTATCTGTCTCCATTGTTTTGATGATAGCGTCATCATCGTCATCGTTGTCCTTACTTAAATAAAGCAAGAATTGTAGCAAGCGTCCCACTTAGAGATCACATTCTTCTTCTGGGCCATACTTGTGCTCAAAAAGTTTATTAAACCTTATCAGACTGAGTGATTTGGAAAGGCTACAGCTCGGTATCATAAGAAACTAAATGGCTTTGCAAAGATTTTTACATACTTGAGAAAATTTAAAATGGTTTTGGAAACTTTGAACACGTGGACACTTAGGACTCTGTGCATCGTATTTTCACCAAATGTTATGGCCCCTGGGACATGCAAGTAGCCTCAACTCTACTGCATGTGGTGAATATATCTTCTGCCATGAAAAAGCGACTTATTACTCTGGTGAAGACTCAGGGTCCCACTTTGGTGGCGGCGTTAAGGGAAGAGGATTTGCAGAGGATAACTAATCGAGTTTCGCTAGCTATATGAATAACTTTACGTGGGAGAAGTTTATCACCCGTTGATGGGGAAATCCGCGATAATCTTCTGCAAAGGGGCTAAACATGACGTCTGCCTTGGCCATCTGTCCCATGTTGTGCAGGATTGTTATTAACAGTTAGAGCCATGCTAGCCTTGAACCATCTGAGAAAGTTTGTTTCAGAGCTGCTAACGGTACCTATATGAATATAATCATGCAAACACGTGTTATCCCCTCTCTCCTCTTTACCAACTGAATGACTCAGATAGACAAACTGTTACGCAGAAATGAAATTAAAACAAAATGATGGGGAGAAAGGGATGCACGACAATACCACCGCGAAAATGTTTAAGCCTCCCGCCTCTACCAACTGACTTCTGTTAGGACAGTGTTCACACGGCTAGTGATGAGCATACCAGATAGCCACATTGCATAACATCATTCATTCATGGTCAGCGTGGAAATTGGCACTTTTTATTTGCTTCGGTAAGAACTCTTAACAGAAAAAATGTTAGATCCAGGAGAACTGCCGAGACGAATCAGTGATGTTAGGAGCAAATATGGTTTCACTAGCACGGATATTTAAGGACTGAGTGTTGTGCTTACAGCACCGATTACGTTGTGTGGGCCGTCGTAAGGGAGTGATCAATGGAAGGGCTGGGGATGATGCTCAGAAGGATAGAATGGTAATGGGATAAGTTGCTCTGCGTTCGATTAAGCAAACATTAAAGCATCCGCGGATCGTTCCTTTGTGCGTCAGTAATATGTTTTCTGCAATGCAGCTATGACTTCTGACTTGCGTAACGATCTTAGACGCCAATTAAAATGAACCGGTGTTTATTTAAGTTCTTCACAGAAATCTTTGGCAAAGTTATTCACAATGTGATGCTGGCCTTGACCTTCACACATCTCATGTTACAGCCTCCCAGATCGATGTGATTATCAAGCACCTCAGGTGCTAAGCGAAATTTTCTAGCAAATATTTTTGTACTGATTTAAGAGGTAAATTACTGACTGATAAAATTGTAGCCGTCTTTTAAAATTCTACCTAACAATTTATTGACAAATCGTATATGGTCTATGAAAATTTGAAAATTTCCGCAGAGAATGAGCTAATACCTCAAGCCTTCTTTCCTGAAAAGAAGGCTTTATGCATCGGACTAACGCAGTTTGTGCCCAAAAGGGAATACCTTGCTCTTTGAATCATGTCTTCTTTCGAGGGTTCGATATTTACGGTAAACAGGTGGTTGTTTAAGCTAATTTTACAAATAAGCCTTTAAATATTTTAAAACGCATCATTAGAAGTGGATTTTAATATATCAACAAGATATTGGAGCCCCTTTTCTTACCAAAACGCAGGCATGATTCTAATGTGTGTCCAGAGCACAAGGATGATGCCTCTTTGTAACAGTTGGAATAAAATACAAAAAAATTGGAACGAACACCTTGCTACCAATGAGAGAACAACGGAAGCCCTTAGAATGCGCCACTGAGAAAGGGCATTCATTATATCTGCACACAAAAGCAATCAAATTTCTAGAGCCTCCAGCACCCTTGTTTCTAAAACCTTGTAGGATGAAGGTGAAGGTGCACAAGCTGTGTGGTTTACCTTGATATCATCCCAATCTGGATTCTTTACGAAACAGTCAGGAACAGAGCAAGGCTAAATCGGAATGAGTCGGAACCATTTCAGCAAAGTTGGTTTAGTAGGTCTCCCCATACAACCATTGATGTTGTCTTGTAAGCATTTTCTCAATCACTATGCTGGGGTATTTCACCTCTGAACGCACAGACAGATTAATAAACGCATGAAAACGATTGTGCGATTATTTTTTCCAAATTGCGCTTGTTTTAAATCGGAAATTTGAAGCTTCACTGAGACAAATAAGATGACGAACCCTGACAAAAAAGCGTCGTAGTCACAACACAGATTCGAAATATGCGGAAAACTGATACAGACTGATGCTAATAATTACGAGAACTTGAAGATTCGCAAGAAATTCCAGCTAGTTCTCTAAAAGATTTTTTGATTACCTTATCAAATGCCTTGAAGTCCTAATCACCACTGCTGAGAACTTGATCAACTGTCAAATTTGTAGCTGTATAGGACCCTTGTCATTGTTGTCTTTGCTATGTTGGATCAACAACCAGTCATTTCACGTTGTCTCGGAGTTGTCAAGCCTTTAATTCACTAAAAAGGTTTTCTAGAATAAGAGGGCGAACAGAACTTCATAGTACCAGCTTTGGCATATAGATCGAAAAGGGGATGGAAAGGATGGAAAAAAGAAAGGCCATCACGTACTAACTTAACTTAAAAACCTCCCATACTTTTGGATACGGATCGAATGCAATTCGCCTCCATTGGAACCATTCAATCAACTTAGAACTTAAATTTTATGCATGAATAGAAGGTCAAGATGAGGACAATCTGATCAAGTTATATTCAAGAGTAATGCAAATTATTTGGTTTAAAAAACTAGTTGCGCTCATACATAAGTGTAATCACTGTATCACAAATTAGGTCAGGAAACTAGATAAGTGGGGTCCGAGACAGGGATGTATCAAAAGGTTAATCAACTTTGAAACATCAACATCGTCACTTTCATCCTGTACACTTTGGAAGACAGAAATATGGGTGGACGAGCTAAAAGATGACTAGTTCATTTGTAGCGGAGGACATAGTAATCGTGGAAGTACATGTAGAGAGCCAGCGGTTGACCCACAATCAGTGTTAGCCACATGGCCATGTTGCCGAGTTTGCCGCCTTTGGGACAATAGTAGTGCACCAATAAAGCGTAGGGCTGCTGCCCCAACATGCCCAGGAAGGCCCACATACGCGGCATCTTGAGGGGCACGGAGACCATCAGCTCGTGGAAGAAGGCACTCACGAAGAAAACTACACAGGAAGCTGCGAAGCGCGTGTAACCTCGCACCAGCATCGGCTTGTAGATGTGTCTGGGGATGATGAAAAAGAACCTAGATTTAGATAGTCGTCTATAGTGCTAAACCCACTTCAACAGGATGTTCTTCGCCGTCTAGAAGTATAGGATCGTAACTTCTAAAAAGCTTCTACGAAATTTATAGTGCTACTGCTATAGGCAATTATAAACACAGTAGGTTAAAAACGGGGATTAAAAGGGAAGACTAAAATGAACCTTAAAATTTTATAAAACTCAAAAATAAAGAACCTTCCTATCTTTCTTAGATATGTCATGAGGCTTGAACCCTGAAAAATTCTGATGGCTTAAATGATCTTATCAACTTGCGCAGAAACCAGAACATTGAATTACAAACTAAACAACCAAAAGCGTTTACTTATTTGAAGTCTTATCGTTTAGGGTGATTGATTAGGGTAACTGGAGCCTTCCAAGAGTAAACGACGGAAAAATAAAATATCGTTAACAGTGACAAGAAAGGGATTAGTGAGTTCGATGCTATTTCTAAAAAGTATTTGGACACATAAGCGTTGTCTTGCAATGAAAAATGTGATGCGACCTGCAGCAATTGTAGACACGTCGAGAATTACTTATACGGAGTTTACGTATTCGATGAGGTTTTCACTGCCAACCATGCGTACTTGACACATTCGACCCAGGGTCTTCCCAATAGCGGATCGAGTTTCAGATGACTTCAAAAATTCAATGAAAAGATGACCAAGAAAATGTTGAAGCGAGCTAGGCAAGCGAACCAAATCGTCTTGACAGTGACTGTTTAGCACAAGGCAGGCTTAGGCTATCGTACGATGCGAGTTTAATATAGAAATTAAAGGAAGCAAGTAAACTTATCTTTGGGAGGCCTCGTAATGTCACATTTAAGGAACTGAAACTTTACTTATTTTCCTCGCACTATGCCACGCTTGAAGGCTTAGGCAGAAAGGGACTTCAACGATAACGGCTTCTTAAAAAGTAGCGCTTGCTTACCTGCGACACCAACGATGCACTGGGATATTCCAGGATGACCAGAATTGTGAAACTGAGGAAGCATTCCTTCGAAACAGAAAAAATTAGGTGTGATTAGGTGACCTATGAAAAACCAGTCCCATCAATTGTGCATTCCCAGTGAGGTTGTATCGGATTTAAGTGATTTGTGTTTGCCACCATCTGTTAAGCGCCCTTGTTGAATGTGTTTCATCAAAGACGGTGGATAGCATCTTGGTGAAGACTAAAATTCATCCAGCTTCTCGAATCATTTTGACGGTGGTAGATTGGGCTTTTGGTAATAAAATTTCAAAAGTTAAGTGACACTTTATAATAGTTAAGGGACGAATTTGGGCAATATAAGGGAAGATAGGATGCATTCAGACAAGGAAGTAGGGTTAGAAGCCATCAAATTTCACGACACATATAGGCTGAGCTGTCATTCAGGCTATCAAGTTATTTTCGCAGGACCTACATTAACAACTTTTTAGGAAGGAGAAAAACGAAGCTAAAGAAGACGTATCTTAAAATTGGATTACTAGCCAAAGGCATAACTGGGAGATTAGAGCGTCGTAAGTTAATCATAAAACAGGCAAATCAAAGACGCTACGCTTCTGACAAATCCTGACTCAAAAGTAATATTTATGCTAAAAGACGAGAAACGAAAACTCCGAGCCCTTTTTAATCTATGAAGGAAGCATATGCACTTATTTTTTTCCTCTTGGAACAGGACATTCTTTTCTAGGTATTGTCCCATTCAAGCAGAACTAAAGATGGCATATCAAATGATGTTGTGGGCACGACAAACCTTCTACAAATTATTGACACTGGCAAAATGCTGAAGCACTAAGCTACTGAGAAACTCAAGGTGGATGGTATCCAGTAAGCAAAATCACTCGAAGAAGAACGTAAATTGGCAATATAAGATACAGAAAGTGTCACACGCATGATAACCTAAAAGTGGGGAGGAAACTATTTGAAGACAACTTGCTAACTTTTCACTTGACATGTAGCTAATCACAAAGGGTCTTTGACTTTTGTAACACTCTGGGGCACGGTAAAGCAATTAATCAAAACAGAACCTACTTGTATCTGGAAAAAAATAGTAATTTGCGTCTAGCGTACAAATTAATCTCTGTGTAGGAATAAAATTGTTAAGAGGTAATCAAAATAAAAGATTCGCAAATAGCTGGAGAAGTTACGGGAAAGCTGAATTGTGAATGCTGGATCTGTTCAGACCCAGATTTTCTGACATTTCAGTAACATGTAGGTCAAATGGGAGTTTAAGCCACCCAGGTGGCTGCTGTTTATTAGCATAAAGATATTGGCACCTAGAGTGAAATATGAATCGAGAATTTTGGAGTTAAAGGTACGGAGTAAGTAATCTCGAAAAGCACCGGTCATTGTTAGGGCTGACACAATTCACTCTCAGTACTCTTGAGTGCCCATTCCCAAAATACAAAGGACATTGAAACCCACGAAGAGACCAGAAGGGCGAAAAACTCTACCTGTTCCAAAAGGGTGGATATAGCGGCCTTTGACTTCTACTTATCGCTACCTGTATTCTGATTGCGCACCATGCTAAAATAAGTCTTGCCTGATGAGGGTACGACTTTACAAAGCAATGCCAAGTATTTTGAAAAGGATCCTGAGAAGCGTAAGAAAGTTAAGGGCATAAATTATATTTTTTTCTCCGACAAGGTCGATCCGTGACTTTGTATACTACACTAACTCACCCTTTTGAGAAATAGACACAAGGGTACTCGCAAATCACGTCCCTTACCACCAATCCTCATAGAAGCAACGATCAGCGAATTTCATAAGCTCGGCGAGAACATTGAGGTAGGAATGAAAGATTGCGTAGAAGCACAAAAGCCAGATAAGGTGGTTTGGAATGGCGATGTTTAACAACCTCTCCAGTGTGTAGATCCACCGGGAACGAATGAAGGGTGTGACGGAACTCTTCAATACCGGAACCATCCACTGTTGGACCAGCATTGCAATCACTTGACCAAGACAAAGCTAAAAATGGACAAAGAAAAAGTAGAGTTGGGACTTGCATCCAATTCATTTGTTGTACATATTTAAAATAGTCAAGGCAACTATTGTTTTAGTGTGCTTTGAATGCCAGAAAAGTATTCCAAAACCGAAATCGTCCACAATCAGGATTATAGCGAAGAAGTTGGTCGCTAGAGCCTGGACGATGGACTATTCTAATGTGACACTAATTGTCCTATATTTCTCCAATTCGATAACACAATCTTGCATCCATTTTGTTGCTTAATATCCACACAATCTGTATTCAACACGATTTAACACAACCAATTACCATAAACTAGTGAAGAACGCACGTAATATACGTGTGACACCGAGTCCCGATAAGAAAATTGGGGCGTCACATGTGTGAAGCGGATGCCAAGCTTAAAAAATTGGCCTTCATGTGCCAAACATTTTTAGAAATAGTGATGAATACAAATAGTGTTTTGGAACAGAAAATATATGTTAATGAGGCTTTTGAGTTACGGGGCCGAGGTGGTGCATGTTTTAGCCACTCTTGTTGCGCTAAGCAAAGAGTAATTTTAAGTGGTTTTATTAATATAGATTGAAAACGATGTGCAGCGAAATATAACCGTCCTTTAAAACTTATTGGCAGAAGAAACTTCTGACACTTCTTTTGGGGAGCATACTGTGGAGAAAGGAAACTTATTTCCTTGCACACATTTGTTGGGCGAACTGAGATGGAGTGGGTGAAAAAAATAAAAGAAACATAATTTTATGAATTCTCAACCAATTATCCTAGGGTGTTCAAAGACGACAGTGAATTACAACGCTTGTACTGAACCCCCTTCGGGGATGTCTGACTAGATGTGTGCACTAGGGCGTTAAATAATTTTGTCTTGAGACAGGAGTTGTGACGCGTAACAAAAAGGGATTATCACATTTGCATTGCTATAACAAAACTCAATATGGGGGCTTAAACAGAGACCTAACTTTTGCCATCATAAAAATCATAAATTCACAGGCAGTATTCATGTTCAAGGGGCTAAACAGCCCGGTTTATGCCAGGTTAGTGGTTTTGCCTCGGATATAAAGACCCTAAAGAAATAACTCTGGCTAAAATCTCCCCAGGAAAAACACCTAAAAATGAGTCTTGACCCATGGGACTTAGAAGATGGCCAGTGAAATCGCTACAATGGTTGGAGCGGCAAGCACCACCTACACTAATTAAAAGAATACATAATAGTTTTTGATGACGAATAGCATCGTTTGTCATCATAGTATGACATATTTGTAGACTTTCAAAATGATCTACCTCAGAGCCAGTTGTCATCTAAATAAGATTAAAAGTTCTTAAGGATGGAAATATGCTTCATGGTTGTCGTAACCACTATCGGCGTCGAGTCGGTAAAAAATCGGCGATCCTTAGAAGGTTGAGACTCACTATTTTAATTAATTTTTAATTTCAAATAACACTGATAATATTCTTGAGATTTAAATAATGCACAGTCTCTTAAGACAAATGTTCGGAATAACTTCTCACGCTGGATGACGGAATACATATTGACTATAGACGGATAGTGAAATGGTATTATTTTCAAGAAAAAATAGGCAGCGATTTGCCATCAAGTAGCACAAAAAAGTTAAGGTGAGTAAGGCAGAGAAATTCAATTGAGCCAATGATAAAACTATACTAGTTTGTGGGAATTGAGCAATATATACACTCACAAGTTCGAGCACGCGCTTGAGAAGGAATCGTTTGCGAATGGAAAAAGTACGTGGAAAGTTGAGCTCATAGCACAGCGTGGGTGCAAGCATGAAATAGAAAAGATTGCTAAGAGTAAGATTGTCTGGATATTTGGTAAGGTGGATGAATATCTTGTTTGACCCAAGCTCCTCCGTTTCTGCAGGAGTATTTCCACCTTTGTCGCCTAAATTAGTTTCTTCTGGAACGGGATCAACTTGGGAGCAATCGAAGTTATCGAGTCCCAAAGGACACTTTGCTGTGCTCTGGGATCGTGCTAAAACGAAAAGAAGTTGACCTCATTCAGATTTGAAGAGAGGGGTCAAGTTGATGGTCATATAGTGGCATTAAAAGTGAACCACGTTTCACCCTACACTGATAACACAAATGCCGATGCATGGATAAGCTCTTTGTAGCCTTAGGACCTAAAGCCTAACAGTAAAATGGATGGTCTCTCACGGCTTTAAAAAAAAGCAAACCACTGTGGACTCAAAGCAAGAAATAAATACTCAAGTCTTCAAGCATTTCAGGAGGAATGACTAAAGGCATTAGTAGATCCAAAAAATTTGCTGTGATTTTATATTAGACGCACAGTCAAATTGTGATCGGTAGACTCCAGATTTTGCTGTGATGCAGGCAACCTCAACTGAACCTTAAAATGTCACAAAAAACGTCTGCACATTAATGTCTCGTAGACAATGCAACAGGTGATTATAAAATGACATAAGCTTTGATGAAACGGAGCCGACTAAAAGAAGCACTATTGCCTCAAAATTGAACTACGATCTACGTCAGGCCTTTAGTAGAGCAAAATAATTTCTTTTGCAAATTTAAATGAGGACTTGCAGGACAGCTCCGGTATTTGCGAAATGAATCCCCTCTTTCCACCCATACATGCATACATCTGCCACTCAACCACTTTCGTCAGTTAAAATCATTCGCATTATGCGCTAACGCCTTGATTAGATTCGGTGAATTGGTGCCTCAAGCATTACAAGTTCGATTAACTTAAGACTACATCAGCTTTGGAGACATTGAAAAGCTTTGAGCACCCAGTTGTTGTCAGCAAGAAGGCGTAGTATTCTAGTCCAGCTACATACCAAACAGCAAAAGGAATCGATTATTTCGAAGGGAGATACTCGTAATAGTAATTCTAAGACGTCAAAATCGTATCAGTAGTTATAATAAAAGTTCTAAAAATCTTAGCAGAGGAGTAAAGAATGGAAAAATAGTCATAAAATGCTGTAATCCCACCATGTCCTCACATCTGCAAAACACGAATTACACGAAAATAATTGAGTATTCTAAAATAAGTGGTAGAGTTAAAGCCTGTTGTACAGTTAAGTGATCAGACTGCATTCTGTGTGGTCTAGAAGGCGGACAAGAACCGTGCACACACGCCCATATATGTAAACAACCCAGATTTTGCACCTGGTGGGTGCCAAAACAATTAAGGTTAGAATCTGACAAGTGGCTTCGCAAAAGTGGCGAGGATTTGCTCTGAAGCAGGAGGTAAACATCAACTATTCCTTTTGTCGGAAAGGGTTTAGCACATGAATTTACACGAGCTTACTCTCAGGTATACCAATGAGTAGCACAATCCTAAGAAGTGGGGGAGGATCTTTATCAAGGAGAATAGGCTGGGTAACAGGAGCATAACCTCAACAAATTTTTACCCAAAAGCAAAAGGTTAAAAATGAGAAATCAGGAAATTTGAATAGTTTTGCATATAAAATCCTATATTCCACAAGGCAGGGCGTAGGAAATGGGAATCCCGTGCAGAATCAACCAGTTTTTTTTGCTGTTATGCAGTATTTATGTAGCAATTTACTCAAAGGAAGACATTTTATAAGACTTTGACCAAATGGAGGTAAAAAAGTGCCACAAAAGTCGATATTTATCCTTCCCTCTGACTGGCTTGCTAATAAATTAGATTATTGTAGACAATTAATAAAAAAACGCACAATTTAGCAGAAGACCCTTTTGAAAATTTAGTGGTGGAAAAAAGGAAGTTGACTAAAATAAACTTTTACCGAAATTAAGAAATTTTTATTTGATTCACCTCTGTGTGTTTAAAAACATAGAAGAAACAAGTGAGTGATCAAAAGTAAGTGGCCAAGAGGAAGACAGTAGGCATCAGTCTCGAATTCAGTGGGAACGGAATTGGAATAAGCTATGGATTTTTCAATATATCACCGGAAAAATACCTAGTTTAAGCAGTATCGATTCAGTCCTGTTTAGTTCATGTTTATAATTTCGGGAGAGAAACCTTAAAACATGTCACTACATCTATTCCAGAATGTGACGATTACTAATGTTGGATATGACAAATCCCTTTGTTGGTAGAAAATTGGTAAAGTCCATATTATTCGAAAGCAATAACACCTAACAACTTCTCCTGATGGGACCGGTAATAGCTCCCAAACTAACTGATTAATGAAGGCGAAATAAGTGACTATATCCTCTACATAAGGAAGTGTCCCGAGTCGCTTATTATTCCCCAAAAGTTGGTATGATGACAACGACTTAGCACGGTTTTCGATCCATTTTCGTCTGTAATCACAAGCTCAACATAAGCAGTTCATCTCGTACGAAGAAGAAAAGGTATTTGCTCGACATAAACACGAAATAAGCCCACAAACTAGCCTCCAATAGTTTTTAAAGTCAACTTACTTGTCTTTCCTTCAGACACGTTTTGGTGTTTACGTTTGAGGACAGAATGGTCGGTCTTTAAGAGATCCTTTGCCTTTATAAAAGCACCTGTGGATCGGTATTTCATAGCCGATCGACACCAAGAATTGACCTGTGCGTAGGACCACATCTTGAGAAAGATGACGATGTACATCGAAATGCAAGGCGCGGTAAAGACTAAAAAAAGGTGGGAGTTAGTTTTAGCGCGTGTAAAGATACATTGCACCATATTGGATACATTCGGGAGGGAAATGGTTGGGCGCACTTCCCGGCTTCAATCATTTTGGCAATAAGGAAGAGTTACATTGCACGAGAGTCTGCAGTGTTTTGCCTTAACGGAACATCTGCACCAAAATCCTCCATCACTTGGTATCATGATCCATACAGACTGCAGTTTCAAGAGTAATCGCTTCGCAGTTTAGCGCTAGGAAGCGAGTGGATGTACTCTAAGCTGCAGGGTGAGCATGTCAATAAATAAAGAACGTTTGTGTTCACATGTAAGAAAATGAAGAGTGAGGTAATTTATTATTGAGCTACAAAGTTTGAAATTTTTCCTTTTTGAAACCTCGACGGAAACTTTCTTTAGTTTGAAAAGAAGTTTTCCATTTTTTTGTAAAGTTGATCGATTTTCACGCATCGATTCGGAAGGAAGTGAAGCAAATCCCAGTCTTAGGGATCGAATGCAGTCAATTCCAAGACTGGAATTTTAGTCATCGAAACGAAAGGATTATGGAGTTCGGAGGTGCGATTTACCCTATAAGTGAATCTAATTAAGGACCTTTTCGGTCAAACAATCTGTAAGAATAACTATTCTAAAAAGTTGAAAGATCGTTCAAAAAAGAAATTATCTTCACTTAATTCCAAATCAGGCTCAGTCTGACACGAAGGGCTGTTAATTTGCGTAAGGTTAAGGTGATTAGAGGTTTCACAAGCATGACACATTCTTGGGATAAATACACACTACGATGAAGTTTGAAACGTACTGACATGGCAACCGAGCATTCGATTGGGACGTATTCGCCTGTCAGAAGTGGGAGCTTGTATTAACAACCCACGAAGCAGAGTCTCCCAGGCAGTTATTTAATGTGAACGAAAAGTGTGATTTAATAAGTCATTCTAGTCAAAAAATCAAAATGGATGTGCATTTATGTGAGCCACCAATGAGTTCAAGTTGACATCGGTTTCAGCCACGAAAATAGAGACATTGACTTCTCCATTGAGATTTTTATTTTAAGCCACGACCCCTTTTTGGCCAGTAATCTTCTTTTAAAGGTACTCAGGTTGGTCACGTTGAAGTCGCAATAATTGTTAACGGCAACTGAAAGAGTTTTGGTCGCTAAAGAAGGGGAATGCAAAAAATACCACATCGAGTGGATTCCAATTGGGAATCAGCACAGGCGGTTACGTTCAAAAGAAGCACATTTCATAAATAGTTAAACGTTTCTTCCCCATAAAAGGGATGTTCGACGCCTGGTAACATCTGGAACAGGAATACGGCGAAGCAATTTAGCCGGTATTCTCCAGAGCCTACGATCCAGCAAAGGGCACAGTTTGCCGAACCTATCAAAAATTACTGAGAAAACGAGCACTCCGCCGCAAAACACTCTGAAAATGCGGTTAAATAGCCGCTTAACAGATTGCCCATTAGGTTTTGCAAAAAATTCGATTTATACGACGTAAATGAAGAAAAATTTTAAAATTTCTCATCCAGCATTGTCAATCAAGGCTGAAATCATGTAAAGTGGGAAAAAAGATTGTAGTCAACAAGGCAAATGCACGCCTAAGAAAGCCGCGCTGCCTAACCCCTTGACCATAGGCTTCAAGCACTCAACTGAGACTGTTTTAAAGGAATTTACATGAACTACTTAAGAAATGGAGATATTAAAGTAATTTATTAATTGAAAGATAAAACCCCAATAACAAGTAGGGTACTTTGATAGCTAGTAATACGCCGAAAGTTGGTGTAGGGACGCAAATTTTATGGACATATGATCCATTCGCCATAAATTACCTAAGAATTCGGAATTCACTTAGCAAAAAGCTTTTGTTTCGGCATGCAAACCCTTTGAATAGAATAATCTCCAAGCCGACACAAAAAATGAAAACAATGGTCGAATTAAATTGGAACAGAAGAATCAGAAAAGTTTAAGTCAATATTTACTTCTGAGCCATGATGGCCCAATTTACTGGAAAACAATGCGTCATCTGAGCAGTACTACTTTTCAAGAATCCTCAGAGTACTAATGGCACATATGCGCAAATTTCCTTGACGACCGCTCGAGTTCAAGCAAGGGCACGTTTCAGACGGAATTGTCTGAAAACTTAAATAAACGATTTACGCTTGAAGTTAGAGCCCATTCGATCCAGTCAACGCGAAACAAAGAGTTAGTGGGAGCCCCTTGATGGTAGAGCAAATGGAGGTGTCCGGAGACTCAAAAGCATAACGCAGTCGCTGAAACTGTTGTACCATGGAAAAGTGGTATCAGAAACGCAAAATTAATGGCGATTGAGTTGCTATGGCAGACATTCAAGAACCACTCAATGCTAAAGAAAACAAGAAGGGCAGGTTTTGAATGCTATCGGCTTAGCACAGAATTTCAGTGCTTGTATTAATGTTTAACATAGTTTTTGCTACTCCCAGCACAAACACCTTATGGTAGAGGTGAAGTGAGGGCATAAATACTTCGCCACGGATTGTTTCTTAGCACATATGCATATAAATCGGTAAGCAAGTTGCTATAAGGGCCTATCTGTTGAGCTCTGTGGCGCAAGTCAGAACCTGCAGGCAAGTAAATGCGTACACTTATTGAGGCATGCATTTGTTCATTCATTGACTCACGCATAACGACTCTCCACGATGAGAGCATCCAATTTCAAACAACTGACATCTACTATAAAGCAAAGAAATGAAGTACGTAGTAATTAGGCAGATAATTTATACAGAATTCTAAATGGAGGTCATAAGAACATAGAGAATAAGAACACAACGGTTCACATGTCCAAACTGAAGGAATGACAAGTTGAAAGTCCTAAGAAGGCCAACAAATTAAAGGTGGCTCAATAACCCATTGAGATAATAATGTTGATAGACACGCGTTGGTGGGGCTGTTTCTTCTACATCAATCAGGCATAGTTCGACGAGTATAACCCAAAATTTAGTCAGTTCCCTAGGCAACTTGATTAAAGCTTAACTTTAGCAAAATTAGAAAAGTTTAGGATATCCATTGACTTTGATAGGATAAACAGCGCAGGAATTTTGTCTACAAGACACTGGTGTGTGTGACGCCAAAATGATCCTAATCATTGGCTCTGAATTAGAGTACAAACTGAGAAACTTATTACTTCGTGGTGACCAAATTCGGCTACATTCGTACTATGATATGTGAACTTCCCGTAAAATGGAAAAACTAAAACATCTTTGAGTGAGGATTTACCCCTTTATTAAAGTTGATGCATCATGAATCACAGGAGGTATTTGGGAAGATTGTGCAGATAAAAGTGAATAATTGGGCTAGGCGTAAATGAATAGCACTACGCTTCCCACGACTTTTTGACCTGAATTGGGATACCAACTTTCTGCAAGAGTTGAAGGTTTGGATGATTACGGTCCATAGGGATGGCCAAATAGCGATACACAAATATGGAGTCCAAAAAAGGTACCTAGCTTCAGGAATGAGATGAAGTTGAGTGAAAAGGTCAACACCTTCGCATACCTTTTGTCCATCACACTTATAAGATTACTTTACATCCTAGGATGTGGTCGCATGCATGGAGTGACATTATTTTAATTCATCACTTAGAATGAACTGTTCTCGCAGAACCCCTAATAAAACAAAATAGCCAACTTGATAAAGTGATGTAGTGAGAGCTATCTGAACAGTATTAAGTGGCATTATTCTAAGCAAAGAAGTAAGCTTCAAAAGCAGACTTTTTGTTCTTGGTAGAATGAGAGACTAGAACTAAGTCCTAGAGGAAAAAACGCCAGAAGTAAGAAAGTACATGAAATGAAACTAGCCACAAATCGAAACCAACAAATATATTTTCGAAGAACAAACGCTACAACATAGCTATCAAACCTTAAAAAAGGAACTCTTGGCCAACAAAAAGTAGAGAATATCCGAAAAAAATACTAGAAAATTATTTTGGCAGTAAGGTAACTGCAAAGCAGCGCACAAGAGCCAGCTTACATGTTAAAAGTACTAAAGAAATAAATGGAAGACCATATGGGGCATCAAGTTCACTGCCGATACCAGTAACCAATCTTCAATAGTCGCCTCAACGAATAAAACTCGTCAAAGGAAAATGTCCATGAAATGATTTTACTCAAAATTAGGATTAAGGCGATTTGCTTCTTTATTAGCCGAACAGCATAATTTGGCTATAAATTTATGGCCAAATATACGGTGCACAGCATTTGAAATTTGACATACAACGGTCTTAGAACTATTCAAACAGTCAGATTTTTAATTACAAGAGCAAAAATATTTATGAGAGAGACTTTTTTATCGAGACATAACGACAATGCCAGTGCGTTGTAAACTACCACAGCATGACAAATGAGAACATAAATACGCAAGCTGTAAACAAACCGGAGAGAAGACGACAAAAATCCTCGTTGCAGCTTCACGTCCACTTAAAATGCTTTACTTTTGGGTAAAAGATAAAAACAAGTGATGTGTTTTGCTAACATCTCATTTTATTTGACAAATGTGGATCAAGAGAAACACGAAAATAGGATCAAACTTGGTTACTGCCCACACATAGAAATCTACGAAATAAAATAAGAGTCTCGGTGGCAAAACTGAAAATGACTAAATGATTGCGGCAATAGTTTTTTTAGAAAATATATTCAATTTTAATGCAATACTGCACTTACATGGACTCCAGTCATGAGATAGAATCACCACAGATGGAAAAATAACCAAACCGCACAGGTTGAGACAGACAAGGAACAAACAAAGACATTTGGGAACAGAGAATTTGAGGAAGAACAATTCTAGTCCATAGCCGAAGAGAATGAATACGTTGGAACCTAAAAAAGAAATGATGATAATTAAGGAGTCAACACAGTACATGATAAGCTGATGACCACGTATATTTTACGAATCTAACTGTTAAAATGCAACAAAAGCAAAATGAAAGCGCAAGCTTAAAATCTAATGGAACAACAAATCTTACAAGCAATAAATAGTAATCCATCAGGCTGTGCATGTTCACCCTGAAGAATGTACCTCCAAATAAATACATCCACAATAATACCGTTGCTAAAAACAAAACCCAACTTCGTAGTAAACATGAAGGCTTAAAAGATGTCGTTGTAGGGAAAAAAAACACACTTTATTAGATTCGTAAGAGCCATTTTGCCACCGAAAACCAGCAGCATAATGAGACCCCAATTGATAAGACCGCGGAAATTGGTGAATCCACTTTCCACGCTTAAAAGCGATTCCTTTGGGAGATGAATTCTAAAAGTTTCAGGAATGAAGCTCTGGTAAGAAATACAAAATTTCATCTTTGACACACGAGCCTTACCTACCATAAAGCGTATGGCAATCATCGCTCCCAAAAATAAAAATGGGTAGCAAAGACTCTTAAACTTCAATCAAGGAAAGAAGTGAAAAAGACCAAAATCATTGTAAACGCAAAAGAAGCTAGTTAGTGCAGCAAGTAGATAAAAAAGTGGATATCGTACGGTTGATCATCGGCGGTTTGTCGCGACAATGCTGCTGCAGTTGAATAAGCCAAAATGTCACCGCTACTAAGAGCCCTCCCTGTTTTACGTTTCATTACACAAAGCAGTGAGTGAAACAAGTTTTTGAAAGTGAGTATAGGCTCTCCTCAAGGGCACTTCAAGGAAGCCTGATAAACAAAACGCAATCGAACTATTTGTTGCTGCAAATGTATCCCAAAGCGCAACCAACACTTGACAACAATTTAAAGGGTTCTGAAGCAAAGTTTTTAATAAGAACTAGCTGGCTAAAAATTCTCATTAAAAAGTTTTTAGATGTATTGCTTGTGCGTGGGAATTACCAAGTGTCCAGTTACATCTCGAAAAGACCATCAATTTTCCATTAAAAAGGTGAAAACATCCATTTAAAAATTTAGCTCGGAAAGCATGCTACGGTGCACAATTTTAGTAAAAGAGATTTCGCTGCGTCGGCTGTGATTTAAAGAGAAAAATCGCAATCAATTTTGTAAGAGCCCTCTTTGAGTTTTAACAATATTTTGCTTGTGCGTACTGCCGGTTTCGGTCTCTTGAGTGACCACATTGTGCTAGCCGATTGGCTGGCCTCCAGGCCGTGCCAACAGCCCCCAATCCCTCTGTAATACTTTGTTTATTCGAACTACCGGTTTAGGTCACTTGGGTGGCCATCTTGTTCTAGCCGGTTGGTCAGACTCCAAGCCGTGCCAACAGCCCCCAATCCCTCTGTAATACTTTGTTTGTTCGAACTACCGGTATAGGTCACTTGGGTGGCCATCTTGTTCTAGCCGGTTGGTCGGCCTCCGGGCCGTGCCAACAGCTCCCAAGTCCTCTGTTCGCGGAATATATATATCTGCTCTAGTACTGCGCCTTCTTTTACCTTAAGGGGAGCCTGGGACGCTACACCCTCTGTTTCCAGAGCATATGTATTCTCTCCTAGTACTATGTCTTCAATTACCTTAAAGGAAGTCTCGAAACGCTACATTGGGGGCAACGGAAAGCGGATCCCACTTTGATGGGTTTTATTTTGATCCACACCACTTCTGGCAAACTTTGGCGGTGTGAAAGAAGTGCATGTGCTACGGATGGGAGAGTCCCTGACCTCCTATAACAGAAAGGCTGAGATCAACGTCCATATTTGGCATCTCCCTCGCCCTCGTGTTCTGCAAGGAAGCTATTAACAACTGAAGCAACACTAGCCGTGAATTCCATATCCAGAAGAACTGCCTAGAGGGGTCAGCGACGTTGTGGTCAAGCACTCTCCTTAAGCTCTCTCTCCTATTATTAAGCTGCTCACCTAACTTTGTCAAAATGTGTATTTGCAGATGTAGATTGTGCGTACTTGGATCGCATGCATTTTATTCCTATGAGGCCCAATCGCCTAATTTGCTCAGGATTCTGTGATACCCTCAAGTTTCTCCCACGTCATCAGAAAGCCTTTAAGCAAAATTTGTGTTTTATGTGTCTCGATCCATTGAAAAGCTTGGGTTCGTATCCCCATCTTTCATTGGGAGCACATTATTGTGAGAGAGGAGGACTAAGAAATACACCTTTGCTGCACCGAGTTTTACGCGGAACTGGTGGCACTACAAGAACAAATGTGCTGGAACTTCGACGACTGGGACGGTTAGCTCGTGGGTGCTTCTCGCAGCGCAGCACTGATTACGTTGTGATGGCTGACATGGGAGGCTGGCTGAGGGAGGTGTCGGGGACGACGCTCGAAAGAAGGGAGGGGCTGTGTAACAATTTGTTTGTTGGAACTGCCGAATTCGGTCACTTTGGTGAAAATATTGTTGCAGCGTCCCGAGACTCCCTTTAAGGTAAAAGAAGGCATAGTACTGGGACAGAATAGATATTCTGGAAACAGAGGGTGTGGGGGCTGCTGGCATGGCCCAAAGGCCGGTCAACTGGTTCAGTACAATATGGCCACCCAAGTGACCGAAACCAGCACTTCGAACAAACAAAGTATTACAATTGTGCTAGCCGATTGGCCGGCTTCCGGCCTGTGCCAACAGTCATCAACCCCTCCGTTTACAGAATATAGTTATTCTATCTAACTGTTATGTCTTCTTTTATTTCAAATGAATTCACGGGACGCAACAGCATGCATAGATGGTGAAGTGCGCAAAATCGGTAGGTTTACAACCGCCGCGTTAGATGCATTTTTAGACTATTAGCCGCTATTTAGATGCCAATCACCTATATTTGCTAAGAACATTGATCAAAAATAGTAGGCAGAGTCAAAACACATACAAATTAGTGCGATTCGCGAGGTAGGAAATGCAGCAGCACTAAGCTTATGCGGAGCTATGCAAAATTTAAATTTTGAAACTTTAAATAAAACCAGAACTCGTGCATCAAAAAACGCTTTTCATTACAGGAACGGGTTTTACTATTTTAAGTGTCTTTTTAGGTTAACTTTGGTTTATTGGAGTAAATTTTGTTTTAATGGCTCAACGCGATTCGTCCTTTGTACAATAATGACAACTTGACCCCTTTTCAAACGCCCTAATTGTACTATTCCTTATCACTAGCCCGTACGTTCTTGGCAGTTTCTAGTGCTTAAAAAGTTTGTTTTGTGCTTTTTGACGGTTGACTAAAGTGGACTTTATGCAAAAAACCGTCCTTATTTCATGTACATCCTGGGTGAATTCCGGCATTAATCCTTTTTTTCACAACGACGCAGCTTTTACTTTTGCTTTTACACTGATAATTTTTTAGCTTTGGGGAGAATTAGGTAATGGAGAACTTTTTTATCTTATGCCTTCTTTATTTTAGACACTTCAAATAATGGAAATAGGAATCTTCAGTCTAGTTCTAATTTTTACAATGGTCCAAGGCACCTTGGAATCGCAACGTTGGAGCCAACTTAAATCTAATGGTTTTTGTCAGAATCCAAACAAAATCTCAATAGCTGGCAGCGCATCCAGTCGGATGGTGCCAGAAGGTGGGCGCATCGTCCTCATCTGCTGTATCCTTGGAAACACCTCCGGTCATGATCATGAGCAGCTGTTTTGGACTGACCCATCCCAGAAACCAATTATTAATTACTTTTCAAGTGCTATTCAGGCTGCTCAAAGCCGAAAGTATGCAGTTCCGGATTTCTCAGATAAAAGCCACATCGTAAGTCAGTTACTAAACCATTTCTTACATTTGTTTTTTGATTAGTTACGACAACTTTGCGGCTGATAATTCAATTTAAGTACCTATTATGCCTTTAATTTACCTTGGTGATTTGTTACACAACCTGTTATATTACTTCTGGATTAAGGTTTATTTTAGTTAGTTGCAAATTCCAGAGTATAAACTCGAAGGGACGGAGTTTTTTACGAACAAATCTTGACCCTTTTTGCATTAAAGTGATCTCTCAAATTTTCCTAAATTTATTTAGAATCCAAGGATTCTCTATGATGATTGATGTACAATCATGCTATAGAATTTAAACTGGATAATCCTGTTTCAGATTTATTGAATTACTACAGATTCCGCAATTCCATTATAATTTGGAAAAAGGCTACTTTACTGTACCTAAATGTGTTTGCTAATTCTAAAAATGCACTACACTAAGCAGCTCTTGCATCGTTTCAGACGTATATTTTGGTTTTTTAAAAAAGTAATTTCCCCTCAGAATTAAAACCAAACGTACCAAAACAGGAAAAATGCTGTTGGCTTGCCTATAAAGCACAATGATAAACCTGAGCTTTTGTTGCTCCTTTACTAGTAAATGCAGGCTGAAGTGGCTATAACCTATATAATTGTCTGATGTAATTATTGCGATAAGCACATTTGTAGGGTAAATTGTATCAACTTATGTGTTTAAAATTGTATGCTCTAGTAATAATAGTAATAATATTAATAATACTAATAATCCAATTTCATAACACATTCTGCCTTTTTAGAGTATTTGCGATGAAAAAGATAACTTTACTAAAATTATGGCGAACCTCACCAATTAGTTCTAATTTTCGATGTCAAACCAGGGGTAATTTAGCTATCCAGGGTAGCGAGTTTTTGGTGAATTGTCAACCAACAGGAAACAAACCTAAAGCAATAAATCCTACAAATAAATATTTTAGGCAGAAAAGTCGACAATTTATTACAAAACCAGGCTGTTATAATAACTAGGGACGCTAAAAATGGAGCTAAAACAAATTACAAACGCAAAAGGTGTTTGTTTTTAAGAAAATTTTGAAAATTTTACTTCGGCCTTGTGTACGGTTAGAAAGTATTGTCCGTAAACTTGGCAGCAAATATCATTAGAAAAGTATTTGAAAGTGCTCCTTTTTACTACACAAACAAGACCACTTTTCATGCTTGCAATAAATCTCAATCTCTGAATCCGTTCAACTTTTATTATTTTCCAGAAAAGCGCAACCTGTTAAGTAATGAGTTGAATAACAATTTTTAGAAATTTTTAGGTGGTTGGGCTCACTGCCTTAACGAAGTCACAAAAAATGCAAAGTGTTTAAAGATGCTAGTTTGCGAACTTTTACTTCACTAACATCTTGTTTGGTGAGACTTCTACCAGGAGTTAGTTTTAAAAATTGCTGTCAAACTTCCTTGATTTTTTGTTTCCTGGCTTCCCTCATAAGTTAAAAAAAATTATTTTGATTTAATAGGCTCGTAAAACGGTATGCATTAATTCACGAAATCATGGCTCGACACATAAGTGGATATTTTTCACTTATCCTTTGTTGGCATAAAAGACGCGATAAGTACAGTATGTTTGGCTTACTGAGGAAGGTGGTAAGAACTGGGGTTGGGCAATGGATGAAACATTCTCGTCGATGGAAAATCGATAGAAAACGGCTTTATTTGCATAATATGCAACAGAGCATTAAGAAAAAAGCTAATACTTGACTGATTTCACTCTTATAAGATAGTTCTTTTTTCCCGTCAGATTGGAGTCAAAGAACTGTGCATTCTCTGCACGCTTTACATGCATAAGAGTGGTTGGGCTCACTGCCTTAACGAAGTCACAAAAAATGCAAAGTGTTTAAAGATGCTAGTTTGCGAACTTTTACTTCACTAACATCTTGTTTGGTGAGACTTCTACCAGGAGTTAGTTTTAAAAATTGCTGTCAAACTTCCTTGATTTTTTGTTTCCTGGCTTCCCTCATAAGTTAAAAAAAATTATTTTGATTTAATAGGCTCGTAAAACGGTATGCATTAATTCACGAAATCATGGCTCGACACATAAGTGGATATTTTTCACTTATCCTTTGTTGGCATAAAAGACGCGATAAGTACAGTATGTTTGGCTTACTGAGGAAGGTGGTAAGAACTGGGGGTTGGGCAATGGATGAAACATTCTCGTCGATGGAAAATCGATAGAAAACGGCTTTATTTGCATAATATGCAACAGAGCATTAAGAAAAAAGCTAATACTTGACTGATTTCACTCTTATAAGATAGTTCTTTTTTCCCGTCAGATTGGAGTCAAAGAACTGTGCATTCTCTGCACGCTTTACATGCATAAGAATTAACCGTCTGATTAGGAGGGTTCTACTTCTCTAATCAACTCGCTTCTTGAAAAGAGGTGTCGAAAGACTTCATTTTAAAGGGGCAATGGGACAAATGGAGACATCATCAGTCAGTCTTTGTGTGTTAGCCATTTCGGTTGCCGACGCAACGATGCGGCGCAATGAAATTAAATAAAAGATGAAAGTCTACGCTAGCATCCTACTACAGGAAATGTTGTTGTAACTCTATTTAGGAAAGAAAAAAGAGACCTTGGCTTGACAAGTATCAAAAATGAAGTGTGAAGATGAATTCGAGTTTTAATCAATAGCAATTTGGCTGGCGATTCGTCATATTGAGGCCGATTTGATAAAAGGGAGTGTGCCCAAGTTACAAGAAAATCGATAAAATGGAGGAGAAAAAATGGAGGAAATAGATAGCCCTGACAACTTGGTGATTCTTACGAGTTGAAATCTTTTTAAGTTTTTAGTGCGCATGCGTGGAAAATCGTTTTAATGCTGCTTTGATTCTCGAGTAAAATACTTTATTTTGCATAAAAAAGTAGCTGTCACGCAATTCGCTTGAGAGATGCAAAAGGCGATGTCATGTTATGATTTTGTACTTTGCATCCACAAGGCGCTTGACCAAATGGAAAGCTGTTCTTACGTGTACAGCATGCTAAAATTTAAAAGTAATGGACTTACAGCAGGCAGATTTAGAATCTTTTCTTCATTTGTTTTGTGTTTGAACGAAAAAGTATGTTATTGTTGGTTTATTTTTAGCCTCAATGCTTGAAACCTTCCGATTTGTTAGGTGGCCATTTCCTGTTTAGGGGGTTTTGGGATATGAACTGTTGTAATTCAGTTACGGAAGGAGCAAACCACACATTTTTAGGACTCAGTAGGAGCTGTTTTTTTTGTTTGGACTCTTTATTTTTGAATTATAAAGCAGGCAACCATAGTAATATTAAGTGATTATTTTGAGACACTAGTTGTTTCGTATTGTGAGGCTAGAAGCACAGAAAATTTTTCCGTAAAATGAGAAAATTTTATCAGGACAATTAGATAGTTCAAAGCATTCAGGAGCAAGTAATACTGCTTTATTTTTATTAATTATCTCCAACTTAATCATCGTCAAAGTATCAGTGAATTGATCGTTGAAGGGCTAATTTTTGCGAAGCCTGGGGTAATACAGATAAGAAGTCAGCGAATGCGAAGAGCGGAAAATTGTAGAGAAAGGAACTGGTGCCCCCTCCTTAGCAAATAAGTTGGTCAGCATTAGAGCTGGTAAAATTTGAAACAAATAATTTGTCTACTTTGTGCACTATTACCTTTCTCTAAACACCGAAACATATTATTTCTTAAAAAACCGTAAGTGCGGTATCGATAGTTTTCACTTAACTTTAGTGGAAAGGCATTCGGAAAAGTGCAGGGCACACAAAACCCACATTCTTGATAAAATGAAGTATAAACTTTAGGTTATACTAAGAGCAATAATTAGTGGGTCTAAAGGCCATGCATGAAAGTGGGGAAATAACACAGCAAAATTCGCCTTTTGTCTACTTGTTTTACAAAATGCATGTTTTTACCAGAAAGAGAAAAAGAAGGAGTAGAAGCTAGTCTAGTATGCATTCGTCCATCTATTTTACTAGAATAAGAGCTCTACAATTTCCTTTAATCTCAGGCAAGGGAAGGCAGATCTTTAGAAGAGGTAGGTAAGAACTACAGACTAAGTTGATAAAATAAGCCTTTTTACTCCCTTCAATTCTTTGGAAGAGTAACATTGGTTTTCGAACCAAACTACTGACCCACGAGAAGGGGAAGTGGGTTTTCGTAGTCTTCTTTTGCACCACTTTACTCACGCGTTTAATGCAGGGATTAAAAATGCAATTTTTAATGCAAAAAAGGGTTTTTAACTTATTCTTATCTACCTTTTAAGCTGGAATTTGAAATTTAGAAGAAGAGGAAGATTACCCCACCGTTGCCATTTCATCCACCTGTTATCAAATTATAGTGAAGAATAATTGTGAATGAAGTGGAAAATGGTTTAAACTTTAAGAAATTTCACTTAAGGTGGTCATCAAACGCGCAATCCTTCATTACTATCAGACGCTGTGAAGGTACATCTAGTGGAAAAGGGTATCATGAAAAATTCATCCTTTGCTTATGGTGTTTCATTCAAAGCCCTTTAAATATTTATAAATTGAAGAGCAAACACTTTGATGTGTAAAACAATCTTTATTGAAGTAAAAGATTTATTAAGGCACTACTGAGGAGCTTTACGTGGTTACTGCTCAGTCACTACTCAATTCCATTACTTATTAATAATCATTTGCAGCCTACTATATTTTTCTGGGAAAAGGGAAGAGTCCATACTTTAAGATAATTAACCAGGGAAATGTGATCCATTTGATGCCTCTTCGAGCTCAGGAAAGATCTGCATTTTAAACGTGCAAGGAGAAGGAGATTAAATACCTTGTTTTGATACAATCCAAGAATACACATTGATGGAAATCTAGTGCCAGATCCAAACAGGAACTAATAAATAAACAAGAATTCTAGTATTCGAGAATGCAGCAAAAGGGATAGAGTTTGACCCTAAAGAGTCAATAAAGGGCCCAGATAATCCTAAGTTGCCACAATGGATTTCTTATCCAAACGTGCGCCTTCGCTTGGAGCTATTGTCCCTAAAACCGAATGAAAACTCCCTTTGTGCAGCTAGTTGGCATCTTACTAAAACTATATCTCCAAAGTTCTTCAAAAGCCAAGCACTTCTTTTAAATATTTTATGGCTAAAACATCCTTTGTTAGATATCCTCACCTGAAATCTTCTCATGCGCGCCGCCAAAATAACACCTTAGTCGTGTAACACTAAAGTAAATTCGAAAAGAAAATAAAATAATGTAAGGTCAGTTAATTTTTTAGCAGATATGCCGAGAAATTAGGGAAAAAACTTTAGTTTGAGTGCAGCTGACAAAACAGGACTAACATACTTGGTTTTTTGCTTTGCTGTTCTGTAGTGATTTATGTCTCTTTGTCATTACAACCTTCTGACTTTCGTAGTTGCGTCAGCTTTGTGAAATGCACGTAAGAAGGGGAAGGAATAATTCAAAATGAATTATTGCTCTATAAGGAGAGCGTTTCATAAATTATACCTAAAGTTATGTAAAAGTGGAGACATCAGTTAAAACACGTAAGAAAGCGTCATAGGGCAAACATTCTGCAACCAGTCTTACATACTGATCTGCTGTTATGCAACCATCCATCAAATGAATGCCAGCAAATTAATCAACTATTTGTAAAGTAAAGAGGTGCAATTATTCCCACAACTCACGCCTTTAAAAGGTATTGCAAAAAACTAAACCACCAGCCCATTACAATGCTACAGTCCAATCTTGAAGCAGTATTTGAATGCGTTGTTGCGCATTACAAGACTACAGTCTCATAAGTCAGATCCATTTTCTGCAGGTACATTAACCTCATTTACAACCACCGGAAATTAGCATCCTTTAAGGGCGTCACATACCTATTCCACCGTCGAATGTCTCACCATTCCATCCACGCCAATGCAAATACAAAAACTTTAAATATGTAGAAAGATATTCTACCACCATAACACCATAATATAACACATGTGCATACTGCGACATCACTCTAAATCCCAAGGCTCTCTTTATAGAGCCGATGTTTAACTGACTAAAGGCGAATATTTGGACCTATTTTTACGATAGCTTTATTTGTATGCTTTGCATCAAAATAATTCAAGGAAAAAAATTTTTAAGGTTCAACTATTCCATCAAAAAATATATTTAGTGGAAAAAATCTCACGACACATCTAAGGCACAACCAAAGGTACCATTACTGCACGCCAACAAGTTGTTAAGCATTTATTTGATATTTACCAAAAAATTTAAGAGGAATATAATACGCAAAGATGTCCAAACTTCTCATATAATTTCTGCAAAAAGGATGATTTGACACTCATTTGCGTAGCGCAGCTAGTATTATGGCTCCATGATTGTGTATCGTTCGTAAACCACAAAAGACCATGCGATTAAACTGTACTAAGAGAAGATTTTACTTATTCAATGCAAACTTGGAAACCAAATTTCAACGCGACCTATCGTATGAACAAAGGGTGCGTGAAAAAGACTGTTTGAAAGGAGATGCACCAACTCAAACAGACGAAACTGTGAATAAATGAATGAATGAATGAATGAATGAATGAATGAATGAAATAATGAATGAATGAATGCCATCAGGATTTTGGGAGCAGAGGTATAATTTGTTAAGCCTCGTTCATTTCAGCAGAGGCGAAAACTTCTAGGAAGCTAATTCATGTCTCCAAACAAAGTGGGGGGGGCGCGTTTCGAGGAGTAAAAACAGCTCGCTTGGTGGCTATTTCTTTAGTGTTTATCCATTGTCGGTGCGAGCAAATCGTTTTGGGAGAGTCTGTTTCCCTTGGTGCGCATTATTTGATTCCTGGCAAAAGACGAGTAATCTGCCCATGTTTGCGGAGGATTGCCCGTTGCCTTTCCGATAATGAGCGCTGTGGTGGGCAGGAAATCGCTGCAAATGAGATCATCGGTAGGAGCTTTTGACATGCAGTCAAATGCTGAACGGATTTGGGTTCGTTGGCAGAACATTATCAGCTCCCGTTGTTCCTCATGTGCACTCATTCCCACTGCTCACCCACATCTTGATCAAGCGCGCTGGGCGTGGACCACGAGGACATGTGTCCTGTCCACCATTGGTGCTGGTAGTGGTACACACTCGGTATTCACTGCACCACATATGGTAACCAAAGCAGGGGCAGACTTTCATGCATTGATGCAACAGTCAGAAATCACGATTCGACTGGTGCATTTCACTGTACCGCCTGTTCTGTTGTAAAATTCTGAAAAGATGCACGCCGTCTAAATTACTGGAACAATTGAATTCCCAGGAAATAACAAGTCATTTCCGCCCACTCATTTGTGCGCATTGTTCTTAAGGTCAGTCTTCAGGAATCAGTGGTGCTATCCCTTCGATGGCCCATAAGATGCACATTTGATGAGATGCAGTCGAAGGAACTCCATTGTCCAGCCAAAATAGCTTATTAGGGCAAAAAGAGGACTCACTGATGCAGCTGATAACTTGGAATTGGAAGTCCTTTTTTCCTGTCTTTTACGCGCATGCCAACCTCAATTTTCTGAGGTCGGAAAAATTATTGAAATTTCACTGAAATATGGGATCATTTGGGAGATAGAGGGCCTCACAATTTGGCTAGAATTAAAAAAACGAATATATCCTACTGTCAAAATAATTTTAGGCGATCCATTTAGCGAAATTTTTAGTGCGAAAATCATTCCAAATGTCTGGAAGTCTTTGCATTTGCGTTTTCTGTAGAACTCCTTCATAATTGCCTCGAGTATCTGTACAACACTGCATTTCTAATGCCTAAGCTGCAAAAGTTAATGTGTTTCCTCTTCAATGTGACCAGGTGCTTGCTTTAACAACCAGCGAAGTCATCTAGCGGCAAAGGCTTCATTTGACCTATAAGTCCACTTAAGTCCACCTCATGGTTACTATTTTAGACCCTAATGAAATACCAAAACCTAGTGGAAATGTGCTGAAGTACATCATCGAGGCAGGGCTGAAAGGGAACAGAGTATTGTTGCGCTACCAGGACCTTTGACAAGCAAAGTATAAGGAACACACGCTTCCTTAATGTCGTGGAGCAGAAATTGTGCAATCGCTGTTTATGCAAAACCCGTAATAAGTAACGTGTAGGTGATGATTTGCTATAAACCTTCTTAAGCGTTTGCTTTGAAATGAAACAGTGAGCTCGATTAAAAAGCACATGCCTATTTGATCTGTGAAGTGTAACTACACCAGTGGAATCGCTCGATTCCAGCCCTCTGGAGAATCCCGTATTCGTATGAAACCTCAAAGTATAAAAATGCAAATTATAGAGTCTTGTCGTGCAAGTTTAACTAACAACGCGTGTTAGTTGTGGAAAATTGGTCATGCAAAATTCGTTTTATTTTCCTCATTTGAGAGTGGAAAAGTGCTTTACAAATGACAATTTCTAATAGTTTAGCTGAGCCTCTATGCTTAGAGCTTTATATAGCTGGGTGGAAAATTTTGTCTTCTTTACAGATATCTCGTCTGGTGGTTCAAGGTTTCACCGAGAATGATAAGGGTGCGTACACTTGTAGCAGAAAGAGCACCATAGCGGGAGCACCCAGCCCAACTCCTGGCAAATTGACCTCATCATGCGCCCTCGTCTCCTTGCCGATTTCACCTCTCTATCACGCACCGAGACGGACGAGGTGGTCATGACGGGTCATCGAGTGAGCGTGCCCTTGGAAGAGGGTCTTGAGGGGGTCTGGTGTGTCGCACAAATCCCACCTTCAACGGGCCCATCCACGTGACCTGGTTCTACCACGGACGCCAGTTGATTGGACCTGCAGCATCAATGTTGGAAGAGATCGATTCGCCCACTACCTCAGACCAGAAGAAGAGGAAGAAGAAGAGTCAGAAAGACACCATCAGAGTAGGGAGGGAGCTTTGCAGATTGGGGGAAGAGGAGGCGGTTCTTTGAAGAAGCTTCCGGATGCTGTCTTCAGACCGGCTGTGGTGGATCCAGCTGAACTAGGAGTCTCATTGGAAAATAACTCACAGGTGATGTCTCTCGACAAGTCCCTTGTAGAAATTTCGCGAGTTAAAGTAGGGAATGGTGTCACATCCTCAGAAAGTAGCACAATATAGAGTACTGCCTGAAGTTTAAAGAGCGTATCATTTTGAGATGATTTCTATGGTTCATGGCAGCATTTATCACTGCAAGGAGACGTGCGCATCAGTTATTTGGCTAGACTGATCAGATATTCACAAACTCCAGTCATTTTGTTAGTACACATTCCCTTTCTCAAAGTCCTCGATAACCTTGAGTACTAGACAGCATGATCTAGACGATTTGCAGTGCTTGCCAATGTCTTGAAAGATATAAAAACCTTGAAGTAAAGGGCCATTTTCGTCAGACAGCCCAACATTATCAAACACCACATTGTTCGCAAAGAAAGCAGGAAGCCAGAAAAGTTTGGCTGAATGTTTAGGCAATGACCGATTTTCTTTAATGCGCATGCTAAAATTGACCCATTTCAAGGAGTTAAGTGTTCCTTCAATCGTGAAGCGAGTCAGCTAACTGCTTTGACGGTATGAGGGATCCGGCAATGGCACACTGTGTGCTGCTAACCGTCTGTGATTTACGCCTGAAGACGGATCAGCAGAGGAATAAGAACCATTTATTGGAGATGGTAAAACTAGTCTGTCGCAATAATCAGGACTTATGCTACCGCAAACTTAGTGAAGCCAATAAGCCGCCATGCAAGTGTTTAGGAGTGAAAATATGTGATTTTGTGACTGGGGTAGAGCATACGCACCCCCTCTTCTCCCTCCAAAATAGTGCACTTAATAAGAGTGTGGTGAGTGCATTAAAAAATCCTAAGCGAAATCAAGAGGTCAGCAAAATTGCTTCGGAAACTTCGATAAATAATTGGCGATTTCTCTTTAAAAACTGTTGAACATTCCACGAATCTGCACATTGTTGGAAAAGTAGTGAATAATTTCCAGTGACAAGGAGGTTGTTTCTCCCTTCAGGCTGCCTGTCTTTTTCAAAACGAAATAGAATTTGCATGTTAAAATTAATTGCCACAAATATTTAGGCTGGTCAGATGTTCCCATGGGGTGTCTCTATTCAAGTGGCATTTGGACTGTCCCGAAACTGCTTTAATCGTGGAAGTTCAAACATTTGATTTGAGTAGGAATTATTTGTTTCCATGAGGTTAAAAACGCAACTACACTGCATTTTTTTGTTGAAACGCTGGTGCTTTTGCCAGCTTAGGATTTTGGCAAACAAGTGAATTTGGTTGTGCTAATGTTGCGAGAGCCCAAAAGACACAAAATGCGGGCGTGGAACGTGATCGTTTAAAGATCTTCTTGTTTGCCTGACATCACTGACTAATCCTAAGCGAAATCAAGAGGTCAGCAAAATTGCTTCGGAAACTTCGATAAATAATTGGCGATTTCTCTTTAAAAACTGTTGAACATTCCACGAATCTGCACATTGTTGGAAAAGTAGTGAATAATTTCCAGTGACAAGGAGGTTGTTTCTCCCTTCAGGCTGCCTGTCTTTTTCAAAACGAAATAGAATTTGCATGTTAAAATTAATTGCCACAAATATTTAGGCTGGTCAGATGTTCCCATGGGGGTGTCTCTATTCAAGTGGCATTTGGACTGTCCCGAAACTGCTTTAATCGTGGAAGTGCAAAACATTTGATTTGAGTAGGAATTATTTGTTTCCATGAGGTTAAAAACGCAACTACACTGCATTTTTTGTTGAAACGCTGTGTGCTTTTGCCAGCTTAGGATTTTTGGGCAAACAAGTGAATTTGTCTTGTGCTAATGTTGCGGAGAGCCCAAAAAGACACAAAATGCGGGCGTGTGAACGTGATCGTTTAAAGATCTTCTTGTTGACCCTGACATCACTGACTATGAAGTGTCCTAGTGGGGACACCAGTCGTAAGATACCCTCTAGCATTAATAAGGATAATGCTCCGTATTTGCGCACAGACGTAACTGGGGTGAACAATGCTCCTGAAAACAAGCTTAATAGAGTCCTAATTTATCAAACAGGGGACCTCTTGGCAATCGCCATGAGCATTACTTCCTCAAAATCTGTGTGCTTTAAACGATAAAGTAAGGTCTGAAATAAAAGGCCATAGAGCAAGAGATATGCTCAATGAAGTCCATGTCTCTTATCAAAGTGGTGACAAGAATCGGATCCTCAATAGCAAAAGCTTTACTTCCCCGATACGTGTAAGAATCCTAATGTAATCGAATTCCGTCAGTTAAATTGAAGAGGAAGGACAATTGCCTTTGTTTCTTCTCCCATCAAGGCACATATGACGAGGGACTACGTAAACTTGCGTGCAGTAGGACATTTCTCCGTACGATTCAGTGATCATGAGAGAGGGAGGCAATCATCACACAAAAGGACATTTCCTTTGCATTCTCCTACTCTCTTGGTGGTTATGCAGTTCTAGAACGTTGAATAAGCTACCATATTACCCTTTGAACACACTGTAGAACGTAGCTGCCAGTACTTAATCATAAAGATATTTATTTATGAGCAGATGAGCAGCCTCAACGGTAGTAGATTAGACCCAAAAATGCCACTTAAATGAAAGGACTGTCCAGTACTTCTGAACTTCAAGTTACCCTTTATTATTCTATTGTCAATAAATTAAATGAAGTAGGTTTCAACACAAGAGTATTGAAAACGAACCAACCTTTTCCTCTCTTGACATCATCATAAGATGGCCAATTAGCTGCTTAGAAAGAGGAAGGACGGGGAATATTGTGTGACTGAAAAGAAAAGTAGAGGGAACATAAAAAAGCAAGAGGATAAACTAGTGTTGGTCCAGTTATCGCCTTCGACATTCCCCAGGGTGGGTGGGTACGTAAAAATATGGAACTTAGAGCGTAGTATTTCTCACTTCGACAGCAGATGAAAGTGTTGAGTGGACCAGCGAATACATCTTACGCAATAAATAAAGTAACGATTTTTTCTTTTGGTCCTCAAATGGGTAGGTGTGGATATTTATGCTTGCATCCCCTTGCTCACTACCCACCTCAACGAGTAATACTTTTGGCGGTGGGCATTAGAAGGTGAGGTGGTTAGATGTACCCTAGTAGGAAAGGGAAGTTTTCACGCTAACATTGGGTGCAGTTTGTGGCAAAGATGCCGGCGAAAGGTATGATTGTATTTCTCGCAATAGACTCGAGCTCCGTCCTGGCTGGAATAGATGGTCAAAAGTGCCAATTACTTGCCGAGAGGATTGTTCTGTTGTTTATCAAAGACGTGAATGTTGGAACCAAGTCTGCTTGAGGGCACAGCTTAATTTACAACAATGAAACTAAAGGAGGACAGAGCACACTGTGTGATAGCTAGACAGTTGCGTTTTAGATCTTGGGTGTCCCCGCAAACTATCGCATCAAGCATATAAGTGCTTTACGAATGCCACTGGCCAGATGTATGACGACGAGAATTTTGGACTTCAGTTTTTGAATTTTCTGCATCGAAACATGCAGATAGGTTCTGACAACGCGATAGGTTTGCGTGCAATGTTATCACTAAATGTTCATGTCCGAACGCTTGTGTCAATCGATGCTAACGGATGCGTTTCACAATAAGTCACTGGATACTAACAAAACGAGGCTTTCGCAGAATCTATAATGCATTACTTAATGATGCATAGTTAATAAAGCCACGAAATATCATTAGCTCTTAGTCCCCTGCTACCAAAAGGAATTAATTTCCACCCATGTTGCTATGGCGGCTAAATTATTGACAAATGGTGGTTGTCTGAATGGATTTTTATCGTAAGTGCTAAGTACCCTTACAATGGCTAACGAATTTTTCCGCTAAAGTCAAAAAACATTTTCGTCATCGAAGAATTCCTCAAAAAAACTTTGATTTTTAAACGCGAAAAGGCTAAAGTAATGGACGCTAGACAGAAAGGCACTGATTTCTATTTATGGTTTTCATTCAGGTCTTAAAATTCACAAAACTGACTCCACGACATGCGGGCATGTACATGTGCAAGGCGGAGGCACTGAATCCTGTTTACCACGCACCTGCGCCAAGTGATCAGATCACTCAAGCCCTTTTCACTCCTCCAAGCGCTGCGTCCACCACGACCTCCTCAGCCGACACCTCCACCTACACTTCCATATTCACCACCACACCGAACCCCTTCGATCCCTCCCTTAACGGCGGCATCAACACCGAATTTCTTATTCAAGTGCAGCCTATACGTCTGATTGTTTTCTCACGCCCTCGAATGCTCCCCGGCAACCCGCGACTAGTTGACACCAACCCATCCACTTCTCCCCCACCGCACAACTCGTGGACAACGCGAGGTCGTTTCAACGATCGTTCGCGTCGGCGCCGAGGCAGCGAAACACCCCAAATTCCTTCGTGGGCCTACGCTAATCGTCCAGTGGCTAGAGAGGGTGGAAAGATGGTTCTGGAGTGTGCAGCACGTGGCAATCCACCCCCCAAATTGGTGTGGTTCAAGGGAGGAGGTGGCAGTAACTTGCCACCTCCAGAGGGTCTTTCCTCCCTTAACGACGTCAATTTTGACGTAGGGATACGCGAGGCATTAAATTATCTCCCACTGACAGAAGCAGTGAAATATTTGGGCACAAAGGTAGCCGAAGATGACCAACTCTCTCCAGCCATCATGGAAGCGCCCGCAAAGAACAATCTGTCCGACGTAAAATCACTAACAGACATGGAGGGTGCAAATTTGACTCCGAAGGAGAGTGACTTCACTGGAACCCGACTGGATCGATTTTCGGTGGTGGCGGGCCTAAGGAAAGATGATACTGGTGTCCCAGTGATTGCAGTCTCGAGACTGGTTGTTGATAATTTGGGCGTGTCTGATGCTACAAGGTATACCTGTCTGGCTCAATTGGATATGGGACCACTTGGAGGACATGGTAATTGGACTGATGTTGGCAGGTTAGTGTAAACCCCTGATCAACCGAAGGGTTGAATTACAAATCGGTTGGGTGGCAGGGTCACTTTCGATTGCATACCTTATGTTGAATCAGATAAGTTACCATAAAATTTTGTCGAATTGCGACACACTTTTGGTACTGAATAAGCACAAACATTTCTTCCTCCGAACCAACTCGTACAAATATGCCTTTTCCAACGTCCCCTCTTGAGATTGAATCCACATTTTAATACATAGGGATGAGATAGAGGTACCAATGACTCCTTCTCAGACACAAGGAGGAATAAGAATGTTTGTCCTAAAGCACAGCTTAAGGTATTTTATTGCATTTCTTATCTAAATGTTTGATAAAGCATGACTACTGGAGTAGCTTGTTACTGGAGGATTGGTGCAGCAATTGCTGCATTCCGATGAAGGCCATACAAAGTCACCTTATGACCATAGGAAATGCAAATGAGAGACGATCTTGCACAGTAAATTGATCGCTTGACGTGCAGACCATGCAATGTGTCCGAGGCTATTACATCCTTAAATTGTAAATAGGCAGAAAATATTTAGGACAAGAAAATAATTCAGATTTTATGCGATTCGTCCTCCTTTTTAAAGGGAGGCGAAATCGCCAATAACTAGATAATGTTTTACAACTGGTAGGGGATGGTCATCAATGAAGCGGGCTGTCAGTCATTCAAAAAGAGTGGTGTGATTTTAGTTAGTGATAAGTGCTGCATCCCGAGTCCACCAAAACGCCAAGGCACTGTTAGCCCTACGCGTAGGTCTAACGGTATAGCAAGACGAAGGTGCAACCTTTGAAGATTGCAGCGGCCTCGCAGCTAAACACGCAGAGAGACTAATTATTAACTCACTGGAGCAAATTGCATCAGTTTACTTATTTATCGTACCGATCCGTGTTTCATACGTGTGACCATTGTTGCCGAAACCAAAGTACTCTAAACAAAAAGTTTTAGCCAGACATTGGATTCGCTTTACATTTACAAGGAGGAAAGCAAAAGCTGTTATCTGTTATTTGGAACAAATCAGCAGCAGGACTTATAGCTACACTATATCAACTGCCTTGCATGCTGCCAACTTACAAATTGTTACAAATGACGGGTGAAGTGGTTTAGGAATGGTCCACCTGTAGACAAGAAGTAGCACTGTATCTCCGCTCAACCTCTTCGAGTAGTGTGATGCTTGCTTTCTGCTTGGCAACTTCTTTTACCCTTTTTAAGTCAAACACATAAAGCCAAATTATTTGCCCACTTCAAAATAAAACCAGTGATTTTGGGAGCAAACGAAACCATCTATGCAGGCAATCAACTAGTACGGCGCATTTAAGCAAAGTTATACTAGAGAGCTTTTGGGGAAAAAGAAGGTTCAAACAGGAAGGTGGTGGAGTCTGCTGTTGACTTTCACCCTGAGATTATTCAACCACACCTTCTGCCAACTGGAGTCCAGTTGATTTCAAAGAAGGTGAGCGAAATGAAGAGTTGCTTTGCAAATCGTTCCATGCAGGTCTTTCTAAGGCATAAAAGGTGATTGGACTATGACTTCCCAGAAAATCAAGTCCTTCTGGCTATAAAATCAGTGCAGCATATGTGCTTTATGTAAAAGCTATTAATAGTACACGTTAACCAACCAATCTGTTTACTTTGAATGTGGAGTCTAGACACATAATTAAGAAATTATCATGCTCAGGGAATGTTCACATTCATTTGACGTGCGTATGTGCCAGATTAGCTCTTAGTTCGTCCATGATGTTCCCCTTCGTTTTTATGTAGGAGTCATGGGAATGCCTCATTAACAATTGGATTGCTCTTTGTACAAAACCAAAGAAAAGTAAAAAGTCCTTGAAGGGGAGGATACAACACTTCCAGAAAGGAGTAAATCAGGATGTCGCTTCGATCTCTTCCGCTTTCGTTTGCCCCTCTCTCCCACTCATGGAAACACATGAGCACTTGACGTTTTACTGTCCCACACGTCACTTGAGCAAAGTATGAGGCGTTCCCGCAGCTAACATGACTATCTGAAGCAGACTACAAAGAACAGTACTGTTTTTAATTTTACACACTTATGTGCTAAGTAGATAGGCGGACAAATTGTTTCCGGTGATTTTGCCAAGAAAATAGTGGTGTTGCGTTGAGGAAATAAATATGAATCCACCAACGTGGGCTCCCTTTGTTGTAGATAAGCAGCTTTTGTATCTGCTCCACCTGCTCTTCCCCAAATGCTTCTTCCTTTATGAAAAACCACAGATTTTGAAGTTATTTGCATTGCCATCGTTTTACGCGGGGAAGATGAGTGATTTGTTTGGGCGAAATTTATCCACGATTTAATGTGACATTACTTGGTCAGAACACAGGCACTGATTTGTGGTGGCCAGTCCAGGATCGAGTCTGTTACCACTGCACCATCTCCTAGTTCTGTCTTCTGAGTGTAGTCATGTGCGCACCCAACCGTCTCCGTGAACGAATAAATCTGGTTGAAATGCCGCTAGATAGATAGTGATGACATCAAACTCACTGTTGTAGTTGGGACTTCATGAGGCGGTTAAAACGCACTCAGTCGTAACTGACAGCATTGTCACGCAGGAGTCGGTAAAATTGCAATATTTTTGACCCACTATTTGCGCCAAATTATTTGAACAGACCTCCATCTACATCTTGCATTACCGCTATATCAGCTAAACTGATTACAATCTGGTTCTGACTTTAGTGCTTGCCTGCTTAATGTTGTGAGAAGACATAGCACTAGTACAGAGCAGGTGCTGCCGATGTACAGGAGGACTGAGAGTCTACAACCATGGACCGGAACCTTACCGCCCAGCACAAGTAAAAAACAGAGCTTAGCGTGTTGGCAAATGAAAGAAGTGTTCAACATGCAAGCGGGTAGCAAATGGGTTGAATGGGACCTAACGATAGACACGTGAACTTGGATTTACTTTTGTTGAATTTTTAAGATTGGCACCACTTCTTAACAACAGAAAACTTCATCAGCTGAGACTTGTGGCGAAGTTGACTCCTAGTCGTCAAGGTCACATAAAATGCTTGATTTTCTACTTTTGCATTCTTGAATTCGCAAGGTCGTTAGGTCTCAGGTTTAAACAGCAATCTTAGCACAACTTACTTTCCATTCTTCCATGTTTAAACACGGCTTACTTCGGCTGTCCACACACACCATTTATCTGGCCAATTCGCTGGCATCCCGACGTTACTATCGCCTCTGTGAATTAATTTGGTGGGAACTCATTTTACGATCCTTGATTCTTCTCTTACATTTTCTCTGAAAGTAAAGTGGACTCCGAATTGTTTTCCCACATCGCATGATTAATTTGAGGAACAGAAGTTTGGAGACATGTGGTTTTTGTTAATAAACCATCCTAAATGGCGGCGCAGTTTCACCTCGGAGGCAGCAACCGAGTCCTGGGGACGGTTTTGGTTGGCTAATGGATAGCGTTTTTCCAGAGAAATGGTCAAAGCTTTGCTTGGGTTAAATTAATTTGCCTAAGTCCAAGTGAAGGCTATTTCGTGTCTTTCCGCCTCATCAATACCTACTTCAAGGCTTGACCTATCTGCTGGGTAATTTCATTGTGGGGAGGATTTGATGCGCAAAACTACAGGGATAGGAAACATTCAAACAAAAGTAAACACGAGCAATCAAACGAAACGATTGGGAGCAGATTTCTTTGTTGATGAGATTGGGTGCTCTTTAGCATCCTACGATACGGACGAGCCCAATGTTATGCCAGACCTCTCGGTATGGACATCCAAGTCAGTCGGAATGAGGAATGGAAATCCTTTTAGAGCTGTCACAATTTTCAGCTATTGCAGTTTTATATTGATCTTTAAATAATCTGATGTTTAATGCCGCCACATTAAGGGTCATATGTAAACAGGTATAAGGTGGAGTCTCTCTTGTTTTTTTTTCACAAAAAAAGACAAAATTGTAATTGGCAGCTGTAAGACCTATCTGTAACGTACTTTATTCTACAGTGAAAGACATAAAGTATAGGGCCATGAAATCCATTTCCTGATTTAATGTTTAATTGTAGTCTTTTGCCAGCAATAATCCTACTGCCCCAATTTGTGGCTGCTGGCACGAAACTCTACGCTACAGGATATCCAGGCGAGAATGCTACACTCACCTGTGAGGCCTTAGGTGGTCTTTCGATTCCAGGAGGACTGCAATTAACCCTGCTCAGAGGGTCGGGCTTAAAGGAGTTGGCAGAACACACCATCAGTACAAAGGGCTCCATTCCTCTATCGACATTGATTGCTGACAGTCCTGTCGAGTCGTCAGCATTTGGCGAACGGGAGAAGCCACTGTTTAGTGAGAGGATTGAAACAATTCTGCCTGATATGGACCCGCGGTATCACCTCACAGCAGGGCCCGATCCCAGAAATCCCTACGCCGCTATGGTGCGATTAAGAATAACCAGTGAGTGACAAAGAGTAACGACCCTTACTTCATAAGTTAAATAGGAGTTAAAAATATCCCTTGTTCGGGTTCTTAAGACTGGAGCCCAAATATTAAGTGATTGCAAAATCCATTTATTTTCTACTCAAAGAGGCATCCTATATGTTTCCCATTCTTCGATAATGGTAAAGTTATTGCCCATTTGAAGGATAAATTACGTCGAGGGTCATTTGCGCCAGAATAGTTTTCCTATAATTTGTCTGTGATGCAATTGAATTGAATTGCTCACGATAGCAGTTAAAGTGGGTGTTCGGGGTTCCTTTTCCAAAAAAATTGTTGATATCCTTTTCAAAGTACACAAACTTATTAGCAATAGCAGAGGAGCGACATCGCTAGTCCCGGAGCCCATTCATGGAATGAATTCCATTGTACTGAGAACTTTTGAACTTTTTGAGTTCTTTGGAAAATGGAAAAATTCATGCTAGCTCCTTACACCTTGACTTACTTTACTAATCCTTTATTAAGCTGAATTTTTGAACCCAATTAACTTCTTTATAACTTAGCATGTGCAAATCCAGCAAAATTTAAAGCGCTTGACAAGTGATCAAATTTTAAATTTTAAATGGTCATTCGCCTGCTAAATGTATAGGGAAAATCTTCTTTTCCTTCCTCTTCCCTTCTTTCCGCTCTGCTACTAGAAGGCAGGGTATTACGCGACATTTTTCAATATAATGCAGTCGGCAAAGCACGATAGGTGTATATCTATGACGGGAGTCTCGCACTCCTGAGAGAGACCAGGTTGAAATTGTCCTCCCGACTCTGACCCAAAAGCGCATTTAAACAACATCATTATCACAAAACCACAAATATGTGGGACTTTTAGGCGCGTTCTACTTGCCATTAACAACTTAACCTGCAGCATTGATGGCGCTACAAACGAAAACGGTTTAATTAAGCTTTGTGCATTCATTATAACTAAAATTACACCCCAGATATGTTTTTACTGAAGAACCGCCGAAATTTAGGGTCACTCTTCATTAGTATGGTGACTGCCTCCGAATATTATCGGTTACTCATCATCGAAATATCAGAATATCCCGTTGTTTTTTGCACACAAGTGCCTACAGTCGAACCAAAGTTTTATAACGAAATCCTGCAGAAGAGCGATAGCTTTGTTCAAAGAATCCCAACCAACCGTTTGCTACGCACCATTCCCATTTGTGAAAGTTGACAAGCATTATCACTCGACAGATATCACTCAACACATTGACTCAGTTTTATCAGAAGCGTCTGTTGGTGAGCTCTTTGTGCTCACAATGCCGCATGCCGTCGGTTCGCAGGGGAGCAGTTTTTGCGATGGTTTAATTTTACAGAACACACGCTCCAATCGGTTCGTAACCCCAGGATGGACACTTTGATAGAGAATAAGATTTTAAGTTTTGGATAAAACAGTTTGATTGAACTCTTCCATTTTGAAGCACAATTTATTTATTTTCGAGATAAGAACTGAGTGACTAAATTGAAAGTGAAATTTTAGTATGGATACATGATTCACATGGTACTTAAAGGTCTAGCATCTTCACCACTTTATTGCATTAATTTGAAGAAAAGTAGCTTTTGAAGCACTGTTTTCACCTTTTATCTCCGAATCCACTTCGATATCCTGCTGAAAAGTCTCCCTGTAATTCACTCCGCTAGACCTTGGCTTTGATGCAAACATCGATAAGACACCAGGCTGAGGAGTTTGTATCCAGATTTGCACACAAACACAAGCGCATATTTAACTAATCACTTGCCATTTGTCAAACTCTACAGTAATGGAGGAGACCTTTTGACCTATAAAGCACCTGGCTCACATTTGAAAAGAATTGTAAGGAATAGTATTCGGGGAGAAAAAAATTTGACTACAGTAGTTGTGGAAGGGATATTGCCGCGAAAACTTCCCGACGTATCATTATGGATTTCTTCTTATTCAATTAATTACATGGTTGAAACACAACTAATCTGTTGTAAATATACTGATGACTGATTTTGGTTATTTTGTGCGTTTTGTTTCAATTTCGGGTGCAAGTAATTCGGAAGAGGAAACAAGCAGACTTTTAGCAAAATAAAAGGCTTGCAGTAAATATTTCTCATGCATATCTTATGGCTTGTAACGAACTCACGCAGATATTGCCTTCCATAACATGAATGTCATAAATTTTGCGAATTTTCAGTCGTTATAGTACAAGGCTCAGAGCTCAATTTGTGATCCTTATTTTCATGCTAGGTTTTTTTGCGAAATGCATCTGCTTCGATAAACAGCCAAGACCTGTGTCATGCTTTAGTTTCCAAATATTTTTAATATTTAAGTGCTTAGGTGCAAGTAGCGTAGCTGACGAAGTCCTAATAATAGTGCGACAAAAGGATTGTCCTCGTACAATGGGTCTGAGAGGCTACTGGAAATCTGGAGGTCACGCTACACGGAGGATTATTAATGGCGGATCCCAAGCGCCCAAGTAATTAAAGCTAAGAAACGAACAAACAACAAGGATGTTACATGGCTTACCTCTCCTAGTTTGACCGTCTTCTTCAGTGTTCCCCTTGGCCAGCCTTCCGTATCCCCCATCCCTACGTGTTTGGTGCTCAAAGAAAAACGCCAATGAAACAACTACGTCAGTGATTAAATTTGTTTAAAACTGAGGAAATATTGAGCAGCAATAAATCTGAGATTTTTCCCATTTGCTTAAGGAATTAGGAGGGAATGGTAAGATTATATTACATGTGTGTAAAGAAAACTGGAGAATGCTAGAAGCAGAGTAAGTCTATGAAGGGCAGGGAATACCATAGCTAGGTTGTGGATATAGTTCCACATCTATTCCCCCTTCCCACTGTTTTCTCTTTAGTGCTGCCCAGCCGTATCTTTGTCTGAGTTTAATCCTAATGGTAGAGAAGTGTAGGAGGTGGTTACTTACTTGTCATCTTTTTCCAAGTACTGAAGACAGCTTTGCAGCGGAATCATTCGAGTGATTTATAGACAGCGTCGAATCAGTTGACAAAGGTAAATGTTAATTACAACCCTTTTGCTAAAAGTTGCCGCGAATTCTCCCACTCACTTTCTATGACATTAATTGCCACGTCATTTGTTACCATTTAATAATAAAATCCAAGGCTATCGTCTTTTCAGGTTAGGTTTGGATGGCGCTGTCACCGACCTAGCGCGTTGAGCATTCTCAAAAGTCGTCAGAGGGTTGAGAAGCCACTACAGTGGTCTGGAAGCTGTGCCGCCTAAAAAAATACGATGTTTCATCTCAGAGTGCCTGCGTTGCATTAACCAATTATTACACTAAGTCCCAACTACTTTGGTTTGTTCATACTCTTTGTGGTGATATTGTAAAGTTCTATGTCCTGGCTGTTGGAGTCGTCTCAGATATGTTTAACTATAGGTTCAGAAGATGGGGCTTTATTGCGGTCAGCAAAGTTTCCTTCATTACATTTACCCGCAGCTTTTGGGTTTAGTATAGCTCGTGTGCTATGAAGAATTAGCCTTTTGAAATTGGCACATTTGAATGACAGCGCCTAAAAAATTACGCTCGTCGCCTCAGCTACGCAAATTCACCCTCTATTGCCAGTTAATTTCAATAAGTACGAGTGGACTTTTGAGATAGTTGTGAAGTCAATATTTTTCTGAATTTGCGTTGTTGCCGTTTAAGCTATTCCACGTAAATCTTTTTGTCCATCAAGTAAAGTAACTTGCATCATCTTCGGGGGAATATCTATTTATCTTTACTAATGTCATTGGAGCAGAAGTGGGTATCTTTCACTTCTTGGCTCAATTAATAATTTTACGTAGGTTTAAGATTTGCAATTAACGTGTGGTTTTGTAATTTCATCCGCGTAGTTAAGCGCTTTGGCATTTCATCTCCTCTACGCCCACGTCTTAGTTGGCGGCAATGAGACCCATTTTCTCAACTTACGATACGTCCATGGGCCTTTCGGCAACTCGCTTTATTTGCTCTTGTTACGAAGAATGTGGAGTCGATTGGGGAGAAAAAGTGCCGTGTAATTGCACAGCAAGCTGAGTCATCATGCCCACCCACCCTTTATTAACATCGATGCGCGTGTGGCCCCATCAAGACTCCAACCAGAGTAAGCCAAAGAAAACTACATCTCGGGGGCTGTTACTGCTAGCACTGTGAGGACGCTGGGATGGATAGCTCGTGCGCGAGAGCTTGGTGGCTGGACCGATTGAGTTCATGTGCGAAGCTTGTGCCATTTTGAGTAAGCTTGATTACTGAAGGGAACTCATGATCAAAGCAATTCCCCCACACCCGACCTGAAGTGAATCTAAACACTCATAAGAGTAGGAGTACCGCTTAGCCACTTTTAGTAAAGTGAGGTGAATAGGTGGAAGCATGTATTCATATTTAATCAAAGATCTTGTCTTTTTACATCAGGAGGAAGAGGTATTTTGTTAGCTGGAATAAAGACATTCCAGTAAAGTAAACTTTCATAATCAGCAGCAAAATCGAAAATAGCCTGCTAAAGATTAGTTGGAGAATGTAAAACGTCAACAATTTTTATTGGTGATTTTTGTTCGTATTTCCTTCTGATTTGAAATTCTATGAAGTGCATAAGGATATTCCACGCCTGTTGATTGTCCGTTTCAAAAATAGATAGATCTAAGCATGAGAGTTGAATGTATTTTGCTATCTTCTCTTTGATTGTGTTGACAAGTAAATTTCCCTTATTTGCTATATTAACCATGCGATGAATATCAGGATCCGTTGGATATCTGTGAAATAAGACACTTAGGAAGCTTGTCACTCTAGTTTAAGGCATTGAGCTTATGCTGCACGTTTCCTGCCGTCCATGCCTTGAGTACGTTTTCTCCATCCCGACATTAACGATAGACGCGGCCTAGTCTTCCCTTTCCTCCTCCTCTTCTGACAAAGGCGATTCTGTTGACATTGACTCATACAATTAAAGTTCCTCAAAAAGTTAAAACGCACGATTCGCGGTTCCTCAACTGAGGGCTTATGTTGCTCTTAAACGCATTTTATTAGCAAAAGAAAATGTTTCTAGAACTTTGGTTTTGAATGCTATTCGTCTAGTTATATCCGGCAGGTAACTCAATGAAACTCCTAGCACGAGTAATGCTCCGTCTGAACTATAGTTTAATAAAGCTCTGATTTGCGTTTTAAGTTTGGCAAAACAAACTAACGAAATTTTGATTGGTCCGTAGATTTTGGCACTTAAATTTCATTGGTTGGAACAGTACATAGGTAACAAGAAGTAAGTATTGGATAACTTTTCGAAGAATAGTACGATTATGTTCAAAGAGGCTCATGTATCGGAAGAGAGTTCTATTCTATCGTCGATATATGATTCTCCAAATAATACATATTTTGCGTTTATTTAAAAACATTGGGAACAAATTCCCACCGCAGGAGATGTTACATACGTATAGCAACGATTCAAATTATTCTGTAGAGTTCGTAAACTGTTTGTTGGAAATGACCTGAATAAAACATGAACATGATCATCATGTTCTACTTCCAAGCAGAAAAACGGGCAATGTTTTATGAAAATATCCATCACCCAAATCGATTAGGAGAGTTGTTTACTTTCTCGTCATTTGTTTAATTTACCTTACCTGGTCATGGCAGTTTTGCTTCATGAATGGCAGCAGCTTCGAACACTTTGAGATGCTTGGCAAGGTTGTTTTATGAGTAGAACTAGAACGTGTAAATAGATGTTAAGTCTTGAAAACGAGAAATACGAAAGTGGAAGGCGTTACTAATAATTGAAGAAGAACGAAAGCAAAATTAATCTAAACCTAGGAATTTGACATCATCTTAACAGGAGGAGATAAAATTGATGGTTTTTGATTTGCCAGGAGGTGTCACAGAACTTTCACCTAAGTTTTCAAGCAATATATGACAAAATTTGAAAAAAAACAGCAAACACTTAATTTTTGGTTTGTGACGCATAAGTCACCTATACCAGGTATTTTTGCTGTGACTAAAATGCTCCCCTTGAACCTAGGACACTATTACCGAAAAAAGCTGATGAATTCAGGATAAAAAATGAATAACACAAATTTCATACAATTGCCATGCTTTGAGGGGGCAGTTGCAGGTTGCATAAAAAAGAACAGTGGGATTTCCCGCTAAAAAGTGCTTAGTTTTACCGCCGACTACCTTCAATCTGCATGAAAGTGAATTACAGTTCCACCCCACCTTGAGTGGTGCACACTGCTGAATCAAATGCAGTCGATTGGCTATTTGTATGGGTTTTGTCTGGCTGACGAAACTTTAGCCAAAACTTGAGTAACGAAATGCAAAAAACAAGACCTTAATTATGCTTCGAAGCAGACTAAAGGCAATTCCGCAAGCATTTTGTCTCACTTATGTTAAGAACTGTGGAGAGTTTTCTATCAGTACCGTTTGAAGCATTGTGATCTTAGTAAGAAGCGAACTTCGAAATTCTCAAAATTGACAAATTTTGGTGTATTTCAAGCCAGATTTCACAATTGGAGAGCATCGATTTCTCGATAGCGAATTAAGGAATTGGTTTACTTCTCGAGATTTCACGGTTAGAGTTGGTGTTTGCTCATCGAAACTTTAAAGTATCGCATCAAGTCTTTTAGCAAAATTAGTGCCAGCAAACTGGCAGTAGTATTTAAAATTACGCGTTTCAAATGTTTTCACACAAGGACCGAAACATCAAAATGCTGTCTGAAAAAGAAATTTTGCTCATCCGCCCAGAAAACGAATGCGATTGGCCTCACAATCATTACCATTAGCCAAATAAGCTTGTAATCTTCTTTCATATACTTTGATATTCATGTTTCCTATGTTCTCACATCCACGGAATCCTAACTTTTGAACACAATTCCTGATATGAAGTAGCAATAACTTCATAATATGGGAGCATAGACAAGGCGTTTTGCGCAGAACTGACGAATTTTCACCTTTAATCCAGATCTTCGACCAGAGGACAACAATTACTACGTCTGCAAAGCTCAAAGTGGAGACATTTGGATTGCCTATGCCCCCTCACCCGAAAACGCTCTGGGACGGCTGTCGGTGTGGTTTGCACCTCCTAAGGCGGGACCGCCCCTGAAGGAGGGCGGAACTACAAGGACAACAGGAGGAGATGGTGAAGGCGGATGGGAGGTGATGTATGGACTGGCTCACAAACCGTCAAGGCTAGAATGTAGATCGTTGGGTCAGCCATCGCCACAATGGACATGGACCGGTCCTGCTATTCGCAAACCTGTTGATCCTGTGTCGGCAGGCGAGTCAATTGAAGCTGATGGGTAAGTGACCGATGTTTGTCTGGAAGATGGGGAATAGGCTACCAGAAGAGCAGGTTTGTGAATGAAAGCTTTGGATAACCATTAGAAAGCCTAGTGCAAAGAAATCTAAATGGAATTTACAGTTTTATGCACAGCTAAGTCTGCTATGCCCTCTCCGGAAATGCCTCCTCATCATGAGGGTTTGGCTTTTTGTTTCTTTTTTTGTTTTATCCGCAACCATCAAGGCAAGTATGTAGGCTTCAAATCAGTAGCTTGGAAAACACGTTATGGATTGTTTGCAGAAGCACTTACTAAAGATTTGAGTGTAAAACTTCTTTATGGCAACGATTATAAAACGATAAGCAGCAACTCCATCGTCGCCAAAATCGTCATGGTGAATCAGCAATTGACAGCGCTTCAACAGGACATTAATACTGTAGACAATGAAGTGCCCGAAATAAATATACATACGTATACGTTTACTTTCTCTTTACACTTGCTTTGTTGTAATTGCTGTTTAGTTAGTTTTAAACTAACTCCAAATGCGTAAATTAACGCCTTGGGGGCAAATTCAGTGTGGTCGTTTGCACTAGGACATGTCTTCAGGATAGGCGCTTTGAGAGGTGAAAATGAATGTTCTATTGGCTAGAAGACTTTAAAAAGATTAATCGAATGTTCCGATAAGGTCACTTTTACCACTCAACTTTCGGGCAAACAGATACATTGCCCAACAAATTAAAGGGTTTAAAATATGCGTTAACTGATTCGATGATACGCTTTTTAGGATATTTGGACAATCTATCATCATTTCTCATCCGGTGATAATTTTAAATATCTCACTGCTGTCTAACGAAAAAATGAATATTATGGTTTGAAGAACATGTAGTTCAGCGGAAGAACATTCGCGTAGCGTTTTGACACCATGTGACCACAATAGGGATTGTCCGTGGCGTTCCTTACGGTCAACCTCCCGCGCGTGTCATCTCAGCGTTTGCAGTGCTGTAGGAGGAAAATCCAAACATTAACCTCGTCATTAGTCAAATTTACACGCAAATGAGAAGACATTCGGCCACTAAATTACTAATTTCTCTTGGCAATTCTTCAAGATCTAAAGCTCTGTCCTGTTTTAAAGGTTTATTTGGGGAAGGCAAAAGCATGACTGTGCTTGCATCGCGTATGCCCATCGCTATTCTTAAGAATACTAATTTAAAAGAGGGGTCACATGGTTATCATTGATTTGTAGTGCTAATGAGCCAAACGTACTTGTGTTCTCCCCATTTAGAAGAGAGGTGAAGGAGGCAGCATGCATCCACATAATTGACATCTTCACACAGGTTTCAAATGCAGCTCTGTGACGAACTCTTGGAGATAGTTCACTCCTGGTGTAGATTCAGTTTCTCACAGCATTGCTGCAGAACGTGGGACGGGAGGAGTTAAGGAAGAGAGCCTTTTTAAAGGCCTGCCACAGATTATCCCATCTGTACTATGTACCATTCTTCTGTCACATGAATGCTTAATATTCAGCAAGTGGAAACAGGAAAATTGTCCTTTGGGAAAGAATTCGCTTTTCGTTGTCCTTGGTGTAGATCTCCAAGTCTTACCCACAGTCGGGAGTAGTCCTACTACTAGAGCGATTAAGGTATTTCTGACCCACAGGCAATATTTAGCTACTGACTTGACCCAAGGCAACACTGCCCACCGGAAGTGCAATGGTCGAGACTTAAGTTACCGTGTATTCAAATAAAGAAGTTAAATAAATGTTCGAGGCGTTGCAGTGTCTAAATCTAAAAAATAGACGCATCAGTCAGCATAGTTGATTTTTGTCCCAGTAGCACTACGCTGTGAATGTCCCCACCCAATGTTATGATATTTTAAAACAGATTTTTAAGACGATAACTTATTTGTCATGAAAGTTAATAAGTCAAGCTATGTTTTCTTCAGCTTTTCGCTCCATGCTTTTAGCAAAAACGTGATCTCGTGTTGATTTTTATGCGAACGCTTATACACTTACATTGCCGGCAGCCCACACAAACCGACACGACGATTTTAGTCAGATAAGATACCTAGTCAGCGCAGGGTGTCATGTTTGGGTTACTTTAACAGAGTATATTCATTAATGGCCTCAGGAGTATTTCCACTTAAAATACATTTACAGAAAATACATAGACCTACGTGAAAAAGATTTTATCGTTATGTGATGCTGCATCTCCAGTACGCAAGAGACGATATTAATGGAACGTAAAATGCCACGATTGATATTACTGGTTTTTTGTGTTTGCTTTTTAGTCTATAAATGGGAAAATTAACAATAATGGGATCACATTCTTTGTTAGAATATTTGTAAGTTCTTTCGAAGAGACCTTTAAAATTGAGCCTTTATTTGCGCCTTCGGTGGTTGTTTTAATGAGTGAAGAAAAATGCGGGTAAAATCACTTGCCCACCTATGGGTTGTGTTTATAAATAAACCAAAGTCGAATTATTTTGCTTGATTTAACCCTTTGTGCGAGTTCAGTAAACTTTAAGACTCAAGCATTGGTGATCTAATTATAAATGAAGTGGTTATTTATTTTTGCTTACATAAATCAACTGCCTGGATCTGGGTTGAGGGTTGAAAGTGCAGCCTAGTTAGTGGAAAATGGCACTAAAATGGATTAAAATGCCTGTCGGAGTTTTACTTTTTCAGGCTCATCATATATGAACAGAGCAGAGTGGGCATGTTGGACAATGCATTACGTGTGCTTTCTGTGCATTTCTTCTCATTAACTAGGATTTTGGTTAATCTCTTACGGTCATGGTCTGCATTTCTTATTCAATGATTGCTCGTGGTTTTACGCTATGCAAAATGTGCTCCAGGATTTAAAGTGCAACATTTATATTCAGTGAGGGGAAGTCTGCACTAGTCAGAATAGTCGAATTGTAGCCTCTACACGCACAACAGATTGGATAGTGAGTTATTTTCTCCCCTACAAGCTTAAAATTGGAATGTAAAATCAGTTTCTCACCACAATTTTGTCAGTCGGCCAGCGGGTAGTACATGGAGGTGCTTGTAATCCATCGTTCATGAATATGACACGCAACCTTCCAGTCAGCTGTGATGCATGCCATCACACCTCTTTTCTGGGCAACTTACTCCTCTTTGCAGCGACAGGAAATCCCTTGTAGCCTAGAATGGTCTCCCTAAGTGTGATCTTGCAGCAAGTTATGTGTAACTTTAAACCGTATCCGATCGGCAAGTTTTCGGCGATGCATTCCTTAAAGGCGCAATTTTGAGTCTTTTGATTTGATTTGTTAAGCAGACATTAGGAAAAGTAATAGCTCAAGTTCGACTAACTTTGTATAGCATAAGAGTTCAAAATAAATAATATAGAGTGCCGAAAATCATACGCATGCTCATTTTTACTGCCTTTATTGATGCATTCAATCACGTGCGCTTGACAAGTCCTTACAAGTTAGTGGTTGCTATGGCGATCGATATGAAAAACAACACAAAATGTTTGGTATTCTAACAACTTCCCCCTCAGCTTCTTATTTACATGTCTTCTCCTATACCTACCTACCTAAATCCCGACTTATCTCCTCATTTGTTGTGCCGACTGCTGACCCGATTTTCGCAGAACCTTCTTACCGTCTTCTATGTTAACTTCCCCTGCACACACGGTCTTTTTACGAATACAATTTACGAAAGCCTTTCCATATTCGGAGTTTACTGCCATAAGCCTGATGCTGACAAATCAATGCAATTTCTTATCACATAGCGCTATCACATCTGATTTTCTTCCAGCTAAAGTTTAAATAAAGCCAAGACTACACAAAATATAAACATTGCTTGTATGGATACAAAATATTATTTCCGTTTGGCAAGACCTCACGAACTAAGGGTGGCCATTACATTACGAACTATTTGGTCATCCTAGCTTACACGGCTGCCTACACATTCACGCACCTAACTCTCAACGTGCCTCTCTTTAGTCAAGCTAATTGCTGATTTGTTTCCCACAAAATCTCCCAAACGTCTACTAAATAATCCTTTTCTGTAATTTACAACTTACAAGATTGTTCGCCTTTATGCTTAGTGCTAATAAATCGAAGCAGCTTCTGCACTCTATTAGGGCCTTCTGATTTACAAATTTTCCAACTGATAGCTTAAATAAAGCCCGAGTTCAACGAAAGGCGTCATTGTTGAAATCACTTTATCTATTCAAGCCTGTCCGGAACGGAAATTCTAGGTGAATTGAATCAGGCAACGTTCCTATCCCTTCCGCATAAAACATCAGTCCCTTTGGTTTGGCTGTAGTCATGGCAACACAGGCAGGTTAGATGATCAAATTACCTGAAATTTTGTGTAACAATTTGAGCAATAAACACAATAATTCAATGTTGCTTTTATTTGATGAATTGAGCTTCTCAAACAGGTCCATTCACCAAGCTGTATTGTTCGCCTGCATTAGAATCAGAGCTAGCCTTTTTTAACTTGCTCGGTAAAATATGGACAAGTGCATTGACCACTGCCATGGTTGGACAGAAGAAGCTTTCGGAAATCAGGGGCAGTCGTCTGGCTCTAGTTATTTACTTCTGGTATGTGATTATGTTGCACTTAAAGGTGTTATCAAGGGCATATTTAATGTATGGGCAACAACTCAATGCCATTTCTGGTGCATATTATGCTTTACATGCAAATGTCTGCCTGTTGACAAATGCAACTTTTTATGCTCCATTAAATCTCAGTTGAAACCCCAGGTCACTCTTCTCTCATAACTTATTGTTCTCTTCCACGACGATGCATTAATTTATAGTCTAAGAGAAACATTTGCACATACTTTTTCCAACAAATACTGCCTTTTATTTCGACTCAAGTGGCTTTTAGCCAAGTATATTTTTTAAAAGACTGAGGGTCTATGTCCGGGTGATTTGAGGTCATGTAGTCAAACGAAGCATAAATCGTCAGATGAGCATCATGACCACTCTCCTTGCCAAACTCAACAGAGCGATGACAATTTGCTTACTATGATGCTTTGTTGAAAGCTTAACCTGGAGCATATATGTTCCATTCACTGACCGATCTTTTGTTTGTAGTCAGCGGTTGCCTCCATCTAAAATGTTGATAGTGAGCTAGACTCATTGCAAATAAGACTCGCAGCTTTAGAACGAATGGTATCACTTCGCAACTCGCTCACTCTTGTCATGGGCGACTAGCTTAAAAATGATTTGAGCCGCCTTTTCGTTCTTGATGAAATCCTCCCCCAACTAGTAAGTAGCACAGAACAAGTAGTCACAAATATTGTGGGAGTTATATGTCTCCATGGGATTGGAATTCTTTGGGCATGCTTTAAAGCCTGTTACATTATTCTCCTCACAGTTATGTTACTAGAAACCGAGTTAAAGTATGTCAACCTATTAAATGATAGAATGATAATTTCACTTCGCCAATTTTTCACCTGTTTTGATGTCAACAACTGATCTACTATAAGCCTCCACCGATACGTGATATTCTGCTGTAAAAGTGCCTGAAACATCGTCAAATGGTATCTTTAGTATTTTCACTAAGTATTCAAATCTTTTTATCTTGAATTGTTCTAAGTTTATCTACCATCCACGTTTACCTAATTATCTTTTGCATTTCCGCACCTACGCCAATTACATCCATGTTCAAAGTAAAGATAATTTATCGACAAATCAAAGTGTGCACCACCAATTATACAAGCAATCTAGGGCATGGTCACACTTGGCATCTTGTTCCACCGAGCCGGAAGAACTATCGATAAATATATGCATTCTCTCCTCTCTCTTTGAGGTACACAGTTCGGGTCTACCAAGAAGGTGAAGAATCGGTGAGTGAACTGATCCTACCAGCGGCCTACTGGAGCTTCGGCATCTTCGGAAGCTACTCGTGCACAGCAGAGAATCGATTGGGCAAAGCCACCGGCTACGTTCGACTGAAGCTGGCCACTCACCCTCATTGTCCAAACGTCACTGCTTGCACGGTGGGTTAAAGCGCTGACAACTGCGAGAAGGGAAAGTGGTCGAACATACATACAGGCTCCATTTGGTCACACTTTTAGAGAGGACAGAATCAGAATGAAGCCTTGAGTAGCGAATCGCCACAGAAATGACTCGAGTCAATTGGATGGTATTTTAGTCTGGGACGGATGCAGTGCAGTTTGAAGACTGCACGTGTGTTCATTTACGCTAATAATTGCCACAAAAACGAGACCTCTTGCTGATATTTAATTTGGTGGATAGTTAATAAACTGACACAGAGCAGAGTATGTAATCAAAATTGGCCCAAGTTAATATACGTATCTGCAGACAAAGGTAAGGGTAAATTAGGAAACACAAGATCTCGTGTAAAAGGTGAGTAACTGCACCAACCATCACATATTTACGCTTAAGTTGCTGCATGTTGCAGCCGTAATTCGATATCGTTGGGGGTTTGCTTATGTCCTCCCAAGTATTCCATTAATTGTGCCCTTATTGACACCAGTTTTCAAGCTTATGTGAAAGTAATCCTAGAATGGGATGCGTAATGGCACCAAGAAGGTTCCCAGTCACATTCCATTTGTGGATTTGCATAATAAGTTAAACATCAACTTTTACCAATCTGTTCAGCGAAATCCCTACTAGCGCGACCCCTTGTTTAAGAGGGTCTAATCTGTGGTTCGTTGAAAAAACACGAAGTTAGTGGTGTACTGAATCACTCTCCTACCCAGAAAATGAGGTTTGATTGCAAACTGCCCCATGGAAAGTGTATTGCCGATGCAATGCGATTGTCGACCTGAGGAAGTTAACTCGAAATTTGTTTCCATAGCAACCGTACCATTGGAAAAATGTTAAATATCGAGGTCATGAATGCGTGGTGGTGTGGGACTCTAGTCAATTAGGAGCCTCCGAATATAGTGTAATCACAACTTCAACTTCCGCGTTTTTCCTAATTAATTGTTATCATAAGGTGATTCCCTATCATAGTTTTATCTTCATCTTCTGCAAGCCGTTTGAAGTGTTTTTCAGAGAGACCTTATTCTATGTTACTAACTCTCGTTTGGGTGATTTATCTACAAGCTGCCTAAATTTGGTCGTGGAGTTAGTACTTGGAACGGTACACTTGGTAACCCTAAGAAGGAGCAAAATTAATCTATGCACTCTGCATAATGGTCGATGATCTGTTCGTTTCTCCACGTTCGCCAGATTTTAAATGCACTTTTGTTAAAGGGATGAAATTCGCTTCATTCGGGTACATTAAGTGGTTCACTGGTGCATCACTACTGAATAACTGTGTTACATAGCGAATGAGACGTCTATAGCAGTCTTGTAGGGATTTGACTTGCCCATGCGATGCTCTTGTTAGATGGTGTACTATCCATAACTTTATTTAAAAGTTTTGGCTCATAGTACCATGGACCTGAATATGTGGCTGACTAAACAAAAGCTCTTACAGTTATTCTGAAAACAAGCTTAAATACCTTGTTGTTTTGGCCCAGCTTAGTAAAAAATTTTGGTATTGAATGCTTTACGTGGCTTTATACCGAGTGAACCCAGTCCCACTATTATTTCACTCCAAAAGTTAGGGTTGGACAGGGGTACACTCAAAACGAAAATATGGTGGACGCACCTTCTTCATAAAATGCCTCCAACATGCAGGCAATTCTAAGAATTAACTTGCCGAGTACAATTGGTGAGGTAGAATACATTAATGGAGTTATGAAGTGCGCTATCCAACGGCTGATTTGCCACGGTGGCGTGAATTGCACCTCTGGTCTCATTTACAGAGGTACTTACCATGCACACGAGGTCGTTTTGGAGAACTTCGCCTGCCATGCCGTCACGTAAATTGAGCATGCAAAGCGCATGAAAGTCATTGCCATGAACGTAGCCTGTGCCCTTAAAAGCCAGGGACAAACCGTCCACGGCTTTACCGGCTAGGTTTTGTTGCAGCCAGTGGGTGGAAAGATAGCTTGCTGGCTGTTAGTTTTATTGCTGAAACGAAGTTGACCGTATGCAAATTTCCCTTTGATTGGGCCGTCAGAGACATGCTGCAAGTGTGCATGCGGGAGAGGTGGTATAGAAAACTCCTGGATAATAAGTTAGACTGAAAGGAATTGTGCAATGACAGATCACTTTCATTAGTCATTTGCATAATTACATTCAATTCCATTCTCTTTATTACGCCTCCTAATTACTCATCAATTAATCTCGTTTGCTTCATAATTACTGCTTTGCATGTGCTGTTGGTACTTTGGATGGAGGAAGGCATAATCCAATCTTGCAGTTTGCTTCTTTATGACTAACCTTGAGGACTTTAGTAACGCTACCTCGTTAATTGCTACTGCCGTAGATAGCCCTCCTGGAGCATGTTCGACTGTTAGTAATAAAACTGTCTTTATGTGACTTAGTTTCTGCCAGTATTTTTTGATCACACAAAACAATTCCACTTATTTGCATGTAAAAATACAAAAAGGTGGTAATGCGATTGTACTGTCAGTTGATTTCATTAAGATCGTTAAGAGTTGGACTTCTGGACTTGAGCAACGTTGTTTGTGGCTGCCTTCCTTAGATAGAAAAATAAGGCGATATACCGTACTTTGCAGGCACTCATAAACACCTACCAAAGAAGTAGTGACGATGCATACCAGCGCAATCGTAATTTACTGGTACTTCATGCAAAAGTATGCCAGCCAAATAATCCATTCATACTAAAATTACCAATAAGAAGTTAATGCCAAATTAGTAGAACTGCTTTAACAAGTTAAGAAAGAGCTTATTCAGTCGCTTAAAAGTCCTTCCTTTGAGAGAGCCAAACGCTGACATTACATTGAAAAGTCAACCTGAGAACTATTTATTAAATACAGCCAGCCACGCAACGAAAGCTGTCAAATGGTAACATCTTGGCAAGTCAGAGGCTAGGAGCTCGATTTGGTAGGCCGATCATATATTTCTGAATGATAAAGCACCATTACTAAGGTCAAATTTAATTATGAAAGATTTCCGTCTTTGGCATCAAATTATTACTTCACGCTACTTCATGTGACCAGAATGAGCGGTATTCTGGTGTTTTACAAAAGTATCCTCGCCCTTTGCTCGTGGTGATTTTGTGTTTCCAAGGTAAATCTTAGCAGCCGTTCAGACCTTCATCTAAAAATGGCAAACGATGGGATCACATATGATGAACGAATAATAGCCACCGTCAGCTAATTCTGGTGTGGTGGGAGTTCTGCAACAGTCGTAATAATTTAAAGTAACAAAGGAGCGTTTGTTATCATCACAGGAAGAGGTTGGAAGTTTGCTGGTGTGGCCTGAATTTCGTGCCACAGGGTGAAATTGTAACTTGTGAGTCTCAAGGCTTCCAGGCAGTTGTATACACAGTTAAAAGGAGAATTGAATAACTACAAGTGTAAGCGCATAGTTGAAACACATTTGATAGTATTTTTGTCCATTAAAGAGCATCTGTGATTTTTTCACTCCACATTTTAACTGAAATTGTTGCTGAAATGTATTTAAAACTCCCATTAAATAACTCAAGTTTCTCGTTCGCCTTTCGATTTTTGAAAAAATGCAGAAAGGTTTGAATTTGGCATGGCTCCGGATTGTTAGCAGTTGACTGTTGGCTTGTTTGTCGCCTTACGTAAAAATACCACAATTCCGAACAACCTGTGAACCTTTTAGTTGAATGCTACAAACTTTTTTATAATTCGACCGTTTGAATGTTGCCGAAAGTACTTTCTATTCTGATAATGCCTGGAATATTGTAAGTGAGCATGTAAGCCTAAAATAGGTGCTTTTGCATCATTGTAGTATTGTTTAGCAGAGATGAGACAAAATTTATTTCATCCGGCATGGAAGGAATGTTTTTTCAACATATCAAGAAATACGAAAAACAGCATTCTCGATGCAATATCTTGCAAGATGATTCACATACTCATCAGATATGCCCTAATTGCGACATCGTTCTTTTTGCTACGGCGAAGGCAGTGGTTAGATTACTGATTCAGTTTACTTGCTGATATTCAAGAGGAGTGGGTTTAAAGGCCTTGAAAACTCGATCAAGCGCAGTAAACTTCGACATTACCTATGGGTTTAAATTGCAAGGCAAATATATTATGACCACCAGAAGGTGCGGTATTTGCGAGAATGTTGAAGACAATCCACAATCTGTGGCAATTCTTAACAAAAAACGAAATCAAGTTGGGAATGCTCAAGGCATAGATTTCATGCATGACAGCTCATAGCGATGCATTGGAAGCATTCCTAGTGACTGTAGCAGTCACTGAGGTGGCGGTGGCATTCTTGCTCGAATGAACGTTAAGGCCATTTGAATTTTGTGGTGGTTGAATTTAGCTTAATCTCTCTTTAAAGTGAATTAGCCCCAGAACAGGCACACTCTCACTAACTTTCTTCATCAAATTACTGGTGCAAAAATCAGCTGAAAGCAATTAGTTTTGAGCCTTTACACTTGTAAATACAATCACAACCATGTCATTAGCTTTGTCCTACTTTATACGACACCAATTTTCATACCATTCTTTGAAATGGACAGGTGGAAGCTACATTAGTGGAATTGTGTGTCATTCCTCCGAAGGAGACGGGGGGACTACCACTGACGCACTACGAACTGCGCATCCAACCTTCACCAAACGAGCGTTTCCATGGTCCCTTTGCTTATCTACCAGGACGTAGAGTGGTTCGACTGCCGGATCTCACACCAAACCACTTCTACAAATTTGCACTCTCCGCTGTTACGTCTGCGGGTCGTGGACCGAACACGTACATCCAGGTATGTCTTCAAACCAACTTTCTATATGCTTTAATTAAGGCTGATTGGAATGGAGCTAGTATACAAGAATCTACAGAGAAAGTCTCGAAATCTACTTTGCCTAATGACTTTTTGGTGGTCAGTTAAGGCAATTTAGTCAATATACATAATCTGCTATTTGTCTTCATCAATCCATTCTTGATCTTTTTGTCAAAATCGACAGATTACTAACTGCCTCCTACCATTTGTGCTGAGGGAGGCACGATTTTCATTTGCAAGGAAAATTTGAATAATGTTTTACTGCATTCCGCCATCCCTTTCCCTTTTGCCTGTTTTCTGAGTGGCACATGGGCTATTTCATATTTTGCTCAATTTCAACATCGAATATTTTATACTCGTTTGTCAAGTTTTATTTGCTGCCTTTACCAATAGTTTGTTACTTTGCATTCTTTCAAATAGTGTTCCAAATTAACTTTAGTTGCCCAGTTACGCATCGTTTGATGGTGCAGTGCGCTGTCAATAGGATGTACCTTTCGTATGTGCAATTCATTCTAATTGACAGCAACCTTGCTCATGACAACAGCTCTTTGCGGCTGAAGAGGCCACAAATAAATACACTTTTCAAAGAAAATAGGCAAAAATGCCTTGAAAGATTGGGAAGGTGATAGATCGCAGGTAGCAATGGTCTAATCCAGATCTTCCTCATGATTCAGTAAACGAAACCACAAGTGGTGTCAAATTTTGTGTTATTTCAAATAGTAATTCCTTTTGAGAGATTCAGCTTCTGCTTCATTGCATTTGAGGTTATGACCCGGAAAATTGGTGTGCCAAAGTTGAAGTTAATTGCAACGGACTCGGATGTGACCTCCTCGGACTACCTGGTACGGTGGATCCTCGAATCGGACGGCGGCTCTCCAGTTATCATGTATAAAATCAAAATTCGTCCAGTAGCAACATCTTGGGGACCAGGTCAGTTGGTAAATTCTGAGTACACTTGATGTATTACTTCTGCTTTTCCAAATAATATAATCCTCCAAAGTCTGGTAAAATACTAATATTCCACATGCTTGCACCCATGCGATGTGATTAATATGAGCAAGACAGATCAATTCCATAACCTGTTAATGTAAAATGCTCAGGAATATAATTTCATTTGTGGCTTGAGAAGACACCAAACGGTGAATGTTTATTGATTCATTGCATAAAAGTGCAATGTGATGGTAAGTATAGAAGTTATTTCCATCTTTGACATACACCGTTGGCGAGGACATGTCCCCGACTTTCCAATAACAACTGTGCACTGTTCTTTTGTGTTTGCACCACTTTGAGGATTTGAAGTTAGGAATCAATATGTAGAGGTTCTGCTTGTGAGCGTTTGTAGCTGCATTTGTGAGGAATGTATAAGTACCTTTTATTACAGAAACGAGCGCTGTCTCTGTGTAAACAATGATTGCCGAGGAATTTCGCTCACTAATTTGGTGAAATGCTTGATCTTGAAGTATAATTACTGTTCACTGCTGTATGCTTTTGGAGAGTCAGTCATTAAATCACACCTTTCGGGCGTCCTGCCATTATTCCCCAATTGAGGCCGCATTGGAATGTTTCAATTTAGCAATCGATAATAAATCAGAACATCAAATTGAGGAGAGAAACCTATCACCACGTGACTAGCATTCAACATATTGCCAGGCTGTCGCTAAATAAGGCGTTCGATTTAAATGGTTCATTACCTCAAGGACCATATTTGATAACTGTGGAATATCCTAGTTCTGGAATTGTGGAGAGCTTGCAAACTACCTACACCAACTGGTAATTGCAAGGTAGCATTTGAATTGTAAAACAACTACAAGGATTTAATTGACAGAGCAACTTGTCAGCCTGGTTATGATTTCAGGCTTATTTGTAATTTGGCTGACCTTTTCGATGGCGCATAATAGCTTCAATGGCAATTTCTGCCCTGTGCTGGCACCCCTTCAAATAACAAGGATCTCAAAAGCATGTGCTTAAGCTATTCGCAAGATGAGAGATGGGTTGTTGCGGATTTTTGTTCACTGTCACCTTGACTACCGTGGATCAATGAAGCAATAGTTTGACAGGGTGTATTCGAAGGTTTATCATCTCTTCCGATGTGCTAGGTTTCATGAATGGTTGAGCAACCGATCGACTTGGCATCTAACGGATCTGTCAACTGTAAAGGAGTCATATTGGGTGTCCGAAAGTCGTTGGGATGGATAAAAATTTCCCTAACTCTCTATGACTTGTCAGTTTCTCAATGTGCTTCAAAGAATTCCAATTAAAAGAGAAAATGTGAACTACTTTTGAATCGAGCCTTCTGAAAGTGACTGTTAAGCATAAATGCTTAACAAAACATCCTCTTAAATAAATGGTGCCAATCGACTTCTGATCTTTTGTTTAACAATTATTCCTTCTTTAATTTTAGACTGCAAAATTGCAAAGCTAAAAGCATTAATTGGTTGCAATTGACATGCAAATGACTTTGAACCTTAGGAAGAATCTTTACTTGAAGGATTTTACATCAATTTATTAAGATGCAGGTAAACCACTTCCATTCTGCCTAGAAAATTGAATATTTTCCGTCTACCTGATTGGAGGTCTTATGAACACCACCATTAGCCTATTTTGCAAACTTGATGACAATAAAACGCATTTGTCTTCCATCATTCACATCGCTGGTCATCCACTTTGCACTAAGCTAAGTCCCATTTCTTTTGGGAAAAGAGCGAAATTTTATAGCGCCGAAGTTATAGTGCCGCTCGAACTGACATTTCTCACGTCCATTGCTACACATTTAAGGCATACGGTAAGGCCTTGTAGATCCGTCTTATGGGACTGGCACAAAGCAAAGGTCCACCTCAGTCCTCTCGGTGCTAGTAGAGCGGATTTCTTAAAGAGTCCTTCAGCTTGATCCGCGGGAAGCGATCCGTCTCAATTCACCGTCAATTAAATCCTGTAATTAAGATGCCAGCGAGACTCACCCATTTACTGACGTTAGACTTAGATTTCTTGTGCAAATTTCTTCGAATGATGGGGACTGTGTTAGGTTTATCCCCTTCTTTCACACTCATTGCGAATTTTTCAATTGAGTCACTCTTCGCACATTTGTTTATTTTAAGAAGTAGTGCAAGATAAGAAGAGTTTAAAGACTAGATGAGTGATAGATGCAGTTGTTTTTTAGATGGAGTCAAATAATAAGCTGACAAACTCTCTAATATGATGGTCTTAAATGGGATGTGTTCTAGGATACAGCTAGCTGGCAGTTTTGGCTTTTTTAATTGAGACCTGAAGATATTGAAAACATGCAAAAGAGGGGATACAGCTGCCAATAGCGTTTTCCTTCTACATCAGTCTTATCGAGAAAAGCTACCTAAAATAGATTATGATACCTTTCTTTCATCTAGCTTCCACATTTACTAAGCCGCTCCAAAATGCAAATGGTGCAACTGGTTCAGCATCGCGAAATTCTTAAATAACTCTTGATACCCGAAGCGCCATCACTATATACGTGAAGTGGGACTTGGTGGCGTTGGTACGACTCCGTGACACCGGAGTGGTCCCCTACTCGTGTAGTTAAATGCTCCCGTAAACACATAGACATGCGTACTTACAAATCTATCGCTCTACTTCACACTTTCATTCTCCTCACCACAGTACAAAGGCAGATAACACCGCTGGATTCGTGGACTGTCTTCGATGTGCTGTCTCGACACGCTGACAGAAGAACACGGCATGGAGTGGAAGGTATGTACCGAATCAAAAGCCTTCAACCGGGCGCCTCTTACGAGGTCAATCTGGTTGGTCAGAACTCAGTGGGTCAATCAACTCCCTACGTAGTGGTGCTCCAGACCTCAGAGTTGATCGGAACCTCGGGCAGGCTCCTAGGCGAGCCGATAAGCCAGTACCTTCATGGCGATAGTGGCAGACGTGCTGCGCATAATTTGGTTCCATTGGCCGTCCTGTTGATGGGGCAGCACCATTTGCTGCCTTGAAGCAGCGACACCCTTCCACCCACTACTGATACCATGACGGCCAATTCTCATTCTGTGATATATTCTGGCCCTCCTCCATGTGATTAAGCCTTTGTTTTGATGTTGTTGATAGTATTGTGGTAACCGACGCTTGATGCCGCTAACTCCTACCATACCATGCCATTCCATTTTGTATTTGTGTTGTACAACCACACTGTGTTATTGATCGTCACTCTACTTTCCCCTTTTATGAACTAAAAACCTTATTTTGGAAAATAAAAGCTAGCCTATTTTAAAGCCTAGTTCAGTTCTAAACCAGGCCTTGGTTGCCCTGTTACACATTACAGGACTACACTGAATGCCAGTAGTCCTTCTGCTACGAGTTTCTATGGATCCGTCAATTTGCAGCAGGTGTATAAAATTTCATTTTCTTTCAACGGAAATCGGTGTCATTCCTTTCTTTCGGGTTACATACCTCTCACACCGTCGTAGGTTCGCATTTATCCGCGGAAATCTGTCATCTATGTTGGCTAGGCACAGATCTGCGAGTGGGTTGAACTTAAGAGGCATGTAAGGAGGACGAAACAATAAGGTAGTTACCTAAAGCACATAATCACCATAAAACGCATCCGCATACTTCGATATAAAACAGATAATATTCAAGGGCTCCCAACTTTAAGCTGACTTTCCATTAAGCGAAAGCTAATTATTAGGCGAATTTCGTTTACGTTGCGTAAAGAATAATTTAGAGATGGGGACAATTATTGTCACACCCCTACAATCCCTATGCTACTTATCCCCAGCTGTAAGTACACCTCGACATTTCCACTCAAGCATGCTCAATTTTGCTTTCGCCTGCCTATTATAATCAAGAATTTTTCTCAAAAAAACGAAAAGCATCTGAATTTAGCATGTTAGGTTTTCTATAATGGGCAAGTTTTAAACTATTTGTTTTATGCAGACAATCCCATGGCTCCATAATGGTGCATCGTTCGTAAACCATAAAAGACCATGCGATTAAACTGTACTAAGAGAAGATTTTACTTATTCAATGCAAACTTGGAAGTCAAATTTCAACGCGTCCTATCGTATGAACAAAGGGTGCGCGAAAAACTACTTTAGTTTGAGTGCAGCTGACAAAACAGGACTAACATACTTGGTTTTTTGCTTTGCTGTTCTGTAGTGATTTATGTCTCTTTGTCATTACAACCTTCTGACTTTCGTAGTTGCGTCAGCTTTGTGAAATGCACGTAAGAAGGGGAAGGAATAATTCAAAATGAATTATTGCTCTATAAGGAGAGCGTTTCATAAATTATACCTAAAGTTATGTAAAAGTGGAGACATCAGTTAAAACACGTAAGAAAGCGTCATAGGGCAAACATTCTGCAACCAGTCTTACATACTGATCTGCTGTTATGCAACCATCCATCAAATGAATGCCAGCAAATTAATCAACTATTTGTAAAGTAAAGAGGTGCAATTATTCCCACAACTCACGCCTTTAAAAGGTATTGCAAAAAACTAAACCACCAGCCCATTACAATGCTACAGTCCAATCTTGAAGCAGTATTTGAATGCGTTGTTGCGCATTACAAGACTACAGTTCTCATAAGTCAGATCCATTTTCTGCAGGTACATTAACCTCATTTACAACCACCGGAAATTAGCATCCTTTAAGGGCGTCACATACCTATTCCACCGTCGAATGTCTCACCATTCCATCCACGCCAATGCAAATACAAAAACTTTAAATATGTAGAAAGATATTCTACCACCATAACACCATAATATAACACATGTGCATACTGCGACATCACTCTAAATCCCAAGGCTCTCTTTATAGAGCCGATGTTTAACTGACTAAAGGCGAATATTTGGACCTATTTTTACGATAGCTTTATTTGTATGCTTTGCATCAAAATAATTCAAGGAAAAAAATTTTTAAGGTTCAACTATTCCATCAAAAAATATATTTAGTGGAAAAAATCTCACGACACATCTAAGGCACAACCAAAGGTACCATTACTGCACGCCAACAAGTTGTTAAGCATTTATTTGATATTTACCAAAAAATTTAAGAGGAATATAATACGCAAAGATGTCCAAACTTCTCATATAATTTCTGCAAAAAGGATGATTTGACACTCATTTGCGTAGCGCAGCTAGTATTATGGCTCCATGATTGTGTATCGTTCGTAAACCACAAAAGACCATGCGATTAAACTGTACTAAGAGAAGATTTTACTTATTCAATGCAAACTTGGAAACCAAATTTCAACGCGACCTATCGTATGAACAAAGGGTGCGTGAAAAAGACTGTTTGAAAGGAGATGCACCAACTCAAACAGACGAAACTGTGAATAAATGAATGAATGAATGAATGAATGAATGAAATAATGAATGAATGAATGAATGCCATCAGGATTTTGGGAGCAGAGGTATAATTTGTTAAGCCTCGTTCATTTCAGCAGAGGCGAAAACTTCTAGGAAGCTAATTCATGTCTCCAAACAAAGTGGGATGGGGGCGCGTTTCGAGGAGTAAAAACAGCTCGCTTGGTGGCTATTTCTTTAGTGTTTATCCATTGTCGGTGCGAGCAAATCGTTTTGGGAGAGTCTGTTTCCCTTGGTGCGCATTATTTGATTCCTGGCAAAAGACGAGTAATCTGCCCATGTTTGCGGAGGATTGCCCGTTGCCTTTCCGATAATGAGCGCTGTGGTGGGCAGGAAATCGCTGCAAATGAGATCATCGGTAGGAGCTTTTGACATGCAGTCAAATGCTGAACGGATTTGGGTTCGTTGGCAGAACATTATCAGCTCCCGTTGTTCCTCATGTGCACTCATTCCCACTGCTCACCCACATCTTGATCAAGCGCGCTGGGCGTGGACCACGAGGACATGTGTCCTGTCCACCATTGGTGCTGGTAGTGGTACACACTCGGTATTCACTGCACTACATATGGTAACCAAAGCAGGGGCAGACTTTCATGCATTGATGCAACAGTCAGAAATCACGATTCGACTGGTGCATTTCACTGTACCGCCTGTTCTGTTGTAAAATTCTGAAAAGATGCACGCCGTCTAAATTACTGGAACAATTGAATTCCCAGGAAATAACAAGTCATTTCCGCCCACTCATTTGTGCGCATTGTTCTTAAGGTCAGTCTTCAGGAATCAGTGGTGCTATCCCTTCGATGGCCCATAAGATGCACATTTGATGAGATGCAGTCGAAGGAACTCCATTGTCCAGCCAAAATAGCTTATTAGGGCAAAAAGAGGACTCACTGATGCAGCTGATAACTTGGAATTGGAAGTCCTTTTTTCCTGTCTTTTACGCGCATGCCAACCTCAATTTTCTGAGGTCGGAAAAATTATTGAAATTTCACTGAAATATGGGATCATTTGGGAGATAGAGGGCCTCACAATTTGGCTAGAATTAAAAAAACGAATATATTCCTACTGTCAAAATAATTTTAGGCGATCCATTTAGCGAAATTTTTAGTGCGAAAATCATTCCAAATGTCTGGAAGTCTTTGCATTTGCGTTTTCTGTAGAACTCCTTCATAATTGCCTCGAGTATCTGTACAACACTGCATTTCTAATGCCTAAGCTGCAAAAGTTAATGTGTTTCCTCTTCAATGTGACCAGGTGCTTGCTTTAACAACCAGCGAAGTCATCTAGCGGCAAAGGCTTCATTTGACCTATAAGTCCACTTAAGTCCACCTCATGGTTACTTATTTTAGACCCTAATGAAATACCAAAACCTAGTGGAAATGTGCTGAAGTACATCATCGAGGCAGGGCTGAAAGGGAACAGAGTATTGTTGCGCTACCAGGACCTTTGACAAGCAAAGTATAAGGAACACACGCTTCCTTAATGTCGTGGAGCAGAAATTGTGCAATCGCTGTTTATGCAAAACCCGTAATAAGTAACGTGTAGGTGATGATTTGCTATAAACCTTCTTAAGCGTTTGCTTTGAAATGAAACAGTGAGCTCGATTAAAAAGCACATGCCTATTTGATCTGTGAAGTGTAACTACACCAGTGGAATCGCTCGATTCCAGCCCTCTGGAGAATCCCGTATTCGGTATGAAACCTCAAAGTATAAAAATGCAAATTATAGAGTTCTTGTCGTGCAAGTTTAACTAACAACGCGTGTTAGTTGTGGAAAATTGGTCATGCAAAATTCGTTTTATTTTCCTCATTTGAGAGTGGAAAAGTGCTTTACAAATGACAATTTCTAATAGTTTAGCTGAGCCTCTATGCTTAGAGCTTTATATAGCTGGGTGGAAAATTTTGTCTTCTTTACAGATATCTCGTCTGGTGGTTCAAGGTTTCACCGAGAATGATAAGGGTGCGTACACTTGTAGCAGAAAGAGCACCATAGCGGGAGCACCCAGCCCAACTCCTGGCAAAATTGACCTCATCATGCGCCCTCGTCTCCTTGCCGATTTCACCTCTCTATCACGCACCGAGACGGACGAGGTGGTCATGACGGGTCATCGAGTGAGCGTGCCCTTGGAAGAGGGTCTTGAGGGGCGTCTGGTGTGTCGCACAAATCCCACCTTCAACGGGCCCATCCACGTGACCTGGTTCTACCACGGACGCCAGTTGATTGGACCTGCAGCATCAATGTTGGAAGAGATCGATTCGCCCACTACCTCAGACCAGAAGAAGAGGAAGAAGAAGAGTCAGCAAAGACACCATCAGAGTAGGGAGGGAGCTTTGCAGATTGGGGGAAGAGGAGGCGGTTCTTTGAAGAAGCTTCCGGATGCTGTCTTCAGACCGGCTGTGGTGGATCCAGCTGAACTAGGAGTCTCATTGGAAAATAACTCACAGGTGATGTCTCTCGACAAGTCCCTTGTAGAAATTTCGCGAGTTAAAGTAGGGAATGGTGTCACATCCTCAGAAAGTAGCACAATATAGAGTACTGCCTGAAGTTTAAAGAGCGTATCATTTTGAGATGATTTCTATGGTTCATGGCAGCATTTATCACTGCAAGGAGACGTGCGCATCAGTTATTTGGCTAGACTGATCAGATATTCACAAACTCCAGTCATTTTTGTTAGTACACATTCCCTTTCTCAAAGTCCTCGATAACCTTGAGTACTAGACAGCATGATCTAGACGATTTGCAGTGCTTGCCAATGTCTTGAAAGATATAAAAACCTTGAAGTAAAGGGCCATTTTCGTCAGACAGCCCAACATTATCAAACACCACATTGTTCGCAAAGAAAGCAGGAAGCCAGAAAAGTTTGGCTGAATGTTTAGGCAATGACCGATTTTCTTTAATGCGCATGCTAAAATTGACCCATTTCAAGGAGTTAAGTGTTCCTTCAATCGTGAAGCGAGTCAGCTAACTGCTTTGACGGTATGAGGGGATCCGGCAATGGCACACTGTGTGCTGCTAACTGTCTGTGATTTACGCCTGAAGACGGATCAGCAGAGGAATAAGAACCATTTATTGGAGATGGTAAAACTAGTCTGTCGCAATAATCAGGACTTATGCTACCGCAAACTTAGTGAAGCCAATAAGCCGCCATGCAAGTGTTTAGGAGTGAAAATATGTGATTTTGTGACTGGGGTAGAGCATACGCACCCCCTCTTCTCCCTCCAAAATAGTGCACTTAATAAGAGTGTGGTGAGTGCATTAAAAAATCCTAAGCGAAATCAAGAGGTCAGCAAAATTGCTTCGGAAACTTCGATAAATAATTGGCGATTTCTCTTTAAAAACTGTTGAACATTCCACGAATCTGCACATTGTTGGAAAAGTAGTGAATAATTTCCAGTGACAAGGAGGTTGTTTCTCCCTTCAGGCTGCCTGTCTTTTTCAAAACGAAATAGAATTTGCATGTTAAAATTAATTGCCACAAATATTTAGGCTGGTCAGATGTTCCCATGGGGGTGTCTCTATTCAAGTGGCATTTGGACTGTCCCGAAACTGCTTTAATCGTGGAAGTGCAAAACATTTGATTTGAGTAGGAATTATTTGTTTCCATGAGGTTAAAAACGCAACTACACTGCATTTTTTGTTGAAACGCTGTGTGCTTTTGCCAGCTTAGGATTTTTGGGCAAACAAGTGAATTTGTCTTGTGCTAATGTTGCGGAGAGCCCAAAAAGACACAAAATGCGGGCGTGTGAACGTGATCGTTTAAAGATCTTCTTGTTGACCCTGACATCACTGACTATGAAAGTGTCCTAGTGGGGACACCAGTCGTAAGATACCCTCTAGCATTAATAAGGATAATGCTCCGTATTTGCGCACAGACGTAACTGGGGTGAACAATGCTCCTGAAAACAAGCTTAATAGAGTCCTAATTTATCAAACAGGGGACCTCTTGGCAATCGCCATGAGCATTACTTCCTCAAAATCTGTGTGCTTTAAACGATAAAGTAAGGTCTGAAAATAAAAGGCCATAGAGCAAGAGATATGCTCAATGAAGTCCATGTCTCCTTATCAAAGTGGTGACAAGAATCGGATCCTCAATAGCAAAAGCTTTACTTCCCCGATACGTGTAAGAATCCTAATGTAATCGAATTCCGTCAGTTAAATTGAAGAGGAAGGACAATTGCCTTTGTTTCTTCTCCCATCAAGGCACATATGACGAGGGACTACGTAAACTTGCGTGCAGTAGGACATTTCTCCGTACGATTCAGTGATCATGAGAGAGGGAGGCAATCATCACACAAAAGGACATTTCCTTTGCATTCTCCTACTCTCTTGGTGGTTATGCAGTTCTAGAACGTTGAATAAGCTACCATATTACCCTTTGAACACACTGTAGAACGTAGCTGCCAGTACTTAATCATAAAGATATTTATTTATGAGCAGATGAGCAGCCTCAACGGTAGTAGATTAGACCCAAAAATGCCACTTAAATGAAAGGACTGTCCAGTACTTCTGAACTTCAAGTTACCCTTTATTATTCTATTGTCAATAAATTAAATGAAGTAGGTTTCAACACAAGAGTATTGAAAACGAACCAACCTTTTCCTCTCTTGACATCATCATAAGATGGCCAATTAGCTGCTTAGAAAGAGGAAGGACGGGGAATATTGTGTGACTGAAAAGAAAAGTAGAGGGAACATAAAAAAGCAAGAGGATAAACTAGTGTTGGTCCAGTTATCGCCTTCGACATTCCCCAGGGTGGGTGGGTACGTAAAAATATGGAACTTAGAGCGTAGTATTTCTCACTTCGACAGCAGATGAAAGTGTTGAGTGGACCAGCGAATACATCTTACGCAATAAATAAAGTAACGATTTTTTCTTTTGGTCCTCAAATGGGTAGGTGTGGATATTTATGCTTGCATCCCCTTGCTCACTACCCACCTCAACGAGTAATACTTTTGGCGGTGGGCATTAGAAGGTGAGGTGGTTAGATGTACCCTAGTAGGAAAGGGAAGTTTTCACGCTAACATTGGGTGCAGTTTGTGGCAAAGATGCCGGCGAAAGGTATGATTGTATTTCTCGCAATAGACTCGAGCTCCGTCCTGGCTGGAATAGATGGTCAAAAGTGCCAATTACTTGCCGAGAGGATTGTTCTGTTGTTTATCAAAGACGTGAATGTTGGAACCAAGTCTGCTTGAGGGCACAGCTTAATTTACAACAATGAAACTAAAGGAGGACAGAGCACACTGTGTGATAGCTAGACAGTTGCGTTTTAGATCTTGGGTGTCCCCGCAAACTATCGCATCAAGCATATAAGTGCTTTACGAATGCCACTGGCCAGATGTATGACGACGAGAATTTTGGACTTCAGTTTTTGAATTTTCTGCATCGAAACATGCAGATAGGTTCTGACAACGCGATAGGTTTGCGTGCAATGTTATCACTAAATGTTCATGTCCGAACGCTTGTGTCAATCGATGCTAACGGATGCGTTTCACAATAAGTCACTGGATACTAACAAAACGAGGCTTTCGCAGAATCTATAATGCATTACTTAATGATGCATAGTTAATAAAGCCACGAAATATCATTAGCTCTTAGTCCCCTGCTACCAAAAGGAATTAATTTCCACCCATGTTGCTATGGCGGCTAAATTATTGACAAATGGTGGTTGTCTGAATGGATTTTTATCGTAAGTGCTAAGTACCCTTACAATGGCTAACGAATTTTTCCGCTAAAGTCAAAAAACATTTTCGTCATCGAAGAATTCCTCAAAAAAACTTTGATTTTTAAACGCGAAAAGGCTAAAGTAATGGACGCTAGACAGAAAGGCACTGATTTCTATTTATGGTTTTCATTCAGGTCTTAAAATTCACAAAACTGACTCCACGACATGCGGGCATGTACATGTGCAAGGCGGAGGCACTGAATCCTGTTTACCACGCACCTGCGCCAAGTGATCAGATCACTCAAGCCCTTTTCACTCCTCCAAGCGCTGCGTCCACCACGACCTCCTCAGCCGACACCTCCACCTACACTTCCATATTCACCACCACACCGAACCCCTTCGATCCCTCCCTTAACGGCGGCATCAACACCGAATTTCTTATTCAAGTGCAGCCTATACGTCTGATTGTTTTCTCACGCCCTCGAATGCTCCCCGGCAACCCGCGACTAGTTGACACCAACCCATCCACTTCTCCCCCACCGCACAACTCGTGGACAACGCGAGGTCGTTTCAACGATCGTTCGCGTCGGCGCCGAGGCAGCGAAACACCCCAAATTCCTTCGTGGGCCTACGCTAATCGTCCAGTGGCTAGAGAGGGTGGAAAGATGGTTCTGGAGTGTGCAGCACGTGGCAATCCACCCCCCAAATTGGTGTGGTTCAAGGGAGGAGGTGGCAGTAACTTGCCACCTCCAGAGGGTCTTTCCTCCCTTAACGACGTCAATTTTGACGTAGGGATACGCGAGGCATTAAATTATCTCCCACTGACAGAAGCAGTGAAATATTTGGGCACAAAGGTAGCCGAAGATGACCAACTCTCTCCAGCCATCATGGAAGCGCCCGCAAAGAACAATCTGTCCGACGTAAAATCACTAACAGACATGGAGGGTGCAAATTTGACTCCGAAGGAGAGTGACTTCACTGGAACCCGACTGGATCGATTTTCGGTGGTGGCGGGCCTAAGGAAAGATGATACTGGTGTCCCAGTGATTGCAGTCTCGAGACTGGTTGTTGATAATTTGGGCGTGTCTGATGCTACAAGGTATACCTGTCTGGCTCAATTGGATATGGGACCACTTGGAGGACATGGTAATTGGACTGATGTTGGCAGGTTAGTGTAAACCCCTGATCAACCGAAGGGTTGAATTACAAATCGGTTGGGTGGCAGGGTCACTTTCGATTGCATACCTTATGTTGAATCAGATAAGTTACCATAAAATTTTGTCGAATTGCGACACACTTTTGGTACTGAATAAGCACAAACATTTCTTCCTCCGAACCAACTCGTACAAATATGCCTTTTCCAACGTCCCCTCTTGAGATTGAATCCACATTTTAATACATAGGGATGAGATAGAGGTACCAATGACTCCTTCTCAGACACAAGGAGGAATAAGAATGTTTGTCCTAAAGCACAGCTTAAGGTATTTTATTGCATTTCTTATCTAAATGTTTGATAAAGCATGACTACTGGAGTAGCTTGTTACTGGAGGATTGGTGCAGCAATTGCTGCATTCCGATGAAGGCCATACAAAGTCACCTTATGACCATAGGAAATGCAAATGAGAGACGATCTTGCACAGTAAATTGATCGCTTGACGTGCAGACCATGCAATGTGTCCGAGGCTATTACATCCTTAAATTGTAAATAGGCAGAAAATATTTAGGACAAGAAAATAATTCAGATTTTATGCGATTCGTCCTCCTTTTTAAAGGGAGGCGAAATCGCCAATAACTAGATAATGTTTTACAACTGGTAGGGGATGGTCATCAATGAAGCGGGCTGTCAGTCATTCAAAAAGAGTGGTGTGATTTTAGTTAGTGATAAGTGCTGCATCCCGAGTCCACCAAAACGCCAAGGCACTGTTAGCCCTACGCGTAGGTCTAACGGTATAGCAAGACGAAGGTGCAACCTTTGAAGATTGCAGCGGCCTCGCAGCTAAACACGCAGAGAGACTAATTATTAACTCACTGGAGCAAATTGCATCAGTTTACTTATTTATCGTACCGATCCGTGTTTCATACGTGTGACCATTGTTGCCGAAACCAAAGTACTCTAAACAAAACAAGTTTTAGCCAGACATTGGATTCGCTTTACATTTACAAGGAGGAAAGCAAAAGCTGTTATCTGTTATTTGGAACAAATCAGCAGCAGGACTTATAGCTACACTATATCAACTGCCTTGCATGCTGCCAACTTACAAATTGTTACAAATGACGGGTGAAGTGGTTTAGGAATGGTCCACCTGTAGACAAGAAGTAGCACTGTATCTCCGCTCAACCTCTTCGAGTAGTGTGATGCTTGCTTTCTGCTTGGCAACTTCTTTTACCCTTTTTAAGTCAAACACATAAAGCCAAATTATTTGCCCACTTCAAAATAAAACCAGTGATTTTGGGAGCAAACGAAACCATCTATGCAGGCAATCAACTAGTACGGCGCATTTAAGCAAAGTTATACTAGAGAGCTTTTGGGGAAAAAGAAGGTTCAAACAGGAAGGTGGTGGAGTCTGCTGTTGACTTTCACCCTGAGATTATTCAACCACACCTTCTGCCAACTGGAGTCCAGTTGATTTCAAAGAAGGTGAGCGAAATGAAGAGTTGCTTTGCAAATCGTTCCATGCAGGTCTTTCTAAGGCATAAAAGGTGATTGGACTATGACTTCCCAGAAAATCAAGTCCTTCTGGCTATAAAATCAGTGCAGCATATGTGCTTTATGTAAAAGCTATTAATAGTACACGTTAACCAACCAATCTGTTTACTTTGAATGTGGAGTCTAGACACATAATTAAGAAATTATCATGCTCAGGGAATGTTCACATTCATTTGACGTGCGTATGTGCCAGATTAGCTCTTAGTTCGTCCATGATGTTCCCCTTCGTTTTTATGTAGGAGTCATGGGAATGCCTCATTAACAATTGGATTGCTCTTTGTACAAAACCAAAGAAAAGTAAAAAGTCCTTGAAGGGGAGGATACAACACTTCCAGAAAGGAGTAAATCAGGATGTCGCTTCGATCTCTTCCGCTTTCGTTTGCCCCTCTCTCCCACTCATGGAAACACATGAGCACTTGACGTTTTACTGTCCCACACGTCACTTGAGCAAAGTATGAGGCGTTCCCGCAGCTAACATGACTATCTGAAGCAGACTACAAAGAACAGTACTGTTTTTAATTTTACACACTTATGTGCTAAGTAGATAGGCGGACAAATTGTTTCCGGTGATTTTGCCAAGAAAATAGTGGTGTTGCGTTGAGGAAATAAATATGAATCCACCAACGTGGGCTCCCTTTGTTGTAGATAAGCAGCTTTTGTATCTGCTCCACCTGCTCTTCCCCAAATGCTTCTTCCTTTATGAAAAACCACAGATTTTGAAGTTATTTGCATTGCCATCGTTTTACGCGGGGAAGATGAGTGATTTGTTTGGGCGAAATTTATCCACGATTTAATGTGACATTACTTGGTCAGAACACAGGCACTGATTTGTGGTGGCCAGTCCAGGATCGAGTCTGTTACCACTGCACCATCTCCTAGTTCTGTCTTCTGAGTGTAGTCATGTGCGCACCCAACCGTCTCCGTGAACGAATAAATCTGGTTGAAATGCCGCTAGATAGATAGTGATGACATCAAACTCACTGTTGTAGTTGGGACTTCATGAGGCGGTTAAAACGCACTCAGTCGTAACTGACAGCATTGTCACGCAGGAGTCGGTAAAATTGCAATATTTTTGACCCACTATTTGCGCCAAATTATTTGAACAGACCTCCATCTACATCTTGCATTACCGCTATATCAGCTAAACTGATTACAATCTGGTTCTGACTTTAGTGCTTGCCTGCTTAATGTTGTGAGAAGACATAGCACTAGTACAGAGCAGGTGCTGCCGATGTACAGGAGGACTGAGAGTCTACAACCATGGACCGGAACCTTACCGCCCAGCACAAGTAAAAAACAGAGCTTAGCGTGTTGGCAAATGAAAGAAGTGTTCAACATGCAAGCGGGTAGCAAATGGGTTGAATGGGACCTAACGATAGACACGTGAACTTGGATTTACTTTTGTTGAATTTTTAAGATTGGCACCACTTCTTAACAACAGAAAACTTCATCAGCTGAGACTTGTGGCGAAGTTGACTCCTAGTCGTCAAGGTCACATAAAATGCTTGATTTTCTACTTTTGCATTCTTGAATTCGCAAGGTCGTTAGGTCTCAGGTTTAAACAGCAATCTTAGCACAACTTACTTTCCATTCTTCCATGTTTAAACACGGCTTACTTCGGCTGTCCACACACACCATTTATCTGGCCAATTCGCTGGCATCCCGACGTTACTATCGCCTCTGTGAATTAATTTGGTGGGAACTCATTTTACGATCCTTGATTCTTCTCTTACATTTTCTCTGAAAGTAAAGTGGACTCCGAATTGTTTTCCCACATCGCATGATTAATTTGAGGAACAGAAGTTTGGAGACATGTGGTTTTTGTTAATAAACCATCCTAAATGGCGGCGCAGTTTCACCTCGGAGGCAGCAACCGAGTCCTGGGGACGGTTTTGGTTGGCTAATGGATAGCGTTTTTCCAGAGAAATGGTCAAAGCTTTGCTTGGGTTAAATTAATTTGCCTAAGTCCAAGTGAAGGCTATTTCGTGTCTTTCCGCCTCATCAATACCTACTTCAAGGCTTGACCTATCTGCTGGGTAATTTCATTGTGGGGAGGATTTGATGCGCAAAACTACAGGGATAGGAAACATTCAAACAAAAGTAAACACGAGCAATCAAACGAAACGATTGGGAGCAGATTTCTTTGTTGATGAGATTGGGTGCTCTTTAGCATCCTACGATACGGACGAGCCCAATGTTATGCCAGACCTCTCGGTATGGACATCCAAGTCAATAGGAATGGGAGATAAATTTCCCTTAGTACTGATAAGAAACTTTTCTGATTCCAAAATAATTTCTGATTGTAAATGCAGTGTTTGGTGAACGAGTTGAAACGATTCTGCCTGACGTGAATCCAAGGCATCACTTCATAGTTGGTCTTGATTTCAGAAATCCCTACGCTTCGACAGTGCGATAAAGCGATAGTTAGTGAATTATGAAGAGTACTGACTTTTTTCCTATAAGCTGTGTAAAGTGTTAGAAGTATGTTTGTTAAAGTCTTTAAGAACTCAGAGATCCTTACATGCTTTTGGTTCATTTAGCTTGATTTTGACAAGTCCCGATGATTGCTTGGTGGGTTATTTGAATGAGAGTCCCATGTTCTTACATTGGAGTGACTAGAGGGTACTTAGTTTGCCATTGGGACTTTTTGGCACTTAGGCGTCTACCAATTTTTTGTCTTTGCTTAAAAATCGCAAAATACACGTTTGGAACCGATTGTTTGTAACTAGTATATGTCATGCCCATCTGTATTTGTCGTAAATTGGGGATGTTCAGCAGATAGAAGCGGCTTGAGGACTGATGTTATTTGCTTCCTCAAAAATTTAAAGGATAACCACGAAACCATCAAGAAGGCGCACATTCTGCGAAACTCTACTATACCAAATAGGTCCCTAGATTTGCCTAAAATTAAATGCCAGTCTCTCAACTCTGGGGCTAGTTCAAATAGAGCTTCCATTATTTCGCTTCAGGGACAGTTTTGCTTAATGCTTTGAAAGCCTTGACATCAGATGTCCCAAAACCTTTGGCCATCAATACACCGGTGCTATCAAGTCCAGTATAACAGCAAAATCTACCTATAGTCTACAAAACGAGGCATAAACAATTTTCTTTTAGTAATGCAATTTAATGGAAACCATAAACCTTTTGACAATGGATAACGTTGAAAATCATCTACATGAAAATATTTCTCCTGTATTTTACCTAGAATGAATATCCTTTGCAGAATTTTTCACATGAACTGAAGGCATTTGGGTGTTAGAATTCCAGACATGGAATGCAGCTGAATTATTTGAAAAAGCAGCTAAAATAAAGTGCTCGTACAGAGAACCTTCTTTGAGGAAGAAATGTGGAATGCTATCCTTCGTAATTAACACGCACCCATCAGCATAGAAAAGCACCAATACGAATCCTGGATCCCACTAGCCGATAAAATCCCTGTCTTGACATTCTTTTAACTTTGCTAATGTAAAATGGAAAAATTCATGCTTATTCCCTTTGATTTGACCTACCTTACTAATCTTTTATTAAACTGCCTTACTTAAAACACAAAAGCCCTTGGCAGAACAAATTAGAATTTTTAAAACTGTTTTAGTACTGGCCCGAATCGTGCAAATTCGGCTAAATTTAAAATGTTTAATAAGTGCTTAAATTTCATCTTTCGACTGACATTCACATTCTAGTTTATGGTCTAGGCATGCTCTTTAACTTTGACCAACTCCTTTTTGGCGAAATTCCTAGTGGGATCACCTACTCGAAACAATTAATTCAGTTTTGTTGGGAGCATGCATAACTTTATTCAAAAAGTAAGGATCCTTTCAGTATAAGACATTTTGCGCCTAGTTTTAGTTTTCTGTCAGATTTGTTGGCATTTTATATGCCAGTTTAACTTTTCGGTTGGATACTTTTACAGCTATTAAATGCTTAATCTGTGCTTCTTGGGATTTTTATTCCAAAAAATGTTCGGAGCACATTTCTTTGCTCTATGGGTGAATCACAGCGGTCGCCACTGCAAAAGGAAGGAGTGGTTTTTTGCCAGTACGCGTTTTAAAATCAGTGAAAAAATCCGGGTTTTCTTTTTGTGACAGCGCTACACTCACTATCCCGTCCATAGCTGCAATTGCAAGACATGAGCAATTAAACGCAATGCCGGAAATCAACTGACATTCTATGGTTCTTGCAAACACAGTGCTTAAAGTGAATGAAAGCTCAAATCCACATATGTGTGAGTTCATATCCACCGTTATATCTTACTTTACAAAGTTGATGGCGCTAAGTGTTGAATTGATTTACCTGAACCTTGAGGATTTCTTAGTGCGCTTGCATAGATGCTTTCCCTAGAGCTTAGAATAACTCTCCATAAAGTGTATTATTAGAAAGAAACACCGAAGTTTGAGGTTACCTTTTACCATTTTGGTGAGAATCTACGGTCAGTTTCTTTTAAAAATCACAGAAATATCAGATCACCTTGGTTTTGTAAATTAGTGCCTACGACACCCCTAGGTTTCAGGAGCAAAATCCTGTAAAAGCTCCAACATTTCTTTTTCAAAGAGTCCGAACTGACTGCGTGTTGGCACACTTGGGATCCTGCAATAACATTTTCACTTTGGTTTTCTACGTCCAAATCTCATTTAAGTGGATTCAAGAACATTATCCTTCAATAGATGCCACTTAACGCATCCACTAGATCCCGTCAGAAGAGCTAGCAGATGAGATCATTGTGCTTACAATGCCACATGCCATCGGTTTGCATGGAGCTGGCTTTGGGATGATTTACTCATATTAAGCACACGGACGAACCGTGCTCCCCAGTGGGTCCATATCTCCAGGGTGAGCATTTTAATTGAAAATACAAAGTTGGTTACATAAATCAAAAAGCTTGACCAAGTCCCTAAATTATGCGGCAAAATTGAGTTATTTTAATGGTAAAAGTCGGATGCATAAATGAAAACAAAATTTTATTGAAGCTGTAAGAATCAATTTAGTGCCTTAATGATCTGTGCTAGCGGTAGGGCACCTTTATTTGTGGATAACTTCGGTCATTTTGGACTAATTTTAAACTATTTACCCATTGGAATTCTTCTTTTTTGTTGCACTCAGAATAAAACGCCTAATTTAACATCTTCACTACTTCACCGATACTCACCCCTCAAACTACTTACTTGGTTTCCATCTTTCTCCATTTCTACTGGCTTTTGACTTATCAATTCATATTTTAACTTACTTACCCTTAGCTTTGGTGTAATCAACAATAAGACATCAGGCTGAGAAGACCGTTTCTGGGTATACACACCCAAGAGCGCATATTTAATCCAAGGGAGCTAAGGAGGCACAAATGATTAATGATTCTTTATTTTTTCAACTTTGAAACAACTAAAAAACCGTTTTAAATGAATTACCAATTTCTTCTTTGGAAGGAATTGTAAAGGTAAGCGGTTGAGTGAAAAATAACCATGTAATTTTACTGTAGCAGCAGTGAACTGCAAATCATAGCAAAGTTTATCCTTCCATTTATTTCGGGGTTTCTTTCTATTTGTTTAGCTAGGTTGCTAGCAAAGAATTAATTGTCCGTCAACTGCTCGATGATTGACTTTGATTACTACCAGCATTTTGTTTCAAATTTGGACGCAAGCAATGGTATAGGTAAAACTAACGGTTAAAATGAATAAAGGACTTGAATTAAGTGAGTAACCGCCATTATTTTTGATAGGTTGTTAAAGTATGCAGGCATCGTCCTTCATAATCCGAAAGTCTGGAGCTTCGTGATTTTATGACTGTTTTATTACGAGATCAGAATGAGTAAACAAACTTTATCACTTGTGATTGTTAATTCCACGTTAGGTAAATCATAAACAAATAAGACTTGTACCAAGGTTTGACATTCAAATATTCCTTATTGTTTAACGACTTTGGTGCTGGAAAAGATGTAATAATATTACTACAATAAAAGGTCACTAATGAGCAGGTTCGAGTGGCTACTGGCTACCAACTAGTTGAGATTTAGTGGCATACCAAAGTGCCCGCGCAAACAAAGCGAAGAGTTAAACAAACAATCAAAGCATTACACGACTCAACTCTTCCATTGTGAGCGTCGTCCGTGACCTTCTCCTTTATCGAACTGCCCGTCAGATCTTTGGCCGGGAGACAACTATGACTTCTGCGATGCTCAAAGTGAAGACAGTTGGATTGCCCATGCTCTCTCACCTCCTAAGGTAGTACCGCTCCTGAAGGAGGGCGCGACCACGAGGACAACAGGAGGAAATGTAAAAGGTGGATGGGAAGTGATGTATGGACTGGCACGCAAACTGTTAAGGCTAGAATATAGATCGTTAGGTTAGTCATCTCCACAGTGGACATGAACTGGTTCGGTTATCCGCGAACGCGTTGATTCCGTGTTGGCAGGCATGGTTATTAAAGCTGACGGGTAAGTGACCGAAGTTTGTCTGGAAGATGGAGAATAGGTCAATAGAAGCGCAGAAAGAGAGAGGCGAGCTTTGGAGTATCATCAGGGTAACTGAAAGTGGGGAAATGGAATCCGTCTCACAGTTAAATGCACAGAAACGCAACTATCTTTTATCCAAGATGTCTTTATTTATTAAAATTTAAGCGTCGAAGCAAGCATAAAACTCTAATTCTGTAACTCGGAAAACACATTTTAGATGGTTTGCCAAAGCACTTATGAAAGCTTTAAGCATAAGTTCTCTATGGCAGCAGTTGCAAAACGACAAACTGCAAGTCCATCGTAGCTAGAATTGTCATGCTGTTTTACTCAATGACTGCATAAAAGGGGGATATTAGCATTGCGAATAATTCCGTGCGGGAATGTATGCAGGTGTGTGCATTTATTTCCCTTTAGATTGTCCTTTTGTGATCGCTGTCCAACCGGCTTTAAACCAATTTCAAATGCGTAAATTAATGCCTTGAAAGCAAATTTAGTGATTGTTTTTGTTTTATTTTGACAAGTCGCCAAGGCTGAGCCTTTGAGAGGTAAAAAAGGAAGTTGGATGGCTAGGACTTAAAATGTGTTCCATATTTTGAGTAAATGGACTTATTGTCAAACAGCTGAAAAGTTGAAAATAAGCATTAGTTGCATGATTAGAACTCTACAGTCTGCTTCCTATAAGATGGGCAATGACTTATTACCTTTGTGCCAATGATAAGTCCAACAAATTTCCCTTCTATCAAGCAAAAATTACCACATCAATCAGTAATTTTTGGTCAGAATCGCAGCTAAACTTTTAATATTCTGTCTTTCGTAACCCACATCTTTTCAAAGTCGAAAGCAGTCAGAATATTGGGCTTGGAAATGTATAGGCACAGTATACAAGGAGGTGAGTGACTACTGACATGGTTTGAAGGACATGCGACTGCGGAAGTGTAGACGTGTAGCCTTAAGACACCACGTAGCCTCAATAAAGCGCTCAAACAAAGTACCACAAAACCACACTTCCATTTTGGCGTCATCCACGACGTGATCCAACTCAACATTATCAGTGCTGTAAGAACACTCAAAAATCAACCGCGTTAGTCATTGAATTTAGAAGACATTTGACTGCGAAACGAAATATGTAAATATTCATCGCCCATTGTAAGATCATTAGTCCGAAGGAGTCATTTAGTAACTGGTGATATTTAAAATAATTTCTTGATGACTAGATTTCTCGTCTGTTTCGCCCGCCATCTTGCCATGCCCACTTATGTTTACTTACTTGACATCCGTAACGAAGTCAGCAAATTATTCTCGGCTGCTGTAGTTACAATCGCTAACAGCATTCCTGTGGAACACAGTACCTGAGGAGTTGCTGAAGGGGCCGTCATTTTTAATCCTTTTTGGAGGACGTTATAGATTCTCCCATCTTTGGCAAATCTCCACCACCTACCTAGTGAGGATTTAGCATTCTTCAATAGAAATCTGAGTAGTTGCCCTTTATAGAAGAGTTCGCAATCAGCTGCAACAAATACAGTTCCCTGAGTTTCTCCTGCATTCAGAAAATATTGTGACACAAGGACGGTAAGTGTTCCAGGGATAGTGCCACCCCACGGAATCCCCTCGTATGCAAGGTGAAAATGAATTCGACAGCCAAATTACCGCACAGCCTTTGTTAAACTAAGTGAAGCATTGGAGAGGATGACTAACTTTTACTTCTTTACCTGTATTCAAAATGTTTCCTGAGGCAATTATAAACCAATGAACTATTTGTCCATAAAATTGGGAAGATGGATTTCCTTCCCTCTTTGCTTTTTATTTTATCAAAAACAAATCTGTGTGCATTCACTTTGCCGGGAACCAACACGAGCTGACACCACGGTTTTAGTCAGATAAAACACCTAGTCAGCATAGCTAGTCATGTTTCGGTTACGGAATGTATTCATTAATGGCCTCAGGAGTATTTTCACTTATGAAGGGATTAGGGCTTCGCCTTGTGCGCAATTTATCAGGCATGCACGTGACAGGACTTGAGCGGGAGCGCATTTGGGGATTTTGAGCACAAAATGAGATGAGCATTTCGCACTACCAAATTGATAGACGAATGAGGAAGGGGTCCAGAATGAGTGTGCACATGGCTGAATGATCGTGATTCTGCTCTCTTTAACAGCCGTTTACAGAAAGTGCACGAGTTTACAAAGAAAAGGTTTCGTCCTTATAGAATGCCACATCTCAAGTACATAAGAGAAATCATATTAATAGAGCATAAACATTACAGTGCTTGCTTTTCTGTTTGCACACATGTAAGTTGATAAAACGGGAGTGCATTTTATTGTTAAAGCATAAGTGCTTTCTAAGCAACATGATTAAATTGAGCTTCTACTAACTTATTAAATGGGTTTAAATGTATGAAGGAAAATACTGTTAAAACCTATTTGCCTTGCCAATGAATTGTGTGTTTACAAATCATTGAAACCCAAAAAAATGATTTCATTTAACCCCTTTTGCAAGCAAATAAGCTTGTGGGACCAAGGTATTGGTAAAGTGTGTTTTAGTATCTGTTGGACTTGTGATTTTTACGACTGATATTACAAAAGCAGATTACAATGAGTCATTTAGAGGCGTTACGCATACAACCCATTTTCTTGGCGTTTCGTTCTTTTACCGTACACTTCTCATTGATTGGGGTGTTGTTAATCTCTCATACCCATAAACTACAGTTCCTATTCTGTAAAATAAAGTTCAGGCCTTATCACACCCTAACCCTAACCCTAACCCCGGGAGGAGGCTGGCATTGGTTGTTGATATTTGCAATATATCCTCTACATGATTTGTAGATTGGATAGGGAACTACTTGGTCTCTTACGTGCATAAATTTGGGATGTGCGATCCATCAGTTGGCAAGCAGTCTCAACTAGGTGCATTTTTTAACTTATGTGAAAGGAGTAACAATAACTAATTATTCTATGTGATCGTTTTACATCTGTCTTTGGTGCATATGGCATCCATTCACCTAACTTTCTACACAAATTTACCAATTGACCGAGATTTATGTTACAACAAAATCCCATTCTGATTACGTTAACTATTTTTACGGCGACATGAAATTACTTTTAGCGAAGAACGATACGTCTTTCTAAGTGTGATCTCGTAATAAGTCATGCGTAAAATCAAACCATTTCTGCTCCGCAGGTTTTTCAACCACGCACTCCACAAAGAAAACAGCCAAAAAATCACAAATCGCGCTCTCCTAACTTTATGTGCCAAGTAAATCTAATTTAATAAAAAGCTTACCAAGGAATTGATACATACCTCTGTTTTAATGCTGATATGGTTGCAAACAATTACGGCCGTTTGGCAAGTCCTTGCAAATTACAAGTGTTCATTGCAGCGACCTATGCCAAAAAAACTACATGGATTCCATTGTCAATTGAAGACTTCTCTACTTGTATATCCGCTTACGTAACACCGAACTTGCTTCCCCGTTTGTCGTTCTGACCTCTTACTTAGTCTAGAATCATGCATTTGCAGAAGCTGTCTTTTATGAATGCATTTTACAAAATCTTTCCCACTTTGTAGTTCAGTATTTTGTGCCTATTACTGAAAACACGTTAACGCTAACTGGCTGGCTATTTTCTACCTGAATCGCAATTACTGAATTTACTTTATCCATTTGTTTCCACCTGGTACGGACACTCAGAGCGATTTTAATCAGACTAAGCTTCCATTCCCTTTCTCCTAAAACTGCTGCCCCGATAGTGGGGTTGTAGTCATGACAACACAGGCAGTTAAGGCGAGTTAAGCAACAAATTTGATAAATTAACGTTACTTCTCTTTAATAAAGCGATCAAATTGCCGGCTTCCATCTCATAAGAGCCCATTCACCTAGTTGTGCCGTTTGTTTGTGCTGAGACTAAAACTAAATGCTTTTAATTATTTCAGATACTACTTAAAAATGTGAGTGCCTTATGGCGTTTCATGGGCCTATAAGGCAAGGGCCATGGTAGCTTAAAAAATTCAAATAAAGCTGGCAAAAATAGAGGCACAGCAAAAGTGAATGAGATCTCCGCCTCCGTATTTTTTAAGTAGTATAAAGAGCATAAGACTATTGGGGCTTTTCGTTAATTGGCCAATTTATCCTAAACTGTCTGATGACACTCAACTGTTCCGGGTATTGTCTCCCACACATAGTCGCAGAAGTACTTTTTGGGTTTCAAAATTTGTTGCACCTACATTTACCGGACTCAATTTCTAATTGGAGATCATTCACAAACAAAGTATCGCATGGGTCATTTATCGTGCAAGCGCAATTTTATGCTTAACTACACTTGATACCTCTCCTCCACCGAATTGGCTGAACTATCGATAAATACATGCATTCTGCCTCCTTCCTCCTTGAAGGCGCAGAGTTTGAGTCTACCAAGAGATTGAAGAATCAGTGAGTGAAATGATCCTGCTAGTAGCTTATTGAAGTTTTGACATCTTCAAAAATTACCTGTGCACGGCAGAGAATCGACTGGTCAAAGCCCCTGGCTACATTTGACTGAAATCGGTCATTCATCCACATTGTCTAAACGTCACTGATTGTACGGTATAGTAAACCGCTGATACTTGTAAGAAACGAAACTGGACAGGCATAAGTACAAGCTCCGTTTAGTTACACTTTTAGAGTGGACAGGAATTGACCGACGCGCTTAGCCGTAGAATTAAAAAAAATCAGCAAATTGTCAGAAAATTAATTCAAACATTTTGATATGTTCAATCTAAAACGGTTGATGGATGGGATGAAAGGACTACGTGAGTATTCATGCACCCTGATAATTACTACAAAAGTGAGGCCTTCTGCTCGTCTTCCATTTGGTTGACAGTGTATAAACTGCGAACCACCCTCAGAAGCCAAGGCCAACCCATCTACGGCAAAAGTATTTTAAAGAGGTAGCTCTTCAATACTAAGCTACTCAATGAAGGGTTAAGGAAGAGTTTGTTGAGTGATTCGAAATCTTCTCTTCGAAAGACAGGTAAATGTTCCCTCTGGATTGAAGAATCAAGTGGAGAACGATCAAATAAATCCGGCTAGCCACTCAACGAAAAATAATATACGTTAACACCACATTTCACATTCTCAAGACTTGACTAAATAGGATACCGTTTCTATTTTACACGTTAAAGCGCCATGTTAAGAGCTTTGCCCATGGCGACTTTGCATTTCATTCAGTTCTATACATTATTTCCTGCATAGAGAAGATTCGCAGCAATTTTTAGGACTTCCATCCCAAAATGAGAAGTAATAGAGTCACATTTAAGTAGGAAACATGCCCGCCGCCAGCTATACTGGTTGTAGTTGAAGTAATGGAACAGGAAATTTAACTATCTCAGGGAAAACACGACCTGTAGGACCTAAAGTATTCACATGAAGGGACGCACAGTTAAACGGAAAAATGAGTTTTGCTATTTGACATGGAAAAATGATGTGGTATTTTTGGCAATTTAAAGGGTAGTCAGATTTTTTGACACCATGTCATAAGTGATAATATGTCCCTTAAATAGTGCAAGATTCTGGCTCATTTTTCTGTTTTTTAAAGACGTATGTAGCGTCCCGAGGCTCCCCTTAAGGTAAAAGAAGGTGTAGTACTAGGGCAGAATATATATATTCCGGGAACAGAGGACTTGGGGGCTGTTGGCACGGCCCGGAGGCCGACCAACCGGCTAGAACAAGATGCCCACCCAAGTGACCTAAACCGGTAGTTCGAACAAACAAAGTATTACAACGTAAAATATCAACTTTCAAAATTTGGCGTGATTCTGGTTCGTCGGTGGCAAACTAGTAGCTATTTCACCGTTTTTCGTAAGTACCGTATTTCCGGATCACTTTTACACCCTTTAATAAGATAAAGTTTGAATTTTTATTTCATGTTTTCACCAGTTATTTTCAAATTCATTTAAATTACTAAATGAATTCAAATATCTGCATATTTTGTACTTGACTGCATATTAAACTGCTTTCAGGCTATCTGCTAATTTAAACACACTGAGCAAAATTTAAGCCCTTCAATCTAAAAAACAGTTTGTGTGTGTGATATTGACAAAGACCACATCAAACTTTTAGGTCACAGAAGTACGTAAAATGGTTATGCAAATGTCCGAAAACTTCCCCCTTCCTCAACCCACTCTGATTTGGACCTAACCACCAAAGCAGAGAAAGGAAGGGTCTTATACCAATCCATGTTTCAGCATCTTCAAATAGCACTTGAATTCGGTTTACTTTTAAGAAATGCACCACCTGTAATGCTTTGTAGCAAATAAATGATCTACTACTTTTAAACCCAAATTTTTTGCACATATTCTGCAAAACCTGTCAAATTATTCAAGATTCTTTACTATTATCTATTTATTGTCCAAATTAATCATACTTTTGCAGGTTTGTCAGCTTCATGGCAGTTGGAACATTAACAATCTCCCCATTCCGATGCACTGTAAGCGGGAAGACCAAAAATTTATAATTAAAGTTGCCACGATGGTTGCAGAACCACCATGTTTACGCTAAACCCTTCACCCATTAAGATATTTTGATCAATTTGAGGTTGTTACAAACACTGAGGAATCATACTTTAAAGTAATGAGAAATAAAAGCGCTTTGCATGCTGTAAATCAATGCAAACAGTTCCTGTAAATAGTTATGCAATCGCAAACGTGACTCTTTTGATCGATAAATCTAAGATTATTTGGAAATTCCTCTTTGTCTTCTTACCAATAAGCTAGAGGTCCTTTCGAGACCGTCTCGAGTTTCAACAATGAAATAGATCTGCTCCCATCGAAGTGGTCCAATGGCAGACCAAGTAAAATTGTAATGATTTCTTTCGTTACGGCGGTATTTTTAATGCAATTGAGTGAGGCGTAGGCTGCTGGCATAAACGGGTTTAAAACGTCAGGTGTCCGCTGCCCGAATCTAGGTTCATTTGTGAAAATGAAAAGACCAGTCTAGATTACGATTAACCTTTGATTGTCACTCACCAATTTTCTATCAAAAAGTTAAAACTTTTGGAAAATGATTAGAATATAGTCAGTTTTGTAAAACTGTTTACAGAATTCCCGTTTTAAACAGACAACGTAGTATCTTGCTTAAAAGTTTTCTAGATGCTCCAGAGGAGACCCCATTGCGTAAGCAAGAAACCAAAGACTTTGTAGACTGCTAAAGTTTTGCAGCAGAAGACTGCTTTTGCACTAGCAAAGATCTTAGTACGTTTTCTATTTTAAGCAAATGGGGAGGGTTATGCTGAATTTCTGAGCAACTATAAAATCCCAATATAGCAGATTTCACCCACCTAAGCCACTTTGTCACCGTGTACCATTTGAACATTACCGAAAGTATTTTTGACTCCTTAAAATTACTACAATTTACTTAACGACCCTCTATATCTCAAATCTGTGTTTCCACGGCTTTCAACATTGTTAGTAGAGTCAAAGCAAGTTTTATCAGATCCGGTAAAGCAGGTAGGTTTGTTCAGCATAGCAGGAAGTACCTAAATTAACATAGCTGATGCATTATCTTGCAAGGTTATTCACACACTCATTAGATATGCTCAAAATGTAGTATCGTGTTTTTTGATACAGCAAAGCCAGTAGTTGAGGCGCTGGAAAATCCAAAAATTTTCACCGGTGGTTACTTAAAAGATATTGTGTTTTAGATAACAACATGTATCATTTTTATTTTGCTGTGGGATCGTTATAGATAGGCATCCATTCTGTTGCTTTTCTAAACACAAAACAAAATGAAATTGGGCACATTTAAGGTGCAGTTTTCGTGCATAGCAACTCAAGGTGATGCGTGGAAAATACTTCTATTTACTGCGGCAGTTACTAAGGCGGCGGAAAGGACTGTGCTGATTAACTTAAATCCAGTTTCCCTCTCGAAACAAACTCGATCCCAAAAATCAGCAATCGCTTACCTTCCCCCCAATTTATTGATGGCCAAACGGTTGCAAATGGTCAATTTTTAAGATACTCCGCCTTCAAAGGCAAGCATTAATGTACCACAGTCTGCTTTTTGCTTATTTTAAAATTAACATTTTCGACATTGTTTAGAATAGACAGACGGAAGCTCCATTAGTTAAATTTGCGCGTCTTTCCAATGGAGACAGTAGGGACTAACACTGACGCTTTACGAACTGCGTATTCGCTTATCTGCCGGGATTTCAAGCCGAACCACTTCAACCAAACTTACTCTGCCCGCTGTTAGGTCTACGGATTGTGGACCGAATAAGTTCAGCCAGATTTGCCCTTTAGCTAGCCTTTCCATGTGATTTAATAAAGGTTGACTGGACAAGGCAAATTGCTTACACATATCCTTTTTTTCTCATCGTCGTCACTTCAATCTTGGTCTTTTTGGCCAACCAATCTGACCGCCAGATAATTCCTAATAATTGTTCCAGGGAAGAGGGCACTTCCATTTTTTGAAGAAATTTTGGGAAAGGTATATTTATCGATGAAATATTTTTGCTGCCCTCTACCATCCGCTTTCCTTGTAATTATTGTCTAATTGAAAATTTGGTTGTTTTCTAACTTACTTTGGTTTACTGTAAAATTTCTTACTTTTGTCTGCCAAATTTTATTTTTGAAATCTATCAAAAGGTTATTGCTTTGCAACCTCTCAAAAATTGCTCCAAATGCATTTTAGTTTCTTCCATTTACACCCTTTGATTCTGAACTGCAATGTCGACGGGGTACACACTTCTCATTTTGCAACGCTTTGCGGCTGTAAACGAACTTGCTCACGGTAGCAGTCAATGTTTTAGTAAGTGATGCATCCGGAGGTATTTCTTTAACCAGTGACCAAGAGAAGAAGGTAAACGTTATTTTAAGAAATGATTCATAACTTTTTTTGGTTAGATGGTAGCGATGATAGATAGGAAGTGTCCCTAGTTTGCTTCAAATAACCCTCGTGAATAAGAGTAGCCAACAATGCCACAAACGTTTTGCATTTTTAGAATTAGGCTTTTTAAGTGAATCGGTTTCGCTTAGCTATTTTTGAGGTCATTACTCGAAAAATTGGTGTGTCAAAATTGAAGTCGATTGCAAAGTACTTGGATATGACTTCCTGGGATTATTTGGTAGGATGGGTCCCGAACCGGACTGTGGGTCTCCAGTCATCGTATACAAGATCAAAATTCGCCTAGCAGACACTTTATGGGGCCAGATTAGTTTAGGACTTCCAATTATACTTGACGACCTATTTCTGCCTTTCCGAATGACAGATTCTTGCAATGGGGGTAAAGTGTGAATACCTTGCATTTGTGTACCCAAGAAAAGTGGTTTCAGATTAACAGGGTGGATGATTTTCACAGACTATCCATGAGCATTACTTCGGAACATATTTCCATGCGCTATATGGGCAATGTTTATTAATTCATAGCGCATAAGGCAGTTAGAAGGATTTCAATCAGTCTTTTGCCACAGTAAACTAAAATGCTTTTTTGCGTAAAAGCACAATGTCACTGCAAACGTAAGGTTATTCGCGCGTTAGACACGCGCCATTGGTGAATGCATGTCTCCGGTTTCTTGAAACAGCTTCTTACGATTCTTCGCTGCTCCGATTTCTTCAGCGATTTAAAGGACGTGTTAAGCAGTAGAGGCTGCATTTGCGATCTAGCTTTAAGGTTTTAAACTATTGACAGATAATTGTAGTTCCTTTTGTGAGTTAAATACAGGTTTCTTCTCTTTAAAAGAATGTGAACAATGGTGTGGATAACGACTGCTTAGTAATTCTATTTACTAATTTCGCGATGCGTTTGTTCTAGAAGTAAAAATTACTGCCTACTGTCTGATGATAATTGGAGTGGCAATTAATGAACTACGACCTTTGGGATTAAGTATGATGATGTTGATGATGCATCAAAATATTTTCTGCTTTTCAATGAACTGCAAATAAGGACCGAAAAGGTGGTTGTTTGATTTTTACGGACAACGATATGAAGAAGGTAGCCACTAATTATTAGCACATCATTTGCCTTTCACGAATTCACCGCTGCCCAAACGAGAAATTTTAAATGGATCGGCTAAAACTAGGCATACTTTCTTAATGACTCACTTCCCCACAGGCTTGACTCGTGTCAGATAGTTACAGCCTATTCGAAAGTCCTGAACATTTGGATGGCTTGTGAATGACGCTAAAGGTAGTAAATCTGACAGACCTGCTAACTGTGAAGAAGTCATATTTAATGCCTAAAAACCGGCAGGTATGATGACAATTTATTTAACTTTATTGGGGGTGTGAGCTTCTCAGAGTGAACTGACATCTTTGTACTAAGTACACAGAGAATGCAGAGTTCCTAAAAACTGCCTTTCCAAAATGACCCCTTAGTTAGGATTTTCGAAGGAAAGTTACATGAAATTGGATATCTCAGGTGACTTCTGCTCTTTTGTTGGAGATTCAATCCTCTTTGAATTTATTATGCAAATTTGCAACACTAAAAATCTTCCCAGATTGTATTGGCCGTAAAAATGAATTAAGAACTGCAGGTGTAGCGGGAATATTACGCAACATTCTTTACTGTAAAGCAGTGGTCTTATATCTACGACTAGGGAGTTCTCGACTCCTAAGAGGAAGCGCGTGCGTCCGCGACCAAATTACAATTGTCCTCCCGCCTCTGACCTACAAAGCACATTTAAATACCACAATTATTGCAGTAGGAATAAATTCTTCAAGTCAAAGACATTGCAACACCTTATTGAAATGCTAATAAAACTTCCCTAATCGTGTTGAGAAATTGAAGCTGAAACCCTGACAACGGCGCACTTGGTTGACTTTTGATTGGTGCCCTACTACAGGTTTGGAGGTCATGTGGGCGTTGTCATGCTCCATTTTAGCAATCGGGATGTAAATGAAATGCGTTCTTCATCTATCATCTTTATCGCTAGTCATTTTTGGTAATGATTCCCATTTATTTAGAGTTGGCTTTTATAAATTATTAGTATAATTGATGGCGATGATGATTGTGACTTTGGCACTCCCATTTTGAGATTGTGGAAGTTAATGTCCGCAATAAACATAGCTGTGTACTATAGATGGCGCAACTGATAAGCTGATGAATAAAACCTCAATCTTGATGATGATATTGGGTGGGTTATTGTCAAAGCAACAATGTGGTGTCAGTTTAGCCTATTCAAACTAAACTGAAGGCACTCTATGACACACAAATCAGGAGATGTAATGTCATCGAAGTTCAACTGCTAAGTCGCTTTGGTAAAGAAAAGTTGCTTAAAATGACCTGTCACTGGGCAGTAGATACTTTTCTTGTGTCTATTATTGACACCTCCCTAAACATCGCAGATCAGATTTGCTATTGATGTGAAGAGGGACTTAGTGGCGTTGGTACGACTCCGTGACACCGGGGTGGTCCCCCTACTCGTGTAGTTAAATGCTCCCGTAAACACATAGACATGCGCACTTACAAATCTATCGCTCTACTTCACACTTTCATTCTCCTCACCACAGTACAAAGGCAGATAACACCGCTGGATTCGCGGACGGTCTTCGATGTGCTGTCTCGAGACGCTGACAGAAGAACACGGCAACCGGGCACCTCTTACGAGGTCAATCTGGTTGGTCAGAACTCAGTGGGTCAATCAACTCCCTACGTAGTGGTGCTCCAGACCTCAGAGTTGATCGGAACCTCGGGCAGGCTCCTAGGCGAGTCGATAAGCCAGTACCTTCATGGCGATAGTGGCAGACGTGCTGCGCATAATTTGGTTCCATTGGCCGTCCTGTTGATGGGGCAGCACCATTTGCTGCCTTGAAGCAGCGACACCCTTCCACCCACTACTGATACCATGACGGCCAATTCTCATTCTGTGATATATTCTGGCCCTCCTCCATGTGATTAGGCCTTTGTTTTGATGTTGTTGATAGTATTGTGGTAACCGACGCTTGATGCCGCTAACTTCTACCATACCATGTTATTCCCTTTTAAAGCTGTATCACTACACTGTGTTATTAGCTGTCACTTTCTCTTTCCCACTTCTGAATTGGCAAACAGTATCTCGAGGAAAGTCAAGTGCAGCCTAATCCTGTTTCATGTGCTGGGAGAGAGTTTAATTTTATTCGGAGAAACAATAGATTTACACACAGTGCATAACCGCAATTTCACCAACTTCACCTATTCAAATAATTCATAGTAGATCTGTCAGCATATTTGGAAAACAAATAAGATACTTGATTTCCATAAGTAAAAATCAAAAAATAGTTGTAGCGTCCTGAAAATTCCTTTAAGTTGAAAGAAGGCATAGTACTAGGACAGAATACACATATTCTGAAAACAGAGATTGGGAGCTGCTGACATGGCCTGGAGGCCAGCCAATCGGCTAGCACAACACGGCCAACCAAGTGCCCGAAAACGGCGGTCAAAACAAAGTACTACAACAGTTGGTGCGCTCAGATTACTACACAAACATTTTGAATAATCGATGGAAAAATTGCAGAAGATTGGGATTATCTTCTTATACGTAATGAGGTTATGATGACGCTCGGAAATACAGTCCACGAAGACTTAATCGTGCCCTCATTCGAACTCATAATAGCGCTTTCAACGCATCAGAGTAACACTTTGGTTTTGTTAAATAACAGCGTAGTAATTTGATAGATTGTCCAGATGCGCCTATTACGACTTCGGAAATGCCTCAGGATGCAGTAATCATGTTGTTTAAATGCTATTTGTAGCGTCCCGAGGCTCCCCTTAAGGTAAAAGAAGGCGCAGTACTAGGGCAGAATATATATATTCCGGGAACAGAGGACTTGGGGGCTGTTGGCACGGCCCGGAGGCCGACCAACCGGCTAGAACAAGATGGCCACCCAAGTGACCTAAACCGGTAGTTCGAACAAACAAAGTATTACACTATTTGTAAGCAAGAAAAGGGAGGACAATTTTAACCTCGTCGTGGGCGCACGTGCTTCCTCCAAGGAGTCAGGGGCTCTCTAGCCGTAGATACATGTCCACCATTCTTGTCCGACTGATTTGCAATAAAGATGTCTCGTAACACTCTGCCTTCTAATAACAGGGCAGGAAAAAAGGGAAGAAGAGGAAAGGGAAGATTCCTTTACACAGGGCACTATAACTGAGACTTCAAAGTAAAACACGGTAGTCATATGTAATACTTTGTTTGTTCGAACTACCGGTTTCGGTCACTTGGGTGGCCATATTGTACTGAGTCGGTTGGCCGGCCTTTGGGCCGTGCCAACAGCCCCCAAGCCCTCTGTTTCCAGAAAATATATTCTGTTCCAGTACTATGCCTTCTTTTACCTTAAAGGGAGTCTTGGGACGCTACACAGAAGACTTGCGAAATATTTAAGGAAAATTGGCTGAAAACAGTCAAGACCTTTAAAGAAAAAACTTGCTTGCATAACAATGCTAGGGTCTGAATAACGAGCCGTATGCAATGCAATTAAGAATAGCTGTACCGTTCAAAATATGTACAAGTACCTTATAGCGATCGAAAAGGGGCACACTTTAGGGGTTTCTTAAAAGATATGAAACGCTAAAACAAGTTGCAAAAATTAAATTGTATTTAGCTAAAGAAGGTGCAATTAATTCATATTTCCATTAAATATAGATGAGAACTCGAAAGAAGACTTGCTCATTATGTTTCCGTGTTTTTGATTGGTCGGCTGAGTGCTTTGTGTTCGTCGTGTACTTGGGATGCTGAGGTTGGTCTCGAGATGTGCCTTAACGAATTTGAAGTCTGCGATAAACGATAATTTGGGACGAGTAGTAACTGGCATACATGCACTAACAGTTGTAGTGTTATGGTATGGCACAGACTTTACCTCCAACAAGTGGAAGCACTAAAAGTAGCGTAATCTCGGCTTCCATCGAGTTTTACTTACGATGCTATCAGTCTTATGGTAAGTCTGCTGCATGGTTCAACGGCTCCCACAGAGAATATGTTAGAGGAGGAGAGGGTTAAATACGAAAATGGGAGGAGTTTTCTAGCACGGTTAATGGGCCAAGATCCGTCAACATTCAATCAGGAGCAAATTGACGAAGCTATTCGTTATCTCTTTCCATCTAGTCTTGAATCAAGGAAGGCCCATCCGAAGCTTAAGGTGACGCTTTATTTCTCCTTTACCATCGCCGTTTAGCCTCCGGAAGAGGTGTATCCGGAGAAAAAAAGTCGGTTCTCCTTTATTTTTGAGCGCAACTTTAGAAATTCAGTTTGACGAAACTGGCAGGCCATTTCATGATCTTTACTACACTGGTAAACCGGCATACTATGAAGTTATGCACGTAGGCAAATTATTTATTTGCGAATTTCCCATGCACATAGAAAGCGGCCGCTCTAATTGAAGAGCTAAATGGCAAATTCGATCGCGGCTACATTGATCGCGATTATGCGGCTTTTAAAAACCTGAGACCTTTGTAAGTGCAGAGGCTTTACGTTTTTTTGCCTAGAGTCGTTGCGGCTAGTGAGTGGTTCACTAAAGACCAGCTAAGTCGGAAGCTGCTAGAACCCGTCTCAGACAACATGGTAACCATACGCTTCATTTGCCATTGATGGCTCTCAGTATGAGGACTGGTTGAGACTGATGAATGCTCTCCTGAGGCATCCGCTAGCCTGGCATGCTGAAAGCTTCATCCATTCCTACCGCGCTTCTGTTCAAGAAGCGGCCTCCAAAGATGTTTTTCCTGAAGTAAGGTCCCGTCATTGAACCATTTTTCTACTATCTTCTACTCTTTCTCCCACAACTATTACTGATTTTCAGCCCCAAGTCGATATCGGAACTAATTTTCGGTACGTTGACACCTACGGCCAGAAGAAACACGCCTTTGTGGAACTAAGAATGATCCACCCAGGTGCTGGAAAATTCATTGTCAATGACAAACAACTCCTTGAATATTTTCCTCTCCTTGGTGACCGTGAGCAAATCATGTTTCCGCTACAGTACACCGGTGAGTTTGGAAACAGGGATCCGTTTCAAGGGAACCAACTTCTGTGATCAACTTGTCGTGATTGTAGATCTTTTCCATACATTTCTCTAATTCTCTGGATGATCTACAGTCTTCCTGTGAACTGAAAAGCTGATGATTTGTTCAGGCTCGTGAGTCTATTGGCACTTCAAAAGTGGCCTCGAAAGTTCCATGTGTGGTTTCCGTCATCCTACATCTCTATTAGCAATTTCACTTTATCGGTTTACTCCAATAGATCAAAGCGGGATAGCTTCCGCTTCTATTGTCAAATGATTTTCTCAAAAGGATTCTAAAGTATTCCTTGAAGATTGCCTGAAGCATCTGTGCGTCTGTTTTTTGTAGAGTGAGATGGATTGAGGTTCAAATTCGCACTATGCCGAACCCTTTTTGAGAATAAAGTCTTGAAATCACAGCCGTATGTTAGCATCAAGACATTATTCTGTGTAACCACTACCTGGCCTAAAGTAAATGAATCGATGCTCTCTTAATCGTTCCCGGTGTTTTGATCACGTATTTACATTGGTAGTCCGTCGTAGTCCGATTATTTAACAAAAGAATAAGTTTCAAAGTCCCTGAATGGTAAACTGTAATGGGGAGCAATGTGGTCAAAGCGTCTCTGTACGCTGCTCAAGCAGAATACTAGTGAATATCCTGCGACAGTTTTCGATTTTCTTTGATCAGAGATGCAAATTTACTATTGTGCACTGGGCTCCCAAAACCAGTGTCCGTAAAATGCTTCTCGTACATCTGATGATCTACTTCCAAGGGGAGTACTTGAATGACCCCCTGTTCTTTCTACAAAGGTATGCTGGGCGCAGTGGACGTGGTGGCACGAGTATTCTCGGACACCGAGACGGGTCACAGTTCAAAAGCTAACGCGCTGCGGTTAGCCTTGGCGCGGGCACTGGCCTGCTTCCTTCCTGGTGACTCTGGTCACAATCGACTGCGCGCGGCGGGCCTGCTGACCCAGGATGACCGTTTCAGCGAACGTAAGAAGCCTGGGCAGAAGAAAGCACGCAAAAAACCCATTTGGTGGGCATTGCATTTTGTCGTCTTACCCTATTTTTTCGTAACAGAATCCAATGTGCTTCTTTTTTACTCATTTTAGGAAGGCACGTTGAATCTGTACCCAGCTGATTGTGGTGCAGCTTTGTTCTTGTAAAAAACAGACATATTTTTAAACAATTTGTTTTTTCCGAATTCTTTTCAAAAAAAAAGAAAAATTTGAAATGCTTTTTGATGTGAGCGCAATTGTGCAAAGTAGATGCCGTCCTAAGTGAGGGTGACAGATTGGTGTCAGGTCTGGATACCGAGACGGGTAGTCAAACATCAAGGTCGTGAGAGGCACTTTAGGGGCGCGTACCGCGCTTGGTAGGGGGTACTGTCGGTGCTTCCTTCAGCCTATGCTAAATGCGATCCTGTCAAGGGGGTTGCCAACTGACTGGAAGAATTTAAGGTGCAGGAGCTAATCTTCCACCCTCCATCGCGAGTTCAGACACCGATGAAGCGATCAAGAACATCACGAGACGTCCTCGTAGACTATTGTTCACTCACTACGCGCTTCCCCCCACTTATATATGCTCGCAAAGGTGGACAGTAATCACTCATTGAACTTGGATGATCACCCAAGTTGACAGAGACAATGAGTTTAGAGATCACTCCAAATGAGGCGGCTAAGTCAGTGCTGTCACCCGGGCAGCTGTGCATTAGGCTAATAAACTTCGGTCTAGGTCGATTCAATGGCACAGAATGCAACACTTCCTAGTGAGAGTTGGATCAGCGCCGAGTGAGCCCCAACCCCTAACTAGCTGGGTGGTGAAACCACCTAAGCTCAACCTCGCACCAATCAAACAGAACATCATTCGCCTCCTTGACGATCATTCTCATCCTCGTTTGTTAAACCCCAGATAAACCTCGACAGTTGACAATCACTGCGACTTATTAGCTGCCAGAGCTTATCTTAATTAGGCTTATTTGCCGTTTACGCGTAATCACAAAGCTGCAAGATACGAGATAATCGGATGCACATCTGGGCGAACCTCCCAAGCACTCGACACAAAAGAACCCCACTATGAGCAAACTAGTTTGAGAGCGTTTCCAAGTCCCCACTCTCGCCCTCCGAAACCGACATGATTCAGTAATAACCGCCGAAAGGTGGCGTGTAAAAGATCAAAACATCAAGGGTTCCCACTTGTTCTAAGCACGCTGCCACACTCGAAACAACTCAGTGGGAGAAGCCTTAACGCGGAGCCCCAACGAAAGGGTCTAAGTCTCAATCGCTTTAAGCACTCTCTACCAAAAAATACACCCAAGACCGGTTCCCAAATTTGCTCAACCGACAGCCCACACCCGTGACGAGTAACGTCAGATTTTGAACAAAGAAACGAAGTAGAACATCGAATCGCTCTGTTAGCAATCTTACCCATGGCAATAGTAACAATAGCAACCACTCGCCATAACACAAGACATCCTAACAAATTCCTGGCGTTTAAAGACCCCAAAAGAAGGAATGACTCGAATTAAGAAGCATACCAACTGCAGCAATCAATTGTCTATATCCTGCCACCCTTAAGCAAAATTCTTGAATTTACATAACAAGCCAACCAACCGACAATGGTGACATTAAGGCGAGACAAAAACCAAAATCCCACTATGAACATATTCAAAAATTCACATGAGCTTAATGACCAGCCCTCTTCACTCTGAGACGACGATCGCGCTCTTCTAGGACGGAGAGACGAATGCCCTTCCCTTTCGGCAGTGAAACCCAAGCCTTGTTGGACTTGCCAATAATGAAGACATTGTTCAAACGGGTGACGAATTGATGACCAGTGTTATCACGGACGTGAACCATCTCCACAGAACCAGGATGGCGCTCCCACTGGGTAATAACGCCAACGCGACCCAAATTGTGACCGCCAGTGATCATGCAGACATTGCCTAATGGAAATCAGGTTAGAGAAGAAATTTTGTCCCACCAGGTTCAAACTTGATGAAACTAAGAACCCTCCCAGTGGTAAGGTCGATCTGAACAGTATCGTTGACTTTGATTTCGGGGTCGGCGTAACGGATTGTGCGGCCGTCGTGGGTCACAATATACGGAACCTTACCCGGACCAACCAAGACCTTGCGGATTTTGCAAAGCTTGTATTTAGCTTCTTCCGGATGAATGCGATGAATAGCAAAGCGTTTCTTTGTATCGTAGATTAAGCGAAAGTGCTCGTTTGTACGATCAATCGAAATGACATCCATGAACCCAGCAGGATACTTTTTGTCAGTACGAACTCGTCCATCAACCTTCACAAGACGCTGGGCAAGAATCTTCGTGCACTCATCATAAGTAAGAGCGTACTTAAGACGATTTCTCAAAAAAATGGCGAGTGGAAGACACTCTCGAAGTTTGTGTGGACCAGTGCTCGGTCGAGGAGCGAAGTTGCCACCCAACTTGTCGAGCATCCAATGCTTTGGAGCATTTAAGCGCTTCAAATGCTTGCGATTCCCTCTAACCTAAACGGGAAATAGCCATTAGAACACACAGCAACCCAAAAAGAGTAACAAACATCACGCTTACACCCATGACGGCAAACAAGTGGAGCGCGGCTCAACCTAAAGTGACTTAAACAAACAAGTATTGCCAGATTGTGGATAAAAAATACTGCATTGTTAAATAAAGCACAGTAAGTCTCAAGCAAGATTTTCCGCATGCTTGCCTTTTGGTCTGTTTTAAAAATTGTGACGAGGCTTTCTGGGGTGTGATTTAAAAGAAATTTTCCACTCAAAAAATTTATTGTGCAGTTAGTTCAGAATATACATCATAGCGATTGGAAGCATTGTAGACGTCCAGTGCAAGGACGCGCCAATCAAGTGCAAATTGGCGCCAGTGCGATTAGCGTAGTTGGGACTGACCTATTGGGTGCAATTCCAGTAGTGTTTTGTGAGATGTATGTCCCTTGTCATCTTTCCTCCCTCCGCCGTCTCTAGATGCCATCTTCAAACGAAGCATGCGGCAGCTTTTCTCCTGCTATCCTGATGCTGGCTCTAGATGTAATACTTTGTTTGTTCGGACTACCGGTTTAGGTCACTTGGGTGGCCATCTTGTTCTAGCCGGTTGGTCGGCCTCCGGGCCGTGCCAACAGCCCCCAAGCCCTCTGTTTCCGGAATATAGATATTCTGCCCTAGTACTACACCTTCTTTTACCTTAAGGGGAGCCTCGGGACGCTACACTAGACCTAGGAACGAGGCAAAGAGGCACGCACCGCTAACTTTTATTTTCTCATAGAAGGATAGGTTATTATTTTCACTTATGGCTGCAGTGACAAAAACGCCTCCGTAGCAACCTTCTCAGTCTTGAGCGGTCGCTTATACATTTATCCTTTTGCTAGTTCTCTGGTTCCGTGTTGTGATGCATCACCTTCGCCGTTTATTAGGACTGCATAAAAATATTTTATTCTCAGACGTCACCTAGGATAGTTGTCTTAGGATAGAATGCAATAATTTCACCGTGCAATTTTTTTTCTTGTCGATACATTTAACAATATTCAGTGTAAAATTACTGCACTATAATATTACACGACGTCTCCATATCACTTTGTCGAGTGGTTTACAAATCTATCTCATGCCGCTGACATCCTCCAATAACCAAGGCACCTTCAAATCGGATAAAATCACGTGGATAAGGCATCAGATTAACGCCACACCTATTAGAATCGTACCTCAATTCCAGTAAGCTGAGATAAAACGATCATGAATGTCTACATATGAATACCTCTGTTTTGATTATTTTGCGTTATTATTATTCCATTATTATTTTTATCATTGTAATTGCTTCCTTTGTTGTCCAAAACAGCTTTCTCCCCGGCCGCTTTCACAAATCGACTTATTTGCATTTATAAACTCTCTGGTTGTCATAGGTCTTACACCTCTTACCTATCTGTTAATATCCTGCTTTTTTCATGATCAAGAGCACTACAGACTCATACGATTTCACCAGTCACATGGTTGTAATTGCCAATAGCGCCTCTGAGCAGCAAGCATCGCGAATACAGTCTACGGAACTAGTTTAAAGCAGACGCAGCGCCTCTAATGTAATCAGTTGTCGCCGATTTTATTCGATACTTCGTTGGTGATACAATACGAATCTTGAGTGCTGGAATTAAGACTTATAAATGTAAAACAAATAAGGTACATGCATCATCGACATCTCCTCCTATGAGTGGGTTATTTTAACGGGCAACTTTCGTTCGTACTGGTTTTGTCGTGTTGCTGTGTGACGATGTCATACCAGTTCTAAAAGAAATGGTCGATCCGGAACCAGTCATGCTAAGAAAGATGTCTCAGTGTCTCAGCATAATCCTTCCTATGTCGTCTGACAAAGAAGTATTTTATTTTAAGGCAGTGCCCATAGGCAAAATTTAACTGGATGTATTTCGTAGTGGTGCTTTGCTGGGTAAGCCCAACTCTGGTTCACTTGTCTTTACACTTGTTGTCTTCAAGAGACTCGTCATTTCGAGTCCAACACAGTCAATGCTATACAGTAAGCGGGAATTTAGTGCAACCTTTACACACTTTTAATGAAACCTATGCACATAAAAGCTGTGGATGGTTAGGGACTAGGTATACTACTGACCCATTTTCCGCTTTAATCATTGACTTCGACTCAGCTTTGCAATTAATTTTAGTCAAATTTGAAGTCAGTTCCTCAAAAAGTTGCGTCGAAAGCATGCCGACACTAAAGTCACACGCGCTTTGGTTAAACTACGGCGTAGGCTAGATTCGACAATCCTTTTCTCTCCCCTTCCCTCTTTCCTTTTTCAGCGCCCGTAAAGTTTAATCACTCCCATGACCCCAAGAGCGGAGGTTAATTAAAATACTAAATTTGTGGGAAGACTATCCAACACAATTTAGATGAATTATACTTGACAATGTGATATTTCCACTGCCACTTATCTCTGTTAGCTTTGACATATGTGCACTGCAACTATCAGCAATATTCGTCTTAAAGGCAGTCAAGGAGGTATCACCCCTCCCCATGGCGACCCTTTAAAGGAGTAAGTTGAAGAATCGCATAACCAGTCACTGAATCAACAAGGGTACGACAGCGAGCAAGCGACACTTCACCTACCAGATTTTCGGCGTTAACTTTGAAGACAGCCTGACTACGATATTTTTCACAGAGATGCACCTAGTACAATCTATCAGTTCTTGATAAACCAAACGATGACTTCTAGGCTAACCCGTTAATACCCTCAAATAGTAGAAGGAATCACCCACGTTTTAGAACTATTCTTTCTGATTGCCATTGAGGAGATGCGAAACCATTATGCAATAAGGAACAACGTGGGAACCGGATTACTGTAAAATCCCACTTGTTTCCTGCTCCAACCTCACAGAAAGCGCAACATTCATTCAGCTAAAACACCGACCATGGAAAAGATTGTTCCCGATGACAGACCATTCGAACTAAACATTAGTATCATTATTGCGGCGGAGATGCTTACTTTCCTAGGGTGAGCAATGATATGAGCCCCTGGGAACATAATGATAAGCGACGAAGTGCTACCTGAAATTCATACCAAGCAACACCTACACTGGGACCATCACCGCGCTAGTAAGGCTAAGGGAATAGATGTAAACGCTTATCCGTCGAGGATTCTTCGTATGCCCAGAAACACTGGTTATCCGCCTCAGGATCTAAAATCGATTCCACTGCGTCTCATCTTCCCATACTGTGGGAAAAAGTGCTTCCAATAGAGGGTGGATTATCGAAAACCCAAAGCTGCGCTAAGCCGAGCATAAAAGAGCGAAAAAGATTAGCGAAATACCATCTTTGACAAGGCCTTTACACAAAGCCCAGCCACCATGAGTAATTAAATCGGAAAAGGAGGGTAGTTTGCACTCAGTTATCGTTACTCCGAACCCGAATTACTGATTAAATAAACGCACATTGGCATATCCGCATCCCCAGCGACCTCGGGCTACCATACTAGAAGGATGATACCCACTTTACTGTGGTGGAGGTTGTGTTAACACTAAGGCGTCGATGGTTGAGTACCTGAGAACAATAATATTCCTTAAGAGGGACATAAGAAGTAAGAGAGTAAAAAGGCAACTTTGTTATGGAGCACGGAGACTACTGAGAAGCACAGATCATTACTGTTCCAAGAAAGCACTTAGCGAATGTCTGTAATGCAAGCCTCATCTATCTTCTTCCTAATCAGATGGTAGGCACTTTTGTACTTGTTCCATTGTACTGCTAACTTGTCCAACATTTCAGTGGACCCAGGGGAACGGTCGGTCATCGATTTGCTTCCTTCTAGAAGCTTCTGCAATTCAGCTTCAGCGTCATTCAAATCCTTCATGAGTTTCTCGTTCTCAGGTTCCGATTCAATTTTTTTCCAATAACGGTCTCGAGCGGCCTCGTATTCATCGAAAGTGACCAGCTTGAACCAGTGACCACATTTGCAACGAATCGGTAGGCCCCTATAGAGCATCAGGTAGCTGATGTGATGGGATTCTTCATGGCCTTATAAAAAAAAAACATCAAACATTCAGCTCGGAATTCGATATGCAGATTGAAAAAAGATAAAAGATGACCCACAAATACACCCAACGATACGTCTCTCCTGATCAAATGGTATCAGGTTGGGAGCCTCCTTAGTGGTTGGTCCACCACGCCTAACTTTAAACTCATGATAATTTATCTACACGAAACCGAAATCAATTATGCAAAAAAGCATACATCGGCTTCTTCAATTTGCTCCAACAGTTCCTTCTGAATAGTGCTGAGAGTTGAAGACGGTTCACGATCTAGAGGAAGGGCACCTGAAAATAAGGGGAAGAAAACACATACGGGCGTCACCTCGGAGGATTTCGTTCGAAGCTATGAAATTTCGAACTCGAGCATACACACTATCTGGCGGGGGCCGGCAGCTAACGGTATTAAAGGCTCGGGTTCCAAGAGCTTTCTGAATAATCCGCAACGCCATAGAGAACCCGACGAACCGAGGCAGACAAATCACGCACTATGGGGCCCAGCGATGCTTAAGGTGAGCAACGTACGCGCATTTTAATTCGTATTGGGTCAGGAATTAACAGCGCATAAGAATCTAAATAATTCCTGCTTTTTAGGCTGGGGCAAATAGCTACTAACTTTTTTGCTCATGAAAATAGGCCATCCAAAACGTGGAAATTGTGGAAGCAACGTAACTAATAGACGAAATCTTAAATAATAAAAATAAAGTGTAGCGCTCCGAGAATTCACCGGAAGCCAATGAAAGCATAATGTTGGAACGAAATATATGTACATATTCATTCAGCAAGCAGAGGGAACGGGGCTACCGGCATAGATCGAAAGCCAGACCATCCGTCTTGCCATTATGGTTACCCAAGTGACAGAAACCGAGACCAGCAGTCAGAGCAAACAAAGTATTACACAAATACTACACAAGCCCTAAAAAAATGAATGCGGAGCCCACGAGAGTTTTGAGTTCAAAAGAATTTGTTGTTTATCTATTTTATATCTGGGAGAACGCTACAAAATAGATCAAACTATATTGAAACCAACTATTTTGGGTCTATATTGCAATACTTTGTTTGTTCGAACTGTCAGTTTCGGTTATTTAGGTGACCATATTGTACTGGCCGGTTGGCCGGCCTCTGGGCCGTGCCAACAGCTCCCGAGCCCTCTTTTTCCAGAATATGTACACTCTGCCCCAGTACTATGCCTTCTTTTACCCTAAAGGAAGTCTTGGGACGCTACATATGTATCATAAGACCTCATCCCCACAGCTAACAAGGGACCAAAGAGACTGAATGCGCCAAAACGCATATTGCCCCAGGCTGATTTAAAACGGTACTGTAGGAGGACGTGGTAATTGGCCCCATTCTCCCTCGAAAAACTCGAATTTTTCATCTAGCAGGAGGTCTAAACAGCGTCTATCGACTATCGCCTATGAGGCGCATTTAAAGCCGCAAAAGTACTACTCAAGCCATGTGCCATTGCCCAAGACATCAATTTGTGCATTTCTTATCAGTCGAGAAATCATATAGAGCATATAACTGATCACTCGCCTATAACTGAATGTCTTTGTATTGGATTATTTAAAAGCCAACGAAAATTTCTGACGGTACAAAGTTGTGCAGTAAACGCATGATTCACATTGCCTTACAAAAAGTGAGAGCATTAAATTGCTGCCCCCGACTCATGGGCGGAAGCATCTCTGTCTGCGACCTGGTTGAAACTGCCCTCCCGCCTTTCACCTACAAAGAGCATTTAAACAACAAGGTTATTACACATTTTTCTCTAGTATTACGCCTTCTTTGCCTTCGAGGAAGTCTCAGGACAATTTGATGACCTTTTGAGATTTCCATAATATTTAATTATAAGCATGTCAAAATTTAAATGACAAAAGTTATTGATCTACTAGTAGGACACTTTATTAACAACAAGATTTATTTTGTAGTGATTGTACTAAACATATTTAATATCCATGCTTGCAAAAATACGACGCTAAGAAATTAAAGAACATAGACATAGGCAGTTTACATCATTTGGCTAGTTCGAAAAGCGATAAAAAACAATTTAGTTTCCTTACGTATAGCTTAACAAAGTAGGAAGTTCATTTAGAGTCTCAAGTTTCATCGCACGTGACTAGTCTTGTTTCTTTTGATAAACCAAATGCGAATTCTCGCGATAGCGATAAAAAAGCGGCGCAAGCGGTCTATCTTACGGTTGGTTTTGGAATCAGGGTGATGGCAAATCAAGTTGTGGAATATTACCTTACGCTTGGCATGAATACCGAAACTTCATTTTACAAAGTGAAAAGAGGTACGTTTGGGTGGTCTAAGCGTTTTTAAAGCTCAGACTGGGTAATTCGATTCAGGCTCGATGAAACACTTATTGGGAAAAATGTGAGGTTTTTTACAAACTATCCCGTGAGTGGGAAGAATTTTGTTCGTACAACATTCTATGAGGTCTCCATTACACTGCCAAAGCCCTCACTAAAGAAATTGGACCGCTTTGATGACTACTTTGTTCTGGGACCTATACAAGTCAGTGGCGCTTTTCATTTTACCTTCACAACCGATGGCTCCGCATTTACACAAGAGATGAGCGACAACAAGGAGCTAAAAACTACCGGCGGACAGGGCTACTTCGTCGTTGAGAGCCGATTCGCTGTTGGGGACCCCGAGGATCTTGATCGCTTTGCGCAATGGGATCTCGAGGGAGTAATTTTACAGACTTACATTGCTAAAAATCTGGGACCTTTCTCTGAGTGGCGTGACCGTCTTAGAGTTGCATATGAGTGCGGCTACAATATGATTCACTTCACACCTATTCAGGTGAGTTAAGGTGGCTCTTTTTCTGCTCGCATCCATATGTATGGACCCGTTTGATTTGCCAATTTTTTAGGAGCTGGGTATTTCGAATTCGGGCTATTCTCTTAAGGACCAACTTGTAGTTAGCTCGGCCTTTTCGGACCCTTCAGCTATCAAGAAGGTCGGCTGGGAGGATATTGAAGAGCTGGTAAAGGAGATGGAGACCGAGTGGTCGATTCTAAGTATGTGCGATCTGGTGTTGAATCACACCGCAATCAATTCGCCTTGGCTTCATGAGCACCCAGAGTGTGGCTACAATTTGGAGAACTCGCCTCATCTTGTACCCGCTTTCCTCGTTGATCAAGCCATCTGGAGAACCACTTTGCTCTGTGCCGAGGGAAAACTGCTAAACAGGCACATTCCTCCGGAATTTGGAAGCGATGACACTCATGTTGATGCTTTGCGGAGTTACCTCATCGACCAATTTAAGGAACTTAGGCTGCACGAGTTCTATCAGGCAGATATTGATCAGGTTTCTGAGGCGTTTAAAAAGTGGCTCAGTAAGTGCTCAATGTTATTCGATAGATGGTAATCTTTAATTTATTTCTCTACCCATTTTCTTATTGATGTGAGTGAAGCATTCAGGGGTAATCATCCTTGAGGTTTTAGTACAAATCGGACATTGAGATGCTTCAACTAATTATCTAAAATATTGCGTAAAACTCCAGTGTGAACCTCATTGAATGATTTCAAGGGAATGGCGTCAGTTAACCTGATTTCTTTATTTTAAACCGGTTTCTTTGTTATTTCACAACTTTTCTAGCGGGATTTGGATAGATACAGTTTCTGTCCGGTAGGGTGTTGCGATGCCAAGATAAAAGCCTTGTAATCAGAAAGCGACTAGTGCTAAGCGGTTTGGACAGGAGTTTTTCATGTTATCCATAAACTTCAGTTATTATGTTAATACGATTGCTTATAAATAGAATTACATATCCAGTTTTTCTTAACTGCGGTGGTTTTTCCTGTTTTGGTCCTATTCCTGACACTGCTAAGTCAATAATCATTCGCTCTGGAAGAACGAAAATGTCAACCAGCTAGTAAATCCAATCTGCCAGTGATGTGGTTGCCACTCATAAGGTGATTTGCGTCTCCTATTTGAAGTGATTGTTTGCTTTACATCCCTTTACCAGGGCTTTTGAAGAACCTGCCACTACTGTCCCATTGCTTTCTTGTTTTACTGACACTGACTTCCAGTAAATTTGATCAAGAGCTGCTAACTAACCAAAACCTGTAAATCTCAGCTCAAGAGCTTCTTGCATCGATTGTGTTGCTTTGAACCTAAGAAATACATTCGTGAATAGGTGAGAAACTCGGAGCATCACATGTCTTTCGCTGGTAGTGAATGTATTGGGAGTGTCATTTCATCGATACACATAGGCGCTGAAAAGTTCAGGAGGTTGAGTAAGCGCCTTGTCAGAGTACTGTCTACTACCTCTTGACTTCACCGTTAGTTGACCTATCCTCTCGCTCAACAGTCGAGGGCTCCGTCTCGCCGCCGTACGTGGGGTCGGATACCTCACTGACTCTGCGTATAGTGGGACCGCGCGCAGGCCAACGGATGGGGGCGACAGTGGACTTCAGTGTGGCTCGCGAAATCTTCGGTCATGACACACCTGACGTAGCTGCATATAACCTTGGGCTTCGGCTTGCCGACATGAATCGAATTGCTGAGGAGACCATGGTACACAACCTCTTGTGCGCCGCCGACTGTGTTGCTGGCGGCGCCCGCTATCGATTTGTGGACCCTAACGGACCCCTTCTTGGTACCGTCTCAGAGTCAACGCCACTGGTTGACAGGTAAGTTGGCGTCTGCAGAAGTAAAGGCAAGAAATTTCAACATCCCTTCCGTACATTTTTAAGATAGTTTCATTGTATAGTCCTGAATCCCTAATCCTGTTTGCTTTTTTCCTGGACAAACACGCATGGTAAAAGTACTCATTTTCGGTACTTTTGATCAATCTCGAAGGCGATGGAGTAAATGCTGGACAATGGAAAGTTTCCCATGAATAAATGAAAACGAATGTGTGTATAGGGTGAATGGCTTTCCTGGGGAAACAAACGGAAATCCAGTTGATCATGGAGACCCAGGTTAAATCTGGAACCAAATCTTTGCATTTACATAGTTTCTCCTTGAGGAGTTAGTCATTTACCGTACTTTTCAATCGAGATTTTCAAAGCGGAAAATTTTACTTGTTAAGCATGACCAAATTGAGAGGTTTTCATAGTGGTAAAGCCGAGTCAGGCAGTGAACTGGCGATTTCTGTGTTCTTATTAGGTATTTCCTCTGCCCCGAAGAGCATATGCGAACCGCCGAGGAGGCAGAACGGTTAGCAACTGGAGACCGCGCGAAGTACGTAATGGGGTGTAACGGTTGGCTCATCAACAGCTGCAGCATCAAGAACTTTGCTGATGTCGACTCCAACGTTTATCTACGGCGAGAACTCGTGATCTGGGGTGACTCTGTCAAGCTGAGGTAACTTGGAAGCAAAAATTGCTGAGTTTGTCCTACAGAGGACAGTTTTTCAGGTCGCTTATATTGTGGTGTCTGGCAAAACCTATAAAGATGGCGATTTAGAAATCAACGCAATGGGATGTTTTGAAGCATCTACCTCAGGTACTTATGAACCTTTCTGGATGCGAGAGGGCATATTTTCTTTCCAGTATTTCAACTTTAGGGCTCAACTGTTTCAACTTTTTCATTTGGGATGAAACTGTTATTCGAACATGTATCCACCAATAAGCGATAAATTGGGCACTGGTCAAGCAACTAAGTAGGTATAATTTGCTGTCTTTTCGACCTTCTTCCTGAAACAGCTCTGGATGGTTTTTCATTTCGGCCGTATCAGTGGATATGTGGTGAAATTAATATTGCTGTTAGTGTTTTGAACCTTGCTTTTTGGAAGAATGTTAACTACTTGGGGAGAAAAGGGAGACATTTCTTTTTTCTACAATTTAAATCGCTGGAAAGTATTTTCTCGATGTAGTTATTGTAGTAGAAATTTAGGTTGTTAACAACTTTTTTGGGAGCGAAATTACTACATTCCGGAGCATGCATTTGCGCAAAACATTGCGCAAATTTAATATGAGTTAATATTGTTACCTGAAATTTGAAATGCGGAACACCTTTTTTTTTTAAATTGCGTGCTTTTTTACGTCATTTTAAGGCCTTTTTAATGCCAATTTGGTACTGATACATGAAAATTTGTAACAAAACAACAAAGGAATCTAGTGGTGTTTTGTAAACATTGGAAAACGTACTTCTGTGAAATCTGCGATATACTTTAACTTGGAGTACTGACATCGGTTTTTGTCAGGTTTCAAAAGGCGATTTAGTTATTAATTTAGGACACACATGTGTTTTTGAACAAAGTACGCGAGAGTATAGTGTGAAATTTTGCAGTTTTCGCATAATAGTACGTACGGGTAATGCTTATGTATTTGGCAGATTTATTATTTTCCTGCCTTTTAAGTTCCTGACTTTTGGCGTGAATTCCACAATTTTTCCTTTCTACCGTTTCGTGGTTTTTACTTGTGATCGAAAATTGTTATTCCAAACAATGTCTTATTATCATCACTGGTTTCCGCTGCTCTTGAAATGATGCTTCAATTACATCTAAGCTTGCGATCTCTTGTTTTCTATGGTCTTGTATGGTCGCGCTTCCTTTTTGCTTAGTACTAGTTTTCAAAGTGTAGAAAAATCAATTCTTACGACACCATTGGCCAAAGCTGTTAAAATGTGTTGAAGCCAGACTTATTTAAGGGTAGCGTACTTTTTAAAGTAGGTCAATCCGGTCTTTTAGCGGCCTTTTCTTCTGTGATCATTCCCTAAAATTGGGAAAACAATTTCCAAGGTGAACTCTGCTTAACTTAGGCATGACTCCATCCTAGCATCTATTTATAATTTTGCCATTTTTTAAAGAGTATAATGTTATTAATACCCTTGAGCGTGGGTTGATGGTCAACGAATATTATTAAGGTCAAAAATTTGATGGAATAGCGTTAATCGTACGCTTTCCACTTCAGCTTTCCCTGAATACAGTCCTGAGACATCAGGCCTTCACATAGATCAAACTTGGGTTGGGTCTACTCCCCATCTACGTTAAAGTGATATTCTGTGTATTTTGTAGAATAACAAGGAATGAGATGTTTCAGATCTCTAGGGACTTAATGCTAGAACCATCTCAATCTCAGCTCTGGATCGACGGGTAGTACATCTCATTAAAGTCTAAACTAAATCCATTCAATTATTGATAGATCTTATGGCTACATGACTTTGAATCGCTAGCATGCTCGAGTGCACAAGCTTCATCGGCTTTTCTATAAACACTAACTGCTCAAAGTAAACGCTACCTTGTAACTGCTAAAAAGCCTTTGTTGATCTGGCAGAATGACTGTCTGGCTTTTCTATTTATAAATTTCTGCTTCTTAAGATATGGAGATAAACCTGAGGACTGCCCCTATCTGTGGAACCGCATGCTGGAGTATGCTCGTATAACAGCGCGGGTATTCCACGGTGTGCGGTTGGATAACTGTCATAGCACACCCCTTCACGTGGCACAGGCTGTTCTTGACGCCTGCCGAGAGGTGCGGCCCAACATCTACATCATTGGCGAAGTCTTTACTAATGACGAAAAGACTGACAACCTCATTCTCAACAAGTTGGGCATCTGCTCTCTTATCCGTGGTGGGTTGAATATCATAGGGACAAAAATATTGATTTTCGCGTGGCTTTCGTAGAAAGTATGGCGTTTTATGATTCAGAAGGAACCGTTTAGGTTGTTGCTGAAAGTAGGACTAAAATCATTAGCATCTTCATTCGGAAGTAGTCGAATTCCTACTGAAGCATGAGCTATGGCAGTTCCTTCATCAATAGGGTTATTTAATCGGTTTTATCTAATTCTGTTTGGATGTCACAGCATTTTGGTTATTTGAAACAGCTCTAATGTTAGTTTCTTTTTGAAATCCGAATGCTATCTTTTGAAATCTGATCTGAGCTGTTTTATTCATTTTCTGACGTACCAACTATTCGCTGTTTTAAAGCGTAGAAGTGGTTTAAGCCAACTGTCTCTTTACTGGATTTATCTATTTTTTGCTCCTTTTTTGCATAGACTTCGCAGAGTGGGTGGTGTCTCAGGATTAACAATAAGGAGAGAACTTTCAGGCATTTATTCTGGAATCAGCTTCATTCTTAGGAAAACTTACATGGTTAAATCGAATCTCTTTCAGATTCGTATTTTTTGTTTGAAAAGGAATTTTTCGGGTAGATTTATTGGAATAATAAAGGGCGATTTTATTCGCTCAGTGAATACATCCTTGAAATAATCTCTTTTTTTTATGAAACTGATAGAACTAGATCGATAAACCCACCATTCATTTAGGTTCGAATAGATCGTTCGTCATGTGGGTTTCCTCGAAGGGAAGAGGTTATTTTGACTTTCAGCGGGGTGACTTGAAAAAACTTTCTTCCTTGGTCGATTTTCCCCTTCCGACCGGCTGGTTTATGCCTGTTTCTTTGGAAGCCCTAAAAATGCTTAGTGCAACTTGGACATTAACGGTTTTTACTTCTATCGACTTCATCTATCTTTCCCTCTTAAAAGTAATGTAGTGTCATTTAAACAATCCGACCCTTATGGGCCGAAGGTGATTGAGCTAGATAATTCCAGGCTAATGTCGTGATTTTTTAAATCGCATATAGAAGCTCTCTCTGCACACGACTGTCACGACGAGGGCCGACTAGTGCACTACTTTGGGGGACACCATCCTGCCGGCGGCTTTCCCCACGCCGTACTAAAGCGTCGTCTCCTACCTACGGTGGCGCATGCCCTATTCTACGATCAGACACACGACAACCCCGCTCCCGCTGTCAAGCGCACAATCTTCGATCATCTCCCTTCCTCTGCGCTAGTCGCCATGGCGGCCTGTTCCTCGGCCTCGACGCGTGGCTACGATGAGTTAGTGCCTTATCAGATCGATGTAGTCTCAGAGAAGAGATTCTATGCAAAATGGGACGCGGATATAAATGCCTCCACTGGCATGATTCGAGCCAAGGCAGCGCTCAATCGCCTGCATCGGTGGATGGCTGTTAACAACTTCAATGAAACTTTTGTGGATCAGGTAAGATTGTCGAATGTAGGCAAGATTCTGGAAACTTCAAATTGGAAAAGTGCGTGGCTTGTGAAGTCTTCGAAGTCATGGGAACATGCAGGAAAAATTGGACGCAGGTTGGAGAATCTAAGGGAAGGAAACACAAAGATTGCGAAATTCTAGCGCATCCAAGGCCCTTTTTTGATCTGATGTACAATTTTTGGAACATTTAAAATCTGGAAAAAAAGAGGGGAAGCATTAAAGATTATTGATATTGAAATTTACGAAGCTTGACGCTTAGTTTCATCTTGTTATCGCAAGCGGCCTTGAGCGTTTCTTCCCGTCCTAATGTAAGCACTTGCTCGTGTGCACCTGCATTGATTATAATAGTATCAGATAAAATGACTTGGATCAGCTTCTACTAAGTTATGCGTCCATTTTCCCTCTTCCCATAGGTGGATACTAATGTGATCGCCGTGACACGTTTCTCAGCCGATACTGCGGAGTCGGTGGTCATGGTGTCACACTCCTGCTTCTACGATCGCAGTCCACATCCGGCGCATCATCCCTTCCGTAAAATTATGCTCAACGGTCGGGTTCGACGCATCCTCATTGAAGCCCGCACTAAGAATCACTCTTTGGGCAATCCTATGGACGATTTCAAGTGGAACGATTGTGTAGGTCGAGACTTAATTCGTGGAATAGAACGTAACTAAGACTGTCAGTCCTAAGTTGGATTCACAAAAGCGTCGTGCCTGGAATTTTTCGCAAAAAAATGATTCTATCCACCCTATTCAAAGGACAGGGTGATGCAATCGATTTAGACATGGACTCTCCCAGAATAGTAATGACATTATTTCGTCATTAATGCGCGTTCAAGGCTGGTTTTAGCCAAAAATTTGGATAAGGTCAACTCAAAGGCTCAGTAATCATTGTCGATCCAAAGCATTCATTTGGCCTCTTTTGATTTTCAAATTCACAATCACGTGCCGAACAAGCCAATTAAGTAGTTCTAGGGTAGCATCTACTTGAACGGTTTTTATTGATCCTTTATCATTAGTCTAACGTAAACATTTAGCGCTTTGGTAAACACTGCCCTCCGAACGCATGCGGTCATATCTGCACCAACGTGTAACTGCTCATAGCTGTTTCATAACCATTTTTCGAGTGCTTTACAATGGAAATTTATTTCTTTAATTTTCAACTATGTTAACTTGAAGTGTTTATCTAAAAAAGAAGCACCCAACAAATCCTGCTTAATAAATCTAAAAACGGATGCCTTTCGTGGTTCCTGGTAAATAAAACTGCAAAATCTGCCGGCCCAGCATTCGACCCTACGAGGTTGTTGATCGGGTCTACGCTACTGACCAGTGTTGTCCTCTAATCGTCCAACTTTGGCTCATCTGCACTTTCACGCATCTTATTAAGCCATACAAAGTAAACATTAGCCAATTTCTTATTGTTGGGATTTTACGTTATAATTTAGCTGCAAGCTTTGAATATTGGAATCCAATCAATAGTTATTCCCCTTTCAATGTCCATCATGGGGAAGCCTCCCTCTACTGGCAGTACTATTTCAATGGGGATGGATCACTGTAAATGACCCTACTCTGTTAGTGGACAAGAAGACTGGAAAAGTAACTAGAGTTTTAAATTTATTGATTCGATATTTATAAAGGTGATAGTTTCCCAGTTTCCTTGTGTATCCACTTTGAATAAAATGACGGTTTAAACATGGTTTTAACTGATCTGGTACCAAATGTGCATGCTACCTTAAAAGAACTTGAAGAATCAGGCCCACTTTCGTCCCAACTAATCCATTGCTAAGATAGCTCCATTGTGAATGAAACAAATCTGTGCTTACTTCCGTCCTGCAGTACATCAATGGGCTGACTAACATCTCCGTTGAGGTGAAGGAGGATATGGAAGTGTCAAAGAGCAAGATGTTCAAGGTGGTTCATGTCGAGGAGAATGGTGGAACGGATGCCCTGGAATTCTACGATTTTCCACCCGGTTGCATCGTCGCTGTGAGCGTCTGTCTCAACGATGTTCAATCCGAAGCTCTAAGTCGTGTTCGTGGAACTCTTCTGCATCAGGTTTGTCAATTCCTTTCTTAGATATTGTGTGCTCAAAAGATTATCATGTTTTGCTTCAAATTCCTTTCTGTAGAAACATTTAGCCATGCATTGTTTGCATCTTGAAACCTCCTTTTGACAGCTTGCGATATCCAGTGATCACCTAACTTTCAAGTCATCGAGATCTTCCCAGATTTAAAATTTTAGTTGTGTCGCATTAACTCTATTAAAATTAGCTTATTCCCATTTTACTTCCTCACGTTTCATGGAAACTGGAGTCATCGATTCCCATTTATTTGAATATTCACTTTGCTCAACTCACGTGATTCCCAGAGATGAGATGACCGAACTTCTACGGTCGCCTTTTGCTTAGCTCATCATTACCATCCATACTAGTCTCACCTTGAAGCTGCCACGGGAGCTGTTTTCAAGAAATCGGTTACTAAAGCAGTAAATTTACACAAACGCATCATTTTTGCTTTGAACTATTTGTATCAATACCTTTATTCCAAAACCGACTCACACAAGCTGAAATCTCAGCGATGCCAACCAGTAAAAAGGGACATTTATATCCAAAAGTCTTATGCTTAAGAGCTGAGATGTTTAAGTTTGAATGCATTAGCTGACCAAAAGCGAAGCTTTCTCATTACATTATAAAAGCAAGAGAGTTCCAATGTGAAATGTTAGCAGCACGATTCACATTATTAATCTGTCCAGTTCCTATATCATGCTAGCTTGTTTTGAAAAATCACCATTATCACATTTGAAATGTCGTTGTTTACTGCTAATTTACTTTTTTGCGTTGGTTTCGGATTCTTAGAAGGCAACGAATTTCAATACAGACTCAAGCTTGATTACTCTCAGTTTCTTAGGTCGTAGAAAGGTGTTGATTCTTCATGACATTCGTGATTCAATACTGATCTTTATCAAACTGCTCAAATCTTATTCGTTAAAAGCTGCTGCGCTATCGATGCCTACTTGTATTTATGAGTCTTGGCAGATCTAGGGATTCAAAACGGCCGAATTTCGATTCTGACATTTTGGGGCTGCATTCAGTCCGCAAGACTGAATTTGTTGCTTATTCAGAGGTGATGTGTTAGCTAAATGACAGAGATGCCAGATTACTCTTCTAATGCTCTTCCACCTGATTCAGTGGAAAACGGATCTATTTGACTGTTTATCCTCGTTGACCATCGATAAAATGGTAGCGGTAGACGTTTTAGCCTCTACTGGGATCACCGCTAGTCATTATATTATATTTACCTCATATAAGAACTTCCGTTTGTTCAGTCGCCAACAGCAAATCATTTGCAACAAAATCTTGTACCCAAACTATCGTCCATTAATTAGCTCCACGCTTTTTAGCTAGACACTTGGTTTGGTAATGTTTCTGTCCTTTTTTCGTCTTGCTAACCGAGATATACGCACTATTAATGGAGGTTGGTCTTTGATTTCGATGCACACACATATACTTCTCTTAGTTCGGTCGGCGATTGCGCACCCTGGACATACGCAGAGCCTCTCTCCCCACAAACACCGTTGCTATCGCCGATGCCTTACTTCCTCTCTACCCCGACTCCGTGGAGCACGGTCTGATCAAACGACTGATTAGCGAGCTGTCCCTCACTGACATTAACTGGCTCCTCTACCGTTGCGAGCGTGAAGAAAATGTGCCAGGGATCCACCGTACTCCGTACTACGTCCCACGTTACGGTGACCTGGTATTCTGCGGTCTGCAGGGCATTGTTTCGGTGATGCGCAACGTGGCGCAGCACAATGATCTGGGTCACCCAGTGTGCCATCATCTGCGCGAGGGCTTGTGGCTCCTCGACTATCTCTATCAGCGAATCAGCACGCAGGATCCCTCGCGACCCTCAAAGCAATTGGATGCATTGTCGAGGGCGCTGAAGCAACTCTTCCAGCCTATCTATGACCTACCAAAGTACTTGATACCTGCAAACTTGGGCATGCTGGTTGGGTGTCTCTATCAGACTGTCATGGAGGAGGTAAGCTGGCAGAATACTCAGAGCACTTTGAAGGCTCGCAAGAATGCAACAAAAATCTAGAAATTTAACATTAAGCGCTAAAGATTAAAATACATCTTTCACAAGATTTCAGATGTGTTGTGAGGTCTGGTCTAGGAAAATAAGCGTTTGTTAATTAATTGGTTGTTTAAAATATGCTCCTAGGTAAAATTGATTCGATTGAACTTGAGACTGGGATTTTTGCTGCCAATATCTCTGAAGGTGTTACGCTGTTTTGGTACAAAATGGGCTACTTTTACTTGTCCGTTTTAGTTCATTTCCTTTTATTTAGAGAAGGGACGTGCGACATGGGGACTTCGGTAAGAAAATCCAGGGAGTTGCACACATTTGACGCCAGCAGAGAACGGAGACATGCTGATGACACTCTATTTGCAACATTTTTTGTGTTTAAAGTATTTTTCTAACTTATCGGAAAATGATAAACACTTAAGTGCATCTCTGTGTCTCTGTACATTTTTCAGCCTTCGAGAGACACTACAGCCTAGAAATTCACTTCCTATGGCGTTGGTTTCACATAAACGAATGGTCGTATACCTTTTTTAAAACTATTTCATATTTGCCTAATAGTTTTAATAGGAAACGGATTCCAAGTCAAGGGGAGATGGCAAGTCAGGATACTGATCGATGGGGACGCCATCGTGCGACCACTAGCGTGATTTCGGGTGCTGATGTAGTAAAAATGCCCTTGCAGTTCGGTAAACGGAACTTTTCTGCAAAAATGAGTTGACTAATCGCAATTTTTTGGGGAAATTTCCCTCGTCATTAGAGTATTAGTTGGTGATTTTCCTTGTGAGGCTTCTATAGAGGTGATTTAAAAGTAAAATGCAATAATTGTAGACAAGTGAACATGAGGTTTCAGTGCACGACGATGATAGAATTAATTTGACATCTGATTTTATGGAAAAGCAGTATTTGTCACTAAAACAGTTTAAATAGCCTTTGCTTGGGAAGCCTCACGGCTGCTAATGTTATTATGTGCTCACCAGCCTCAATAAATGGATGATTAAGAATTTTAACTGAAGCTCTTTGCATCATTGACCAGTGAAATGATTTTTGCCTCCATTCCTATCAATCAAACACTGTTTATTGGCAGTCCGGACTGTTTTCTGCACTGATTTGATTCCATAGAGAACATCAAATCTATAAATGATGAGATCTTGATTATTTAAAGTGGAGAAGCGAAAGATGCTGGGACGCACCTTTGAAATTGCTATTTACTACAGAGCCAGATGAAGCTCTGCGGTCAAAACGGGGTTAAGGGATTTGCGTTTTAGCTTCCTGCTTGGCTGTCAATAATTTTTGCTGTGAAGGTGTCGCCTATCCTATCAGTGTGAGAATTGCGACCATTCACTAAAATACCCTTCTCCTCACATTTCTTATGTCCGTACCCCAATGTTCTCTACTTTTCCCAAAAAAAACACTACATTGTCTGCTCTGTAGTTGATTCATGAGGAATTCATTTTACGTGTTGCTCCTTTTTAGCACTATGAAATGCCTCCATGAGAGGCACCGAAGGATGTGCTGCGAACCTGGCTATTTCTTTAAAAAATGAATTCACGAATACCATAAATATTGGTGACAGCTTGACTCATCACTTGAAGAGAGGCAATGAAACGTAGAATGTGAAGGGTACACTTTGGGTTTACCCGTTGGCAATGATCATTATTGATATATCATTTTGAATCAGAGGATGGAACAGTTGTAGATTTTCTACTGATCACTACTTTTTTTCTCTACCTTCATAGATAGCCGTGCGCCTGGGTAAGTGGACAGAACTGGGTTCTTCAACAGTGCGAAACCTGGTGACTGCCAGCCTTCAGCTATACGGTAAGGCGCCGAACGTGCGTCTGCCACCAGTGCTGTCAGCGCCTTCGTTGAACGGACGTGACGACGACCCTGATCGCTACATTTCCAGCCTGGCTGCGGGTCTGCCCCACTTTGCCGAGGGCATGTGGCGTAATTGGGGTCGGGATACATTCATTGCTCTGCGCGGATGTCTTATCCTCACTGATCGATTCGAGGTGCGTTGTTCCTCGCATTTTTTAATCATATCCCTGCCAGAGGTAAATAATCATTAGCGTTTCAAGGAACTTGTATTATACTCATCCACCTCAATTTTTTCGCTAGCCAATTCGAGGTTCGTTCATCTTCGAGACGCTCTGGTAATTGGCTAAATCAATATTGGTGGCCTGTCTTCATCACTATTAGTGAACGTTTCTTTCATAGTAGTCCGTTGTATTTTGGAGTCTTGAGGACGGTGTAAAACTGAACTTCTTACCAGTCGAAATTCTAGATAAGCTAATTTTAGGAGCTTTTTGATCAAGACCCATTTCACTACTTGTTTGAAGCGATGTTGATGTGGTACATGCTTTTCTGTTATTTTAACCAGCTTGTCCACTGATGAATTGCAACATTTGCTTATTCCCATTCTAATCACCTTAGCTGATAGCAATCTAATATTTTGGTGTCTGATTTTCATGGGGCTGTGATAGATATCGTTGCAACCGCACTGATTTATTCAATTCCGTTATTACACCTCAAAGCGCTAGTCTCAAATCACGAAGTCGCTCGTGAATAATGGTAATGCATTTTTAAAACAAAAAAAGAGATGTGTGAAAAATTTGCGGTAACTACCAGCATAATTTGGTCAAATCTTTGAACATTCGCCAATCCGAGCATTTGAAAAGTTAACGCATTCCTCACTTTGGTTTACAGCAATTGCACTCTGCGCACCAAGCACTCTTCGTGGAAACGCTTTCTAAAGCTATAACCACTTAGTAGCATAGATTAACTGTATAACATCGAAGAGCTGTGTTTTTTGGTTACTATCTAATAAGTCTTGCGAATTGCAAACGTATTTTTTTCTCCATACTTCGTTGGCGATTCCAATTTCGAGCCATTCATATCTGGTCTTGGTCCATCGCTAGACATTGCGCTAGACATTGATCGTTTTTGTAAAATCCAAGTAGCACGCAGGCGTAGGTTTGTCGACACCGTCGTCAATGTGGAGTCCAGATTACTCACAAGAACTTTTTAAGATGGATGTGACATATAAGCGTGATAATTGAATTTTGGCGGCTAAAGGTTATGTAGTCGTAATTATCGTTCAGCCGCAAAATAATCGGGTTGCGGTCCCAGTAACATAGTGCTATGGTTTATATCGCTGTTTCATCGCAGCTTTGCCACGACAAAGGCAGTATTTGAAACTGATTCGGCAATATTAATGGATTGGTGACTTTTGGGCGATGCGAAATTGTTAGTTTCTTTTCTTCGTACGAGGTGCAGAATAAAATTTTGTGGTTTATTTTACCGTGTGAACCATGGCTTTACCAGAAGCAATAATCTAGCAATTTGAATTCCCCTATTTATGCTCACCGAATCAGTTTTCTCTCCACAGGAGGCAGCCAACGCAATTCTTCAGTTCGCCTCCCTTTTGCGTCACGGCCTCATCCCCAACCTCATGGGCGATGGAAAATGTGTCCCACCGCGGTACAATGCGCGCGACGCCGTCTGGTTCTGGCTCTACTCTATTTGTTGCTTTGAGGACGGAGTGGCGGCTAGCGAAGGCCTAGCACCTGGCCTCGGAGGAGGGAAGAAATCAATACTTTCGCGCCCTGTTTTGCGTTGGTTCATCACCGACACCACTCCGGGGTGGCCAGATGAGCGTGATTCGGTGAATATGGCTAATCCACCGGCCGACCGTGTGATGCCGTTGTATGATGTTATGCAGGAGGCACTGCAACGCCATGTCACAGGGATTGAGTTTAGAGAGAGAACTGCTGGATTCGCGCTTGACTGTCAGATGGTCACTGAGGGATTCAATGTGAGTTGTGTGCTGTTTTACATATGAATTTCCCCGGCATCACTCGCTCAAAGGATTTCAAAAACGGTCAAACCTGTTTTCCACATTGCCTTTATCCTTCTTAGTGGTAGGCGTCAGCGATTCCTTGATACCGTGGACGTGCTTGTTGATGAACGGAAGTAAAATCAGGTAAACTAGGGAAGCTGATTTATGGGGGTTACCCAGTTAGCTTCCATCAATGAAACGGAAGCACGTGTTTTCCTTTTATGGTGAAAGCAAGCGTACCTTAGGACAGAAGTGCTGCTCTAAGCCAAATTTTATCGAATGGAGATGGATGGATTACACTTTTCTCGAAATACCAGTTGTTTGTACTTGGTATTTCGTTGCAGTTCATTCTTTTATCGAAATGCCTTCGGACTTATGTAAAGTTGTGAACTTTGCAAAAAAATAAGGAAAGTGTGCCAAGCAATCTGTCGTGTGGAGCAGCGCAAAATGAACTTTTAGGTCTTTCTAGTTTTCATATCTTGTGAAATTAGTAATCGTTTGTGTTTATTCCGTCTCAAATTTACAGAAATGGTTAAAAAGTCCAAAGAATAGTCAGGAGCCTTACTGTCTGTAATGTGATGTCCCGCTACTGATGTCAAATGCAGAAATGTAGATAAGCCACCAGCTGAGGTTTAGGAACTGATCGTTTAGGAGGTAGAGGAAGCGGTCAGTAATTTGGCTATCTTACGCATAATGCCTTGTCAGTTTAAATCCTCCCCTTTGTTCACGTCCACCATGCAAATCCTCTCACAACAAGCCTGCTAACTAATTACATCATAGCTTCAGAGTGGGATGACCATGCCACTCTACTACGTCTTGATTTTTAAACCAGGTATGCTTCTAAGGTACTTGTTTTTAAGAAAAACCTCTTTTAACTCTAGAAGCCCCAACATTTATCTGTGTTTGAGAGGTTGTAGGTACCTTTGGATTCATCTATCTTTGGTGTTGGTTTTTCATGGGCAGATGTCGCGATGGCTTTTGCTATTTTCTCCGTTTTCTTCATGTTTTCGCGGTATATGAACACACTGCGTTACCGATTTTGCACTACAATTGAACTTCACCTTGTGACCTAAGATGGCATGTTTCGTGCTAAATTCGATCATGACTGTTGCTACAGTAGTTTTCTAAAATACCTTGCCAAAAAAACTTGAAATCGTTGTGAACACATTTCAAAAAATTTGCTTGAAAGTTGAGAACATATGTATCTTAGGTGAATACATTTGTAGTCCTTAGGCTTGCTTCGACTTGTCGTGAAAAATTATGCCGATGGAACTTACTAAATATTCAACACCTCTTTTTAAACATATACACAGTCGGTAATCTCTCACTGCAAGCCAACTCCACCGGTCTTTGCGTTGTAACTTCTGAAACCCTGCAGAATGGCCATTAGGCTTTGGTATAAGTTTTGACCGAATTTTCTACTTTTGATCATCATTTTGGAACTGCTCGAATAACACATCCATCGAAACAAGTGACAGGAGGCTCCTTTAAGTTCTAGTATTTGAAATATAGGTCTTTATTTTGTGATATTGTTAATGGATAGGTGAAGTCTCCGAATCTGATGCGAGTATTGTTAGCGTTGTCAGCATTCGAGGGACGAAACAGATGTGCATATCTCGGATTAATATGAAATCACATTGTTGTTTCTAATTCTTACCATTTTAGCGTCTACCGCATAGGCTTGCTAACGTCTTTCCCTTGACATCTGATACTTCAGTACCTATAATTGTTTGGCTTACGCAAACATTTTAGCGACTTCTTTGGTACAAAAAAAACCAGCTTAAACACTTTCTTGCTTTTACTATGCTTTCGAGGTAAGATTAATGCAGTAATGCATGCACATTTAAAATCTCAGACGCTTATTACAATGTTCTATGGCAAATAATCGTTTCAAATACGTTAAACAAACTAGATAGTAGAGGAATTTTAATACACTTTGGCCATCGAAATAAGATTGATAATACCATAACAGTACATGCTAGATGCCTTCCTGTTAGTGAAACTTAAGGGTAACACCATCTTAAACCGAATTTTTTTGCGACTTTAGTGTAATGCATGAGTTGATGTTTTGGCATCCCGTCCCGTCAATTTCACATCCACTGACCCGTTTTTCGCCTAACCGTCCCGAATTCACCCTTGAGTTCTTTCCTCCTTGGGCCTTTCCATAGAGCGAATATTCTTGAATCACTCTCATCTTTGTGCTTCCACCCCCTTCTTTCCTAAGGTAAAAGCCTACATCCAAGAGGATACTGGCTTTGTATGCGGCGGTAACCGTCACAACTGTGGTACGTGGATGGACAAGATGGGAAGCTCTGATAAGGCCAGCAACCGAGGCAAGCCGGCAACACCGCGCGATGGCTGCGCGGTGGAGTTGACGGGCCTGGCCTATGCAGTACTCAAGTGGCTGGAGCGGGCACATAGTATGGGTGGTAGCACCTACTACCCGCACGATGGTGTGGACGCCCCACCAAACGCCACCACTGCTACGCCAAGATGGAGCTGGGGCGACTGGGCTGCCAAGATTAAAAACAACTTTGAAGGCCGATTCTGGCTGCCTGAGAAGAGTATTGGGGGGGATACCTGTGGGCAGATTGACATTCACCAAGGTTACTACCGTGATCTCTGTGATTGCTCGAATCCCAATGCGGAGCTACAACTGAGACCGAATTTCCTAGTGGCCATGACTGTGGTACGTGATTAGCTTTTCTTTTTTATGTATCAAAACGCATTCTGTCGCTGTTTCGATAATTTCGGTTGATAGCCTATAGTTGCTTAAATTTACTAATTAATCCTAGCTAAACCGGGGTTGTCATCTTTGGGCTTTGCGGTTCAATTTTGTTAGGAGTGAAGCGCGTTAGCTGTTAGTTCGGTTTTGTTTACAACTGAGGTAATTTCTTTTGTTTACAAAACTTGCCTCATATCCCAAACCGTTTGAATGATTTTCAGTAACTGATAAGTACCTTGGAGAGATTCTTTTTCCATCTTAAAAACTTGGAACTTCTTGCATAATTATTTGGATTTTACTAACACATCCTTTCGTTAAACACGACTGAAACTTATATTGCCTATTGGATCAAGGGGTTTCAGATTACCACGTAAACATTATTGTCTTCGCAAAAAAATAGACAGTAGCTTAAACTTGCAGCTTAATTTTGGTCAACGTGAATGACTAAAAGTCTCTAATGGCCTTAAATAGGTGGTTTTTAACGGATCCCGAGTCAGCAGCACAGTATTAAGTTGCATTTAATTGGGGTCTAATTGGCAAATAGTTGACCCCTTGAAAATCTACATAGTATATGTGGTTATCATATCCCGTACTTGAGGGGATTCCAAAATGATCTCTCGTCGTTGTCTCACTTTTATTTGCAGGCTCCGGATCTATTCGATCCAAGGAATGCTTGGAAGGCTTTGGAGGTAACGAAAAAGCAGTTATTGGGTCCCTTGGGTATGAAGACGTTGGATCCTCGCGACAAAGATTACCGCTGTACCTACAACAACAGTGACGACAGCTACGACTATTCCATTGCGCATGGTTTCAACTACCATCAAGTGAGTGAAAGTGAAGATGGACCATGGCAGATTTTCCTCAAATTTTGCCTAAAATACTTATGAAATCTGGTGTTTTCAGTTGTTGCGAGGTGGCTCTTAAAAAGGCAATTTCGGAGGCGCTTTTGCAATTGGCAGTAAAACAAAAATTGAGAAGTTTGTAATTTGAAAGACAATCATGTAAAGTGGTTAGAGAATCGGAGCAAAAAAGTTGAGCAGTTTTTCCTCAAAATGTGACCAAAAATGATTGGGGGCCGGTTCAACCATTGGGGAGTGAAAATCGAGAAGACTCAATAACTTTGAGGACTCAGTGAAATCGAGTGATGGATGAAAAATACCCCAATATTTCGCGTGTATATTGAATTAAAACTTGGTAGCTTTCGTTTTCATCAAGAAAGTGAGTTGGAATTCGGACATTTCTTGGAGAAATGAATCCGGTTTTGAACCCTTACCGAATAGGTGGGAAAATAAGTGATCCTGAGAAATAAATACAGTTAATAGGCGAAGTTTTCGGGACTTCGGTCCACCATCATCATTTAAGGGATTGGCCATGTTAAAGTAATCTTGAGGCCTGACTTTTTAAATCTACAGCAAATAGCACGCTGTTTTATCGTCCTGCAAAATTTGTGGCAAATCGATACCCTTAGGTTTTTGAACAAAATCGCTTACAGCAACTCAAAATTATTTTTAGCCTTCATAAAGTTGTGCTCTAATTCGGAGTATTACCCACTTAAGGTGCGGAACATGTAAAATTTTATTTACTAATCTGTTCAGAGGGCATATCTTCGCCGAAGTGTCATAGTTTTGTCGCCCTCCTTGGAAATAGTTTCCTAACCCTCTCTGCGGCAAGTGATTTGGGAGGCAATTTTAAGAGCATAGGGTGGAAACTGCAGAGAGTTTCGGCGGGGAAGAATTCACAGATAATGTCATTTATCTCAGGTGAAAGCAGAATGTTCTACAGAAAGGGTTTGAAGACAAGCTCTTGCGGATGAACAGTCCCGAAGGCTTCTTATAATGTCATTGTAGAAACACTGGCTTTAATAGAGCGGTTTGGGTGTGATAAAATGCTTACACTCAAATGATTCTTATGCAATTGTTTCAGTGCAGCATAGATAGTACCATTCCTCATTTTCCTGAATTGGGCGATCATTATGTGCCTTTTCAGTCATAAATGGTTTTGAGATGGAAACCTTTTCTCAAAATATGATGTTTCATATTTGACAGAAGGACCCTTGTAATCGTGTTCCTTCTTTTATTTGCAAAAGAACCGCAATTAAATTTGAAATTTTGAAGTTAGTAAGCAAATCGCTCAAGCGTCATCGTCCCTTCTTCACCCTTGAATGAGCTTTCGTGTCATTGTATGGATAACCTAGTGCTCCAGGTCATGTCATGTGATTTCAGATTAAAGTTCTACGGATCTGCTTTGGTAACCAGACAAGACTGCTTTTTAAATCCAATAACCTTAGCTCTAAAAAGGCATATTTATTGAGCTATTTCGATTCAAACAGGCTTTCCAATTCTCTAATCATTGCTAAGGACATACTGTTCAAAAACTGCAAACTATTGACGTAAAGTCGTTTACACCTCGAAGTTGTTTGCAGGTCACTTGGAATATTTATCACGTTGATGGTCATCCGAGTGTTCATCTAAATGGGAATTTATTTACGGTACGGAGGTACTTAAATGTCTTTCCGAAAGTCTATCTAGTATACTAGAATGCATCTATATCTTTGTAGCAAATTACAAAGGGCATTTTGATCACACTTTATCGTCTATAGCTACAATAGGTCGATTTGAAATGTATGTAGCCGGCATCGACTTCTGTAGCGTCAAACTCTGCATGAGTGTTTGCGAGGGCCTTAAGTCTACTTAAAGAATTGTGGATAAAAAGTTGGCACACGATTTTCAAATTGATTTTCTTAAAAGTACGGACAATTGTTGGGCACTTATTGTCATTTCCAGTTTTATGTAAAACCTGCACCAAGTAAAGGGAATGTTGCTATTCTCATGCCGTGAGGGTGCTGATTTTGTCCAGTTTTATTGCTTTATTACTTGTCATTATGGCCATCTGAACTTTAGAAGTAATTTTAAGCAGCATACAGTTGAAGCACTGGTTGAAAGGCATTGTTAAACCGAAATGGTGTCGGACAAATTTTCTTTCACTACACTTACCCTTTAAATCTCTTTTAACCAGGACACCTTGATGGCAAGAAAACTGAACCATGTCGATTACAACAAGGTAGTGACCTTGTTTGTTGCTTTGTTCATAATCGTTCTACATACAATCAGGGTGTTAAAATAAATGAATTTCAGCTTTCTGAATCACAGTATTTGTTTGCCTCCGTGTTGTAAACGCAATTTTTTACAACAATGCATTGAAAAAATGGAGCAAACACTGGCTACGTGTACTGTGGTCTATTTTACAAAGGTTCTGAACACGTGAAGCTCAATTTCTTGGAAATTGCTTAGACCATGACTTTCGTTGAGTATGCAATGGTTAGGATCGTTGTCAGCTAAACGTCTTTTACTTTTCTAGACTTACCATACAATTGATGGCTTTATCGTGTAAAGACCAACTTCATTAATCGGTCCTTTAACCCATGAAAAACTGAGGGTAATTAAATGCTTTTTTACCTTTTCGCAGGGACCTGAATGGCTCTGGCTGACGGGCTACTACATCCGCGCCAGATTGATCATGGCGCAACGTCTAGCCGACCTGGACCCCTCCTTGGCTTCGGTTCGAGCACAGGCTGTGCGTGAGAGTCAGGAGATTCTGCTGCGTCTCAACAACCATATCCGAGCCTCACCATGGAGGTCACTGCCTGAGTTAACCCAGGTCAATGGGGAGGTGAGTTGGCAGTCCCATCAGGTCTTTATTCTTGCGTTACACCAACTAGCCGATTTTTTCGAAATTCATATCGTTTTGACTTTTGGTTGTTCATGTATTCTCAGTCGTTATAAGGCATTCTAGTTTGGAAATGCCTTTCTTACCGACTTTTAAGAGGACGGGATGATTGGAAGCATTGGTAGCGTAGAGTTTAATTTCACTATCTTAGAGGCTGGACTGCGGAAACCTGGTTTATCTGAGAAGTGGTGCCCAAGATTAAACATTTTTTTGAGGTAAATTCGTTCTGGAAACCAAAAACTTTTTGTCAGATCATTTGTCTAAGGCCAAGGTCAGTTAATAAGGTATACCGTAGTATCTGACAGATACCCCATTTTCAAATGCCGTTTTTACAGTGATCGGACGGTTTTTCTTTCTCTCAGAAATGCTGAGAGGCTAGTAGTTTAGGTATTCGCGCTACTATCGTGTAGGCGAAAGTTCAAGAGACTGAAAAGGTTGATGTAGGTGTGTAAAACTGATTTAAAGCTCAACAGTATGTTAAATCTACTCGATAATATGGTGATACCGCTTTCCCGCAGTTCTGTCCGGGTAGTTGTGCCTCGCAGGCATGGAGCGTCGGCACAGCAATTGAAGCCATCTACGATCTCCTCGAGACCAATGCCCGTATGCATGGTTTACCGTTCCCCCCGGCCTGACCACCCTTTCCCATAGCTTTTTTTCTCATTGTTCCCTTTCCTTCTGATTTATCTTATTTTTGCGTTTGTTTTCTATTCACCTCTTGTTCTGAATCCTGTTCCCTTTTTGCCTTTCGCGTTTCCCTTGCCTTTTATATCGCAGACTTTCACTACATATTTATCATTTATCAACTTGACAATTGACCAATCATGTACGTGCCTGTAGCTGAACTGAGCAGTCCACCTAATGCAAAGACTGTGGTCATGAAGGATCGGAAATCAAGTGAGGCGGCGAGCGTGGCGCCCTCTACACCGCTAATCTACGTGGGTGGACCGCGCATTACCGACCCTGCGCTCTTCGCTGCAGGTAGTCAAGGCGCCGCATCGGTTCGAGTGGCCGTCTACAACGACCAGTTAAGAATCCTATGCAATGTCAGCTAAGACACGAAATTGACGAAGATGAAGCTAACCATGATGATGATGTCTTTCACTGATTGCTTTTCGCCTCCTTGCTTGTCTGCCTACTCTTACTTCCTTTAGACTCATATTCGTCTATTTTGTCCACTCTTGTCACCTAGCTCCATTTAGATGACTTCGCCCTGTACGCGCCTTTTTAGAATGAAAACAATACTTTCATTTCATAGGAAGATGGCCTATTCGACTAACAGCTAGAAGTGGTCGTTGGCAATGGTCAGCTCGATCGTCGATAATAAGCAAAGATAGGAGAGGTTTTTTTTGCAGGAAATAAGTGTATCGCGCTCATCAATGGATACCATAGTTTTAGCTGCTGATTTCGCTGGTTTTCGGTTGTAATGCTTTGAAATATTGTGGCACTTTGTATTTTTCCAGAAGGACTAAATCGCCTGTGCCATTTAGAGTATGAACTCATGCAAAACAATATATTTAAGCTTTTAATTAAATTGCGGTCCATTTTTGAAATTTTTTGGAATCAGATAAACTACTTTTTAGAAATGAGTAGAAGCTTTTTGCTTGTAACAAAGCCCGTATTTTGCATCAAAATTGGGAACAGCGTTACCTATTTGTTTGAAATATTACGAAGAGATTATCATTTCCTTCGGTCAAACAAATTGAATGAATCCATGAGATTCATTGTGCATGTAGACATCGAGCGTATCGCTTAGCGAAGGTGGATTTGTCTCGACTACTCCGTATATGTTCATGAACATCTTTTTAAGATATGAGAATTTGGTACGTTTTAGGTTTTAAAAGAGTTACCTGACACTCCCAATCGTAAACCATTTTAATTGTCGATATTCAAGGCAAACAGAATATTAAAGACTGCGCATTTAATCTGAGCGAAATTGGGCTTTCTACGAATTTTTGGTAATTAAACGAAATGTTGACTAGTGTGGGCCATAGAGTTTATCGCCGTTTATCTCTTATGCGTTTCATTTTTTTAATGTAAAGCATTCATCTCTTACTCAGAGCTCTGACTATACATAGCATATTTTAACAAGCGCAGTAAATCAGAACACAAGGCAGGAAGTGTCCTATCTCTAACATCCTTTCGATTACGTTTATTTTTACAAAAACCTTGAATGGTAATGCTAACAATGAATTCATTGAAATCGAATCAAAATTGTAAAACAACTATCAGTAAACAGATCAATTAGACTAAGGGTTTTCCGTGTTTGCTGACGTGAATCATGATTGCAGTTGGAAGCAGTAATTATTCTTAGTTTAGCGGGGGGCCAAAACGGACACCTCAGGCACCCCCTCAAAGCATTGAAGCGCTTTGAAACTGAACTCATGTTTCGCATATTTTACCCGAGTCATTCCATCAGCTGCTTTTTTCTATACTATTGGCAAGTTTTATTATGAATAACAAACTTTGGAGTTATCTAAAATAAGGCTGAAATGAATGCCTTATAAAATAAATATGCTTCAATAAGTCGACCTAAGTCTGCAAGTTATTTGTTGGACTTTAGAACAGAAGTGGTTCTTTATTCCGGAAAAAAACGTCAAAGAAGAATTCGAAAAAAATTCTCGACCGGTTTGCCTAAGTCATCCAGAATGCGAGACAAAATTAGCTGCGCTGCTTACAATAGAACTGAGCAATGATGTTTTTGTTTTGTTTAATGCTATGAAGCAAGTAATTATATGCAAACTGGGGGCATAAATACTCGTTCTTCTTCGGAGGCTGTTTGTAGTTGTGCTTATTTAGGTCAATGGATTTATGCCGTTGCTAAATCGATGGACGAGGTCATTCATTCTCTACTTTCAACGTCGCAGTGGTGATAAACAAGCAATTGGACATATAAGTCGATGGATGTTGAGGTAGCTAGCTGATTGGACAGCTCGACAGCAAGATAGGTGGGTGGATAGAGGTAGCATTCAGTGGGTATTTCTGAATTATTTAATATTTAAAAGCTTTAGGTCAAATGTCTTCAAATAGCTCCCTCCATCTCTCCTTTTCGATAAAGTGCGCTTACAGGGCACTGATGGTGCGCCAGAATTAGACCAAAAATATTTTGAAAAATGAGACTCGTTGCTGTGGAAAAAAATGTAAGTCGTCATAGGATGAACAGTTAACCTAACTTATAAATTGATGTACAGTGCGAATGGCTGAGCCGCTCCAAAGACCCACCGTTGAATTAACCACCTGATTAATGTAAAACCTGCGAAGAGAGACTAAGTAAGCCATCTTACGTAGGTAAGAAGGCACGCAACAGGTCAAGGCAAGTTGTCTCGTTCCCAGAAGACCATCTTTGCCTTGGATGACTGTGAGTTGTGGACTACAGAGGTTTGGTATCTGCCCAGCTGAGATACGTACCAGAAGAACTTCTGCCACTTAGGAAGTAGCAAGGATTGGTCATTCAATAAAAGGGGATAGTTTGAGCCTCAGGATGGGCAAAAATACGTATTAATCACCTTCCATAACCCACTTAACAACGGGTGTGAAGTCAAAATAGAGGTGAACCGAACTAGGGTAGGCCTCGTGTTATGAGGATGAAATGTGCCATTTGCTTTTATTAAGAAATCACAAAGTTATGCAATCATGCCTTCCAGCTCTTCAGCATTTCAGTGAAATCTTATTTTCTTTGGCATGATTTGTTCAGATGACTTAGTCTGATGGGAGCTTGAATTATGGAAGTTATTTTAAAAGGCAAGTTACTCAATAATTAAGGGCTAAATATGAATCTCCCTGTTGCTTTGGATTTTTTTCAACTGCTCATAATTTGTAGAAATATGCAAGCACTTAGTGCAATCATATGTAATCAAAGCCAAGACTGGGTACGTTACTCAAAGTAGGTCATATTTTACTGCAACTCTGCATGTCTTCTGCCACATTCTCCCAAAATGCAAACAAGAGCAACACTATGACAATCAGGATTGTTTATGTTTTTTTGCTATTTCAAATACGAGAGTGGCGTTAGTGAGTTCTTTGAGAGCATTTGCTTCTGCGCGGAAATTAACTGTTTACTGTCGTCAAGATTTCGAATAGTCTAGTTTCTTCAAATCTAATTCCTTTGCTGTGCGACATACGGAGTCAAGAAATATCCGACTAAAATAATAGTGCCGGCATCAGTTGTTCTACATCAGGTCGCCTTACGGTGAGCAGTTATGCTCCTTAGAATTATGAAATGGACAATAGAATAGTCTATTATTATACAATCTTGATATCGCTGTTTAATTAATTCACCATCCTTAAATAAGGAATTTTGTTTTGAAATAGGAGAGTAGCTCTGGCACCAAAGTGGTACTTCGCCTTAACATTTCAAAACAAAACTTGGAAACCACTGAAAGGTTGGAGAAATACATGTTCCTCGACTCGATACAAACCACACAGACGTGCTGCATTTAATTAAAATGGTCTAGAGAGGGCCCGAATAATTATAAAATACATAGAGATATGGATGCATATCAAGTCGAAGGTTGACTTTCACACAGGGCGATTGAAAATGTATATGGGGAGATTAAAATCTACCTAAAATTATCGTTGTTTGCTAAAAAATAAGTCAAAGGGTTGACACGGATGTTAGGGCGGAGCTTGAGGCATAGCCTAAGCAAAGCCGGTGACCCACGGCCAGGGGTTAAGTAATCAAGATTAGCAGAAGTTACTTACAAATCGTTTGCTTCATTACATTTTTTTGTCGTGCGCAAGTTGCAGTACGGCAACAATGATGTTAGCATAATTGGTACCGTCTAAGATGCCGTTGGTTCGCAGACAAATGCGCACCACTGGATTATAGTTGGCAATACATTTGTTTTTAAAAAACATCTTCCCTTCTGCCTGCTGTCGCTCCAAAACACTCTCATCACAGATGCAGATTTGTGCATCAAATGTACCACGCACGAATGGACCGTTGGTGTAGACAGCACAGACACTGAACCTCACATCTGACTCCGTCGGTTCAATTGCCTCTGGCAGCTCCACGTGTGCCCGAAATCGTGGCAGAATGTAGTGTCGCACGTTGAATGATACTACCTCCTTCTGATGCCTCACACAAACTTCAATCTTCCACTCGCCTTCCTTCGCATCGCTGATGAGTTTGTACACCAAGTGGAGAGCGTCTGGTGGTTGCACGTTCTTCCACTGATGCACGATGTTATTGAGCGGATCCTTCACCTCAATGGAATCGAAGTGTGGTGCTTGCATTCGTCTCCTACGCTCAGTTGGTTCAATGCGTTTTAGTCTCCTCGTCTTCGAGAACTCTCCAACAACTTCATAGATGGGCCATGTGGGAGGCTCAGAGTGTGGTAGGATGTGACGACTTGTGAGCGCAATGAAGCGGAATCTCACTTCTTCTCCAGGTCGATAGAGCGGTTTGTCTGTCTCACCCATGATCACAGCAAATCGCTGCACCATTTGGAGACTTTTAGTAACGCTTTTTTGAATCAGTTTGTCTCCATTCTCGCAGCTTTTGGATGGACAGTGGGAGTAAGTAATTTTAAGTTTGAAATGACCTCCAGGTTTGAGTTCAATTGGTACGTAGTACCTCAAATCGTATGTGTATCTGTTCTCAATTATTGACTTGTTGCCAACTAGTTGGTCGAAAATTGTCAGTCCGGTGTTTAGCGTCGGAACTCTGATAATTGGTTAAAAATAAATTTCAATGTGTCGGCATGAAGCTCATTTTTTGTTCCTGTCGAAAATCATGCCACATTTGTGTCAGGAATTTGAAAAAAGGGAGCTAGCAGACCTTTTGGACCTTTCGATTTGACAACACTCATAATATTTTCTTACGCCAGTGTTTTGTTGAATTTCACTTTAGTGCTATCCGTCTCATGCTATTCATTTTATCTACCACTAAACCCTTTAGTGTTTTTTTGCTTTTCCTTGTTTTTAGGTTTCCGAAATGCTAGATTTAGCCGAGATTTTCTAGGAGAACGCATCTAGCCATTCGTGTAGAATGCCATAGTGATAGACAGTGTAAGCAGAACTCCTGCCTTAGTATCATTTATTATTCAATTAGCACATGTTTCATTCTCCTATTATAGGTGACCACTACTCTATTTCTGAAATAATCGAAATTTCGCTTTGTTTAGTTCGGGCAAATTATTTACTATCGCTTGGATTATTTGCTGAGCACGACTGTGTTGCGTAACAATCATCACTCGACAAATTATAGACAATTATAACAATTGTCAATGCCCGTAAAAAATTTTCAATAGCATAAATAAAGTGCATTGAACATCATAAATGATGGCCCGTTCCTAGTACAATACAATCTCGCAGCAATTTATGCATTCTACAAGTTTCATCTTGAAACAAAAAAGAGGCTTACGACTTTTTATTTTTGTAAAATATATTAACATGTGCCATGGATGTTTCGAACTGAGTCACGGATAAAATTGCCAAGCAAACCACGCAAATGTTTAGTGAGTTTTAGATTAAGAAGATCTTCCCCTTATTTTAAAAGTCAAATGAAAATGCTTTAAAGTACGCAACAAGCATTACATTATGTTAACTCCAAAAGCCTTCTTTTTAGTTACAAAGGCTAGAAATGCATACGAATAACTTCATCACTCATCGCTTGGATTTTTAGTGGGATTTTGATCGCCATGCCCATTCGCACCATCTCTTTCTAAAAGTTTCTCGGAATTATTTTTATTTTAGGGTGCGTACAGCGATAAACTGGATCAAAGCATTGAGTCTGTAATGGTCCCACCCTTTAGGTGTCAGTGAAAAAGCGAGAAATTTATTGCTCCTCTTTAGCAATTCTTCTGCATTACAATGTTAAAACAACTGAAACCTACGCCGTCAAGAATAGTAGCTGTGATGTTTGAGGTTGTTTCTATTTTTACCTACGTACACTGCAAGCAAATTCCCTAAGCATGCATTTGTGACGCTGGCAAAATTACTAAGTTTTGGGATACTTGTTCCATCCTGTCCACCAGGAGGTGGACGAAAACTTTTCCCTTCGGAACTACGTTTTTATATGATGATGCAAGGCCTTATAATTCAACGCTGCGATACAAATGGTAAGAATATTCGCGCCATGAGGCGGAGATGGGTATCAAAAGAAAGCGCTTCAGCCCCATCTTCAATGTTGTAGTCTACACTGATATATCAGATAGAACAGACGTTTTGGAACCAAATGCGAAATCAAAATGTAGGTGGCCTAAGCTGGGATACATTTTAAAATCTGGAGATGAATTTTTTCCTGAAATCGGAAGTCGTTGAAAGTTTGCGCTTTTGTAAAGGAGAATGGGCTGCAGCGCCAAACATCCCATTGATTAAAACATTCACCGAGACTTCGAATGCACAAGGAGACTACAAAGCAATATTGCTCTTTATCGCATTCTTTCGAAAAAAAGAGGCTATGGTGGCACTGCAGCAATCAAGATCAGTTGATTGTTCTAATGTAAGTACGAGAGTGGCGTGTATGGGTGGTTTGAGGGCATCTGCTTTCGTGCGATTTTTAACTGTTCACTATAATGTCAAATTTACAATCCGCTTGGTCCCCTTAAATGGTTCAGTTTTGCTGCGCAATAAATGGAGCTCAGGCATAATTAAACGAAATGGTAGCACTACCGTTGGAGGACTTATTCAAATATTCAAAAATGAGTGTTTTCCCCCAGGTTTCTTTGCAGCAAACAGTTAAAATTCCTAGGATTATGTAAATGGGCATGAGCTGGTTAGATGTTAAAAACTTTGTTTAAAGAGGCCGTTTAGGTTACTAAACTTCTTTGAATAAGGAATCATCCGAATTACTGCGGTAGCATTGATGCTGCTAAATAAAATGGAGAAATACGTGCCCTTCAACTTTTGCAAGCTGCAATCAGGTGTTCGGTGTCACTTTAAAAAAGCTCTGAGAGAGCCTGAACAAACGGAACAAACATGCAGGGCGGAAGTTTATTGAGACGGAGGCTTACGCCTGCACAGAATAGTTGGCGATGTTTTAATGACGTTTGCATCCGCTTCATACATTATTATTGTTTGCTGGATGAATTAATCACACACGACTTGACCCGGATGTTTAACTGGCATATTCTACACAAAGCCAGTGACCAACATTTGAGATTTTGACCACTTTGATTGGCGGCGGATTCTTACAGCCTCACAGTATGCCTACGATCTTTAGTATTTGGACATCAAATTTAAATCTTGCAGGATTAACATCTGCAGGCATAAAACACAGTTAATTGTTGAGAAAGATGCACCCATTAAAATGAAATATGAGATCCTTACTTCTGTTCTTCTCAAAAAAGAACTAGTTGTTTGAGAGCTCATACGAGACCATTGTTTGCAAACAATGGAATACTCCGGTCGATTCTCAACACTTTGACTTCCAATTCCATTTAGCTGCATATTATAATGGATTGCATTTGGTTGCGATGACTGGCCATTGTCTTTGTGAAAATACCATTGTTAATTCCTACACAGAAGGGTTTTATTTAAAGAAGTATGTTTTTTCTCCAAATTCTACTAAATAATCAAGGAGTTAACAATTTGTGGTGATTAAGTGATTCAAAAAGGCATGTCCCATTGTTAGTAAGATCCCACCGAAATGAGTCACGATACTCGATTACATTAAATACCTTTCACAACCAACTCCGTATCACTTCAGTTATCCACGTCTTGGTGCTATTTATCCAACAACGAAACACTGCACCAGGTACCAGGTCTAAGGGGTAATCCGCTCAGCTCTCAGTTGATATTTAGACCACTTGACACTTTGTAATCGCTTGTCAAAGCATCCTCAGACGTTAGTACATCGTGATTTTACTCTTTCACTGCAAAATAGTAACTGTTGGGAAGAAGGAGTACCACAATGAAGAGTATCTAAGACAATTCATAATATCGACCATTTCTAAAGAAGAACTCCTATTTAACAAGTTAAATAAGTTAATTTTATTAAATAATTAAAGGAAAGCAAAATTATCAAAGATCTTGTAAATCATCCCTTCGTGGCAAGGACTGCTAAACTATCGGAATTACTATCGAGATTTAAACAGGGTTATCAATTTTTAAGGATTTCTTTCCTTGGTCATTTTGCAAAATAAGACAGATGCAACGTATTTCTCCCGATGTTATCCTTCTCCGTAAATTGCATTTTGAAGAACATTGTGGTCCTAAATGACGCTAGCATTTCTAGTTTTCTGTATGAATTTGACAATTTTGCCGAAAAATAATGTGTCATACTTTATGCTCTCAAGGCGCTGTTCTCTGCATTGTGGATGACAAATTGAACTAGGTCACGAAAATTAACCTTGAGATACCAGGCACCAATGTAAACTAAGGTGAGGCGCAGTAACCAATGGGGAGGCTGCAGTAGGTGGTGTCGATGTATGTAAATACGGACAAAAGATTAATGCTGCATTCGAGTCAACATGCAAGGGGTAAAATGGCAGCTGTTAGTGATATTGTGGACAGCAACTACAGGCCTTACGTTGAGCCGACCAAGGCCCAGAGAGTATGTCAACTTCAGTAATACTGTCATAATCTCCCTACCTCACGAATTGTTCGCTGATATATCTAACAGAATCATCATTCAATCGGAGAAACCTATTTTCAAAGTGACCATAAATATGACCGTACACAGCATCCTTACTCTAAACGCCGGACTGACAATTTTCGACCAACTAGTTGGCAACAAGTCAATAATTGAGAACAGATACACATACGATTTGAGGTACTACGTACCAATTGAACTCAAACCTGGAGGTCATTTCAAACTTAAAATTACTTACTCCCACTGTCCATCCAAAAGCTGCGAGAATGGAGACAAACTGATTCAAAAAAGCGTTACTAAAAGTCTCCAAATGGTGCAGCGATTTGCTGTGATCATGGGTGAGACAGACAAACCGCTCTATCGACCTGGAGAAGAAGTGAGATTCCGCTTCATTGCGCTCACAAGTCGTCACATCCTACCACACTCTGAGCCTCCCACATGGCCCATCTATGAAGTTGTTGGAGAGTTCTCGAAGACGAGGAGACTAAAACGCATTGAACCAACTGAGCGTAGGAGACGAATGCAAGCACCACACTTCGATTCCATTGAGGTGAAGGATCCGCTCAATAACATCGTGCATCAGTGGAAGAACGTGCAACCACCAGACGCTCTCCACTTGGTGTACAAACTCATCAGCGATGCGAAGGAAGGCGAGTGGAAGATTGAAGTTTGTGTGAGGCATCAGAAGGAGGTAGTATCATTCAACGTGCGACACTACATTCTGCCACGATTTCGGGCACACGTGGAGCTGCCAGAGGCAATTGAACCGACGGAGTCAGATGTGAGGTTCAGTGTCTGTGCTGTCTACACCAACGGTCCATTCGTGCGTGGTACATTTGATGCACAAATCTGCATCTGTGATGAGAGTGTTTTGGAGCGACAGCAGGCAGAAGGGAAGATGTTTTTTAAAAACAAATGTATTGCCAACTATAATCCAGTGGTGCGCATTTGTCTGCGAACCAACGGCATCTTAGACGGTACTAGCTGTACAAGCATTGCAGTGAACATATTATCACTGGTGAAAAATGAAACAGTGGGATGGAACGAAAGATTAGGCTTATTTGTGGAAGCTGTGGAAGAGGGCACGACGTCTTCCGTTTTTACTTCTGGGACTACCAAATTTCGAAGGTGGCCTGAACCTCAAATTAATCTGATTCTCCCCAACACTTACAGAAATGGCTTGCCAGTTGTCGGCCATGTGGTATACAAAAATTCAGTGAATAAAACAGACGATGAGTTGGAAGTGATTGTGAATGAGATTCTTGACATATGTTACGATGGAGGGGAACCCATACTCGATAACCAAATCGATGTTATGAAAATTCCTGTCAAATCGGGAATCGAAACTTATGACCTTACAATCCCGCCCCTGGATCTGGAAAATCCAATTCGTGTGACAGTTCGACGAGTTCGCAGAGCCAATGATTTACGTGAAGATTTGCTACCTCAGACTGGCGACGGTCGATTCGAACTATGGTGGCTGCCTCGATCGCGTCCTCTGTTAGATTTAAGGGCAACTAAACGACTGAACCTGTGGGATGATAAGAAAGGATTCGCGATACAGGTCGTTGTGATGAATAGGACTAGTGTCACCTGTCCCGGGAGCGTGCAGTTGCAAGTACAATCGAACAAAGCTCTCTCCAACAACGCAACTTTAACGTTGCAGTATCTCTCTCGGGGTCGGCTCATAACGCAAACTCTCAAGCTGGAGGCGGACTATTCATGTATGCCACGGAAAAACGGATTTGAACACTACGATTGTAATGAAAGGAATAAAATCTATTGTCTTGAAGGGTGGATGGGAGCTAACTGTCAATCACCTTTTTACGATGACAATGGATGCGAAATTGGTGGCATAAGCCTGGGATCAGATCGCTGTTCACGCATGCCGATTGGAAAAAGCGCTCATCTTGGAACTAAACTTAGTTTAGAAAGACGAAGAAATGTAGGCATTACTCCGCGAAAAACATTCTTCAAACACAAAGTCACTCTGAATTTGGATGGAAATTTCGGACCTGAATTTCGCGCCGTAGCATACGTATTTAGATGTAACCAGATGGCTTCCGACTACATTAAAATTGGTGGTCTTCGAAGTTGCTCTTCACCAGTGATGGCTGAGACTGAGCACGGAGGAGATTTTCAATTCGATAAGCAATTCGTTGTACCTGGAGAGAATGTTAGCATTTTCTTGAAGTTGCCACCCGGAAAGGAGGGTAATGACGATGCTGCGAATACGTGTCTTCTTAGTGTGACGGATGTCTCTTCAAAACAGTTTGACTCAGAAAACTTTCGTCGAATCGACTTTGACACATTTGCTGGTTTGTTGACAAGCAACCAAATGCACAAACGCGAGTTCGAAGTTCAAGGCACCGAAGATGCCTACCAAGCAGCAGGGATGGACTTTAGTCTAGTGTCACCGAAAAGTAAGATGTATACGCCAAGATACTGCTCGTCAATGATTTACTTCACGAACGCACCCTCTCGGATGCCCCTTATGGGTCCCATTGGTCCCATGGGTCCTCCCGCTGCACACCGATTTGATTTCGTAAAAGGTGACATCAGTCATCATCGGAAAAAATCTTTAATTAGAATCCCACGAGTTCGGGATTTTTTTCCCGAAGTGTGGTTATTTGAGACAGCAAAACTGACCAATGGAAATCTTAACAAGTCGCTTACCGTGCCTGACACTCTCACTACATGGGAGGCCAACGCGGTATGTTTCACGGCAAAAAGAGGCCTGTGGATGCCTTTGAAGAAATTCCAACTAACAGTTCGAATGCCCTTCTTCGTGGAATTTGCTCCACCCCTGATGGCACGACGGGGAGAAGTGCTGCACCTACCAATCAGTGTTTTCGTGTATCCCGAGACCACCACAAATTCTGCTACTATTACAATGACGGATACGACGAAGGCGGATCATGAACCGGGGGTCGGTGTTTATGGTGGCGTTGGCGGTAAAGGCGTCCAACGGACATGCTATGAGGTGGAGATGAGTGTGGAGACCAATTTGCAGGACTGGCAAGTAGTTGGTGTCACCGCCTTCACTACCTGCATCTGCATGGGAGACCTGAAAAAGACATTCTACCTACCCCTCCGTCCACTTCGGGTTGGGCATCTAAATGTTACTGCCAAGGCCGTCGCCAAACGTGGCAGCTGGGTATGTGGTGACAATGATGATGGCTTTGGTATCTGGGAGCAGACACGTGAGGCTTTTACAGTAACCGACGCGGTCCAACGCTCAGTGCGGGTGATTGCCGAGGGTGTTGAGAGATCTATCACCCTTGGTGGCGCTTTCTGCACATCTAAAGGTAAGTGCTGTCATCTGCCATCGAGCCTAACAACGTGGGGTTACGCTCCCCAAAACTGTTTAATTCACCATCGTGACGAATCTCATTTGGAACTGCATATTTTAGAGTGGTTTCTCTCCCAATCATATCAGATTCACCTTTTTTGTCTTTTGTCAATATTATGTGTGCGTCTTCAGTTCTCTTCAGTTACGCTCAATTCCAACATTTATCTGATCCGTCTCTTTGTGCGAAGAATCAAAGGGTTCTAACTACGTCGCCCAAATCTTTCGTAACTGGAAGTCACAAGACATTGACCATTCCTCCTTACAACAAATTGGGAGCTTAGCCTTTGGGCAAATGCTGCACTTCTCTGCTGTCTGATTAACTCACCTTCTTAAAGGAATCCCGCCAATCATTGCTTAATGCAGAGCTATCACCAGCTTCAGAATGCATCAGTAATCCTAATGGATACGTTTGAAGTTATGATAAAAGTATCTTTATCGTATCTATGAGGATTGCACTATCTTAAGATCGGTTTCCGGATTATTCATTTTGGGCTTGTTTACAGAATGTAAGCAGTAGCTTCAGTACGAGAACAGTGATTGCTAATTATTTTCTCCAAGTAAGAACTAAATCACTTACTTAAACTAAGTTTTGTGAAACATGATAAGTCATAATCTGATCGCTCAGTGCATGTGCAGCGTACAGTAGAACGTGGACAGGAAAATGTGGATAGCAAGCAAGTTCATTTCAAAATATGGCCAGTGTAAAATTATTTTGCGTAAAATGTGTAAATCCCTTCAACAGTTGACCACTAAGTCGGCTGAATGAATAAAGATCCGATGATAATAGTGATCGGCAGTGGACTATCTCGGTGCAGGAAACACTGAATGCTTTTAAGCAATAGCTGCTTTAACTGCTAGCTTCACAATTATTATTATTCCGTCAAATGTTTGTTCACTTCCTTAGGTAAGTGGGATTTTAGAGTCCATCGTTGTAGATAGCCTGAATAGCATTTGCACTTCTCCAGTTTACTTCATATAAAACCCAGCTAGATATTTCTCCTCACATGGTAATTTGATGAGCTTACCCATGTTACCAATAAGCTTTCCCATATGCTCCGATGAAAGCTCATAAGGCGAGATGGTTCCTTCTTAAACTTGGCAGACGAAGTAGTTAGTCACATCCCACGATATAGTTTAAAATGTGAAATTTTCTGAAATGTCTCTATAGCATACAAAGTGCCTAATCCTGCTGTGCTCTTAAAGACACGCATGCTTGTCTCCCTGAACTACTGAACTACTGATTAAAAGGAATGAAACATTTCAATACTTTGAACTTGTGATTGAATGTTGAATGAGAAACCAGGCAAAAATGGCCTGCTCACTATGCACTCGCGTGAAACTGAAGGGTAAAATTAATTATTGAGGTTAATCAGAAAAAAATAAGCGTTTTCTATCTAATTCCCTGTAGACCCTTTGTGTACTTTATGAACAGAAGAAGCGGTTTTAATTTTTACTGGAAGAAGTTACGTCCCAAAGTTCTAGATTTTACTGCTTATTAACACATTGTATTCATTTTGGTGAAATAGGGAGCATGGCGTTTCTTGGAAGCTGTCACTAGCCAGTTTATGCCTTCAGTCAAAATGAGTCATATCAACATATCCAGTATAGGTTAATCGAATGCGTTGTTATGATAATGAGTATATGGGTGAACAAATGGAATTGATGATGTCATCCATATAAGAATGGGGCTGTTTAAGTTTATTATTCAATAAAACATCAAATGTCTTTCTCACGTGAAGTCAATTTATCGAAACTTGCCAGTAAACATGATTGAGCTGCTTAAGCAGATAATAATGAGGAACTTGTTATAAAGTTTACGATGGCTTAAGATGTTGCTAATTGCAATTCGAACGCTTATGATAAATGCAGTAACAAATACTAGCATTTAGTAAAGGGATCAATGCTCGTGAGTCTTAGTCGAAATCACAGGTGTGCCTAACATTATTAACCGTAGATTAAAGAAAATGCATAGGAATCCGTCAATTGAATGAGGCATACATCAGCACAACTTTAAACAAACTGCTTCCATGGTTTCCAAGCCAAATTTTGCATTATTTGTTACAAAGAGCTTCATTAAAGTAGGACAAACAGACATGCCAACACTTAGAAAAAGTGTTTAAAAGGGGAGGAATAGCAGAAATGATTGAATACTTCCCTTAGGAACACCGCCTAAAATGTTACAAATCAGCAGCAAAGGGCGCTATCTTCAAAAGGCTATAGGGAAGTGTTGTTTTAGCGCTGAATTGTCACTGTTTTAGGGTTTTCGAAAAAGGAGCAGGAGATGACGATCTCGCTACCAGACAAGCAAATTGTTGGAGGTTCGCTTCGCAGCTACATAACAGTCAGTGGCAACGTAGTTGGCAGAGCATTGGCCAATCTTGATAGCCTTATTCAAATGCCCACAGGTTGCGGAGAGCAGAATCTGGTGAAGGTTGCGCCTAGCGTCTATGTGCTTCGACACCTCCTCCTTAACCGTCAAGGCAACACCAGCAGTAAAGCACTGAACTCTCGTTATGATCGTTTGGTTAGGAAGGCTGCCGCGTATATTTTAAGTGGCTTCAAAAACCAATTGAATTATCTTCATCCCAACAATGGTGCTTTCTCAGTGTTCGGCCCACAGTATAGCGCTAATGGAAGCACCTGGCTTACTGCCTATGTCTTCGAGGTCTTCAGTGAAGCTGAAAAATTGCCCATTATCTCCATCACAGGACAGCAACTGGATGCTTGTACCACCCTTTCTAGCGCTTTTGATTTCCTCCTCAGTCAACAAAGGGCCCTTGGAGATGGATGCTTTGAAGAGGCTAGCCCCCGCTTTCTGCCATGGGTACAGAGCTCCAACAGGGTTGAGAATCGACTTCAACTTACTGCACATGTCCTTGCCGCACTTGGTTCTGCCAGCACTGCACTGAGGGAAACCAAAGGTGGAGATTTTAGAAGCTGTGTGCGTTCCGCTATTAGGTGTATTGAATCGACAGCGCAGCACCAACCCTTCTTTAAGTGGTCCACACTCCTGTTAGCAAAGGTCGTCCACGCCACAAAAGCATTCCGACGTGAGGCCAGCTCATCAATGCGAGAGGCGATGGTCATCGAATTAATGAGGCGATCAAAGCTGGAATCTGAGATTGGTGGGTCTTTGAGATGGTGGCCGGAGTCAGCGTCTACAATGGCCACAGGAAGTTACCTCACCAAGGTGCTTAATCTGGAGACCACTGCATACGCTCTGCTTGCACTCAGTCCCATTGATCTCACTCAGGAGGATCAGTTGGCCACAATGAAATGGGTTTTAAAAAGACAAAATGAGAATGGAGGCTTCTACTCCACAAAGGACACAGTAGTTGCACTGCGCGCACTAACACAAAGTGCAGACACCTTTCCTTCACCCACCCAAGCCACACCAATAGTAATTCATTCCAAACCAAAATCCTTAGTAAATGTGCGTTTAGATGTGGGTAAGGAGAATCAGTTGATTGAACACATCTTTGAAATCGGAGCACACGATCAAAGTGACATCTCCAGTCTTCAAATAAGCATAGAGTCGCTGAAACGAGTCTGCGTTTCTGCCTACTTTACGGCAATTTACAACATTCCTAAACCACAAAGTAGAAAGTATGTATTTAAATTGGAAATCTCTGTTAATCAGGGTGTTAGCAATGCCACTGTGGCTTGCACCACGGCTCTTACCACACTGTGTTTGCGCCATGCCCGTGCGCAAGCCACTGGTATGCTTCTTGTGACTCTACAGTTGCCCAGTGGATGGACAGTGAAAATGAGCCAGTTGAATGAAGTGCCTCTCAATGCGGAGTTGCGGAGGCTTGAGTTTAATGTTGAGAAGCAGGAGGTGAGTGCCTACTTCAACGGATTCTCGATTAAAGGTAGTGATGCGGAGAAGTGTTTTACAGTTCCATTGCACCAGCGCACATTTGTACAGGATGCATCGCCTGGTCTGGTCACTGCGCGTGACTACTACAGCCCACAGGAGACCGTAGAGGCGCCTCTACATTTGGATTCGTGTCAGCTGTACTGGGAACAGCCGCGTGAAGAGATCATTATTGGCAGCTCTACACATTATTTCACCGCTAGTAACACTACCATCACCACTGCTTTACCTATCACAGGATTGAAGCCAATGTGTCCAAAGTGTGAGGAGATGAACCATACAGTTTTGCTCGACTATCTTAACAGATCGCTGTGCCTTCACGACCGTCAACTTTACATATTTAAGATCTACGATACAACAAATCGCACTGCGGTGCCAGGATTATTGTACTCCTTTGGTTATGGCAACCATTCGACTTCATGGAATACCACAATTAATCTTTTAAAGAACTGTGAATGTAAGATCGTCTTAAAGGAAGCTTTTGCACTCTTTGGTAGGTATATTCAACCAGGCTCCCTAAATGTCGATCTCACAGGACGTGAGGTGGTGATCTTTGAAGATCTGGTCAAGTTAGTTCCAAAGTTCAAGGATGTACTGGAGGCCCAGATGAAGGGATTGAGCAAGAATGAGCGAAAATTGTGGTGTGCCAGTAGGGTGCCCTTTTTCGCTGTCCTTCAGAAACTTGCAAACCGGTAGACAAGGTATCATAGCAAAAACTGGCAGACATTATGTGCCTTTGTCGATTTGACAAAATTATTCGTGGCTTTGTATAGTAACTTTCATTTAATTGTATTTTGTTTATGTCTGACCATTTCCCTTCAACCATAAACTTCGCTATATTATGGTCGTCTATTTTAAAATGTTTAATTACAATTTATAAGCTTTGAATTAGTCCAGGATTATGGGAAGTCTGTTTGTAGTCAACATGGTACGAATGAATAGGGTTGTAAAGAGGAGACTGTGTAACCAGGGCTCGTCCATTAATAACTGCGCACATTAACATGAGAGCATTAAATGCCATATGAGACCCTAGGCTAATTAAACAAAATGTGCTGACCATCTTTTCATAAGTGATCAAGATTGTATGTCTGAAAATAATCAAATGTTTTGCATCATTTACTTTGTGGAACCTTTATCTTAGTACCTGATATTTTCGCTGCACGCGCTCGTATTGTGTAACAAAGCAGCAATCATATCTGGGGCAATTGTAGGTCTCAGCAACGTCCAGTTATACTACTGCCAGATTTACCATTATCAATAGAGCATGAACGAAAGGTTAAAGCATTTTTCTTGCCTTCTGGATCTCTCATCGTATAATGGGGACTTCTCTAGTATTATTTCCGTAGTATGGAGTCCACATTTAGAATTTCAGTAAGAATAAAAACAGGACCATGATTCTACAGATTAAACAGTTTTCGCACCTTCACACAAAGAACTTTTTCTTACTTCCTGCATTAAGTAGACAGGTTGTGTCCTCGATCTTTGCCTAGTCTTTAAAGAATGAACAATTGTAACTGTAGTGCATCGCAAACTAAGTAGGCCTGGATTGGTGCTTCTTAGAAGTATGAGATGGGTGGTATAATGAGTTACTCTTCCACGGTAATTAATGACATTTTTTTAGCGTCACGATATTTTGCAATGCAAAAGACATTTTCCATTTTACAAAATGCTCAACAAAAAAAGAGGTGGCGTAGAATAACCTGAGTAGTCTGAAGCATATTTTATTTTACCCTCTCGATCTATTTAGTCAGAGTATTGATTAATGTTTCTTAAAGCATGTTCTTAACACGTTCTTAGTGAAATGCGGTACTTATTTCTCATTATTTACAATGAGTGATCTTTCCAGTCGTGATGTATTACTCACTGGGTTGTGCATTACTAGAAATGCAGCTTCACCACGGCGCTGAAACCTACTTGCAAGGCAGGAGGTTAGTCGGAATCACAAATATCTCATAAACACCAGGTATAAAGTGAAATCCTCGTACACTGCAGAGCAACCAATATCTCAAATCTCTCACACTAAGAATATTTTTCTGTCAAGTAAGCGATTTTAACTCCTTTCCCCTAGACAAACTGGAAGTACCAATTTGTTTTTCTATTCTGATGCTGCATACTGGGTGGCGTCAAAATGAACAATTCTTTAGTGACTTGCCCTCTTTCTAGATAGCTTGTAAACATATTGCAGCTTTGTAAAAGGTATAATTGACACCGCCCTTTATAATGGATTTATTGCTTTGAGATATTAGCGATTAGCAGCATAATTTGTGGCAAATAATCCTCCTATTAGTCTCATTGATACAAATGGTTCTCTTTCGTCGGTCTACAGTTCAAGGCAACTTCGTTTTAACTGCCTTTAACCGAAGCGAAAATGCAACTTTTGGTGTTCAAGCTACTCAGATCAACTTTTATGAAAAATCAGTCCCGAGGCCGTGTGTCTCTCATTTACAATTCTGTTACATGGGAAGTCTGCTTTGCGATTCCAAATTTAGCCACGGGCGAACCTTGTTTTCAAGAACTGTCATACTAAAGTGGGTAAAGATAATAATCTTTCCTTGCACTCATGGGGAAGTAGATGTGTTATGTTCAGTATTATATAGAACGGTGCACTCTATTCTCGCTTTCTCCATTTAATAGTCAAATATTCCTGTTTATATGTGTTTGTTCCTTCTTTAATAATCCAAGTTCATCTGTAATCTTTCCCTTTCATCCCTTGTCCTCCAGTCCATTTAGCATGCCCACTTTGCGCCACTGGGACTACAAGCGGTAATGACTACCAGGCGAAAAGCCTAGTAATTCCCTTTGCATTAACCTCACGCCATTTTATCAATTCTTTCATCTATATTAGCCAGCTGACCATTGGAACATAACCCTAGTTCACTTTGTCCATTGTTATGATGGGGATGCTAATGTCAACAACTTGTGATTTACATTAAAGAGGATTGCTGTGATACTTAAAGCACATGTAAAAGACTCTTATTTTTGAATGTTGGATATGATCTTATTATGGCGCGTAGTTATTTTGAGCAGAACATCCTAAAAAATCAACTAATCATAGTGCAATTGTAAGTATACAGTGATTTAACAAGCTACTGCACAATCAGAAAGAATCAGAAAATTGATCGCAAGCGAGGTGAAGGAGCAGTATATGATTGAGAGTTGGGTGAAGTGCCTTTAGAATTTGTGGTAAGCACAGCATTATGGCATTCAATAAATAACATCAAGAAGAGCTTAGTTACAGTGAAGCAATTTTGAATGAGAACGCCACCTGATAAATCAAGCATTTTGGTGTATTTTTATCGAAATTTTACAAATGGTTTGGTGCACCAATCTCAACCACTTAGTCATGGCAGAGTATTATTCACTTGGTCTCTAAACAGAATGGAATAAAAGCACATTTCTGCCACCAAATTTTCTTGCACACAAATTACGGATGACATTTACAACATAGAGTCGTCCACACGTTGGGAGCCAATAATCTTCATAAGTTTACGTAGCCAATTCATGTTAAAATTTTTCAAAATATCCCACTTGTCAGCTAGCCATGGTCTTGTTTGGTCTTTGAACTACATTTGCTATAACAGCAAGGAACTTCTGAAAGCAACCTAGCATTCTTCTGAGGTACCGTTTCCAAATATATGTGGATACATATGTGATTCTAATATTTTAGTTTTTATCGCACAGTAAGTGGATCCCATCACCAAAACTTAAATTACTTTTGTTTTGTAGGTCTACATTTGCATAGAGATCGAATCCAATGTTTACTGTCGGGGATCATGGGGTGACATTGGATGTGTAAACGACCGCTACTAACGTAAGTGGCTAAAATCACGACCATTGGTCACTGATTTTCTTCATTTCACGACCATTTTCTTAATAACTCGGTTGAATCGTAAATAATTAGTAAATTTAGCTAACTTGGAGGATGTGAACTGGCCTTGATATACCATCAATCATTGTGTGTAAGAGTAAACCTCAAATTAGATACCCTTTCGTGCATGCGTACATGGTCCATTTATTCACGCGCTCTCGGAACCTTTTCTGCATAACATCATGAGTCTGTTTCATGGCTTGCATTAAGTTGAGGAGCATGCAATTCTTCGTTCATCCAGTGATTTTACATTTTTACTTTGCGATGATCTGATAAAGGACCAAATGGACTCCATACCTACCAACGCATTTTGGTGCTCTGTAAGGTGTGTAAATTGTCCAATTAGCCTACACTCATTGACTTATTAAGAAAACTAGAACTGTTTTAAGTTAATTTAAATAGAAGGCTGACTAATAAGGGGAAAATCGCATAATTTAAGTGAAGGATCTGTAAAGGTTTGCTTAAAGAAACAATCAGCACCATAGCACATCTTTTTCAAGGGCAAAAATCTTGAAGTGAATTAGCTTTTGTGCACTATATCGTCCCCAGAATGTAAGAAGTATTCTCTCACTGGTCGCTTTCGTTTCGATTTAACAAGTACTAAAATAACTTCTGTTCCATTTGACATGTCATTGTCGAATAGAATACGGAAAGGAGGAATACATCACTTCATTCGCCTATCTATCCCCTTTTATTCCAATGCGTAAATATTCTTACGTGTTAAGAAATAACAATTTGCAAAAGTGTGGATGGGACCCTCCTTCCTCTGACCTCTGAGAGTTTTGTTCACCTACTGACTGAGCTGATATCGAACAGACATCGAATGGGTATCACAATCGTAGACTGGCATTCACAAAGTGAACGTTTGTATTCGAGTTTCACAATATGCAATCACATAAAAGGGTACATGGTAGGTCGCAAGTAAACCGTTTAGAGAAAATGGATAGTGTTTTTTCGAGTGTAATGTTTATAATGTGATCATTTTGGTTTACAAGGCAGTTAGGGGTTCAACCGCTGAACTGAATAGTCCATCAAAAATTGTTTATCAACATATAAAAAGGAAAATCTCACACGCCAGTACTAATGGATCGTAATAGGACTCAGTTTCAATGTCATCACTTCCATTAGGGGTGCAGGTGTCGAGAACAACGAAATTCTACATGATTTCCATTGGAAGCGACACATCGTCCCTAATTGGCATCATTAACATGCAGATTTCAACAACTTACCTCCACTCTGTCACGAAGATATGGCTGTTTGGTTCAAAGCTCAAGCAAGGTGTTTATAGAAATGATAAACTCAATATTTCCTACATCACAGTTGAGAAAACTTTTAATTGAGATCAAAAGAATTTTCTCACCTTCGTTGACTGCAATTACTTGAGCTCAAAGGTTCTGGATCATACGCTGCCAAAGCATAAGGTAATGTAACCTATAAAATAAATATTTCCGACTTGCTGACTGCCTAACTGGCCGGCTGATAAGAAATGCTTCTTGTATTGCGAATCTCTTGAAGCAAACAAGGATTGCATTAAATATATCGAATGATACTGTCAAAAAAATGCTTACCTTACGCTTTTAAAATGCAAACTAAGCAAAACTCTACCACCTAGCTTCCTACTGTGGCATCAGCGAGATCTATCTACACTAAGGTATTTATATTTTAGCTCTCTTCGAAATTCTACTATACGTTGAGGTGCTACCGAAATAAGAACTGCGCACAATGATACTCTTACTCAGGATGGTCTGCATTTAACGTGCTTAGGCCTAATGATCCTCCTTTCTTTAGCAATTATATAAAGTATGATGCTAAAGACATTGTCTGAAAAGCATAAGTAGATGATTCTATAAGCTGATGCCATTGTGTTCTATCAAAAGACATTTTAATTTACCTTTAAGGGAGGCTTTTCAAAATAGTTCAAATACAAGAGAGAAGAAAGTGAGTCTTAAATATGCCCATATATTTTCTACAGTGCGAACTACTACTTTTGACTGTTTATCTTTCAAAGCGTAATCAATGACAAATGGTAAGAGCAGTTTATATAAAAGTCCCCTTTATATAACTCAATATAAATTATAAGTTTGAGAGGCTAGCAGGCGGTGAGCAAGAAGTTAATGAACTTCGAAATAGGATTTCCAACAGGATCGTTGCTAATCCAAAGGAGATCTTTTATGGTTTGCAAAATATTTTCAGATGCTCAAAGTGTATTCACAAATCAATTAAATTTGGGAATCTTACTTCGTACTTAACAAATGTGCAGATCATCTTAGAGGGCTAAATGCAATGCGGACTACCCGATTTTCTCCTAAATTTGCCGAATGAAGCGCAAGCTCCATGCAACTGTATTGAGTTTGGGAGTAGAGGAAGTCTCCCTCGAATTTTAAATAGCTATTCATATAGGTAAGTTGGTTTTGCAAAACCCGAAATGTTTGACACTTAATTAATCATGCAACACAATCAAGAAGAGTTTGTAAAATCACGAAAGAACGCGATTTCGCTTGAGAACTCCTAAAAAGATCACCGAAACCCCTTAAATTAGTGAATACTACCTCTAATAATGCAAAGGAATTGGTTTCTAAACTAGTTGAGAGGGTTGCCAACGTGATTTTCTTCATTTCATAAGTTTAATGACAGCCACTTTCCAGTGGTTACTTATATTTGGTCTAGAATAGAGTTAGATGGAGCCAGATGCACGTAATTGCAAAACGCGGGATTTGCAGCTAGTTCCTTTCTTTTTATACAGGGGTTGTCTACTTCAGTTATAATCAATTTAATACAATTTTTAAAGCTCTTTCTTCAAGATTTTTAGCCTATTTATAAGAAATTTATTTAGAGCCTGTCCATATGATAAGAAACTCCTAATTAATGCAAAGAAATCTATTCCGGTGAAACTGCAAAACATTTGCTTTAATTAAAAAGTTATTGCAAAATTTAAATAGCAAAAATGCAGGAGTTGTTTGAATGCTATAAATGATGAGTTGGAGGGTAACCTGGGTTTCTTTATAAAATTAGTGTTATAAAATTAGTAACATTACCTGCCATATTTTTCAAATATCTCTACCTTTGATCAGCCACAAAAAGACTCTTAACATCTTTTGGGAGAGTAAAGTAGAATTCGTTCCGATTCTTTATGTTTAATTCCTGTGTGAAAGAAAGCGATGATTTGGAAAAGTTGTGTGAATAGGAGCAGTCCTTTTTCTGATAAAAACTACTTCGTATTACTAATAAAGGCTTCTTGTAATTCTTTTTCTGCATTGATTTTCATGACAAGAAATTTCCACTACTTCCAGCATTTAGGTACGCATCCAAGTTTAGGATTCCTGTTTTGTCGATTTTTCATTACAGCTTATTTGAAACTTTGGCCCAAATTTCTACCTTTTAGAACGGAATATTCATATTTTTCACGTTTAGGATAAGTTGTGCAAGGATCACAAGCAAGTGGCTGTCAACTGGTAAATCCTGAAGATTCGCTCCATCAGCATTCAAACGCAATAAGTCTGTGTGTAGTTGAAAGGGGAAAGTAGTTTAATGTTCCTGCAGTGCAACTCTATACACCCGGATTTTGTATACGTTCATAAATAATGCTTTTCTCGTGACACCAATTCCTTATTGACAATAATAAGGTTAGATTCATGACGAAGTAATTGGAGTGCACACCTTAAGCATCATTACAGGAAAACTTTAAATGATGTCGATTTCCACTGCAATTTGCATCTATATGACTGTAAAATAGATGCAAAGTTTTGTAAATCACTGCCAGCAGCATAGATTTTGATACACGCATGCATTTATGTATGTGGATTTGTAGACACGTATCTGTGCGTGTAACTGTGACTGTTGAGGAAGATTCGAAGGTCAAAGTACATAGCTTTAATACCTAAAAGCTGTCGAATTTTACAGTTTCTAGGTCAATTTTTATAAAGATCCAAGCTGGCCTCTTTACAGACTGGTTTATGGTTCCAAGCATATTTATGGAGTTAATTCTTTACAGATTTAAAATGCATTGTGTAAAGCTGATCTGCAAGGGTTATTTTTACACCCGAGCATCGTCAAATCTTCCCTGAAAGGTCAAGCTATCATTTTTAGTTATACTAGGGAAATGCTGATGCAAAAAACCAGTGAACATTTAGCTTTGTTTTATCAAATTTGCGCCCACTTTACTTGCTGCTGACATCTACTCAGGCACTTTATTTAAGCCCCATTTGGCCTTTGAATCTCTTGCGCAAATCTGCCAAATTCAAGCTGCAGTCTTTAAGCCTAAATGGACCTTCATAAAACGCAATTAATAAACAGATTTGGTGACAGATGTCAAGTTCCACAAAACAAAAAGTTTAATAAAATGTTTTGGGCTGAAGGCGACCATAAAGCCAACTGATCTTGACCATAATGTTCTCGTAAAATGTCATATATTAATGCATTTTTGTTTTGATCAAGTGCATTAAAATACCCTTACTTTCGCAGCAGCGGCATTCTCAAACCACACCATCGGGAATCGTAATGAGGTTTATTTAACTTGCGGAAATTTTAGAACCGGGTGAAATTTTTGTGCAGAAAAAATTTATACTCCAACTACTTTGAACTCTGCGCCTCATCTTTAGTTTTGGGCAGTATTTTAATGAGCTTTACAACTCAAGACCGTAAGCATAAGGGACAGATACTTTTGTAAGTGGATTTTAGTATGCTTAGTGCCTAACTTCGAAATATCATCTATTGGGTCGCATAATAATCTTAAATCCAGCCCTTTTGTTCTGTCATGAGAAGCAACACAGTATTTTTGTACGTGTTTAATGCTTGGGTACTTGAGTTCTCAGTCATGGAAACACACCTAATTCACTTAAAAGATCGCAAAAATACTAATATTTCTTTTTAACCACATGCTTTAGACATTATATCAACCCTTCAAGTATACTCAGACAAACGAACATCTACTGATACTTCGATTCAGTAAGAAGTCAATTTTGATTAAATCATCCTTATTCAATTTCCAGATAACCGAAGTAATCCATGTGTTTCCTGATCAAGTGTAGTATCTGTTTGGTTAAATTGCCTTTTAAGGCATTATACGGCATAACTGTGTCAATATCGTGGTCGCGAGATTTCTATCCATCATAGGACTACCCTTAAGACTTAATATCTGAAGGCCAAGGAAGAGGGCAAAAATTGGAAAATCTCTTTGCAAGAACTTGAAAAAGTGCGCAGATTTGCAAAATGCAGACTTTTAATAAAAAAACATTATAAATATCAACTTTTGTTTGTATATCAATTAGTCAAGTTTACTGTATTTTTGTTCGGTCAAAAATAGCGAGTGAGATTTAAGCTTGGCTTTGTCCAAACCATAGAGTAGTTGCTTACATAGCTAATTTAGTAACGTCTATGAAAGATGCAGAATTGAAACAAAGTTCCCTTCATAAGGGCATTACGGTCAGAGGCAGCGTCGAGAGTAAACTAAAAATGTTTAAAGTAGACGCTGGTGTCAAATAACTGGGTGCCAAGTGCATTAGCAATGGATAGGAACAGGCCTAAATGACATACAAATTTTCCCCGATTTCGACAAATGAAATTATCCATTAGAGGCGTGCTTCTATGGTGGACAAGTTCTCGTTTATGGCTTTAGAGCGTATATGCCTACTATAAAGGATTGTTTTCCTTTATGAAACGGCCACTGTTGCTTATTTTAAAAGCTTTTGCAGCATACGTTTAGCCAATCGCAAACTGCTTCCATTCAATATAACGTCTACACCATGAGCCAGTTAATAGATTTTTGACTCTTTCCATCCTTTGTACACATTTCAAAGTACAAGTGGGCACTTTTAGCTTACAGTGCAGAAGTAAGGTGCATGAGACAGTAACTTCTAAAATTTTAAGGTCGCTAAACAGTCTCAAAGTCGTAATGTTAATCATATTTGTTTTTAACTTTACGTGAACCAGAAACAGTTGATTTTTGAGGGCATTAACTTTGTCTCGAGGAGGACTCCCTAACCGATTTGCACTTTAACGTAATGTGTTTGACCCCAACATTTGCATTGCACCTCATAAAATTACGCGATCATTAGGGAATTTTGTAAAAAATTTTTCCTGATCCCTACCAAACCTCGAGTCGAAATACACAGGTAGCCTTTTTGTCAACATCAAATGAACCTGAGACTTTTGGGCAGGATAACGCTGACCACTTTAAACCCTTACAAATAACATCAAAATGCTTTTGAGACAAAACATAAAATCAATTCTAAATTAAAAATAAGATACCCACTTCCCAACCATTGTTTGTTGTTATGGGTTTTTACGAATAGATCATTACAATGCTTGATTTTTAAACGCTGTCGATGGTTGAATTTTCTGGAATAAACTTAAATAGCTAGACCACATAATGTTTGATAAAATTGGTCTTTTTTTATTTAGACTAGGGTAATGAGATTTTTCTTATTTTACATAGGAAACTATTTCATTGAATCAAGTTTTCTTTAGTCCCAAGCATTGACATTTTCAATGGTTTTGAAATACTTTTAAAAAATGCGACTTTTCATTGTATTTGCTCTTGCATTATTGGTGATCAATTCCTGTGTACTCACACACAGTTTTAATTTATGATTTCAATCAATAAATTCGCAATGGTCTCCAAACATAATCGTTACCTTCTAGGATGGCGCCAAATTTAAATGATATGTGCGTAAATAAGCCGAAACAAAAGAGGGGCAGCAGGCATATATAAATGGGTCAAAATCAGCAATGTTTCTCTCCCAGTTCTTTGAAGTAGCATTAGAGCCCTGCCAGGATTTCACAAGTGTGTGAAGACCCTCGAAGTCAGTTTTCTGCTGTTATTAGCGTACATTTGTATAATGCTTAGTTTGTTCCTTTAAAGTGCCACAAGGCATTACGTGCACATGTTAATCAAAGGCTACCCACCACTCTTATTTTTGTATTAAGTTGGGCTACTTCTTACCCATTCTTTAAAAATTTGTTTGTAAAACCCTAAAAAGCAAAGAATTTGAACGGAACTCGGTGAAAACTATCTGGCAAGTTTTATTGTGAACAGGTTTTATTTTGTCTGGCCATAGACCTATCCAATGGAATGCTTAGTCTGTTTGTAAAGGCTGAGAGCATCTGTCACCTTCATTTTACCTAATTATTTTGGAGACTTACTAGATATCAGGACTGATTTGGAGTTTAGCATTTTTCCAGCCTCAAGCAAGGTAGACATGAGATGTCACATGTATAGACAAATGCAGATTCTGGGTGCAGTTGCAAGTACTCCAGATGAGCCTTTGTCAAATTATTTATAAGGTGGTGGTTACGGTAAAATCAAAACGATTTTGGTCCAGGTTGTGGTGCAGTGGGCTATTTTACCACAGTTCAACTTGAATGACAGGGCAGATATTTTGTCGCATTCTCCAAATCTTTACCAAACTACCAAAATTTCGGGATGCGAGAAATCTTCACCCCAATTAAAGCCTAGTTACCCTCAGTTTAAACAATTTAATAACAAGTGACCTGTTTTACACATCACTGTAATTTCAAAAGCAACGCAGAATGCAACTCAATCTTAAGTGCCACCCAAAGCAGATCGTTTGAATAAGGCCAGTGAATAGTCCTGATTTAAACATTCTTATTCACACCCTTTAACTACATAAGGTGGAGTAAGATAAGAAACAAATATGGCAGAGGTTTGTATAGCCCGAGGAAAACTTAATCTCTACATTGATTTTTTAATATGCTGCGAGTTCCTCTAAGTCTTTACTCTTTTGGGCAATGATTTAATTCTACCCCTGTAATTTCCTCGACACATTGCGAAAATTCTGTTGTGCCTGATAATTCATTAATGGAAGGCTGCTATTTCACAGACATAGGCAAATGACTTAAAACTCTTTAAAATCATAAGCTTTAGCGTCAGATAAAACAAAAACCATTTCCTCCCTTTAGTCTCATTCCCATGTTGGTAGGCTATATGCACCTTTTACGACTACAACCTTAAACAAGACGAGTATTTGCGATCGCATTGAGTGTCTTTGTCACCTTTAGTCACATTAATTTCACTCTCCTAAAATACAGCTTGACAATTGTGGCACTGACCCTGGGCGAATGCTTACTGTCGGTGGCCAGTAACAAAAACGATTAATTAATATCCCATTCCTATTACAAACCATAAAAAATTACTAACGGAAAGCCTTGACTCTAGTTCAAGTTAACACTAAGCCATATGTTTCAGTTCTCGTCCCAAGGTCAAAAATTAATTAAATTCATTGGGAACTCCAAATACAATAGCTGCTTTTTAATTAATACTAGCTGTTTATTTTTAACATATAAAGCGTGTCTTGCGATTGATTACTTGCATTATTTTATAATACGGTGACGTGGGTCATTCTGCCAGGGTATAAATATCTGATTTTGCAAGTCAGATAAAAGGCAGCATCGTAATTTTATTGCGCCAGTGGGACCTGGTCGAACTCATAGCATATACACTCATCACGTTGCAAATGAAGTAGCGACCGATTTCATGGCTTCAATACTGAGTTTTACGCTTTTGAAACTAAAAAGGAACCATTACCTAAGGTTTCACTGAAAATATTTAACGTTAAGAAATGTAGTCGATTTACACAGCTGTGAATTGACAAGTTCACGTAATCGTTCACCGTTTGATTGTTTAAGTCTTGAATAAAGCATTGTGATAGTATAAAAGGGCAGCAATGTAGAATACCATTGTAGATAAAACGATCCTCAGTTTCTGAGTCAGAGTTTACCTTAACAAAACAGGTTTAGCCTTTTGCCATAAATTGATGACTGCAGCGCCTAAGTAAAAACTCTTTGGTAGTAAAATTTTGCCCTTAATTCTTTGCTCATATTTGTTGGGTTTATATGGTGGGAACTTTGCCTTCAAAATAAGATTGCATTGCTTTACCTCTAAAGACCTCAACTTCGCCTATAATCTTCTCCGCCAATTAATGCATTGACGATGCATAGCAAGCTTTTCGCCTCCCTAAGTGAGTGATGCCAAAAAGTCTCTTGACGCATGAAGGAAAATAATTTGGTTGAAAAATTTACTCACCTTTTTAGCTTAAATCTTATGGGCTGTTAAAAGTAATCAAGAGAGCAAGTAAGGCATGGCAAAGGTCCTCGTTTGGAAGCGTGTTTGAGATTTAATAAACTTTGTCAACAGGTAGATTCCGTACCAATTACAATCCATGCAGAAGTAGGAAAGAAGTTATTCCGATAAGGTTAACACGATAGCAGCTCTTGTCTACACCAAATAAAGACATCTTTCCTTAAGTTGGGTAGCTTGCAATCCTTACTCTTTCTTAACAGTCTTAAGGGATATCTGAAGCACAGTCCTTAAGGTTAATTCCAGGCGCTCCTTTCGGAACATGCGCCTAATTCTTGAGAAGTGCAATGTTCTTAAAATAATATTTTTAAAGTAATAGAAGTAAAAAATAGAGTTCCCTGTAATTTCTACTTGTTGTTTGTGTGGGCATTGTAGGCCCAACCGTAATGAAGACATCGGTAAGAAAAAAATTATTTCAAGGTCATGTCAAAATCATGTCTTAAAGGACAATAATTTTTGTTCAAAACAAGGAGAAGGCATACCATAAAGCAGTTTCCTGTTGCTCTTATGAAGTGAAATATGGTTTACTCACTTATGGGGAAAATTAGGTGGGGTGTTATTCATTATCCAGAAAGTTTTAGGTGGTCCTTTTGATTTGATAAGTACGCAGGTTTATGCATCAAAGTTGTCACAAAATTTGTTGCTATGATAAAGTTAAAAATGCTTGACGCATACTTTTTGTAGAAGGCAAAGTCACATCGCATGATTGTGGTCTACATCATCTATAGTACCATAAGTTTCGGAAAGACTGCAAAGGAGGCAATTTCTAGGCCTTGCTCTTTTTCAAACAAGGTGCCACTTTTGCCTTCACATGACTATGATTATGTCTCTTAGTGAACTTATATGCTAAAAAAGGGAGAGCATAGTAACTCTGGTTCCTCGATATTAATGTAAAATGGACAAATGTGCAGGCATAGATCACGAACTTGGAGAGGTAGTGAAGGCCTGATCACAGTCGATTATTTCATACCCAATTTTACTACAAGGCATTTTGACTTGTATTGGACAAATAAAAGAAGTAGTAAGTATCTTAATCAAAGTATAGTCACTTCAGTACATTTTGAAATCTTTTAGTTAGATAAATTAGCTTGAAGGTTTTTTCTGAGCCACATGCTAGTGATAGCCAATGAGGATAGTTTGGTGTGACAAGCAACGACGAGATAATAGGAGTAGTAGTTAATCCCATGCAATTTCCACAAACTTGCAATTCAAGAACCAAAAACGTTAAAAGGAGCATAATTCGGGTTCTTGCTCCCTCACTTGACAAAGTAGAGCTTAAATGTGCTTAACTTTGTCCAAGAATAACCAACTGTAAAATTATGAACAATCTGAATGATTTGTGAGTTGGTATTCCATCGTTTTGCTTTTTAAAGCTGAAACAGTATTGAGAAGCTATATGGACTCCAAGTGTCAAAATATCCTGCCATTTAGGATAAAAATGATCCCGTAGATGTCGAATCTCATTACTACGTCTTCTCAATCAAACCTAGTGAAATAAAACAATAGGTAAAATAATGCCAATAAAGTTCATAACAAAGTCTTAAACAATAGTTTAGCTTTTGTACAAAAACAGGGCTCAAATTTGACCAGTAGAGGAGGATGGATCTCTCAACAGCACGACTTCGGCAAATTTACGCGCTGTTACTGATTTGACTGCCAGTGATTTTTACTTTAAAGGCTCCATGTTATAGCCTACTATACTGTGCAAGTGTCACCTTCTCTCGCCTATTCCTCCTAAAAAACTCTAATTATCGACCAACAAGTGGCATTGTTTCAGTAATATATATGAGCAAATCTGCATCAGGTGATAAAACTAAATCACAAAATCAAGGTAGACGTGGAGAATAGCAAAATTGGAAGATTACTAAATGTGCGACTTTTAGATTAATCCAATTTCTTTGCTTTAAATGGAATCCTGGGCTAGCTCTTGATTCGCCATTATAATTTTTGACAAGTTGATTTAGAGGCAAGGGGGATGAAGACATTCAGCTGATGATCTAACAAGAGCATTACCATCGTTCCTATCTCCGAATAGGCTACGCAAATCGCGTTTCTGAGTGCCAAAATTTGTTGCATTTTAAGTAAAATATCCATTTTACACTTGTATGCAATCCATTTTTAGCCGTAATTAGACAGCGTGACCATCAAGAGCAAGTTGAAAATGTTTTAGTGAAACACGGCACGAGCCAAGTTGAATAATGCCTTACATTTAAGACTTGAACAAGTCTACTTCTTTTTGCGTTTTGTAAGACAAACAGTTAAAACGACATACGGCAGGTTAAAAACGTGCACTGTTACTGAAAGGAAAGCATAGCAATAATTGGTTTCGGCTTTTGCATGCGTTTACGAAGATATAATTTCATTTTCTTGGGAGGCAATTTTAAGTGGCTGATTAATACTGAAACGGTGCGTGTTTTTGGGGGTATGTTGAGTCCAAGAATTGTAAACTTTGAGGCTTTGCATTTCTGCCGACATAAGTGCTTTTATTCATTTCTACGAATTGTTCCAATACATTTGCAATGCGGAGACGTGAATCATCTGCAATGTATCGGCTACCATCATTTTATCCAATAAACACAAACACTTACTACACCGACACGCATGAAATATTCAGTGATAAGTTATCCCTCTGCAGATGAAATTTGAAACCCCAATAATATTTTATAGGAAGTGTTGACGACTCCAATGCTCTCCTGGATTCTCGCACGTTTTGTTTAATTACAGTTTAGGGTACGGCCATATTTTCCAAAAGATGTTTTGTGTAATTTGTTTTGCTGAGAACGTCCAAGTTGTGCACTATATGGTTAAACTACAAAGTCATCAGGAACTGAGTCTGAGATTTACTCTGTAATTAAATAAGAGATAAGAAGACTTCAGACCTACACTAAGACGTAATGTATTTTGACTACAGAATTTCTCAAGTTCCCATTCAAGGTGACACAACACAACAAAAATTAATTTAGGGATGAACGACATGAATCACCACTGAAGTAAAAACTCTAGGGACTAGGATTCGAGTTAACACGGATGAATGTTTTCTCCCAGAGTACTAATGAATCGAAGTCTATTTACATGTTAATTAATGTGAGTCATTTCGTTGTTTTTGTTGCCTTTGATTTTTAGCATGTCCAGTTCTAGTTTGCAACTAAAATGAAACTCACACAGCTAGGCAGGTTAGGTCCTTAGTCTTGACTATATATTTTCTCATAATCGCTACTGTTGCTGAGATCGGTGCATGCGATCTTAAATTGTGTGGATAGTATATACTCAACTGTAGATAAGGCGATTTAAATGTTTAGGGGGTAATACCTTTTTGTATCAATAAGTGGCAAAGTTCATTAAACAGACATAGCTTTACCAAATGAACCTTAGAGGTACTAATAATATGTGTGAATTTTTGGTTGAACTTGTTTTAAGTGGATTGCAATGAATGAGTTCTCATTTATAATTTAAATTAATGTTATCAGTGTTTATCACTTTCGATACAACCATCTTTACCTCTGTATTCTTTGTAGAGCAAAAGTTTGCACAAATACAGCAGGAGATTTTCTAGGTAGATGCTTTGTTTTACTTCAAACAACGCCCATTTGTTTACCGGCGATTACGAAAGCTAATGAAAATAAAGTGTTTTGTTCTCAAGTGCGTTTTCATTTTAGCTAAAGCCGTTTGCTCTTAAATCAAGGCAAAATCCATTTGCGTCATTCATTAAATACCATATGTTAGCAAAGGTTTTGCGTCATCGCTAGAATTTTACACCTAAAATGGCATTCAGGGCTTTATTATACCTGTGTAGTATCACAAATGATGAGTCAGCTTTAAACTAATAAACCCATTTACTCATTTGAAAACATTTATGGGCTGAAGAAGTTTTTAGGCAAAATGAACTGAACAATCCAACTAGGGGAGAACTTTGGCCTTGAACGGTCAGCAGTTGATTGAGGCATGGCACGTGGACCTCACACTATTAAAACCGACCATCGAAAATTTCTATTTTGACTGAACCCATAACTTTCTCAACGTAGGCGAAGTTTGTGTTAGATAATTTATTTAGGGATGTCCTAAGATCCTCACTTGCAGGTTGTTTCAGGTGGTACCATTTTGAGCTGGTGTAATGGTAATCTGACTTTTAAAGATGGTTGGGTTTGTCGCAGTTTGTCTTCTCCGTTACTATTCCCAATCCTAGTGTCTAGCATGCATTCCTCGTCGATAATTGTATGTGCAAGTCGCATGTCTCAATAAACACAGTGAGCAATACACGAGGCAGGAAGGGTTTGATCTGTAGCACCTCTATACTCACACCAAAGTCAACAGGTGTTGGTAGACGCTGCGATCAGACTAAAAAATTTATTTGTTCTCACGTCTATCATGGAAAGCAATAGAGATGATTTGTGACGTAAATCACGCTCGCAGTCAGAAGCGGTGACAAAACATTGTGTGGCATCCATTTCAAACTCAGGTAGTGTTCCCAATATTAACATCTTGCCTTGAAGCTGAATTCTTATTCCACTTGTTATAAGGTGGGTGCATTGTTGATCGATTTCTAACTTGATGAGATTTGATTTGAGTGAAAGATCGCGGCCCAGTTCAAAGTGAGGCAGAAACAAGTGGTTCATTCATAAAATAAGTGTGTTACAGTGAAGTAACTATGTCTCCAGTCATCACTTCGGAATGATGTGACATAGTAGTGGGTATCAGTTAGGTTCGCGCTGACAAGTGGCATTCATTAATTCCTGTAAAATTCGGGAATTAACAACTACCGATTAGCCCACTAAATCCATTTACAGTAGGAAGCAAAAGAGAGCGCGCTGCTTACATTTAAACTCAGCCTTTTCAACTCTTCTAAGTGGATAAGTGGGTGTAAACTGAGGGTGCAAACACGCATTCTTCGTCAGAGACCAAGGTTTATATCGCATTCATTTATAGGCCCAACTTGACGCGGTCAACACATCGACAGGTGCATCCAACAATTCTCCAATGTTGACGACTCATTTGTAAACAACCAGGTAATAGGGTTCATAGGAAGATGTATGGTAGATGGTGAGGTAACTATCTAGCTGGGTAGATGGATAGCAAGGTGAGTAGCTAAGATGGACAAATAAATGATCTCGTAAGTGGCGAAATAGATGGTTGGGAGGGCAGGTGGTAAGGTAACTAGATAGACAGATCGGCAGATAGTGACAGCATTTAGTGTACATGTCTGATTTAAATTTTACCTAAGGATTTTAGCTGCAACAAACAGTAGTGTTGTACTCTCACTTCCACACATTTGTGAAGTTAATTGCGTTGGGTCAGTGTTTTGCACCTAATGAGCACCGCTGGTATACTGAGCTATGGTTCTCTACATTTCGATTAAGGCAACAGCATTGTCGTCAAAGTAAACAAACCAACACAAGGTATACACTTAATCTCACTTGCAAACTAACATGCGATAAAAGTGGCTGTTCACCAAGGGGCACTTGTAAACTTAAAAAGTTAACAGAAATGTAGATGCTTTGGAGGTTGACTGTTTGCCGTAAGACACGACGGAGACGTATCAGACAAACCGTCTTACACATGTAAGAAGGATTACAATTAACCATGGGCAAGACAACACAAGTCAGTATCTCATAGTAAGCATAACAAAGCATCCTAGTGCCAGAAAAAGTTTGGCCGAAATTCGGTGAGGCAAGAGAAAAATGATTGACCTTTGCAATCACTTCTGGTGAGTCGTAAGCATCACATGCGACTTGTGATCCACTCGAATGCGTGTGAAGCCTGCTTTGCTCTCAGTCTTGACTCAACTCTCAAAAGCTGAGCTTAAAAAAGTGCCTTACTTGTAAAAGAATAATCTGTTTACAAATATTCTAACAGCTGAAACAATGCTTGACTACATAATATTTCGAAAGATTAGACATTTATTCTGTGGCTGGCGATAATTTAGGCATAAGTGAGATTCTAGTTTTAAGGACGTTGTCAAGGTACCACAACGATATAGGACTGAAATTATGCAATGCATTTTTAAAGGTGATACTACATTGAATAATTCCGACTCAACGATACTCAGTTTGAACAAGGTAGGGAGCTAACTGCAGGAACACGGGATTGGTTGCCTTATTTGGAACAGCGTGTATGCAATAATAGAAACTACTCCGATTTTCAGTGCTATTTACTCCGAAAAAATGCCAAGGGCACATTAGGAAAGACAAACTTTAATTAGGTTGCCCAATCCACCCAGAATGTGAGACAAAATTGGCTGCGCTGATTGTAATAGAACTGAGTAGCAATGCTCTAGTTCCGCCAGCTCCGTAAATTTGGTAAGTATAAGCAAGCAAAAGTCACCACCTATCGTTGTTTACCCAGGATCAGGTTCCTAGGCACGCTTACTCGAAGAGAGGAAAGCAAGTGGTTGATAAATCAGAGTGAGTGCATCCATTTTCTACTTTCAAGTCTTGATGGTGACAAAGCGATGGCAGAGTTTATAGGTATAAGTGAGTAGAGAGCTGGATGGATTAAAAATGCTACTGTTATAAATGAATGGATAAATGCCGAGATAAATGGATACATGATGAGATAGCTTGACAGAGGGAAAAAAGATAGATATTGGACAGAGAGATGTAAGGATGGAGCGAGAGATGGATGGCAAAATATGCTAGCCTCTGAGGTCAGTTGAGTGCTGCGAAATCAATTAGAACGTACTAAACAACTCATTTACAATTAAGGATGATTGCAACGTGTTAGACGCTCAAGTCACACACAGACTACTGCCTCAACATAAATACGCCAAAGTACCCAATGGTCATAAATTTGCTATTAAATGCCGATGCTTGAAAACGCTTAGGGTTGCAAAAATGCTGAAGCTGATTAAATGCAAATTACTTATTTCCAATTTACTGAATATACCAAGTCATAATTTGGTTTGAATGGGTTAAGGTAGATATGATGATTTTATATCAATGCTCCAAGAATGGCATTGTCGGATAACTGCCACTGCATCCTGCGCTCTCGGTGCTTGGAGCTGTCAAAATAACACACAGTAGCGAAGAACATAAAGCATTTGGTAAAAGGCCCTCTGCCTCAATCTTAAACAAATGACTGTTCTATGCTATCTGCAAAATCGTTTGATTCATCCAGCGAAAGAAACATTGCACTCAACCCAAACGCTAATACTGATTTTACCCGGCAGAAACCTTTAATAGAGCTTGTTTTACAGAAACACAAAAGCGTAAAGTTTGCTAGAAGTGCAAAATCACGTCTCATTATTGACGAGAACGAAGTTTCTAAATTGAGCCTGTTAACGATAACTATGCCCATCATAGATCTAATAAGGCGGGGTTTGATCAAATTGTGTAAGGTCTTTGTGAAACGTATTTTTAAGAAAAGAATGATTTTACAGGACACCCTCTATCTTTACTCGTATTTTGACATTTGGTTGTTCATTTCTCTAAGTGCAAGGTGGGTTAACATGCATCGCATAAACTCAATGCAAAATTGACAGAGATCTTTTCGATTTGTCAAAGCATGTTGTGTAGGCTACAGTGCCATCAAAAAAGAATTGTACACTGATCAATAATCTGAATCCTTTTGGTGAACCAAAGGCAGTGCAGACTGTTTGATGTTCTTTTACCTTCAAATTATGCGGACTCCGACAATAAATGAGGCTTTTTGTTAAGTCCTAAATTACTCTTTGAAAGCGATTTAATTTCGAAAGACTCAAAATTCCTGATAATTGAGTAATTCCTGTCGCCTAATCGAGAGAAGTCCACAAACTTTAGGCGAACACATATTAGTTAGAGAGGTAAAAGAGAGCGGAGGAGAAATAGCTTTGCTTTTGTTTACTTCATAAACTCATTGGCGGCCGACATGGTTAATCTCTCCAATAGGTACTTTGTCCCCGTAAAAATATGCCCTTAATCTCCCAATAAGGGCAAAGTATTGTGTTTATAAAAACGCGAAGGCGTCGATTAAGGTTGGCTGAATAAAACTAACAATCACGCAACATGCAATAATGAGCAGGCAGCTTGCTGTACCCGACTGCGATTAAACGAAACAGTCAAGAGATGGAATGCTGGGACTCAGTAGCATCTAACTGCTAGCATCTGTAGAATTTTTCAATGCTGCTGCAAGTCGCATTTTAACTTGATCTGAACGTTTAACTTTCCATGCTTTCATTTTTAACCAACAAGTGTTTTTCAGCAGTGACATTAGCGGTGGACATAAGTGATAAGAAGTTACAGGAAAATTTGGTAAATCAAAAGTTTATAGATATTTGGTTACAGCTTTCCATAAAACAAATTAGTTTTAGCAAATTATGAATTTTTGAAAATCAATTGCAAGGGTGGCCACGTGTTTGGGGTCATTGCTGTCCTGCCGGTTCTGGGTTGTTCTGCCTGATTTTAAGTAATTCCAAGCATGGTCTTAGTTCGTGTTGTTAAAAGTCGAGCAATCAAACAACATGCTCGTCTTCGAACCTATAGATGTAGTGGTGTGACAGGCTTCAAAACTATTCCTCGCAATAATAATAACAGTTGCATGGTAAGTGTTGGCAGTACAAGTGGTGGAGCGGGATGGCAATGCAAAATACAAAAGTGTGGTATTCATCATGGAGGTAAATTCCAACTACCACCAAATAGTCAGAAAACGATTAAAACACAGGTAAATAACATAAAACTTTGCTTTACAATAGTTTGTTCTAGTGAATCCATCTTGGACAAAATTAGTGGCTTTGTCCCTTTACTTTAAGCCCTTGTAAAGCATGACTGTTTGCTTACTGCATATTTAGAGATGTAATCGTTAGCTTGAAAAGATAGTTATTACTGAAGTTTACACGATCTATTATCAACTTGCACAAATGATATTTCATGCACATCAAGAACCATCCAGATGACAGGAGTTTGCTTGCTTTTCTTGAATCTTTTGTAAAATTGTACAGTGCTTAATGAAAACTAATCTCTTCCAGTATGCAATGACAAATGGACTATTATGATTAGGCTTTCATTTTAAAAGGCAATTAGCAATTTCGTCAGTGTACCAGGACCACCATTTATGGGTAATTCTTTGAAATGCATCTTTCACGGACGAAAAAATGTATGTATAAGCTTTTTAATTGTAAGTTTCTTTTCTTAAATGCCTCTCTGGAAGCATTTATGAGTCAAAGCCTGTGGATCCTTTGAGACTGTCTTGGAACTTTATTGGGTGTGAGATTTTTGAAGACTAGATGTGTAAATCTAGCTAAACTGCTTTTTGATCTGTGACGCAAAATGGGTAATATAAATTTCTGAACGACATTTAGCTGTACAACTTTTGGTAATTGCGCAATGGCACACATTATTGTGAACACTGTGCTGCTGCAGACCACTCAAATGGATGGCGGAAGTAGGTTTTGCCCCAGCCCACGATCGCCTGGCTTTAAATGAGCAAAAGCGCATTTTAGAAGACAATTATTCAAATCAACAGAAGTAATTGTAAGCAAACCAATGCTTTCCTACAAACAAACGGACCCATCCTTAAGCCATATGAGCCATGCACTCTTCAAAGGCGTTAGAGTTAATGTAATTTTTCGAAGTGAGGAGCATTGATGGGAGCATTTAAAATCTTATAACCATTTTGTTCAAATTAGTTTGGTCAAACGCAGGGGTTCATCAAAAATTCACACAAATTATTGGTGGCTTTAACGTACTGCTGGTAATAATTTATATTTTTATAGAAACAAAAGTCTCATAAAATTTAAATTCAAGGTTAGCCTGTCTTGCTACTAAATTTATGCTTTTTGTGGGTGCCGGTGTTTATAAAAAGCAAACTCCTTAGGGACTCAAAGCTGTAAAATAAGTTTAAAATAACTTTAGCATGTCATCTTTTTCTGCTTCAACTAAGGTTAGCACAACTCCGATCTTAAAGGTGTACCTACAACCCCATCCTGTTATTTTAAAACACAATGCTCTCACACGTTGCTTTTGCCTAAACTTTATTTTTAAAAATTATATTTAGACTTGTAGATGCTAAAGTCAATGCAATCGTATCATTTATATTAGAAGCAATTACGAATCTTGCGGTCAAGGTAAAATTATCTTTCCATATCTTTATTTCTTATTGTCTCCAAACAAATTATTGTTAATGATACAATATGTTGTAGGATAGATATTAGACACTTTATTGCATTTATCTCATAAGTCACTTCGTCAATCTCCAAAAGTTTAGATACCAATATATTTTGCGAAGGACTTCAGCAAACAGCTACATTTTTCATCTCTGCCTCATTACTCCGTCTTTTTTAGAAGACGAAATTTGTGGATTTTTTACCTTGCAAAGTAATAAAGCAGACTTCTTCGTCCAAAGTACAGAAAGAGTAGTCTTATAAATTTTCCGCAAATATTGAAGCTGTCTAAATTAAGGATGGGTTATTGGACTTCATCACGATTTAGAATGAGTGTGAACGACGACAAACCAAGTCAGACATTCATACGCATTGGTTGCGTTCTCAATTGCTTAAAAATTTCTCATGTTTTAAGGAAATCTGGAGCAATTTGCCGAAAAACTATCGCCCTACCATTTTTTGAAGCCAAGAGTGTAAAGTTTATGCTTTGACAACTCTTTAAGGTTATACTGATTCTTTTGTCTTAAAATAAAAAAACTTTATAATTTTTCCACCATGATTCCTTAAAATTTTCGCCTATAGTGGTTACCGTATTAGAATAGTTGTTGGCAACAGTAGTGGCATATTTTGTTACCATAAGTAATTGGGCGATAGACGGAGTATATCTTAGCCCCGGTCGACTGCAGCTAAATCAAGTAGCGTGAGCTCGATAGTTGGAACTATGCTTTAATTCCTTAATTTACTTCTCTCATGCAGCTTTGCTGTGTCCCCTCGGGAACATTTCAGGAATGTATTTCTTGGGCATGATTACAAGCCTCCTGAATATCTAATATGGTTTAAGGGGTTTCAAAACCACCAACTTCAAATAAAAAATTAGGAAAATTAAAATCACCAAACTTTTGAGTCATAAGCTAAAATAAATCAAAATTACATGTAACTATGTCAAATGAACAATTATTTAAAACGAATCCATTTAGATCGCCAAAAAATGGCAAGGTCTTGTAGCATTAAAGCTTAGCAAGACTGGCAAATAAGCAGCATGAATCCAACGGCAAAATCACTCTAAAATTCTCATTTTTGAGAAATGCAAAAATTCAATAAGTGGCTGACATTGCACGTTAAGCCGAATTTCTGATGCACGAAACTACAAGGAATTGCCGGAAAAATTTGCTTTAAATGCAAACTTAAATGGACGAGCAACATGAATTGTTCGAGAATATTGCCTAGACCATTGCTCCTGGCATGTTTTCTAATGTTCCACATGCCCCCCCCCACCCATATTATTGTACTTCGGCTAGGGCTATTTGAGAGCGAATTCCCCAAGGCTTGCAACAAGGGCTCAGATATTTGCGTTCGGTTGGAGTTATTCAAAAGCTGCAAAGCTATTCCACTTTTAGAAATCCTATAAATTTTTGGCGAGCGATTGTCAGTTCTTCAAAATATTTACAGTTGAGAAGTCTGATAAAAGATGAACAATTGGTTTTGGGTAAACAATACCACTTATAAGTGCGAAGAGACCGACTTCTTAGCCCTTTATCTTGGAAACTTAAACATGCAGACGTGTGCTCCATGAAGTGGAGGCAACGCATGGGGCTGACGCTCACAGGCAGACTATGCATGCACTAGACAAAGTTTTTGCAGAATAACAAAAGATAATGTTCGAAACGACAATTAATTAATAGCTTTTCTGCTTTCTGAGTAATATCTGCTTTCTTTGGATCCAACCCCCCACTTATCAAAAGCCAAAACAAAATTGTTTAATTAATGCTCAAACAAAACCGACCGGCAACTTTTACTGGGCATTTGCATGCACGCCGGCAGCACTTAAAGATTATATACAAGATTAATTCGGTAATGTTCGCTCCTCAATAAACTTTAACAGTCTGGCTCATATTGGGAGCAATATCTTTATAAAATGGGGTTAAAGGAACCCCTAAAAATAATATCTGTGGCAGGAGGCGTCACTGCATTAAGAATAAATGGTAATGTCTCTGTCGAAGGTTAAAAAGGCTTGACCAAGTCACTATCAATGATTTTGAGATTTTAATCAACCGGCAACGATAGATGACCAATAGGAGTTGTGGTTCTATCGTGCGCACAAAAAGCAATTAGTTTTTAATGTTTTAATGTTTTCACTCTGTCTAAAGCTAGCAGAGTGGCGATGACTTCCCAATCGCAACTGCGATCAAAGCTCATTAAGATCTCTGGTTACCTTAAAGCAAAATTGAACTTTTCCAAGTTTTTAGCATGTAGCTATGACACTTCTTATAGAAGTATCTTGCACGTGTAAGAACTAAAATCAATGGTAAAAGCAAATCTAAAAAAAGTAGGTTTAATAATATGGCCCTGATTTACAAACACAATCTCGAGTATGACAACTCACAAGCATAAATGCGGAATTTTGATTTGACTTTCTGGTGGTTGTCTGGAGGTTGTTTTGTGAGTGGCACTAAGTGAGTGCCTTTTTCATTCCTCAATCCAACCACTGCGTATTTCATTTACTTAAAACATGTGAAATTGCGTTTTAAGTTAAATACTGACTGCCTTGTGTAAGGTATCCTGTTATAATGTAAACATTTTTATAACACCCGACAATTACTAGGTTTTAGCAGCTAATGTGTTTATGGAATAAGTTTTGCTTTGGGTTGATTTTATCGGTACAAACGATTGGTTTGGTTTAGCAATTATTTAAAAGGTATTGCTTCTAAGTAAGTTAAATTTAAGTGAAAATCGTTGTTAAACAAATGCTTGAATTTTTTAATGTGTCCGTTAATGAAAATGTTGCTTTTTTGATGGATTGCAGAACTTTAGCATTTTTACGGAACAAATTCAAATAGTAATGCCAAGCTATCTCCGAATTGCGGCCTAGCACGGGCCAATTAGAGTATTTATCACAGGAATAACCGACAGCCACAGTGTCGCAGTCACATTTTGCTCCGAATAATAATCCAAAAAGTACCTCTACATATCCGAAATAAACACAAAGCCAAAGTTAGCAGTTTTTACTGTAACAACTCTTTCCAAGGTGTTAGAGTTTTATTTTTTAGCACATCCTTCAGCCGCACTTTAAGTCACTTTTATAATAAACAAGTTTTGCAACATGAATTAAGGAAGCAATTACAACCTACAGACTACCAAAGCTTCACAAGTAGTAAGCAGTTGGTCTTTGTATTGTTCAGTGTCGCATCATTATTAACTAAAAAGCATTCTCTAGTATCAGAACCCATTTCCATTGGCAATTATCCATCAGTGTTTTAGCTTCAGCATCCTATCGCGAAACAAGTGAGTTCACTAAAATTGCTGTCTTTTGGTTAACATTTTGAAAAAATATAAACTAAATAATGCCCTGGGTAAAGTAATTTTTGCCCCTTGATAGGATGACCTTGTAGCGGTTTGAGTGAATGAATTAAGCGGCAGAACATAATTGGATTTACACAAGCTTCCTCGCGTTTAAGAGTCCTTTATCCAGAAGGCAAATCACGCTGAATAAGGGATGAAAACTTTTCCTACAAAATTACGCTACGTCCTGTTCATGATTTGGTATGTAAGCGCGTATTCCGTGAAAGTGGCATCTTACGATGAACATTTTTGGATGCGACTTGTTGATACATATAGCAAATGCTAAAGGCCCAGATTTTTTAACACTTACTTGCTGGCATACACCCTAATAACAAAATCTCAAACTCATACGTTAAGCAGCATTCTTTAAAGCATTGTAAAAGTTTAAGTTCGACCACTTCGTTAGGAAGCAATTTAAATGGTGTTTGTTTCCAAGCAAAGATTTTTTGAATATCCAAGTGGAATTCACTACCAGTAAGTTCCGAATTTTCTAGGTTTGGGCCAGGTTGCTATGGCAATTTCCTTGCGATTCACACCTTACACACATGCACTGCAATTTCATCCTCTGGGCTAAGTTTCCAAGAATATGTTGAGGCCACCAGTGACTGCCCAGCGTCAGGATTTTTACTTTGAACAGTCTCCGGCAATAAGCTGAGCATTCAGAGCACCGTAAGGTGATGCAGTTTGGTAGTAATTACAGCACAATTTGGCCACACCAAGCAACCCTTTATTTTAAACAAAGGTGAAGTGAGTTGCAAGAAAACAATAAGATTATAAAACAGTAACAACTTTACTGGTGTAATTGCTGAAAATGTGACCTTCGACGGCAAATTTTGGATTTGAGGGTCTTAAATATATTTTTTTAGCGATTATCAACGTGTCTGACAAGTGTATAGTTTTTACACAATAGACAGTGGCATCAGGTCTAACCTCCATGAGCAGTGCCTTTCGTTTGGTAAAGAGTGACAAGCAGGATGCATAACACCACATACAAACCCAGCGGGATGCCGAACAATGTGCGCACGCATGCACTATGGGGCATTTGAGATGTAGAGAATGGAACAGAGCTGCTCTACATTTATTTCTGAAGTGTAAGTGCACTTTTAATATAAAACAGCAAGGATGATGCACACTTTTCGCTGCTTATTATTTACGTTGGTCGTAAGGCGCCTAGAAACAAAATGAAGAGATTTTCAGCAGATATCAGGCATTCTGTATGGAATTGTAATTAGTTAAAAGAAATATTAATTTATCCACGGGCGTAATCTGGCTATGATTGGTGCCCAAATTCACCTACACCTGTAACGCCAAGCGTTTATGCTGCTTGAGGCTATAATATTGAATTCGACTTTTTATTTAAGTCCTGATAAATTGTAGGTCAGCCAAAATAATAGGCAATGAAGGTGAAATGGAGGTAGTAGATGAAGTTGACCTTCTTGAAACGGACCATGCATGCCAGTGGATGGAATTTTTGCCGAATATATCAATCCAGCGGATAACTTTCGCTGAGCATTTGCATACACACTGGTAGCATTCTGTGTATGGCCTAAAGGCTCCTTAAAGACATATACAATCTTAGCAGAACTCTATTAACTGTCAAAGTTCCTTAAATGGTTCACATTACTATCAATATATTTGTCCATATCCGTTGCACATCTATGGAATGGCTCAGTTTAACATACTTAAACTGCAAGCGACACCATTTCAAGAACGCTAAAAATTTGCTCATTAAAATCCTGTGTCAAACTGCATATCGGTAAGTAGAAGGAAATAATTGGTTGTGTAAAAGCAATTAGAAAGCAGTGTTGTACCTCTCACCGTTACTCAGAAAATACAAAATGCATAAGATAATGTTAAGGCTCATGTAAACCATGAGCTAGTAAAGTATTTTACCACTCAAGATGCTAATACCATCAGCAACTCAGTTTATTTTAAAATATTTCGAAGCGCATTTTACAAGTCATCAAGCTAAACTTGACCTCCACAAACTCGAAAAATCATTGATACATAAAAAAACAAGAAAGTCATAAAAGCATGTATCATTAACAGTAGTAGCAGTGCCACAATCAGTAAGCAAGGATTTTTCTCTATATTTAAGTTATCATCTGTGATTTACCTCAAAAACTGGCAAAGTGTAGGTTAGAGGCTGCAATTAGGGCCTAGCTTTGTCTTTCACAGAAATGTGGTGCAAATTTAGCAAAAAATCTTTAACAAAACTTGAAAATAATGCGAGATATCGGTAAAGTATCGGCTTGAGATGATTTAGTGAGTACTAATAAAACATTGGGTGTTTCGCCTAAGGAGCAATGTGACAAGGTAAAATATCAACATGTTCTGGTTAATATTAGATTAAGTGAGGATGTGATTAATGCCTTGGCATCAAAATTGTTCATTTTGGTTACAACTTTCAAAAATTACTCTCCTACATTCACTCTCTAGCAATGTTTATTGAAACGCTGCGATTACTGTAAAAGAGATATAAAAATGGACATAAAGAAGGGTATCCACGCAATTTTATGATAACGACTTTATTTTTTTACCAGCATTGCTCCGAGTTGTAGAGTTTGTAGAGGACTTAGGACATAACTTCAAATATTGTTACAATAAGCAAAAACTGGATATTCTAGAATAACTAATCAAGTTTTATAGCAGGTATTAGAGCTCCAAAGTCATAAATGAGAGCAATCAATCTAGGATCACATCCTCTAAAAATAATTTTATTTATTTTTTTGGTAAATGCGTGCAACAAGCCAAAATTCTGAAAATGCATCGCTTGGTTTCAGAATCATGAGAAAAACTAACGCTTTGAGGTCCTTTAGTAACTTGTGTTAGAAAACGCGATAAATACAAGACTTGGTGCTCATTCTGCATTATACAGCAAAAACATTATCCTCATACCTATTTACTCAAGTGTAGGGAATTCTTCCAAACTTTCACACTTCTTGTTAGAGTTTAAAATTCTCTTTTGTACCCTTCGTAGCACATGCACGAAATCGCGATACGTTTATTGTATTTTATGCTAAATTAGCGAAGGAGATAGAAGGCTGGTTCGTAAGGGGTACTACTGGTAGTTCGCCGAGATTGCCCTGAAAGAATTAGGCTTTGCATCAACCGAAGCTGTAGCCTGCTACTTCTTGAAATCAATGCCGCCTATTAGTGGATGCCTTGCAATGGTGAAATGTGCAGACTGCATACAAACAGGATCTTCTGATTGCGTGACAAAAATGTTGCCCTTTTTGAGAACCAGATACTCCCACCGCCTAAAATGGCCCATGTGCTATTGTAAAAACATGTGGTGAATATGTTGATATTTACTGAAATTCTTATTAACAGTGTATTACGAAACATACTTTTTCGATTTAGAAAATCACCTATGCGGCAACTGCAGATGTGGACCTAAATTTATCCCATGAAAATATGGTTATTAAGCTAAAGCCTTGTTTGGTAACATAAGAAAATGAAGTTTTAGAACTGTCTTCTTAGAATTATGTTGTATAAATCAAGAAGAACCTAAAAATCTTTACTCCGAATATGTTTATTTTGAGTTACGGAATCAAAAGGTTTGAATAGTGTTTCTAATAAAATGCCTTAGGCAGAAGTATTAAGTGGAAGCATTTCAGTGTGAATGTATGATGAAAATTCGCAGACATGCACTCAAATTAACGCTGGAATTCACCCTATAAAAAGTAAAAAGTGATAACGTCCAGATAGCTACCTGAAAGGCCTAGTTTGCTGCGTTTGCTTTGGGCATTGAGTCTACCCATGCAAAGCATGATTTTAGCAAGAAGTCAGAATGACCTCAAATTCCACTTAACGAAGGCTTTGTCTGAACCGAGCGAGTAGCTTGGCGCTACCCATTATTACTTCTGTGATCATAGCTTTCAATTTCAAGATTTTTGTTATAATATTCAAGTTGTTAACTTGCGTTATGGCAATCGTCGCACAAGGAATTTTCGTCAGCAGAATGTAGATAATGCGGTCGAAGGTTGGTTGCTTAAAATACGAAGCTTGTCATTGGCCACCTCTGCGATTTGAGGTAGGAGGTCTTCCGCTGTCGACCGGATCATCGCTTAGTCTCATCCGTTTCTGAAGAATGTTTCGCTGCATATCGAGTTGAGTTTCGTTGGGCGGACTTATTTAATCGTCGCAATGTTTGCACGCAAAGAATGCAGATATAATAATCAGAAAAAGAGTGTGAAGTGCAACTTTGAAGCGAAAAATTGAAAGTGAGTGGATCGTAGGATAAATGACAGTCAGTTTAACATTTAACTGGTTGCAAAAAAATATTAATGATCTCAAATGAGTCAGCCAGCAGTTCATCTAGAAGTAACGTACTGTAAACTAAACTATGAGCAATATTTTCGCCATTAACAGATAAAGCTTTTTAAACCTATTAGGGTGCAAGCCTACAAGCACGCGTCTAAATCTGTGGGTCTTTAGTGTTTGCTACAATGCAGGCGAATCTCATCCAAGCAGGCTAGTTAAAATATGCTATTTTTCACAAAACACACACTTATATGCCAAACCATACATAGCATGCAGTGAAAGGTTGTGGAAAGATAGGGAACTTGTCATTAAGGTCAAGGGTTGGTGCCTTGGTCTATGTTTAGCCTTAACACAACAGGCCTTAACCTTACCAGCTCCTAAACGTTGTCAAACTTATAAACACTTATTTTCAAATGTATGGCAAGTATGATGTCTTCGCAAACAGAGTCTACATTGTCGAAATGAGTAGTGACTGCATGAGAAGTCAACACTATCAAGAGGACGATGCAATGCCAAAGCGGCAGATGGAATGCACAACCGCCTTTATGGAGCGAGTCTTTGTGTGCTGATGATACAATATCTCGCCTGTATTCTATTGCTTGATGCATATGTGATAGTGATGCTGCCCAATTATATTAGTGTCAGTGTTTTATAGCAGGCAACAAAATCGATGTCTAGTTTGTTGCTATTCCGACCAGTCTGGAAACGATTCGGTTATTACTTGAACTTTGTCTGGGAAATGGATTGTCCTACGGAGTATTTCCTTGGTGTCAGATTAAAAATGTGCCCAATGATTTGGAACCTTTACGACAAACGCTTGCGTCTACTCAGTGAGGTGTTCTTTATTACCACTCGATAAGAAATGTCATTTTTCCTACTCATTTGAAGTTTGTTATATTGCCCCCAATTGTTTCATTCCGTCACCCTACAAGTACTTGATTTTATTTAAAACACAAAAGGCTGACCTGATTTTGTGTTTTGATGATTGAAAGTAACCTGGTCAGACTGGAAACATACACCCACTTTACAGTGTGAATCATGCAGGAACCCCCATGATGACTTCAATACAATAGTTGGCATCACTTTTGCATCGCTTTAAAATTGAGAGAACGTTCGTTATTGGCCGTCCTGAAAGGTAGCCAACATTAATAAGGGCGTAGATGAGGCACAGCATTTTAATTGGACAAGACCGCGCAGTAGTTTTAGCTCCCACAAATCCGGTGACCCCTGATATGACGTTGTGATGGCATGGAAAGCCCTCAGTGGAAAAGACTAGATTAATGAAAACTGTAGAAATCCAATTCATGATTTGCATTATTTCTTGACAAACTAAGTCAAGCCAACTACTCTGAGTGCAGCTCTGCGACATTAAGTAGTAGATTTCTGGATCTCCATTCATTTGTGTCTGGTCTGGTTGATGTAGATTTCTTCTCCTTACCAATCAATGCATTGATGTCATAGAATATGACCCTTTCCGCAAGAACAATCATTCAAGGTGTTAAGACAAACAGCTGTCTTGGCTCACAAAAATATAATCGCCTAGCTAGAGATCGGATCCCTTCTTCCGTCACCACCTGGTTAATGGATTTGTGAAAGTAAATCGAAGAAGTAATCAGAACACTACTAATGCAAAAACGAATGCTTTTTTCTTTTGAAATTTAATTATATTGTATTTAGCAATAAACTCACAGGAGTGGGAAATAAAAACCTGTTCATAGAGTGAAGACAATAGCAGCAACGCTTACCTACAATAGAGAATACATTCTATTCAAAGCAGTCAGTATGTCTTTATTCTGCTGTAATATAAGCTAAAGTTTAATTTTGACAACTTTTAGAATATGCGGCCGCCTATTATGGGATGCACTGTTTAAACAAAGTAATAAAATCATCTGTTGAAGTAATAATCCCTTCTGTTTTTGTGGGCACAATAGGTCTGGCGGCAAAGCTCCTCCTCTTACCTTGCCTTTTGCAATGCTAGAGATATCAGTAAGAATAGAAATCGTGTTTTAAATCGGTAAAACCCAAAGAGAATGTTTTTATAAGATAGTTATTAAGACGAGTCTGCAATGGGAAATCCTTGGTACAGCTAAACTAATGAATTGTCTTTTAAAGATAAGTTGGATTTTGTTCTAGATTGGAATACGTCAGCTTGCTGGTTGACAAATATTATGCACTCATTAAAAAAGCGCATCAAATATAATTTGATTACATGATAAAACAAAGGAATAGAAGAAATTGTGACGTGTCGGCACATCTTCTCCGCAAAAACCGAAGTTATGGATTACTGCAAAAGTAAAATTATCGCTCTCACTATTTCAAACTCTAAAATAATTGTGTTCATTCACCATACACTTCGCGTGTTCTTACCAATTAGGATCAAAGTAATATGAACAATGAAAAGTTTAGCAAATTAAAGTGATCTAAGTTTTGTAAGTTCATTTGTCTGTTCTATATTGATTGCCTTGTGATTTAGTCTAGAATGCATATATCTCAGCACGTTTTATTAAATATACTTGCCAAGAAAGTCAGTCTTTAAGTGTTTTCACTTTGCCAACTGGAAATGAGACGTTAAAATTGTACATTAGCAAGCATTATCAGGCAAATTTTACCAAAACTAGTAAGACTTCTTGAGACGGCCATTTACACCAAAGATATTTAGTTTTGCTTTTTTCTACAGGCTCAGCTTTTTGCGCTATTCGTTTCATTGTAATTAATATACATTCCATCTGTTTAAAATATTTTGACGCATTAACATGGTCTCGTATTATAGAAAATACTGGCATTCCAAGCATCTTTTAGCAAGAGCTTTCCTGTTTTGCAACACCCACTAAACACGAACAAGTTAAATTCATTTTTATTCTAAACAACAAATAGGCAGGGCTCTTCAGTGTTTTGGTTTCTGTCAAGTCAACCTCAAATATAAAAAACCTAATCATGTTTGACTAAATGCAGCTGATTGATTCTCAAGTTAGCTAAGTTGTGACTCAAGATCTTGTGTTGTACATTGTATAACCTAGTGCACCGGTCTAAGTCGGCAGTGCATATGTAAAGTCAGCGAACAAGCCGCGATGCAGTCAAGCTAAAGGCAGCTACTCGCTGTTGCTCATGTTTGTTGAGCAAGAGTAGTTGTTGCGGTCTTCATTCCATCCAACTCACTCATTTTAAATCTAATCCAGCACACTTTCTAAATCAGCACACTCAAGTCCGACTCCGATTAGTTAGGTGTGATTAAAGTTAACCTAATCCAATAGCTGTTATAAATTTGCAAGAGACTCTTACGCATTATTCGATTTAATGCCAAGACTCTCAGATACTAAAAGCGTAACAGGAAGTTAAAGTTGCATTTAGCTAAAGCGATCAGAGCTTTAATTCTCGAGAAGGGCTCTTCTTGATAAAGTGCTTAATGTAAGTGAAAAAAACATGTCTCTTGCACTAACATCAACTTAGTGAACTGTTGAAGCTGCCATACAAGTGGATTCCCATGTTGCCTGTATGGCAGTTTACCAGTTTTATCTTATAGCACCTTTAGTTTTTTAACGAAACGGCCCTCACATCATCCACTTGCTGCCCATGCTATACCACCAAGAGGCCCATCACTTCATTTCTCACCTGTTTGACTTGGTTACTACAATTATTTCAAGTGTTTCTTATCAAAGTCTAAGCAATTATAAATGCCATATGCTAACCAGATTTGGCGTAATTCAATGTTGTTTAATGTTCTTTTATCAAAAGCAGACAAAGGTAGTCAGATGGTGAAAAAGAGGGCAATCTTTAAAGACCTCGCAAGCTCTTATGCCTCACGACCGGCTTACGGGCAGATTTGCACTTTAAAATCAGGGAGGCGGAGAAGGTGGATACTGTTTCATGGGAGCTAACGGTTCTAGCTCTTGTCTTGTTTAGAGAGGATGGTAAAGTGTGGCGTCAAGTCTACATCAATTTGCAAGGTGTTTTACATTCGCATCGATTGGAGTATATGTGGACTTTAAAAAATTAGTGCAAACAGGAACTTTCACACATTTTGGCTAGAATTAAGGGAAGGATACAAGTTTTCAGTGAACGCACCCAATACTTTTAGTTAGTTTTGTGCAACTGGACCTGGTGGTACTCGGCAGACTTAATCGATTAAAAATGCTGATGGAAGAAGTATCGCAAGCATCATGGTTTTAGATTTTGCCCTTAGAATGCGGGATCATGTCCATCAAATTATAGTCAAAGTTATTGCCTTTTAATGATTAATTGTTGTGAAGTTAAAAAATGCGGTAAGCATAGTTGCAGGAATTGTTCTAGAGCTTATTTAAAAATAGTTTTAGAAATTGTACAGACCTACAGTGATAGCAAATAAGCCTCACCAGTATATGTTCACACATGAGTTCAAAATTCAGAGGCAAGGGGTGTATACAGTAAGACGGAACTGTGTTTTGTCATAAATTGTCATCTTGGAGGATAGGAATTCCAGACTATCCTCTTTAGCCGTAAAATGACGTTACGCTAACTGTGTGTAAGCATTAGTTCTGGATTTTGGAACCTCACTTGATAAATAAAGGAGACTAAATGACTACAATATTCTACAACAATTGTGTAGATTGCCGAGTTCAAAATTGGACGCTACGCACATTCAACCGTTACGACTAAATATATGCTTATCTCTTCTGAAATGACGGGCAATAAATATGCAACTTTAAAAATAATTGTCCAATGCGAATTATATGTGTCGCCTCAAGGATAGGCCCTTCGCAACTGGCTTTAGGTAAACATTGTACATTTCTAGTGGCAAGCTGCATGTACAATGCAGGCCTAAAACATATGTAAAAATTCGCTTAGCTGCTTAACTTAGTGATCAAGAGTTTTGAAGATATTTGGCGATTTCCGTCTCCAACATAGCTTACTTATTTTAACCTGTACAGGCCAAATCTATATTTAAACAGTAATAGCTGAAAGCCTGTTTACCTGCCTTCTGTTCCATGGAGCACTTCATGCAAACATCAGATCATTGAGTGAGTTTTAAGTGTAACTCTCCATTCAGAGGAAAATAACTTTGCATTCACAAGGAATTAGGGACAATTCATCACCAATTATTGTCTGTACAGCCATTGCGAAAGTGCGGTGAAGGGTTGTAAATTCTCAACACAGGGTTGCTCACTCTACTTGCGTGGTTAAATATGCGATTCAACAGAGTCCTGTCTCGTGTATTCCCTTGGGAACTAATTCATGGTGAACGCGTTGCACCAGCGCTGGTCTTTGATGCACTTCTAGAACCAAGCAACCTTTCTCACACATCTCCTACGGCAGTAAGTCCACAAAATCTGTCAAGTCAAAGATTTTCTAAAAAATCAACTCAATAGATGTCATCCAATTAAATCTTCATGTTTTGGGTGAGAATTGTAAATCTAATAGTCTACTTTAAAATACGCAACCTTTAAAAACCTACCAGTAAACAATGTAGAGAAATGGCTAATCTCGCAAAGAATCTTACGTCTCAAAACCGACTGGAACGCCTTTGTTCACATTTAACCACATTGAATCTTCATAAATGGACTAGATTAAACAAACTATCGATAAAAATATCCAAAAAAAATCAAGTCGAAGGTAAGAACAAAGTTTGTATTTGAGCAGAAAGAAGGATGAAAATTTGGATAGTAGGAAAAGATGAATCTCTCAACAACACGAATTCATCAAGTTTACAAGCCGTTTCCTTGTTGTGTCAGATTCGTCTGCACGCGAAATTAGTCTCGGCCATTCCTTTTTTCTGGATGAATTCCCCAAGCAGTTCTCTACACCTCTTGTCTCCCGCTTTTGAACGAGACTTCTGAAACAGAAAAACATATAAAATGTCTCTGTAATTTATGCATCCAGTCCTGCCTGGAGTGATGAATCCACTAGTTGGCTAGAATTAGCAGCGGTGTAACTGGAAGCGTAAGTGGCATACAAATAAATTTGTGTTGAGCAAAGCCACGACTTATTTTGGAAATGTTCGCAAAAGCATTAGTGCATTGATATGGCGACACCAGAAAGAAGCGAAGTTTGGTTAATGACCTGATGGGTGTTTTGCCATTGTTCTTGTTTCCAAGGAAGCTGCATCAGTCGTGCTTCAGATACGCAGAAGCTTACTGTATTTCCCAATGAATTGTCAACATTGCATTCATGAACAAGCTAATTTAGGCCACGGCGTAGACCTAGCAACCATCAGGAGTTCATAAAACGATTTAATGAACTGCGACATAAATTAATCACAATGATGTCTTGTAATTAAAAGACCGGTATTTGCTTTTTTGCGTTTCGCCAAATGAAAATCCAAAGAATTCGCAATGAGTTAAAAGAACTTGTTGGATTTTTTTCCACTTGCATGTCTGATTGAAAACAGCATATTCTTTCGTTACGAAACATTAAAAACAAATCCACTTGCTTTGTTATCGAGAGAAAGGCGATGTCGACATTTGTTCCAGCTTTGGCGCTTGTTTCCAGAAAGAGACACCCGTTTTCCTAGAAGGAGTTTTTAATAAACTATTGCTAAAAATAATTGTGTAAGTTCTTCAGCTTTGCTCAGGTAAAAAAAATGTGGCTTTACAAAGTTACTTGCTGAGTTCAAATTTGGCCTTTCTGCTAGCGCTGATGTTTGTGCATACATTTTTGTGGAGGTTCTTACATAGAATGCGCGACCTTGAAAGCATTTAATTATCTCTGTCTTGCCTACCGCCTTCTTTTCATTTAATAACCATTGACATCTTAATAGTCGGCATTTTATAAGGCAACACGGAAACACTTGCTCAGTTATTTCGATGCCAAGCGGAAAATTGCTTTCCTGCAGAAGAAATCTGAATCATCTAATATGATACTATTTGAAATGTTTGCGGTTAATCCTCATCCTCAACTCCTGTAATTGCTTATTTAAATGCTGGCAGTGGATGAGACTGAAATAACATCAGTTTCTGTTTAGTGTTTAAGGGATTTAACTATTATAGGGCAACTCACAGTTTGGCTGGTTACATTTGCCTCGAGTCTTGTAGTAGCTTCACATGTCTCCAAAAGCATGCTGCCTATCAGTGGATATGTAATGAAGACGTTTGCACGTGCCTGAGTGACATTTTTAATCCTGTGACGTTTTAAATGGCAGCACAAGTACAGTACCATTCAAACCAACAGCAAGTTAGATTGCGTAATCCGTAAAAATATCCTAAATTTAACAGGTAGAGACTGTTAACATAGGAGTGGGTATAGACCAAAAGCTTTAAGGCCGTTGATGCGTGTAAGAGAAGCTGGCCAGTTTATTAACTGCTACCATTGCTATAATGTTTTGGCATTTATTTTGCCCAATTTCCCAAAGTGATTGAGTAAATGTTTCAAAATTATCCTAGCCGCCATTATGCACCTAGAAAGAGAAATAGACAAAATTGGACTTATCACACGTGGTTAGGTTACTAAAAACGTAGATTCTATTTCAAGATAGTGTTTTCACGTGACTTGTGAGTTTCTTAATCAATTCATGCAAAAAATCGTTTTACAGTCATTACTATGCTACCGAATGTCATCGACAAAGTAGAATATGTTGTAAAATTGAACTAATATGGTAACGACCTAGCACTACACGGCGACTAAGTAGACTAAGTAAGGTATTATAATGGCAAAAAATGCGCTTTGGGCTATTCTCCGAGTAAACACAAATGGTTGGATGTACATCCCTTTTATTTTTGTTCTAACTTAGTAGATAGGGGTCAACTTAATTTGGCTACTAATTGAAAACACCTTTGAGCAACTGTCCATCACTGTTGCTTGTCGTCATTGTCTGCAGCTACTTGACATTATCATTTTTAAGTGTGATTACAAAAGTAGCAACATACGGCAGCTAGGGAGGCACCATCGTGAGTCTTAACCACGCGTTTCCCAGAGTCGTCCATTTTATTGCCCACAATAGCCACAACTGTTGAGCTCGGTGCATGCGAACTTAAATCGTGCAGCCAGGACTGGAAATCAAGAAAAGCAAGCCTAGTATAAGGCATCAAACACAAAAGCGCTACTAAGCTGAGCCAAATTCTTAGAGGGTGTTTTTTCGCATTGACACATTGTCAAGATGAGATCCAGTAGCTAGTGATAAAAAATTTGCTGCTACAAGTGTTGCCAAAGCCATAGAGACTTTATGCATGTTTTAGTAAGCTCTTAATTTTGATTGAGTTATGTGATACATTAAGGAGTTATGGTATCTCTAACCAATTCTTTCAGGCCAATTGAATGCTTGATATTTTAGGCACAGAGAAAGGTTGAGCGTAGTTCGCAAACTATTTTCTTAAACAGATTCTTAAATTTATTTTTAAAACCGTCTTTTATTTGCAAAGGAACCTCTTCAATATATCTTCGCATTTGCTGATTCCAGTATGTGGTTTCCATTTTGAATTATTTCGGCTTCTTCAAAGGCCCGGGGTATTATACATCAGTAACATTAGATTTTATCAAGACCGATTTTCTTGGAATGAACTCATGTAAGGCCAAGTTCGCTGCATTTATTTATATCCGGGTTTTTTTTATTTGGAAGAAGTTGTTATTCAAAAAACATGTCTTGTGAATGAATACTAATTAGCCTGCTTTATGCAAGTTCTGTGAACGAATAAGAAGCATAAAATTACTTCCTTGTACATTCAAGATCATTCTTACAAGGCCGGAAGTGATTTGTCTTACAATGGCATGCAGCCAGTCACTTTTGTTGCCAGACATTTTAGAACGCTGATGCAGGAGTAGCTGGTCTTTTGATTCTGCTTCCTTTTACTAGCTCGAAGTAGCATAAACAACACAAAGACATCATACGACAATAAACACAATGATAACCTTGATATTGACAAAGGTCTCCTGTTTTGTGACGTCATATACTAGCATTATAGCTGAAAGGAACAAACAGACTTAATTGCAATAGATTGAAACCGTGATTACCAGACATGACTTCCAAGAAAATAATAGCGATCATGTCTGCTTAAAATGTAAGTAAGTGATGCATTTTTAGGAAGTACAAGCGTCTAAGTTTCATACAGACGATAAGATTCTTAACAAATCACTACTCAATTTGTCTTTCAAAATAGGTGTATGCGCCATCTATACAACTAAATGCTTGTTGTGTTGTCTACTATAGACTAATCATGCTTTTAAAATAAAATGCTTTACCACTGAGAATTTTTGTTCAACGTTTTATTCATATTGAATAAAGCGCGTGAATTTCAAAGTTTTATAAAAACGCGCACTAATCAGTTTTATCATTAAAAAATTGGTGTTTACTTAGACGATTTGTACAGTTTAAAACAACTTTCGCAACCAGACTTTTTGAGACTGCCCGTGACATTTGAAGAAAACCCACCGTCAGCATCACGGTAGTAGGATTTTGTAAGACTGCGGAAGCGCTCCTGCCCTGCGGTATCCCATAGCTGCAACTTCACCGATTTTCCCTCGCATCTGATTAACTTGGTCTGAAATGCAAAAGAATAAGTGTTAGCCACGTTTGTTTTAAAATAGCAGTTCTCGGTGCTCTCACTTGACTAATTCCCATAGATAGAATTGGACATCCAAGTAGGATCAAAGCACTGCTTTTAGCGTGTGATATGTGATCGTCTGCACTTGCATCAAGTTATTATGTCAGCTTTGCAGGGTTTCTGGACTGTTAATTTTGGTCGTGGTTACGAATTGTGGATTTACCTAAGCCATATGCTTCCAAGTTCTTAACTTATTTTTTTTGATCTGCCGATCTCAAGCATTTTGAAGCTACCATTTTTGGTTTTTTGGAGTTAACCATATTATTCGCAAAGTGAAATTAGGGCACTTAATTTCGAGGGTTTTTCTTATGCGATGTAATTAATGCTCTAAGCTTCTTGGGATGAGGAGGTAAAGATTGCAGATAAAAGCTTAGAATTTCTTGAATGTCATGCATTTCAAAGTGTGTTTATAAAACACCCTCTAGGCCCCAAGATCTATGAGTTAATAAAAGTCAGGGATTATTAACATACGCTGCCCCATATTCGAGCATTGATCCTGAAGCAAAACCTCTTGTTTAGATTTGCTGGTGATAAATTTATCCTATGGGATGCATAACCTCTGTTCTATTTATTGTTTTTACAGTGGATACCGTCTGCTTATTATTATTAAAGTGGTGCCCCAGGCTGCGCGGTGCCTACCAGCACTCGCATAAGCGCTATCTAATTCGTATGCAACCATAACTAAAGTATTTCAGATTTCATCTATAAAACAAACATCTGTTTCTAATTGCGTGCAACCTAAAAACTACAATTTGGATAATATTTTAGTTGCGATTCTAAAATAAAAGTTTGCAATCATCGAGTTATTTCCCCAATGAAGTTAATGTCAAAATTAATTCATTTCCTTGATGAGTGTTTATTTTATTGGAAGATGTCTTATTAGGCAGTTTAAGCTACTTTAAGCAAAATGTTTTTGATGACTTTAGCAGCCGTGAGGTTGAACCGAATATCATTAGTTCACTTGCAATTTTGTTTAAGGTTTGCAGATAGATTACGCTTTAGTCCCTTTTTTATCATGATTTGGTTTGCGTATTAAGTCCGTGCAAACGCAATTATGTGCTGCTATTCAAGTCATCCCCTCAAACAGCTACAAGTTTATCTTATCAAGAAACGAAAATAAAAATTTTTCATGGCATTCTTTAGGCTATGTTTAAATCAAAACATCAGCCAAAAACCCTGTTTGCTTTTGTAAATTTCGCTGTTCCGTGACAAAGATGCAGAGCTAAAGCTAATGCATTGAGGTGCGATAAAGAAGGAAAATGATTTCTGATGCAATAGGTCACTTTTGAGCTAATAGCAATGTGATACAGAATAGCGTAAACGCTGGCTATTTACTGTTTATGAAGCTCACTGTCAGCATTTATGTTGCAATTCTCGATCATTAAAAGTGATCTAAAGTAATACCCCAGGTTGATTCAGTCTGCATTTCCTTAAATTCTTTTGGATGTCAAATAGTTCTGGAAAGCAAATATTTAGTTGAACTTACAAAAAGGGCTCATAATTACGTTTAAGTTAGAGAAGTCCATTGTCCTAATGGTAGATTAAGTAAATTAATTTCATTTTTAATGCTCTCTAGCGTCAGCTTTGAAAGAGCTTAGTCCTCAAGCGACTGATCGGATAGTGATAAAATAACAACTTCTTCACTGCAAAGAAAGACTTTAATTAGAAAAGCATTACTTTTTTAAAAAAATTCTCCTCCAAATGCTGTTTGAATGTCCACTGTTGTTGCCTACAAAAAAAACGGCTTTTACTGCGAAAAATAATGCGCCAAAATTTTTTGGTGTATATTTTCCGCGAATTATGTTGCACTTTCAACAGTCGTCCGTCACAGCCGTTTGGCAAAAAACTTGGAAGCAGTTAGGGCTCAATGAACTTTAGAGTTTAATTTTACCAAAATCAGAAATGGATACTCATTGCAAGGAATATGTTTTTTTTAAAATACCCCATTTATAGTGAGTAATGATTTGGCAACGGAAATTAATCTCAAACTACCCTAAGAGGAAGTTATGAGCTTTGCTGTGAGATGGCTGCTAAAAGAGCTCCATTTAGTAGAACCAGATCAACATCTTCAGGAAAATAAATCAGAATCTTTGTCGAAAACCCAATATCTAATGAAATTCTGTATTTTAAGAACAAACGGCAATTCAAACGAAAAACCAACAATTATCTTACCTTGTAGTCAATCCCAACGGTGGAAATGTAGCTGCCCTTAAGGAATGTTTTGTCCTTAAACCGGATGAGTAAGGACGTCTTGCCAACAAATGCATCTCCAAGTAGTAGTAGCTGGAATGCAATTTTGTTTCGCATGTTTTAACTAATTGCTTGGCCACTTTCTGCTTGAAAGGTTTTCACTGTAACGTTCATCAAAGTTTTTTAGTATTTTTTTGCCGATCTTTTGTTTTGTTTGCATATGTTTTCACTGCATCCCTAGGGTTTCTCCTATCCAAGGAACCAGACCACTTTTACAGATTTGGAATGTTTTCAAAAACTCCCATCTCAAAAGGAAATCACACATTATGTATTGGTAAAAATCGGTTCCATAATCACACAGAATAAACGACTATGAAGCAATGATGATGCAAAATATTGTCCTAGTAAGTTGCGTACTGTCAAAAAAAACTAAAAATAGTGGATCACTTGATTGTATGATCAGTTTGTTAGCATTTTGGCATTAACATTCGTTTTTAATAAATGCAGTAAATTCGAAAATGAAGCAAATCTACATTACTGAACGGGACTAAAGTGATAATTGCTAAAATGGACTTTAACTTATTGGATGATAAAACCCAAAAAAATAATTTCTGCTTTGAATCTTTTTACTGCATCTGGTGTTTGTGCGGCATCAAACTTATTTGTTTTGATTTTGTTTTACGTAATTCTTAAACTTTACTTGGTGTTTTTTCGGAATGTTCATTGTTTCTTTTACCAATAGTAACCTTGGCTCACAAACTCATTTGGTTACAGCAACTTCAAGCTTGCTGTCCTAGAACAAATAATAATAAGTCTTGCGGTCCTTCTAACCTTTGGCTAAGATCGTCTAACGTGATTGCACCAAAAGCAAAGTCGCCTAAATGGTTATTTTGAATTAATTTTCTCATAAAAAATGGTAAGAATTTTAGACCAAGTAATCCGAAATGCCAAACGATTTAAAATTACTATCAGAACGCAACCAAAGGAAGTGAGGTTCAGTCAAAAGATTCTGATCTTACCTCGAAAGGCTTCCACAGAAAGGTGGTTTTACATATATGCACTCGCCAAACACCAGTTCTTAGAATGAGGCATTTGTTCGGTTTTCAACACTTTTAACCCAACACGCAACTACTTGTGAAGGTAATGCTAAAGTTTTCACTTTCACTAGCACACCAAGACTGAGACAAAGTGTAAATGAGTTAGCAGACAGTTTTGGGCTACTTTGTCAAAGCTGCGGCAACTGCATCCAAATGATTGCCAATTAATTAAAATGAAACAATTATAAAGTGGTGTGAAGTCAAATTGTAATTGAGTCTGGTGATTTCGTGTTTTAACAAGGACTGGTAAGTCATTGAGCGAAATGAATCACCCATCATTTTAAATGAAATATGGGGCACTATCATTTCTTACAGAGTTAATAGAATTTCTCGCCAATTTCACCTTCTTGCAAAAAAAAACAGGCGTAAAGATATAGAGTTTTGGAACTGTTTTAATGTTCTGCACATTGTGTTTTTCATCCTTTTAATGTTTGAAGTAAAGGAAGGTAAAATCTTTCGTTATCAACCGCAGCTTCAGTCGTACAGCTTTAGTCCCCAATCATACTTAAAGTGTACGTCTTTAAGAATACTTGGAGCAAATCCAAGTGTACTGCCAAGAGAGTGGTAGATTTACTAATCTGGCTGGAGATTTGACGTGCCAATATATACTCCCCACGTGGACTGTTATATACTCACTAACAAAGCAGCATTTCATAATCACAGTGTGGTACTGCATTTGATGCGTTTGCAGCGCTTAAAGCCATAAAAACGTCAGACTAAGTGGGAGTTAGTGACTTTATTTTTGTTGAAATTTTAGGCCAATTCCTTCGAAATAAATGGGTTAACTATTGTCGCTGCAATCATTCGTTTAAACAACCGCCTCAATTTACGTCGAAGTTTGTTAGAAGAAACCTCAAGGCAAATTTTCTGAACAAGTTCAAGTCAGCTAAACTAATAACGTTCTCATGCAACCTTAGCACTAAAAATTTTGCATACTTGATTAAATCGTAACTTCGTAATGCTTGGATAGTTCCTTTGACTCAATGTTTCGATTCTGTGGAAACTATAGCCCTGCCAATTGCAAAATAAATATTTTAGAATGCATTAGTTTTGCTTATCCATTTTTCGAACGTTAATCAAATTGAACTGTTGCATCACGAAAGCATAAAATGAAGTTGGAGTTACCATTTACTATAAGGAGAGAGAGCCAAAACGATTTTTGTTCAAAGACTTATTAAGCACCTATAAAAATACGCGCGATTGTAATCAGCACTTTGCAAGTCAGCTTTTAATGCCCAGCATACAGCCTGCTAGTTTTGAATAAAAATAAAACAGGATGAGAAGTACTAGCAAGTCATATGACTCAAATCTGGTTGGAAAAAACTGGCATCGTTCAAAGCAGTGGTAAAATGGAGTTCAATAAGGCGGAGATAGGATCTGTTGTGTGCATTTTTATCCGTAGCGAGCCGGCTGCCCTTGGAGCTCACTTAGAGTTAGCACCCTAGGGTGAACGGTTGTTGTAGAACCTATAAATTATTCCAATGTTGCGCATTATCCCAACTTGCACTTTTTATGGATGTAAATGTTTAGTGAGGCGCAAATTTTTTTCCGTGTGCGTCCTCTTCTTTAGGTCTCTATGTGCATGGCTTCGAAATTTCGCGAATTGTCACACTGTTATTTTGGGGGATGAGTGTTTTCAGCAGTTTTTCGATAAGGATTTGCGACTTAAAAACAGGAACCACTCAACAAATTAAGCAACTTGACTAGCCTTGTTAAGTAAAATGGACAAACTTTTGGCAAAAAATTTTAACATGATGACCTAAATCGACAAATGATTTCGGATTCTGATCTCTAAATTTAAAAGCTATTTGCTACAAACGTTAGCAAGAGTACAAAAATAGACGTGTTTGGCAAGTATTTAGCCTTTCTGTAGACTTTTCAAGATTTGAAGGAACTCAGTGCTTGTTGTTTGATTTATGGGTCCATATTTCATCACAATAAAGCTTAGATTCTACCAGCTGACGCAAAACTGAATTCAAAACTCAACAGCAATTTTATGTAAAAATCAGCAAAAGTGACAAAAAATAAGACTGAACTTATCATGCAAGTCATTTAGTTCAAAATGCTTCGGTCGTTTTGCATTTCGGCAAGAATAATTTTAGAGCTCCTAATGGCCAAAACCCCAAAGTTTACCAAGAAGGTGTTTCAAATTATCATGCGGAGATTTGGCGCCTGAGTTAAAATAGGTTTGCCAAATAGAGTTAAAATAATTCTTCCCCATTTTGCACTAAGTACAAGCCAAGGCTTCGTTTTCCTTAAAAGATAAGTCAAAGAAAACACTTATGCTTGCTTTCGTTTGTTTTTTAGGCCTTGACGCAAATACTTTGGCAAATGAAGTATGAACAAAAATAACTTTTATTTGTATTGCGGGTCATATTGCCTTAACAAGTTTTTTAGCGAATTCGAAGAAGCTATTTATGTAAATAATTGGATACGAACAGCGAATAGACAACGAACTCCCCTTTACAAAAACGGGAAGCAATCCAGCTAAGATAGCAAAAACAATTCATTCATTCGTACTTACATATTGCATAAAATGATTAGCTAGTAGTTAGTAGTATCTAGGGCTCTTTATTCCATGATATCGTTGTAAAATAATGCCACCCTCTAATTGTCTCTCCCATAAAAATCATGCGGTTCTTTGGTATAGATCCCAACAGTGACTTTGTCAAGTTCGCAAACTTCGTAAGTTGCAATGATTAAGACTCTTACTTGATTAGATTTCTGGTAAGCTTAATAGGTATAACTTGATCTCGTCTTTTACTTTACAAGCAGAGCCGAACTTGTCCAATAGCTGTAACTCTCTTGTATAATTTTATATGCAGAAGATACCGTAAAAGGTATGAGGTAATGCAGCACTTTGAACCTGGGTATAAACTGCTCTAATTAGCTGCCTCACACAAGTACATCATAGACAGAATTCATTATTAATAATGATGAGCAATAAGTGTCGTCGTCAGGCAAATTAATTTAAACCTAACATGCAACACTTGTAGTTATGAATAATTAACTCAGTTCAGATTAAATTGGTACATATTTTTTAGTTGCCTTTGAATTTACTTTCCTTGTCGCAAAAACTCTGCTAATAATGCTTGCATTATAGGCATCAGTTATTCATTGCAAAAAGGGATTTAATTCGATTAGATAAGTGGCAATAGTATTTCCAGATTAATGCTGTTTAAATAACGGAACTCGTGCTCTTGTATTCTCAAGAACAGATGAATTTTCACATTCTGTGCCCTTGCATGTGAGCTGTAGGGAATCAAAATCTATGAAGATACTCAAGGCATATAAATGGTCTAAAATTTAGTTATCATAATAAGCTATCTCTTTTAGCAAATGTTAGCACATTTCCTGCAAAAAAAACGCAAAAAAGTATTCGATTGAAACCAGTTTACAAGAGGAAAATCAGGAAGTCTATTAAAATCTTTGTAATGCATTAAATGGCATACCAGGCTTTTTAAAGACATCGCTAATTATGCTAAATAGAAGCGGGATTCGTGAGGCAGAAAGGAGTCATGGCCAAGGCTGTTGTAAGAAATGACAAACCTTGGGAATAATCAGCTAATATGCATTGCTATTGTAAGCTAATATTTCATGTTTTATGGGCTAAATATATTAAATACAATGGTGTGAGTCCATGCGTGTTAAACAAGGGAAGTAAAAATTTTCTTTTGAACATAAGAGGGGTTTCACAAGCATCAACAGGTAAATTATTGCAATCCGTTAGGTTGTAAAACTTTGTTTAAGTAGCCAAAGCGGACCATGTTAATTTTGGAAGCAAACATATCGGTTTGTGTAGATTCAAACCGAAAAGATTAAATGCATGCTTGGCTACATCAAGAACCATCGCCAATAAAGCAAATTACTTGGTGCTTGCACCAACCACTAAACCTAATTTTTTAAATGTAAAGCATAATCGACACAAAAAAAGACATGAAATTCAAGAATTAACACTCAGTTTGCTTTTGCCAATGATCCAAAACACTAACCGTAAAACAGTGGTAACTTGCCTGTAAACTCTATTTTACGAATAGTACTCTCCTAAAGTAACTTAGAAAAAACAAAAAAAATGGATTTTCGAACAAGACAAGTAATTAACTAATGCTTTTTTAAATTGCACAAATTTTAGCAACTTTTGTGTTTCTCTTCTCAGATTACTAGGTCGCAATAGGACCATCCATATGGACAGGTAATGCAACTACTAACAGCTCTTACACCAAAATAAAGTAACGCTAGCAATGGTCCTAATAGGTAACGACACTCTATATAATAACAGCCATCATAACCCCAAGGCAAACAAACAAATAGACCAATTAATGTGCAAAATCAGCTACAAACGTCCTGTTTGGTTCAATTAATCAAGTGAGGAGTCGTTTTGGAGCTGTTGAGACTTGCCTTAAATGAGTAATCAGGTGTCACGTCTTTCTCGTTGTTCATTCTACTTCAAAGTGAGTAGTACTACTAGGTCACTCCTTACCCAATTAGATAAGGGGAATCTTGGAGTAAACAGGCTGGGTGGCTGCGTAAAACAAAATTGGTAGGAATGTACAAATCCAGATTAAAATGAGTTAAAACACTGCTAAATTTGACTTTACTTATCAATCTAAATTTTCGCCCGTACACATGTGGCACAAATTTAAATAAGACAATGCCATGCTAAATTAAATTAACAATGGACTCAAGAATTAAGACTCATGTGATGAACATGGATTCTCCAAGTTATACATGTTGAATTCGACTACTTAAAACGATGCCTTTCAAACTAGTCAGATTCAAAATGTCCTTTCCTCTGTAAACGTCACACCGCCTATCACACCTTCCACCGAACTCGATAACACTGAACCCTAGCCACCCTATGCTAAATACATAACCCCACTGCACTTCACCAAGGAAGCCACGGGCCCCACCGAGATTAATGCCTCAACTCGGATCCTCACCCAATAAAATCACCTCGCCAGACAAATCAGGACATTACGCGGAACGGCAGACACAGGGCACCGGTGAGACCAAAAAAACCAAACTGGATTTTGCTCAGTCCTATTTGCGATATAAAGCTAAGTACAGATGCTGGAAATAAATAAGAAGATTCGTCCTCTGCTTTTTAAGTTCTGAGTTCCGAGAGATGCCGAACCTGCGCGCTCAGACTAATGTGCTGGTCGCAGAGCTCCTGCAACTCGCCCGCCAATTCGTTGTTCAGTCGTAGTAGGGTGTAATTGGTCGATTTTGCCGCGCGGACCAGGCTAGCTAATAGTCGACGTCGACGATTGGGAGAGAGGGAGAGGATATCTTCAATACCCCGATGGGTGAATTTGCTCAGAACCTCTATCGGTTCGAGAGCCTTGGCACTGAAATCAATTGAAAATTAACCATGGCAAACAGTTGCCATTGCTACAGAAGTTTGGATCTCGTCTATAAAGTGCATTAATACCCCTCCAACCAAAAAAAAACTGCAAAAAGTGCGAGAACTGTCTATTCCGCTGACCGACTAACACAAAGGAGAGATAATAATGGCTCAGAAAAATATAACCAGGTAACAAGAGTAGAGAGCGTCATGAACATGAGACTACCCCCATGTCTGATTGCCCTATCCTTCCTTATACCGTCCCGTGCGAATTTGTCAAGGGTCATTTTTTCAGAACGTGAAGTATGAGGTGTTGGGCTGTCGTGTAAAGACGAAGCTCTCCTCTTCCCCAATTTAACAATACCGAGTGCTTCTGAGAAGTTTTTCTTACGCACACTCAAGCCAGATCTCAGACACAATGCATGCAAAGTGAGCACTTCCGTCCACATAAAAGGGAGTTCTTCCAAAATGAGCTATTGCAAAGCAATTCAATCATCCGCTAAAAAAACTATTCTGGCTTTAATAATCGCCATCATTTCCTGGTAAATAAATCGTATGGACCTAAGACACCGATACTGCTAGATAGGAATGTGACACGTGTATGCAGGACAATCGACGAAGAGACGTCCTACAGTTGAAAGTTAACGTAAATGTATGATCGACCTCATTATACTACCGTGAAACAATAAATGAAGCACCAAGAGAATTTCAGGTCATAATAGCGTTAAATAGCTTTCCGAAACCTTCGCTTCTCGAGAAGTGTGAGCGCTTTCGCTGATTGCTTGAAGAAGGCACATGTCTAAATGGGAACTGACTAAAAAGTTCGGAAATCGCAAATGTGAGGGAAGTTGTAACCAGTCGAGTCTGAGGACACCATAATACAACCTCTAACCGCCCAGTTAGCATTCTGGAATGAGATTTGTCAGCCCGGATGAGTATTTTAAACAGCTAAGGGTTTCAACACAATATCAAAAACACTAAATTAGTGTTGGGAGATCATCAAAATTCCGAACTATAACCCTGATTTGGGACTCCCTTTTTGGAACTCTTGCAAACTCTCAGAAAGATGATTAGCAAGCCATTGAGCAGCTTGTAGAGCGCTGGGAAAATTATAGTGGAGTGTTCGACAAATGTCGGTTTATATGGTTGTTTGGACAGTTCGCTACAATAATATATTGCTTATGTTTGCCTAAATGATAGTTGCGGGTCAATACTTCGGTGCGGGACAGCATACCCTCCGCTGTGCTCTACCACTTTTCCCTCATTCTGAATTAGCCTGATGGGTGCAAATCAACATTACCTGCCACATGAAGAACCGAGTTTTACCCAGTTCCAAAGCTCGCTGTAGAAGCTTCGCGCATTCGCTTCTCTCACAAACGCTACGAAAACACATTATGCATTGTAGACCGGTTAATGACTGGTTGATTGACTAATTTCTAAAGACAGCCATTACCCTCAAATAATCCACTCATACACTTCTACTGCACGCGCCGCTTCATCCCCAAAAGACTACATTGGGGAAAAGTCATAGGCATTTATGATATTATTGGTGAGCATGGTAATAAGAGCTAATAAAGTAACCTCAGCTTATGTTCTATCAAAGAGAAGGGAGCATTCACGTGGGGTTCCACGATTACACACTCGTCATACAGAATTAAGCTTGCTTTGGAATATTCTTTTGCCTATGCAAATTAACTCCTGCGTTGGAAGTGGAAAAGAAAGGATACGATAGATGAAGTTTATCGAAATTTAGGAGTTACATAGCTATCATTACACTCTCGTTCCATAGCTAACCTCAACACGCTTGAATAGTGCCCAGCTCAGGCAATCAATGCTACTGTCCTCCTACTCCAAGAACTGCGGTGATGCCCCGATAGGGCACTCACTAAAACACTTCTCCAACTAATAAAAATCTGACTAGCTATGTTGGACTACATAGAGTTATAGGCACTTTTCTTTCAATACCTTGGTGGTGCCGAACAGACGCTTTCAACTCGCAGTGCTGGCATTGGCGATGACGATGATGAAGGGGATCGTGAAGCCGAGGAAGAATACTCTTGAGAGCTGGAAGAGGTGGATGAAGAGGAAGAAGAAAAGGAATTATCACTATCCTCTCCCCCATTTTCATCGCACAAAAGCGCTGTCGCATCAACAGGTGGACGCGTCAGGCGAGCTGAAGAGGGAAGTAAAGCCCTCACACCGATTTCGTCGTCACTGACGCCTTTGTGATAGTCCTCCTCCTCTTCGTCTTCATCTTCTGTTGGCTCCTCGAAAGTTTTAGGTGTTGTGGAGGAAGTACAGGAGGAGCCATCATCTTCACGGTCTGTAGATCACAGTAAACAACGTAATCAATTATGCAACGCAAATCGTTCTTCTTTCGTGTTTAATAGATAATGTTTTATTATTTTAAATCTATATTACATTTTCCTCTGAATTGGTTTTCATTAACTCGAAATAGGGCTCTGCCCATGGCAATTATGCATTTGAAAGATAAGAGAGCGATCACACACCCAATGGACCGTATAACGTTATCAAGGACACTTTGGGTGCTGTGCTGTTGGCTCATTTCTGAATATATTCAAAAATAAAAACGGATTTACTCTCCTTGAATGCACGCGACATCATAACAGTACAAAATGAGGCCACCTGTTGTGAATCTCTCAATCTGGAACAAATCACACCAAAAGAGCTATCAAAAACTTGTCTATCGTTGACACCTACACAATTCTGAGTTCTGACTAGTAGCTAGCAATGCAGAGACCAGGTTTGAACGAACTGAACTCCTTCTCAATGAGTTATTTGTCACAGTCTCGTAAACACCGAGAAAATAAGCTGCGTCCACGTCATCCTGTGTACTCTAAGGTCTTCAAGGGTAGCTCGAATGGTTACAGTGTGACGGGATATGCCAAGTACAATTCACTTCTTGGAGAAAATACGGGAGAAAAATTTCGCTGTTTCAAAGTACACCTCGACCTAGATATGTTGGTGAGATAAGAAGTGAAAAACGCCAGGAGAAAGTTGAATACAAACCAGTGATCCAACACAAAAATGGCTAAAGAAATGCATTGACCTGGAGAAAGATTTCAGTTCTTAATTGACGCTGTAAGAGTAAGTGTAAAGGAATCTAGAGAGTTCATAAATATAACACCAGTATAAAGTAGATTATTATTGGGTCAGATCCAAAAAACTCGATGCTCCCTGGCAAGTGGTTGGAGAGTATTGAAGTGGAAAGTGAAAAAGGACATCGTATTAAATTGTTTTACTGTAAAATAAATTATTCAAAAGGAAACGATTCCATACGAAATTTGCGGGTAGTAGAACACCACTCACGATTCAGCAATATCTAGCACACAAATTTTTGTGGCATGATTCAAAGACGGGACATTAAAAATAGAACCTGGAAAAGTCAATAGAGGCCACAGGAAGCCTCGAGGACAATAAGTAAGAAACCATTTTGGAGAGTGACAATCATTTCGATTGTTTCGGTCTTTCCAAAGCCGATCTCAAGTTGACTTCACTTAAGTTTAGCCATGATGTCTGTTCGAAAAGCCTTCCAGCCACTACGTTGGCACGTAATAAAGATACCATTGGACTTGTATTCACCATCGCTGCAGATGAGGAGAATAATTAGCTATATCACGCACTTAAAGTCGTTTTTTTTAGAACTTCACAAACAAATTACCCGTAGTGCAACGTCTATTTCATTTTTAGGAGAAAGTCGCAAAGTAATGTGATGCTATTAACTGATTGTAGACATTTCGAGCCTACGATGTTACCGTCCTCACGTCGGTTGTGCACGACTAACAGTTGCACCTATAGGAGTAGGTTGGTTGGTACGTTATTGTGGGTAATAAAGGCTATGAAAATTTGTATCACTCATCATCTACCAACGATGGAGAATCGAAAGCACGCAAAGTCACAATCGCTCAAGTTCACCTCCAGTGAAAAAAAGCGAGTTTAGAATTCGTGCCTACACACAATTGACAGTTCCTTTACCTACGCGCGTTTGACAGTAATATACGCAAATGTATGAGCAATTTGAGAGTAGCAATGGAGTGTAAACCACATTTTCGGATTATTTATCAAAGTATTCAAACTGGATTAGGTCTTATATAAGTAGTTATATAAAGAGGATCTAAAAAAATCCTGGTTCTTGAGCACCACTAATTTGTTGGCCAATTTAAATCCGCAAGATACGCTGCTACTGTGTGAATCGGAATCTTCAAGGAAACATCTTGAATCTTATGAAATCTCTCAGCTACACATATTGTATACTGCGGGCTCCATCAAATCTAGTTTTACATCACATTTACACCTTCATATTACAATAATCACACTTATGATCCACAAAGCAAAAGAAATCACTCTAATACGATCAATAATTGCAGGAAGTAGTACGATTTAATTCGTGCAAAGTGATTCACATCAAATATAAGACTCCAGTCATGGCTGAACAATAATATCCAACGACCGCAGAACGACATACTGAGGTTAAAACGTAAAAAACTTATAAAACAAGTACTTCAATGCAGTTCAGTTAGGTATCCAAAGGTCAACTTGTGCGCCCTGACTGCTTAGCCATTCAAAAGGAATTCGTGGCTGTAAGTCCCAAGACAATAGTAGTTTAAATGCCTAGGAGACAGGGGAATAAGAGAACCATTCAATGGCACAAGGCAACTGAAGCAAAGATCTCAAATAAAGCGTATCAGACTGTTTACGCAGCTAAGTGTTGCTAAATATAGTCAATGCCCCCACTTAGACAAAACAATCTGTGCATCACAAGTAAATGTACGCGTTCTTAACACAAAACTATCAAGAATTAAATCTCACAAAAGGAGCCAACACAGTTATCCATAGTTCTCTAAAACTGGTTCAAAATGAGTTTATGAGGTTGCTGCGATAGGAAAAAAAACAAACTATGGAAGGCCCATTAAATAATCTGTTCAATCCGCCTCTGTAAGACACAAATTTAGAAAGAACTTTACCTTCACAAAACGCCATTCTCTAAAAGTCAAGAAAAAACGTGGCCCATAAAACCCTTGCCCCTAATCGCCTATTTTTCATCCTTATCCGGCTACTCGCTTTCGCATAAGATCGACTAGCGCTGGAAAATAAAAACAGATGAAAAATCGCCTGAGACAAATAAAATTAGGAGATCACAGTGGATGGAGATGATGCGATGCGCCATTTTCGCCCCATCCCTCACTTCAAAGGGTCCAAATTTCATTATTCAGTTTTATAAAATGCACCCAATTCTTCCTCGTTATCAAGAATTGAGTGTGTTCCTGGATGTGGTGCATCGTCACCTGTTGATCCATCAGTCAAATGGCTTTTTTGAACCAGTCCTGGGCAGTACGCTTTATCACTGCGCAGTGCATCTCCTCCAACTGCCACACAAGGAGCTATGTGAGAAGCCTCAGCAGCTTCAGCCTTGGAACCGAGTAAAGCACGTTTCGCAAAGCAGTAAGCAAGGTCGTATCACATCCATCAGGTTCCTTCGCATATATTTGACGGTATGAACGCTAGGAATAAGAGGAAAATAGGGTACCGTGTCTTTTCACATCGACGGACTGGTGTACAATTATCAACGCCCTAATATGCGCGTATACAACGAATCGCCCTCACTTTTATTGTTAACATTGCCAAGATAGTGAACTATACAGAAATCCGCGCGGGCTTTACGGTTACCTAGCCTATGCGTTGGGAGGGGAGGGGGAAATTTAATGACAAACGGAGTGAAGCCAGCATTGGAACACAGAAAATTTTCTCGTCGACTGACTCGTCGTGCCAATTTCGCTTTTGAATGAAACGTTTGGCCTTCAGCGTCGGTTTCCACATGAGTTTCCGGCTATAAATTGCTTAAAATAAGCAGTGGATGAACTCCGTCTAAACCCATTAAAAACTGCTTCCACCAAAAGCAGGAACCTTATCCCTTTAAAATAAAGTTGTACCATCGTCCCCATCTTTCCCATATGATTCTACTGCTCTGAGATACTAACACAACCGCCAGAGTGGGAATTCAACAGCATAAACATCAGCTGCGCTGCACCTCGAAATTTGCGAATGTTGGGTTGCAAAGCGCTAATGCAAGTGTGGTACATGGTTTGGACATGATCCTCCTTGAAGAAAGAGTAGAGACAGCCGATACCAATCGACAGTTGCTCCAATCGCTTCTGATAGACACAAAGACTCCCTTATCAATGCTTATTTTGACATGGATTAGAAGATACAAAGGCGGACTTTAAAATGCCTAAAAGAGTAGTGCATGAAGCATGGACAGAACTTAGAGCTGAATGGAAATCTTCCTATTCGTAGGCAAAAAAAATTATTTATGAGGCCGTTTTTATCTTTGCGATCTTTCAGCTTTTTGACGCGCCCAAGAACTGAAAACCATATTGAAACAGAAAATCAAGGATCTATTAATGCCACCAGCTCTACTGTTCACCGGTGATGAAGATACTCCCAAGCCCATTTCCCGTATAGCAAATTGAAAATAGATTAATAGTGACCAATCGAACAGCTGTTAACGTGCCTTGCTTTTACATTTTCAAAGGTCAACCACTACTAGGGCTTTATTTACTTCATTCCGCGAAGAAAGCCCAAATGCTACCTACTGATAGTTGTTTTAATTGCAAGCGTTCTCAACTCAAAATGCTACGTCCTTCACACCGGATGTGCATCGACTTGAAAGTTCCTCTAGTCTTTCTCTACCTCCATGACAAGCAACGATTTCTGTGACTTTAGATTTAGGCACCATAGTAATCCTTACCGGACAGCACGAAAAAACAATGACAACCTTCTGAAAAAGCCACTAGCCATTCTCATCGCAGCTTCAAAGACGATTTCTGTCAAAATTAATAGAGCATTGACGATTTAGAAGGAAACAAAAACATATAGAAGCGCACGTCATAGGCAAAACTATGTGGAAAGTAAACTCAGAATTCTCCTCTATTAGCTTCTAATAAATGTGTAAACCGAAAATCAAATGACTGCGTCGACTCATTTTTTATGTAGACTCACTCAGAGGCCGAGAATCAGGCGAAATCAGCAGATCATGGCTGCCATCTTCTCCGTTACCCAGGTACACAAAGTCGCAGTTGCCTTGATGTTGCTCCTGTGGATCCCGATGGTTCAGTTTCAACTTTCGTCGCTGACGTGGGGAACTCGCATTTATTGATGCTGATATTCGCTCCTGTTGTGATAGAGGTGAGGATGATTGTTGCTCTTGCGTCGGGTATTGCGAGGAGAAAAGAATGAAACCTGTTGAGGCGTACTTGTTGGCCAGATGGGCTGCTAAGCAGTACTCGGATTCGGTGAGCATCATATCGGCGTCGCTATCAACCTGCTTCCTGGGAAAATGAAAACAATCTCTTGCACATCATCATCATGCGATGAATTGAATAAATAAAGCACATTAATTGGGTGTCTGGTTAGTAATACTTCAGAATCTAGGGAAAACTGATATTGTCGATTTGATTAGAGGTGCACTGTTTTAAACACTGTTCTGGAGAGTAGTTTTAACCTGCAACTGTACCAACAGTACTGACATGAGGATGGTGAAAAACAACGGTGCTCATGGTAATACTATTTTCTGTGTATCTTGATACCTCGAAAAAGTGCGAAGACGCATCATCACAGTCCCGCACAAAATTCACAGTTTATCTTCTTTCAGAATAGTTTCCTTGGTAGCCTCATCGCGTAATTCATTCCTGGCAGATATAAGGCCTGCACGGATTTCTGTATAGTTCACTATCTTGGCATGTTAGCAATAAAAGTGAGGGCGATTCGTTGTATACGCGCATATTAGGGCGTTGATAATTGTACACCATACCGTTCATACCGTCAAATATATGCGAAGGAACCTGATGGATGTGATACGACCTTGCTTACTGCTTTGCGAAACGTGCTTTACTCGGTTCCAAGGCTGAAGCTGCTGAGGCTTCTCACATAGCTCCTTGTGTGGCAGTTGGAGGAGATGCACTGCGCAGTGATAAAGCGTACTGCCCAGGACTGGTTCAAAAAAGCCATTTGACTGATGGATCAACAGGTGACGATGCACCACATCCAGGAACACACTCAATTCTTGATAACGAGGAAGAATTGGGTGCAGCTATAGAGCGCAATAAATCGACATTAATGTCTACTGATCGACTTCTACAAATTGAGTGCTGAAAGTGAGTGATGAAACAAAACATCTACACCCACACCAATTGAGAAAGCCGTCAGACTACTAAGCAAACAGGTCTATCATGATTGCTTTAAAGATCCTGTAGATTGTTTAGCGGCCGATTTACTAACTGATTTACAAGAAGCAAACCATTGATTGTCCTGCAAACCATTCAATCATCCTTAAACCCACGCCTAATGAACCCATCACTTGACTTTAGAAGAGGTGTCTCTATCGTGGACAAAACTGTCAAACATTCGTTTCTTGGTGAGAAGTCTAAACAATTGCGGCTGAGATCCATCCACTCGACCTGGCTTAGAGGCATGCAAGAAGAACTTCCTCTTCAGAAGCACCCAGAACCAGACTAACTGAGGGAGACTCAACACCTCATACCTCACAATGTGCAAAACTGACCTCTGGCCCCAGGAAGGGAAGAGGGCAGTCAGGAAGATGTATCGTTTTCATACCAATCCCACCTTCATCCTCCCCGATCCCCTACCTCTATTCATACCAGTGATTGTTATCTGTTCTTAGCGGTAGTCAGCCACATGCGAAGTGGAATATACAGTTTAGGAGGAGTGAAATGCTAGCAATGAAATTCCTAAAGTTGGAATTTTTATTGGCATATGGAGACAAAGTCGTTGTGTGAAGGCCAAACCTGTTGGAAGTTTGAGATACATTGTGGAAGGGGTAGATAATAGGTCGTAATGGTTAATTTGAGCAAAGTAGTTGTGAATGCCTTACACATTTCTTTTTTTTCAAAAACACACCAATTCACTTCAGTGTGATATGTAAGCGTTTACTCTGAAAGGGTATGGCCAACCAATACGGGAAACAATGCATAAAGCTTTGTCTTCCTCCTCCGTGAGTCACGCGTGACATCAGAACGGATACTACCCCGCATTAACTCCCAACCCACGGACGAATCAGTAGCATAGTTCAAGATCGCAATTATGACAGGAGGTACATGTTTATAGAGGATTATCAGAATCCAGGTAACCCGAAACCATGCACAACAGAACTAGGAGAATAAAAATCAAAGGTTACTTGAAGCATATAAATTAGAAAAAGCTAACCAGTGATGGTGAGTTATTCATTTTTTCCATTCTAATTAGTGTAGGATCTTCTCTCTAGTTCAAGTAAATTGCTGGCTTTATTACTTGTAAGGCGGATATTAAAAATTAGGTGAAAAAGAGAGGGCTCAACTCAACCTCAAATGTAGATTGGCATGTCAATTACAAGAGGCGTTACTTTATGAGGCTTTGCGTAGTGGATGTACAAAAGCACCTGCATTTTGAGATTATTCATTTATGATCGACTGAAAGAGCTAGAAGTTTTTGAATGCACCCCCTTCCCCACTGCAAGCATGACAATCCAAAATTAATTAATGTCAGTAATTTTGATCAAAAATTTTAAAAGATAAAAGTGGTACCTAAATGTAGCAATTTTCCAGCATACAAATTAGTGCCTTTTGAGTTTTGGGAATAATCAGAATCGATTGTGAATTGCTATCGCTGTTCCAACACACGTTTAAAATACAAAATGTCGATGTCACGCCTAGACCAGTCTGAATAGTCACGAGTTGACCAGTAATTCAAAATTTCCCAACAGATCAATGTCCCCAGTAGTACTGCGGTCTTCAACAAGTCCTAGTGGTAAGTTCCAACAACCGCCGCAGGAGACCGATGTTTTAAAGCCGTGTACTACCAAAGTACTGTCTAGTCGGACCAAAGTCTTAGGATGAAGCGACGTAGTAACAAAAAGTGCAAGTATTCTAGAACACAGCCCTTAAAAAGCTGCCAATGGCAACAAACGCCGATGTACATCAAAGTTCTGACTTTCGCTTTGCATTGCCATTATCTCACGCTCTCACGAAATCTTGTGCCCATTTTTCACGGGAAAACGACGGGGTGAAAAGAAATTGCGTAAATAAAAAATCAACAAACTTGATAGCAGCAGCAGCCATTAATAGGACTAAATTCCAATGTCAGCGCTTGCTGAATGGTATTAAAGATTACAAACAACACGGAGAATGTATTCACAACACGACCAAAGGAAAAAAAATTGAACAAAGAGATCGTATGAGCGAATAGGCGAAATGCCCACCTTTCCATCCCTTAAGGTGTCTTGTGTTAAAAAAATTGGACAATAATAGTGTACAAGTGAATGTAAATATCAGGAGCCAACACCCCAGCTCCACCTCAATAACCCCACTTCAGTGTTGCAAAAAATGAGATCCCATCTTTAACATTTATTAAAGACCTGATTGGGTACCCAAAACTCGTTTCGGTTGTTTATTTCATAGAAGCTAGCTCACGATCTTGCACCCTATCTTGAGAATTTTAACCGAATTATAGGATTCAAGACAAGAATCTTAACCAAGCGTGTAACGCACTACAAATCTAGTAACTACAGAAATCTTATCCCAAAATCTAACAAGGCAAGCTTGCAGTGAATTTTTGCTTTGGTGAAACATTTGTGCCTCAAGGCCAACAACTTAGCCCTAGTCGCCTCGATTTCCATCAGTTCGGTTTATTTTCCGCGACCTTTTCACAAGTAATAACATTAGAGATTTATAAGGATGAAGAGATGTCTCTCTCCCATCCCAGAGTGCGAATTCCACATAGCGCACAACTCGCGATAACGGCGCAACAACATACTACACGATGCACCTCCAAATGCTGTACAAGAAGCTATATGGGAATCTTTCAATACTGTGAAACGCAATTCGTTAAGCAACGGACGAGCTCGAATCACATCCATCTTATGATATCAATGTTGAAGGCACCATACCGTCCCATACGCCCTACTAAAACTACCCAAGTTTTAATAAGCGTGCATATAAACAATTAATTCCATACCTCTACAAGGTACGTCTCACTGTAACCAACTACATCAGAAATTGCACAGGATTTTCTTAATATCAGATAGGTTAACACAAAATAGAGACAATTTCCGCAAGACACGAAAGCCAAGAAGTTCAAAAATGGAATCCGTTTAAAATATTTTTCGTGGGGAAATGCATAGTACCGTTGCAGCTTTGAAAAAAAACGAGCTATGAGCTCCAAAAATTCTACTATCACCAAAATATGTCGCATTAAACATCGCCCTAATTACATCGTTCGTAATCCAGCTCTTACAGACAATTACAAATAGTGGTCAAGACGCAACAAAGTTTAAATCATTTTTTTTTATAAGAGACAGTAATTTGGATCCCCGCACTTTTCTTACTTTGATGCTAAAATCATATGATTGGTCGCGGGGCAATAATAAGCTCAAACTATTCCATGACATTGCGTCCCAAATAAATATGAGAAACAAGTTCTCATGGAACAACGGAGAAAATTCATGACTAATTAAGGGTTTCAAAGGAACAGCTGTTTACTGCTTTCCCACTTTTTCCTTGGATGTTTTTAACGCAACGTGTAGAGTCGCGAACCATCCCCATACCCGGTATCCCCCCTTCCTCCCAGCTAGGAACAAATTTCATGGCATTTCTAGCATTAGTCGTTGTTAGCTTGATATTGGCGCATTATTTTAAAAACAATTTGCACGAATCCTTCTACCGCAACCAGCAGCCCTGCTTATTCCTTACTCAAGGACACTTCAAGGCTATAATCCGATTATAAACTCATCTACCCCTCCATGCAGCACTGAAATCAGTGTCCAAACGCTACCATAAGTTGCAAATCACTTGAAACTTTGTATCCGACTTGAGTGCCCCAAGTAACGACGAATCAAAGATTTCAAAGCGTACAAACTATTTTTGGCTTAATAGCCACTGAAAGAAAAAAACTGGGTTTATCAGATACAGACGTTTTTCGGCAATAAATAGAACAATGACCAATCAAAACCAAATCTCAGTGATGTCTCGTAAGAACAAGTCTTTAATAAATGGTACCTCACCAAATATTGAGCGCAACAGAGGGCGGAAGTCCAAATTGCTTGGGGAAGAGGCGAGATGCGTCATCCCATTTGGCCCGCGGCACGTCAGCTTGCTGATGGAGCTGCGCCAAATCACGAAACTGTTCGGAAAACTCTCGCCGCCGAGGTATAGACACATGATTGAGGAGGGTGTCTATGATAAGAAAACTTCCATGCACAAGCTCACAATGATCTGATTTACTCCTTTTGTGGGAACTGTACCTTCTCTAAGCGAGCCTTCGCCAAAGCGTTCATACTGCAGACCTGCAGGAACATCATTCGCGTCGGTGCAGCCATCGTCATCATCAGCACTGGATGCAGCAGAGATATGATGGTCTGATGAAAGAACAGGAGAGGTAGACTCATGTCGATGAATAAAAGTGAAACACGGGGCGTAGACCTTTGCAGTCAGCTGACCAGTTGAGTGGCTTTTTCGGGTCAGCTGATCATTGGAAAGGGGAGGGTGGGAGTCGAGAGGGAGAAGGGAGGCGGAAGAAGAGGCGCTGGAGCAATGCCGATCTGTAAACCCAAAGAAAACAAGATGGTTAGAAAAGACAAAATGATACACAGATAAAGCAAGTATGTAGATGACCCTCCACGGTTGTACGCGAAAGAAGAAACAGGTTGTCCGGTTCACTGAGGGCTTTGGATATTTGCGGACCTTCTTCCATTGCACTAGGGATTCTAGGAGAAAACATGACATCCATCAACGACACAACAATCAGCGGGGCAAAAATCAATATTAGGCGATCTTACATGCTTCGACAGCTTCAAATTACTAAACAAATTGCTTATTGTGCCCAAATAGAGAACTGCTGCAATTAATGAAAGTGCAAAGGAGAAAGTTAAGTAAATAGTCCAATCCAACTCACTGGAGAAAAACATAGAAATGAAGTCTCAAATGTAGGCAAGTGAGTGCAGTGGAGAAAAACCAAGCGTGAGGTTTCGAAGGTCAATCAACATATTAACAAGACCGAACTATTCTATGAAACTCGCGACACTAACAACGGTATTGCTGAGACTATTACAATTTACACAATAAACATGGGACGACCTTCTATTAATACTGGGCTATCCACTACCTGACTTACAGCCCCACGCGCGATTATTTCAGCCACACTTCACGAACAAATCGCAAAGCCCGCCAAATGTGTCTTTAAAATATTCGATTGATCAAGTTACACCCTCTAAGAAATTTTTATTTACAAGACATTTTGGCAAAAAATCGTGTGTGAGTAGACCCAATATTTAATAAATTTTAATAGCTTTGTTTAGCAGGGTAACTGAGGAGCGTGGTGGTGCTAAGCAGGATTTATTACTTTGCTTTTAAATGATCCGAAATGAAACATTTGTATTTACTTGAACAGTTGCACCAAGTATAGCTACCAAATTTTCGACTGTAATTTTCACCAAATCCTCGCACAATTGATCTCGACGGCAATTCGCTTCCTAAAATATTTATTCAATTTATGTAGCTTCCCGAGACTTCTTTGAAGGCAAAAGAAAGCAAAATTGTAGCGTCTCGAGACTTCCTTTAAGGTAAAAGAAGGTATAGTACTAATGCAAAATGCATATATTCTGGAAACAGAAAGATTGGGGTCGTTGGCACGACCCGAAAGCCGGCCAACCGGCTAGCACAACATGGCTACCCAAGTGACCGAGACTAGCGGTACAAGTAAAGTATTGCATAATACTAGGGCGGCATACATATATACCGAAAACAGAGGGATTAAAGAATGCTAACATGGGCCAGATGCCAGCCAAGCGACTAGTACAATACAGCCACCCAGGTCTCCGAAACCGGAAGTCCCAACAAACAAAGTATTGCAATGCTACCGAGGTGGAATCTATGTGTTAGGCGAACAAAGAGATCGAGGCCACTGGCATGTCCCGGAGGAGTCCACCCGGCTGGGGCAATAGGACCGCCTAAATGGCCTTAACTAAAACCGTCGGTCAAACAGGCAAAGCATTGCAATGCATAAGTGCTAATAATGTTCAGTTTGCCAACATCCTATAACTTCGTAAAGCTAACTTTATAATTGTTAACGAATGCCTTTGAAGCTCAGATTTTCTTTAAAATAGGCAGAATCGTTCGGCGCTTTACATGCGACAATAAGTTACTTTGATCTCAAGACATTACGACCTTCGATATTCCGATTCTCCCACCGATGAATCACCAACTTTTCCTTTGTTCATGCCACCATATCTTCATATAAATCAGCTGCCTGTCAGTGTGCTCTATTTTTCCTCTACTGGCCATTTAGTTGACATCGTAATCCATCGCTTTTACTAGGTTTTATGCGAATGTCAGAACTCATGTTTCAAAGGTCTGAGAATTAAGGTTGTAAAAGAAGACGAACCTGGGAGACGTTAGAACCAAACTCTTTAAATCCATTTATTTTGGTGCGACCTAATTTACTCTTCCAATAAAGTATTCCACCTCTCTTTTGGAGGTGCTCAGTATATAAAACCATATTGTCAACTCGCAAAGCTTACCGGGTTCCTAACTTACCGATAGGTTAATATTTAATTTGTGGACCACACAAATCATCGCTCTGCGATACAAAATCCGCAGTGAATTATGTTAACTATTACTTCCCACCTCCACCGATTTCAGACCCTCAAAATAAGATTAGCTTAAAAAAGGCACCCCATATTTGTTTAATATGGAGGAGTTTTACGAAATAACGAATATGGAGGGGATCAGGCTCGTCTCCTCCTTGGTGACATCCGCCTTGGCGGCAGGTCGCTTTTCAAACCAAAGGTACACTTATTTTGCGCTCATGTTGGGGTACCCATTGGAGTTGCTCTGCCTCAGCATAAAATTCGACTGTTTATGAATATATATGATTCTCTTACCCCTTGATGCGATTTGGCGGCTAGAGGGTTAGTGGTTAATATCTTACATGTAATACTATGCTTGTTCTGACCGCCGGTTTCGGTCACTTGGGTAGCTATATTGTCCTAGCCGGTCTGGCTGGCCTTTACCTTCAGGGAAGTCTTGGGACGCCACAACACATTATGACATCTCGTTTTGGCAAAGTCAACTATGTTATTCTGGTCTTTTTCTCACAGGGGTTTGAACTGTTCCATTTTCGGTGTGTGAGGCTTTGTTCAGCTATTTTAAATTGTAAGCACCAGTCATTTTACAAAAAAATTACTTCAGAGCTCTTGATATCCAACGGCAAAGGGTGCTACCACTCCAAAACGCTTGGGTTGGTGCCTTAATGTAGATTACTTTTCGTTCTCAAAAAAGTTTATTCAGCCTGGTCTTAATAAAGCTTGATATTTGTGTAGACATGACTTACAAGTTATGAAATGTTTGAAAAAGGTTTTTCTGATTAAAACTGGTTAGTTCTATGATTTTTCGGCATTAGAAACGGATGAAGTTAAGTGCATGGAAGTAACAAAATGCCAAGGCAATAAAGCGGCTGTTTGGCCTATGGTACACAGTAGTCCGGAGCGAATTTAATACAATAAACCGCCCAAATTGATTTTTCGCTGTCAAATGAGTACAGGAGATACTGAGCTTAATGAAAAAAAATAAAAATATGTCAAAATACTGTCTTTATAATTCAAATGCCCAAATCAATTCCATCATGCAATGTGAGGCTTGCAGATGAAGATGACGAAAGAAAGCATAATGCTCGTGCAGAACATATGCACTACTGGCATGACCCTGTGGCCGGCTCACCCAGCAAATGTACAATGGCGAAGACCCAAAGTCGACCTTTACCGAAACCGTTTGTTTAACATTTTGCTACTTTAACTAATAGCACATTTAGCATAGGGTAAGTGTAGCAAATTTACAGTGTTCTTCTCAGGGCACATCATGTTATTTTACGAGCTCACTTATGATCAATTTTCCCGCCTAACCAGTGCTGACTGCGCAGAAGTCCGACCATCCTAGGCGGAAAATTTGTACCGATGGTTGTTTTTCACCTCAAGTATTATTTCATTACAGAGCATTTGCGGCACTACCTGGCTGTCTACTGCACCAAAGAAAAGGGCGTTTTTTTGGAGCAAACGGGGCAAACCACCTTTTATTACAATGGGTCGTAATAAGTAGGGTCTCGGCAGACCCCGCGCTTCAGTCACATTTCTGCCCAGGTGTAATACTTTGAGAATATGTTTAACTCTTTGCGGTGGTCTTACAGACGCTTAGGGCTCCGCCTTTGTGTTTCTACTGGGTCGTATTTCCTCCCAACCGCAAATCACGAGTCAGATTTCTATCAATGAATGCCAAACCTTAGCGTAACGTTAGACGGGCATACGTGGGAGGATCTGCGACGATCCCTAACAGCGGCGTTAAAATGGCGTCTACTTTTGGCAATGAACGGTCTAGCGATCTTCAGGAAAGCTATTGAAAACTGAAGCGGCACCATCTGTGAAACGTCTGGGAAAGTTTGTTATGGAGCTGCCTACTTTAACTGTATAAAGATGTCAACTAAATGAGCACACGATGCCACCATTTCAGTAGCTACATGAAATTCAGATGGCCAAAATTGAAGTAAGAACAAAGTGGCAAGGAAGAACAAATAAAAAAGCCTTATTTTAAGAAGCTCTTCGAAATTCTGTCCTTTGTAAATGACTCCGCTTTTAGGCCAACAAGGCAAAACCCCATTTCTAGTGGATCTTTTAAGAGGGGTTGTTGATATTGCAGCCAAATATCTGTTCAGCTGCACGCAAATCCGATGACTGGCGCTACTGGTTTGAGTTTTATTCTCAGAGCACCGATTACATTGCGAGGGGGATGGGGGAGGTTGACCAGGGAGACCGCAGGGGATGCCGCTTAAAAGACAAAATGGACTATGCGATACTTTGTTTATTTGCTTTTCTTTCAATACTTTGCGGTCGCTTAAGACTCTGAGGTTGTACTGCCGATGGGCGACATGGACTCTGGAGTCCCTTTTCTCCTTTTCTTTACTCCTTATCCATGCCGATAAAACATTTTCTGCCATTATAGTATGGATTATTCCTCCTCCGGAAAAGCAGCGGCTTTTGGAAACAAAACTCAATGTTCAGTGACATTATTTACCCATTATCAATAGAATGCGATAAAATGCCTCAAATTTAATGAAACTATCAATTTTGGCGCAATTTCGCTTTTATCCGTAGTGAATGGTGGGAAGCCGTTTCAAAGCTTACCGATTGCAGTTTACTTGGTACAAATGGTAACCGCTTCCTATTGTGTGAGTTTAAAAAGCTCAAAATGTGTCGATGTTCCGGTTTTCGCAATCTTTTTGTTAGTAATCGATATTCATGTTGAATAAATCGATTACACGTGGCTAAATGTATTTAGTGGATGTAAGGCATTGCAAAATGCCCTCTCTGCTAGTTAATTACCAGTGTACCGTGTTATGAACCCTCCTTAATTTGATAAAGTAAATTTTTCCCCTTTTTGGTGGGTATGGTATCAGAACCCTCATCTTTTCCCCTTCACCGCCCTTAGCATTTCTCCCTCTCTGATTAATTCATTACTTAACCAGCGTGCAGCAAGCATACTATTCCCTCCGGTTTAAGTGTACTGCTTGATGCTGTAAACTGCTGCTTTTAATCGATTTTTCTAGTAAAATAGCAAATGCATGCAGAACTAACGAAATTGCCGTCCACCTACGTTGTCCGCACGCTTTATCTCGTTTAACAGAGCGAAATCCCTGCACAAGTAGCGAAGGTATAGTGGGAAATTATGTAAATTGAAGGCAGTGGGGTTTAGGATCTTTGCATAAAAGATTTAAAATTGAGACCTTAAGTTTGTCTTAAATTGTAAACTGAACTTTTGATAGTGTGTTAAAAATACTTCATTTTTGATACCATCTGAACATAAAGATCTGATAGAACAAGCCCATTCTCTTTTGATTCATTAAATGGCAAAAAAAATTGGTTTCATTTTCAGCCTTGCCATCACTGTACTTTACTAGTTGGGTGTGCAGTAGCCACATTTAGAAATGTGGTAACAGTTACGTGGTTTTGCCACTGCCAAAAATTAGCCGAGTTCACGCCAATCTGACAAGGCTGAACTTCTGCCCTGGTTATTGCGTAACACGTGTTTACTGACGGAGCTAAATCCACTAGAAATGTGTTTATCAAATTCAAAACAAATATTAGTTTGCAACTAAAAGCAAAGCATCAAGTAAAGGGAAACATTAGAACGCAGGTGTCAGTTTAAACTGGGCATCCTAGACATTGCTCTGCTGGAAGCTTAGTTAAACGTTTTAAATGGTCCCATTTTGAGTTCCTAATGTAGTGCTAAAGAAGACTTAGTTTTGTCGAAGCCTCTGAGTAGCTTGTTTGTGCTGTTAAAGTAGTGCGGCTAAAGACCAGAAAGTGATTTGCTCATGCCCTGGGGTTATCAAAAGGGAAATGCAGACATCCCAAAATTGGCCTTGTTTCCTTTATAATAAGCGTTAAATGTAAATCTGAAAACAAATATTTTAGTCAAGGTTTTTATATGTTAACATATGCAACAATTTTTTATTGCTGCTAACCTGAATGCTGCCATCTACGCATGCGTTATCTGTTTAACGAGCAAAAATCGATAAGTCTTGAGGCGAAAATCGATGCTATACGGGTGCAACGATGGCCTAGCGTGTTGATTCGATGAGATTCTACTACATAAACAAACATTTTCATATTGTACACATTTTTGAGGAGAAAAAGGCGTTAGAAAAGAATTGATTTACTTGTATTTGAGACGCAAATTAACAAAGACGAAAACCATGCCAACCTATCAAGGGGCTGTCCAGTATCCAGTCCGACTTGACTTGGAAAGTCGACATGGCACATTATGTCCCTTATTGGGGTTTATGTGAGACCCCATGGTCACGGTTAGGTCGTAGTAAAAGCTGCGTCAGCATCTTGTAACACTGATTCGAAAAATGGCTGATACATCGATTAATGCTGTGCCTGATTGGTATCGTCTGGGCGCTACATTGATTATATTTGATGTGGCTTTGTGACTCATTTTATGACAGCCACCTCCTACAATGCCCTAAACTAACTCAACGAATCCAGTGGAGGGCACAACAACAGCACGAAACTCTACCTACTTATTTTTCGTCTTACACGAAAAGGCCACAAGGCTACAAGACTAACAAATCCACCTGACAAAACTACCTTGTGTTTTACCGGGAACCAGTCATATTGGGACATTATCCATCCGCGGAATGATGCGGCTTAAAAGCCAGATTTCCATCGGAGAATGACACTTTCCTTAGCCCTAATAGCAGGTCACGGAGGCGTCACCACTCATTTTATCTTTGTTTGTAATACTAAAACAGGCAGAGACGATGCCGACGCGACCTGATAAATAAATCCAATGCTATCATATCATCTGCTATCCCATCAGCTCAGATACTGGTTTATTTTTTAAGAGAAATATCACGTGACCACTCCCGTGTATCTATGGCCGTGCGCTTTAGAGGCTGGGAGTCTGTAAATTGTGGTATAAAACTAAATGAAATGAGGTAAAATAAATTATTTCAAAGCTGGGCGATACTCAGTAAAATCTGATAATAGGAAATCTCGAACTTAAAAGCCTTGATAGCTTATCTCATGAGTCAAGACTTAGTTAATATTTGAACCGCCACGAAGGTGATTGCTCTAAACTACTATGGGCAAAGCCCAAGTGCTTATTCGAAACTGCTTGAAATCAATGAATGCACCGAAGGAACTGGCAGGTCCGCGAGTCCAATCTACCTGATCTGAGCAGCTTTAAAATTCCTGCGTGGATTGGTAGAAGCAACCAAACTTGATCTGTGACTGGTTGGACCAGTGGCCAATAAGAATTTGAAGATCTTGATGGGATTGTCCCAATTAGCCAATCAGAGAGCGCTTAGACGAACAGGTGCTCATGGCATTGCAGCAACGTGCGTGGACGCACACTTTGCTGCGTGTTAGGGTCTGGGGTGCTGTGTCTCTTACTGTTTTTTTTGGCATGACTTTCGGCAAAAAAATTGGGCATTACAAGTGTGGACTCTTTGATTCTCGTGAGGAACATGATGCTTGTGGTGTGGGATTTGTTGCTAACGTCCATGGTGAAAGATCTACTATGGTAAGTTCTGTGCTTCTCGCTGTCGTAAAACATTGATATTCGAGAATATTTTAAAATCAAAATCTCATCGTTTTCTTGTTTAGACTTGGTTAGCTTATAATTATTAATGAACGAATGTTTAGCCGTATTCGGTTTGAAGGTGGTTTTCTAATCCTTATTTTAAAGTGGCAGATGTCAATTTAGACTGGACATGCCAGGCATTTTGTTCTACTGGAAGCTTAGTTAATCATTTTAAATAGCCTCAATTCGAGCTCCCAATGTAGCGCTGTTTTTATTTTTTGTACTTGAAACAAAGCACTTGGTAATCTTCATGATCAGTCAGTCTCAATCAATATTTTTAGAATAGATATAGTAGCTAGTTAGACACAAAAATTGACGTAATAGGAAACGCAAAATGGTTCTACAGAGCCGCAATATGGTTTGTCTTCATACCTTCAACATTCGTTAGTTTTCAGAATGGCACAATGAATAAGTACGAAATTTTCTGCAGTAACCGTCGAAACAGCCGCAATATCATGGCTGCTTTTTAAGTTGAGGTCGATCTCATTAATAGCTAAGGTAAATTGAAAGGAAATTTGCCCCACTTATTCAGTATTTAACAAGGGAGATTGGTGGATTGTCTGTCGGATGTAACACCTTACACGTTTTTTTGCTGCCACAATGTTTTTGCACTTATTAGAAGCGCTTGTTAAACGCCTACATATCACCTAACACGTGGTATGAAACACGTGGCAAGAAACACGTGGCGCGCACCCATATGCCTATGGCGAACTTGCCCACTTCTGCTTAGTCACGGAGACGCGTTCTGTTAGTAGAACACAAGCACATTTTCCCTTCCATCGCTGTGAATTAATTTCGACTCTTATTTGATTTGGTTTGTTGGACCAAAACCGCGTGATGGAGAAATGTTGTTGTTGTTGTTGTTGTTAATGTTGTTAAAAAATAAAGATCCAGCTTTGTAAAAATGAGACCAATTTCGGGCTAACGGTATGAAAGTCATGAACAAGACCAGCGCGTATTTCTGTGTGGTGTGAGAGGTGACTGAAGGGTTCATTTTCTTTTTTTTAACAATAGCGAGAGCTCTCAGGGAAGCCATACATAATTTCTTTGGTTCGGTGGGGAGCAATTAGCTAATCTTGCAGTTATGATCATCACTTAAAAGAAAGGTATAGCTCTTATCTATGAATGCTGATCGTATGTCAAAGAGTCACGTACTGAAATTATTGATAAAATTTGATGTCTAGAGCATAGTCCTTTTCCAGACAGTAATGGGTTCAAGGTCAGAAAAATTTTGTTACATGATCTTAAGCGAAATATCCATTTCTTTTTCTAATCTTAAAATGTTGTTCAAACAAGCGTTGTCCAGCTTGATTTCCCTTCGGGTGATGCCATGGACGATATTTGCAAGACTGAAGGATGCTTCTATCAAATAGCGGTGGGTAAAAATTTGGAATTCTTCCTAACAGTAAGGGAAGCTTCGGGGAGAATCGTAGCATGTACTTTGTTAAAAATTGTTGTAGTCTTGGCTCTCGTGGAAAGCATGTGATGGAAGTTTCTTTTCAGATGCGATTGGATGGTGTAAAAAGATCAAAAGAGCATTGTGGATTTAAATTGGAATCTGGGCTTGTTTATGGTTCTGATAACGAAGAGGGATAGGACTATCTTAACTGTCACAAGTGTCCTTGTTTGCATTGTGGTGCCATGGTAAACGCTCGTTACTCTACTGTTCGGTGATTTCTCAGGATCGCTATTGTTATCATTGCACTTCTAAGGGTTGTTTACTGTCACTTTTTGTGCCTTTGATCTACCTCAGCTCTTTGCGCTTAATTGAGAATTTCCTAAACTAGGTCATTTCAAGAAACATAGGTCGCCATCTAATAATGAAGACATCTTCAGGCCGTCAGGAGCGCCTATCTCTTACTTGTACACCTACCCTATTTCAAATTCCGAATGGAGGCTAGAAGGGTGTTCTGCATGTTCATGTTAGTAGTGCTGCTCGTTTTTCAGGTAATTGAGCAGGCAAACACCATGCTTAACCGCATGGAGCACCGAGGGGCATGCGGATGCGATGACGAGACGGGAGACGGAGCAGGCGTTATGACTGGGATCCCCTATGAGCTTTACGAACGCTTCGCTAAGTGAGTTCTCTTTTCACTCCTATGTACTGGTTGAAATGGATTCGGAGCAGATCACTAGCCGACCGGTCAAGAGGAAGGCGACACTTATCCGCGTGATTCTTGCAGTTGATTTGGTGTCATGGGAAAATATCTCCATGTCTTTGCTGCGGTGGAACTGCTGAAAAGTTTGTAGAATTTGGGGTGACATTTTTAACGTTCTGGTACTTAGGTATTAGACGCATCAGTTGCTTGGTTTTGGGAAAGTTAATTTGTTTTTAGCCGTTTTAAATATAATTATAGCAAGCTGAAAATTAATAAAGTCAGTAATGATGCACTTTTTCCAATCATCTTAAAGAAAACGGCGGATTGCAGTTATTACTCATCATCCTTAACTTTCCCATGTTGTCAGGCGTTTTTTAGTCTTTCCAAGGTTGAATTTACCTTAGCTTTCGATTTTACATCGAATAATCAATTAGTGGTGAAATGCTTTTCGTTCCGAAAGACTCCTGGTGGGTACACTTTTCGCCTTCCCACGATATAATGTCTGAATATGTCGGATGAAGCAAAAATTAATAATTTTAAATCGGGATAGTTACCCATTGGAGGCGATCATAATCAATCTCTCGTAGATTCTCAGCATCCATTTTCTTACCCTCAAATAGCTCAAACTTTTTGAAGATGGGCATATTGTACTACCTCCTAGCTGCCAATACAGAGTAAAATAAAATTGCGAATGCTTGAACCCTTGACACGCATCTTTACCACATCCATACTTATTCTAAAAGCATGAACTGACGTTCTATTTGACCATTCTTGGAAATGAATTGCAAGTACAAGACTATTTCACCAACAATCCTGGAAGTCACGATGATACTTGGCTCTGTTAGTGTCATGAATTCAATTGTCCGGCGAAAGTTCTAAGGTGGGCATTTCTTTTGTTTTGCAGAGAGGCAAGTGTAACACTGCCGCCTTTGGGTGAATTTGCTGTCGGAATGTTCTTCGTAAACGAAAAGGACAGGGTAGAGGAGGCGATGCACCGCTTCGCCAAGTACGCCGAGGAGTGTGAAATGCGGGTTGGTTGCAAAAGTATTGAAGCTTCCATCCGCCCCTTCTGGTTCACTGACCCACTATTCCACTTCCTGTCTTTAGGTTCTGTTCTGGCGTAAAGCTGACGTCAATAACTCGCAAATTGGAGTAGTTGCAGCCTCAGCGGAACCCGTCACAGTTCAGGTGAAAATTGATTTAAGAGGTCCGAGACGATTTCCTCAAATTGAAAACTTTATCGATTTTTCCTTCTCTGCAACTTATAGGTCTTTGTTGTGTCAAGTGAGAAGGAAGAGGATTTTAAAAACATGAAGTTTGTCTGCAAAGTGAGTTAAACCTTCCGTTTAACTTCATACAATAGCAAGGTTCAGGCCAAAATTTTGAGTAGGGTAAACGACTACTTCATTTTCCTCTATTCTGAATCAATTTATTCATAATCCAAATAAGTTCTAAGATCGATTCCATGAAGAAGGATTCTCAAGTGTTTGGGAGTTAAAAGATCAACGATGGCTGGAATCCTAGAGCAAAAAAAGATATTTCTTTGGCAGATGCTCAAAGTGAGTCGGGTAAAAGCTTTTAACTTGCATCGTTTTTGCCGAGAAAAGGCGTATCGATGGGGCCATGGCAAAATTTGACAAAGTAGGAATTCGTTCCCTTCATCTACTGAAAAGTATATTTTAGACCTGACGAAAAATAACTTCTTGCCAATTCAAAACAAAATTGTAGGTTAAAACTCAGCACTGGTTTTTGTTCTGCCCATCGAACGCTTATTTTCGATCCTCCTGTGAGATTACGTACTTTTAAGAGTTTTTAAAATGCAGCACTAATTCCATCTACTTTCCTCTATTTAGGTATTTTTTCTTCGGAAGTACGCTTCACATAAGTTTGAAACGGATGAAATTGCCTACATATGTAGTCTGTCGCCAAATACTGTGGTCTACAAGGTTGGTTGGACGGTTTTGCTCATGGGGAGTCTGCTCTTTTTGAGCCTCTGTTTTCAATGGACATAATTTTTGCCTAGGGTATGTTCACGAGCCGTCAACTGTGGGACTACTTCGAAGATCTTCAATCACCCGACTTCAAGACCCACTTCGCGATCGTGCACAATCGCTTCTCGACTAACACCTTTCCTTCGTGGTCTCGAGCCCATCCACAACGCATGATGGCACATAATGGTGAAATCAACACCTTGCGGGTGAGTGGGGGGTTTCGATGTAAACTCTGCATACGTTAATGCCTAGGTCCCTCTAGGGCTAAGCGCTTGTTAGGTGTGTCAAGATACCATCTGGAAATGGCTTAACGTCATCTTGCTACAATGAGGATTATCGAAGATTTGCTGGCGTTTTTTGCCGTACATTGTTGGTGTTGTTTCTCTTTCTGTGGATTTATCACTACTGTAGAACTGTGGAGACAGCAAAGTTCTATTATTGCTATCATTATCAAGTGTTACTTCAATTACCTCATTTTGGTTTGAGTCTAAGTCGTCCCTAAAACAGCCTCCTTATTAACGTATGGAATAACTGGAGCTTAGAAATACAAGCAGCGAAAGTTAGTTCGCGCTAGAATTAGAAGTTGCCCGTACTAATGAGCATAATTTAAAAACAGTAGTTAGTTGCTAGTTTTGAAAGTCACGTGATGCCCTTTTCCCACTTGGCATTGGTCACAGCGGGGGTGTTAAGCTCAGTAAAACCAATTGCTTTTCACCGACCGTATTCCTACCTACTGTTCAAGACTGAATGCTGCTCTGCTATTGGGGCAACCCTAATGGTAGTCGATGAATGCTAAAATCACTCAAGGAATACACATTATACGTGAACTGGACTCAGCATATATCTGATGTTATTTACTCTTTACCTTTCATAGTATCGTCTATCTATCCCATTACTGGGGCTGTGGGACATGTTAGATCTTCATTTACTGCTTTTGTAGATGGAATAAAGGTAGGCCTTTTATGAACGTACTGAACCTTTCAAATTAGTAACCATACCACGCTTCTCTGGATAGGAGTAGCTAATAAGAATCGAAATAATGTCGTTAGCTTTCCTGTAGTGAGTCTGCGAGTTGTCAGTGTGGTACCATCAAGATAATACCTGAATTAATCCTGAGAACTTTCATAGAAGAGTGGTGTGGGTATGGTTCGTATGATAATAGCTCCCTGTTGTTGTCACTAATTATCAAATTTCATGAATATCCCTTTGATTATCCGATTTCAGGGAAACGTAAACTACGCACGGGCGCGTCAGGCACTAATGGAGAGCACACGGTTCGGGGAAAGGCTTAAGCAGCTTTTCCCAATCATCGAGAGCGGCATGTCGGACTCGGGGTGCTTCGATAACCTTTTGGAGTTTCTATGCTATTGTAGTACTCGATCTCTGCCCGAAGTGGTCATCTCTATGATTCCTGAGGCATGGCAGGCTGACGAGGCCATGCCCGAGCACAAACGCTGCTTTTACAAGTGGGCTGCCAGCCTGCTTGAACCTTGGGATGGTCCTGGTTAGTTTAATCCCTCAATTTAGGTCACTTTCTTGCTGCTTTTGGGCGCTGAAAACCAAATTATCAATTTTATGTATCTTTGAACAGGTTCATTGGACCTTCGGGATTGCGTTAAAAGTATTTCTCCTATCTTATCTCTTCCAGCGATGATTCTTGTTGCCTGTTCGAAACCCGTAATCTGTAGCGTCAGTTACTACCTTAAAGCACACAGCCTGACCTAGCCAAGACTATACAGTTTCGTCAATCAGATGCTTAGATTTTTTGTCTTGAAGACGAACTATTTTGGGTCCTTGCGAACCCATAGTCGTGTGTCTTCTTACCAGGCTTTCCATTCAGAATTTTGGAGACCCTAATTCTTTTTTTTTTCAGAAAGGCTGACTTCCGTTTTGTATTATGAATAGTTGTTTTTTACTTAAAACTTAAATATCCGTGATCACCTCATTAAATCGACCACAATTATGTTATTCGGCATAATTTTTTGTCAGCTGAGCTTAAATTGCAGATTTATCTTTTTCTATTCTTCAGTAAGTGATGGTTGTTTTATAATCCTTAAGTTTATTTCTTGCTCAATGGGCTTTTTGTGTTGAACTTGGACTGCTTTCACTTCCTAATGGAAATTCATGATTCCTAAATCTAGATAAAAATTTTCTGCGGCATTCTGTTGCGATTACAAAAGAAAAGTTTCGATGATATTTGACATCCGTTTAGGTCATGCATGCTGCATTAGTTCATCACGACTTTCTATTTCATTGTACTAGTCTGTGTCTACTTTGTGCTAGACGACAACTGCCTTAGATTCCCTTGGTCCCTTCGATTTTTTGACAGGCCTCTTTTGAGTAATCTGTGCAATTTTTGCTCTTTTAATGCGCTTAAAGCTGGCCATATTACTTCATGATCGAAACCCCGCGTTTATGATGTTGAACGGGAAATCCATGGCCATTTAAGACAATTTTTGAAATCGGTGCAAATATTTGTAGTGATTTTTTAGGTGCCAGCGGGGTGCAACACTTGGAAGCACATGATTGTCCCGCGCTACGCATCAAGTGCCGATTTTATGTCTTGCATAGCTCTCGGCTTTTCTGTAACTTTTCCATTACCTGTCAGAATTAAAACAATGCTTGCTTCCTGTCCTTTCAGTATGAATGGAACTCGTGATTCTTAATTAAGCGTGGAGTATTCTAGGTAGTTCAAATCGGCAGATTTTAACTGCGCACTTTGATGCCCATTTAGTTACTCTATTTCGTAGTCGATGAAAACTAACTAACTATCACCCCGAATCTCTCGCGCTAGTGTCCTTTCTTTTCTTCAGCAGACTCAGCTGCCTACTCCATTCCCAATTCCCCTTTGTACGACTCCATACATTACGTCTCGGTCAAATTTTGTGGTGCCTGCTTTCCAATTTCCAATCCCAATTGTTCTTTTTCACAGCCTATTACATTTGGCTTGGTACTTTAGTTACCACCATTGTGACATCGATAGAAAGTTTCTTCTTCGTCGTTCTTTGGCATAATTTCATTCAACCTCTTGTAATAACTTCATTCCAAGGTTTTTAAGTTATTTCGTTGCTTTATCTACCGATTTGCCAGTCTTATATTCAACATATCTGAAGTTAATCGCAATCAAACCACTTCAAAAGGATGAGTAATTGAGGTCAAAGTTATCTTTGCTAAGGTTTCAAGAAGTTAAAATTTTAAAACTGGGAGTAATAGGGTGAACAAGTCAAATTCTTTTGATTTGCTAAGGTCTTAGATTACCGCACTACTGTGGTGATTAGGTGTAAAGCGAAAGCAATTTATTTGTAGTAGAGGAGATGAAGTGCTCCTCGGCGTCTTGATCTTATCATTTTTGAGGAGGAGGGTCACTCCCTACGTTGGTGATCTTAGGAGGCGATAAATAAATTCCCTATCCATGGACATTTCACACATTGGACTGCAATGGCTTTCTTATTCCTTAAACTCCGGCTAGATTTTTGTCAATTTACTCCTCGTTAAAGCGATGCAGGTTTTGACTTGGAGTATCTGTTAGAGCAATCTGTAGAGTTACAATTTCAGTCCCACTTTTGATAAGCAAACGGTAGATGGCGGTTGACCAACGCACAGTATCTATTCCAGTCGTTGACGCCACACCTCAACGATCTGTAGGTTGTTTTCGATTAATTGCCTTTGTGTGCCGGACTCTAGTGGTTAAATAAAACAGTTGATTTGTGCGACAATGAATGCCTTGTACTTGGAATGCAAAGTAGTAAGGCATTTACAATACTCTGCAAGACTGATTGGAGAGGGTCTTAGGGTTTCTGCTTGTGGTGGCATAGGCAAGGATAAGGTTAGAATCAAGGAGTTGGCGGTTGGATTGAAACAGTAATGGGTCACTAAAACTAGAGCAAATGTCGATGGACCGTGTAGCCTTCGCCCTCTTTCAATAGTCATTTTCAATGCTTTTATTTGTTTGTTATCGGTCTTAGTGTGTCTGTTCTACCGCTACCCGTCCCATCAATAAAATCTCAATCTATTTTCAGGTGTCAAGCAGAGTTAAGGGACAATTTTGAGGTAACAAATAATACACCAAATGGTTTTATGATGCTCTTTTTTCTCAGATATATTCATGGATCATTTGAACACTTGATGCCGCTAATCGAAATAAGTTTTTGGTAATTATTTGCTCTGTGTCGGAACCACTGTATACTTTCAAAACTCTTTGAATCCTTTAGTGAACCATCGCAACTTTTGTAAAGTTCCATCTACTCTCTCGAAGTCAGTTCTATTTCAGATGATTAATACAGATTAAATATGATACTATCTCGGAGATACAGTGTAGCCATCATTTCTGTACTTAAGCTCATGATCGCTAACCCTGGTTCTTCTACTTTTAGCATTGGTCGTTTTCTCCGATGGTCGGTACATCGGTGCTATTCTAGACAGAAATGGTCTGCGTCCTGCACGCTACTACTCTACTACCGATGGCATGATATACATGTCCTCCGAGGTCGGTGTAGTCGATCTACCCGATGTGGTTGGTGTCAAGGCCAAGTGTCGATTAAAGCCGGGCCGTTTGCTCATTGTGGACACGCAGGCTGGAGAGCTACTCAACGACGAGCAGTTGAAACAAGACATCGCCTCCCGCTACCCAATCTTTGAGTGGGTTCGTGAAGGAGTGAGTGATACCGCATATTTATGGCTTATTATTACTTAACGCAAAACGAAAAAATCCATTTTGAATGCCTGGTCGGAGTTGATCCCAGTTGAATTGTTCAGTCGATTATCTAATAAAAAGGGAAGGCCCTGTTTAGCGTAAATACAGCTCTTATTGTTTCTAACTAGGTCATCAATGGTCTATCTTTGACTTCAAAGAGCCTTTTAATGGTAACAACTTATCTGCATTCCTGTGTATTTCTACTGACCGTGATGCCAATCGAGAATGACTGCTTTTTAATCAACAACGAGCAAGAAGCTCGGTGCAGTTGTGCCATTATTCGAAGAACTTTTTCATGAAGAAGAAGCTACATTTTGGATAACACTAATAATCAGGATCATACTTCTAACCCAGAGTGATTGCTGCTTCTGGCATTTGTGAGAAGTTTATGCCTGCAAAAAGTCTAATATGTTGTAAGTAGGAAAGCTGGGAACTTGATATGAATCGGGCTATTTTCGGAGTCATCTTCTATGTGTTTGTTTAAATACTGTCCTACTTTACAAATGCCCCAATCCTGTGGGGCGAGTGCTTCACGAGTTTTAATACAACACGCTTTGGGTTGAAGTTTTTCCAGTGGCATTAGAATTTGCTCAAGGGTGGCCACCTTTTGAAAACACGCACCAGAAATACGTTAGCATATTGATCTTTCAGACTCTCACTCCCGCCTGCAGACAAGGAAATTCCACCTTGGAATGATTCATAGGTTAAAGTTTTTTGGTCGATGCTATGCAAAACTTCACCTGGATGGTCGAATCACTCCATCCTACACGTTCTAGACCATTTTACTCCCAGAACTCGTTGTATTTTATGAGGGTGGTTTTAGGTTTTTTCATGTAATGCATTCTGAGATGAATTTGTATTTTTAAGAACTTTACAAGGGGAAGTTCAATAAAATACCACATTTGTAAATCAATCGAATTGTGATAGGTCAGGTGCACGATTTCAATGTTCAGTTCTTTTGGAAGACGTCTAGCAGACATTCTTATTCCAACTCAATTCTTCCTGGCAGTTTGGACGTCACCATCGAAAAACCATATTTGCCAATAAGGTCTGGTCGCAAAATTTTTCTACCGTGTCCGGAAAGCTTATTTAATTTTTTGGCTGGTTTACCTAAGTAAAGTGCTCAGGTTATTGTATACGAATGATGTCTGACTCGTGTACATTTTTTGCTAGTTGTCAATATTGGTGGAGCTTTAATTTTTTAAAAATCGAGGCATCAATTGTACAGGTTTCGTGAATTCCATATAAAGATATTGGTTTAAGAAAATTTTGTGTTAATTAGAATTTAGCGGAGAGCCTTAAATAACTATTTCCAACTCTAGCCCTTGAATTGCGACAAAAACGAAGTGATTTCTGCCTCATTAATTAACCTAGCACTTCTATTTTTTGAAAGCAACGCAAACTCCGCGACATTGTTGCACTTTATGCCCAAGTACTTTGCGCTGATGAACTTATGGCCAGCCTGTCACTAACGCGACATTATCAAAACTTTATTTGACTGAATCGGTGGTAAATGAATTGTGTTAATGTTTTTCAAAATGTGAATTAGTTTTTGTGGCAGAGACTGAAAGCAAATCATTCGGCTTTAGTTTACAGCGAGTAGGAATAAACACGTGCTATTTAATGGGTAGTTTACCATTTGCTGCAACCGCTTTCCAGGGAGGAGTGCACAATAATTTATCCTGGAATGGTGGAGCATCATCCAGAAGAAATTATGAACTTTACTCAATGAGAAGTGATTTAGGCGCTTTTTTGTGGTCCAGCTGAAGCATCCAACCTTTAGGCTACATCAAAGCCAGAATCTGGTTATTGTTTTTTCTCCCTGAAACACACGCAGTCACACAGAGTTCAATAAGTAACTAACAACCAGATTGGCGGAACGAGAATTATGTTCATTCTTCTGTCTCCTGTTAGGCAAGCAGGTAGTGGGAGGAATGAATAATCTTTACCCCAATTTCTGATCTCATAGATGATAAAAATTCGCTGTTGATGGTTGACCAATTTTAAACCGCTCATTTTTAGGACCGCTCAGAACTCTACCATACCTCATTGGGATCGCATACAATCAGTTAAAACGCACGCCTGTATTTATGTGAGCATCATTTTTAAATTATACAATCATGGAATTACTTTAAGCGGCTTCTACTAACGAGCCTACAAATATATTTCACTTTTGGACTACGTCAGTTTTCAAGGGTTAGAAGAAAATGGTATCGAAAAACAGTAAATTTAAATAACCGTTCGTTTGATTCGACCAACTGCAGAGCTTTTCGAGATTCTGACACTAGATCATAAGTTGCATGGATGTGAAATTACATACTCTTACAATTTCCCACTGTCGACTTCGAAAAAAAAAGGTCTGACAAAGCGGTGTTAATATTTTCATCGCGAGTTTGGTGGCTGGGTCAGTTTGTGGAAGCTTAACCTGTTTGCATAGCTATATACCACCTTAAAGGACTGAAATATGCGGATATGTTGGCATAGGTTCTTTCCGAATGCATAATATGCACCGAAATTGAATCTGCCATCGTTTAAATAGTCTGGCTTTGCATTATTGTAAGAAATTACCGGATGTTACATCTGGGTGCATCAGGGGTACATTTTAGTTAATGAATGTGTGGAAGGTTTCCACGGAATGCCTATTTCGACCGGTCGTTTTCATTAATATATTCACTTTATTCTAATCCGAAAGCAGAGGTCTACATTTTGAGAGGACTGCATCGGGGCTAATGCTTATTCTTTGCATTGTGACAGGTTTTAAACCAAGCCATGCGTTTCTTACGAAATGAAGTGGATTTGGCATAATTCTGGCCCACGAAAAGTCATTTCTTCCCATTTAAGGTGATTTCGCTTGTTAACTCAGGTTCTAATGTGACGCAAAACTATCGTTTCGGCTGGACTTCCTTACATTGCTAACCTAATAATATGCCCGTAAAGATAAGCCTGAAGTCAATAAACGTACAAATTCTTACCTAGCAGCATTTTTGCGTTTGCTTATTATTATTATCCACTTCTCTCATTATGGCACTACTTGTGCATTCTCGCGGTTCTTCCGACTATAACGACTTGCCAAGGGAACTTCTCCCTTGCTGCAACTTTTTAAAGAGAATGCATCTGAGTTTTAATTTGAGCATTTTTAGTCTGAAATTCACTTCATCGTGGCGGCATTTCTCAAAAATGTTTAATAAATATGCAAGGAAATAGTGATAATACATGAAAATTTGATTGAATTTATGCAATAGATGCCCTTATTTGAAAACCGACTAACAGTTTAAATCATTCGGGAATGTGAACCAAATAAATATCAACTCAGCTAAAATCTGGTCCTTTAATTCGAGTCATAACGTCAAATCAAAGGCCCATGCCTCGTTGACCTTCCTACAAGACCTCAATAAACTCGCTGGGCATTAACTTGGCCTAGTAGCCATTGTCGAGATCCGGTGATGTACACCTTTTTCACTGCGAATGACTGCACACCTGTGTGGGAGTTTGGCGCGAAGAGTTGCCAATGCTGCCTCCGCTAATGCCTTCACTGCTACTGCTCTCACCTCAATCGATAAGAGGGCGGGTAAGCAGAAGACGAGGAGAGGTGGGAAAGGTAGGGAACAACGCACTCACGCGCGCACTTGGGCCACGCGATGCCGCGAAAAGCCAACTTCACCTTCATCCTTCTCCTTTATTTCCATACCTGTGCAGCGTTCTTCGTCCCCTGCACTACGCCATTAAAGTGAAGTTGCATTAGTGTTCCCCGTCCCCCGCTTCCTGCGCAACTTAACTTTTATAAGCCAAAAAAATAAAGAAGGAGGAGGATGTGTACTAGAGTGGGAGGCATTTGTTTTTCTCGTATTCGATGATGCAGAATGGGTTCGTCCTAGAGGGTTGTTTGAACTCTCTGAGTTTTGGCTCAGTTGATAATGGCTACAAACTATTGTTTTTGAGTCTACTTTTCTCCCGGTTAGATTGTTTTTGGGTGATCTTTATCCTGACCACCACAAAGGAGAGATTTCATACGCTTTTGGATGGTCCGTAATCTCGCTTAGCATAGTTAATTAAAATAATCTATTATTTTTTCTTAATGTATCTGGCCTAATAACTACTGTATGTTAAATGCCCTTGATTGACGTCTTCATCTTTCGTGCATTTGCAACACTTGCATTAAATCCCGTTGTCACACATGAAATATTCGCAGAAATCATTTTCTTAACATCTGAGCTTTTCAATGAGTTTTTTCGTTTACCAATGAAAACCTACTTTTCCCTGATCAAAATCTTTTCCCTTGTGTTTTATGCATTTCGAAAATGTGAGCAATGCACCTCGTTGCTACACTTTTGATCTTGATAACACAGAATTAGCTTCATATCCGTATCTTTAATCTACAAAGCGATAGTAACTAGTTTTTATTCAATTTTTAATTGGTGGGATTTAGCACAAGTCGGAAAATATGCAACCACTTATCGCTAATTTCAAACCTGAATGTGCTCATCTATTGGTGAGTATCTTTAAGAACAAAAGTTTGTTCCCTTCCACTTTTCGGGCTCTCAACATTTAGAACTCCCAAGTTCATGCTACGGCAAGGTGAGGTGATACCATCTCTCTGTTCCTAGACGTGATGTTGGATTTTGCAATCGAACTCGTGTCCAGAATTGATTGGCGCCGGTGATGACATCGTGCTTGTGTTAACCCATTCCTTATTTGTTTCCATGATTTTGATTTAATCTTGGAGCTTATGTTTCAGTTGGGAACAAGCAAAAAGTTTTCACGCATTAACCTTCCAGTTGTGTAGACAGATCATTCCTTGCAATAATTACACAGGAAACTGAATTCAAAAACAGTTTTTTAAATAGCTTGTGCAAAAAAATGGTATCGATGGCCTCGGATTTCATTCCATTTGTGAAGTTCTAACTTTGTTTACTCATGTTCCCGTAATTTAAGTTCATTGATTCGTGCTGTTTACCTGGGCATTCTTTTCAAACGTGTACTACTTACGAAACCATACTTTAACAGATACTAGGAAATATCCGATTTTCTTGGGTGCTACGGCTGAGGGTGAATGGCTATTTGGGTTCTTTGCCTATTGTTTGTAAAGAAACCATGGTTGCATAGCTAATTTGTGCTATTTTTTAAGACGCAGAGTAGACAACAAAACACATCAGCGGGGGAATTAAATTTTTGCATGCTTTAGTCCTATTTTCATGTACTCCGAACTGAGTGATAGTGGCAAAGTGGTTTTTTAAGTTTTTGTTACACATTTGCATTTTCCATTCTGAGTGGTTCTTCTTCAGCTTCTCAAAAGTCTTATATAAACAGCCAACTGTAGTGGAATTTTTTTCAAAAATACATGGGAAAATTGCGCTATTCTTAAGCACTAAGTTTGCGTCACTAGACATTGTCTCGTTTTTGGCAATTTTACTAGTGGGTCATCATCCATTTTGAGGAAAAAGCTTATAAAATTAGTAAATTCTGTCAGCTTTGAAAGCTGTTTCACTCATGAAACTAAATTGCATAAAGTGAGCAGCTTAGAAATTCAAGAAGGTGGCCCAAGTTTTACAGTATTATTGCTTACGAACAGATTGCTCGAGATTCTAGCCTTGAAACTAGGCGGTGTGAAGAGACAAAAAAAATTTGTATCGACGATCTGAGTAGTGGGGTTGCATTTCAAACCACACTTGGATAAATGTCAAGGTGTAAAGCACACGAAACCAGATGTTTGTGCTGATGCGTTCCACCTTGTTTTCTCAAGTTATCGAAATTGGAATCTTTTTCGTTATCTATTTTGCTCTTTCAAAGATCGGTATCAAATGAAGGGATCGGTGTTTAAACTGCGCCGGAGTATTTCCGTGAAAATTTTTCGTATTTTTTCCTGCCCCCTAGGCAGTGGATATAGAGCAGCTGTACAAGGCCCGAGGACCAATCGATGCTGCAGAAGTGGCGGCGTTCTCGCTGCGTTCCGTGGCCGAAATTATTGGCGACAGTGACGGCGGGGAGGCCACAAGTACCGATTCTCTCGCTCATGATCCGCGTTTGCCACTATTCGGAGTCACACCGGAGAACTTAAGCATGCTTCTTCTGCCCATGCTGATCAACCAGTGCGTCCTTGCTTGGTGTTCTTAGATTATAATCTAATTAAGTTAAGAAAGTTGTTGATAGTCAAGAGCGTCTAGAACTGGTTTAGCTCCCGTTCTTATGATCGTTGATACCCACTCTTACACCTGGAAAACTGTGATCACAAGGAACAGGACAGGATGAATTAAGCAAATGTTTGTTTCCGATCGCTACCCTCTTTTTACATAGATCTCTTCATGCCTACTAGCCGATGTCTTCTTAGTTGATGTTTTATAAGAGGCAGCTGGAGAGAACCTAATGAACATCAAAGGTTTGATTAATCCTTCGGGAAACTGCTCCTGATGCTTATTAAAACTGCGTCTGCGTAGATTAACTCCTTTTTTATTACCTGTTCGGACTGATTATTTAACCGACCAACCGGCGTCCCATCGCATCCTGGTATGTCTGATTTTATGCCAACGCTGCATCAGGTAACAAGTATTTTGCGAATCAAGGAAAATTTTCTGTTGTGCATTAATACCGTAGTGGTAGTAATTGTACAATTGGCCAAAAGTTAGAACCATGGATCACCCTTTTTAGAACTCACTGGAAGCAGCTGTTTTACATCCCTGTCAGTTATTAGAGAAACGACTTCCCAACTACTAATCAGATAGCTTGTTGTCGATTTAAAGACGACTGAAACGTGGAGCGCTTACAACTTCTTCATGTGGGCCTAAAATCCCTGTGTAAAATCGTCGATGATGTAAACAGCTTGATTGGATTTTTCAAGCTCCTTTATTTGAAAACCCGACGTCATTCAAAATCTCCTTTTATTTTGATATTATTGTAGTAACGGATATTCGAATCGTGTCTGCAAATTAGCACTTGCGTGGATTGCCTTGACCGTGATTACATACGACCGCCATAGGCAAACTGGTTTTAAACAGAAAAATATTGTTTTCTGGGAACTCAGAATAATGACATGTCTTCCGCCTTTATTGTGGCTTTGCAATGAAGTCGACTAGTCCTCGGTGCGTTACTATCAGGGGCATTCACTTAGTTTTAATTGTGATGCACAACAGAGCATACGTTATCAGAATGCTTTGGAATGTTGCTATTTAAAAATGTTGCAATGATCTTCGGAAAGTTCACTTTATAATCCAGCACACCTTACGCAACTCGTTGCATTGCTTCGTTTTGATGATTTACACACTAATTTTTGTCATTTTCCAGTAATAGATGTTAAATAAGTGTGTCGATGAGATCTGATGCACTTTAAACGTTATTTAAGCGAAAATACCATGCTCTTAAAGGGCTTCATCTGCACTTTGTTGTGTTAATCCTCACTACTACTGGATACAATTCCAACTTATTCAAATAAATGCTTGAAACGGATTCATCAGTCTCCAACCGTGATCCAAGTGTTGTAAGTAGCTCCTTATCAGTTTATATTACTTTGAAGCTGGAGCATTTTATCGACTCCCCTTCATCTATGCAGTCTACTTTGGGACTAATTTTATCGATAAAATCAAAATAGCAAGACTATTTAAAGATTCTAGAATATTCGGTAGGCGTTTTGCTCAGTTGTAAACAAATGGCAGCTCATATTGTTTGTGGAGAGTGCATACTTGTACTGCGAGAACTTTGGTCACCAGTTCAGTGGCTTTTCAACCGATACTACGATTGCATTTTTTCGCACTTTTTTCCCACAGAAAAGAGGCATTGGGCTCCATGGGAAACGACGTTCCACTAGCCTGTCTTTCTGAATATGACCCTCTAATCTACGATTACTTTAAGCAGCTCTTCGCACAAGTCACCAACCCACCGATCGACCCATTTCGGGAGAGGATTGTCATGTCTCTGGTACGTGGCCTCCTATCCTGATCTATACTTACGTCCATTGTAATACTTATCCTCCGTAGTACATGTTTAGTCAAAAAGTTTACTGATGTCATCTGTCCCATTTGCCTCACCGAAGCAGACCGCGCCTTGCATCTGTCGCCTACTAAACGAAAAGTACATTTCAACGTGGTTTTCTGCTTCTAAGTAATTTGTCCGAATCGCTATCTCAAAATTAACAGTAGTGCGGAGGTAACTGTCTAGGAGCTGACATACTGCCATTTTACCAAGCTTTTCTTTTGTTTTTATAAACCTTTGTTGAAAAATAATGCTCTAATATCATTCCTCCCCTTCCACTTGACCAAGAGTAATGCTCCAATAGCACTCATTTTTGCTGTCGTAGCTCCATCATGAAAAATTGCTTACAGTTTTTTGATCAAGTAGTTCGAATCATGGGGTGACAGAAAGGTCATCCTGTCCGGAGCCGGGCGCATGTAATGTCTTTGAATGTCGCATCTTAATGCGGAATGCTGTAGCAAAAGTGGAGTATGATCCTAGTGTCAGCTTTTATAAGTAATCTAGATTATGCCTTGAAGTTATGACATCGAAAAATGCATTTATTGCACATTAAGGAAGTGATATTCCGATAGAGTCGTGAATTATCGGGTTGCAGTTTTGGGTCAATAACGCAAAGTAATTGCTATAGAGACTAGATTTTGCTTATTGATTAGACTACGGGCCGGAAATGTGGAATACAAGATACTGTTGTCCTTTATGGAGTTTATGAAGGAAAATAAAGTTGAATATATTTCACAGAAGTTGTACGCCCCTAACCCGAACGTCCAGTTATCTCCATTTGATCTGCACCTCTTCGTAGGAACTCAATTTTAAGATTACGCTATGCTCACATAGTTTACATTTTCGCAACTTACAAAATTTGGAAAATGCAAAGAGTGTTGCCTAAATTTTTGCCATGAAGGCTTCGCATCTTGCACCGTCAATCAAATATCTCACTGTCCGGCTCCCACCCATTTTCTCACATTTTCCTAAAAAGATGGTTAAATAAAATGTAGAACTCTAGATCATCGCTTCTTTACTAAACCCTAGTCAACGCAAATTTGCATTGCTAACATTACCTGTGACACTGGTAATCGTGCTGAATGCTTCAAAGCTTTGAAGACATTTAATTGGTGGCCAAAGACACTCGACCACACTGAGCATATTCCACTTGATTTGTAAACCCATGGAAGCTTTAGCGGTTAAGTAATCTTTTCCTTCTTCACATGTTAGGCCTGCCCCATTGGGCCCGAGGCGAACGTTCTCGAACCCAGTCCCTTCCAAGCCCACCGTCTATGGCTTTCTCAACCCATTCTTTCCCTCACTGACATGCTTCTCTTTCGGAGTCTCCAGTCACCTTTACCGACGACTCAGATGTCACCATCGCGCACCTCACACGTATACGGCTGGCGTTCGCGTCTGCTCGAAGCCTCCTTTGCCCTCCACCCTTGCATCCGACCGGGGGACCTGGGCGGACTGATGCGTGGTGCGTTGGAGGCGCTCTGTGTGTCCGCAGAGAAAGCGATACGGGACGAAGGAGCGAGCATCATCATCATTAGTGATCGAAAGCTGAGTAAGGACACAGTTCCGGTGCCTTCATTGCTGGCTCTTGGAGCGGTCCATCAGCACCTACTCAAAGTAGATCTCAGGATGAAGGTTGGACTGGTGGTGGAGTCGGGGGATGCTAGGTAATTTATTGTGTAGATGGTATCCACATCGGCCTTGGGTTGATTGAGAGAAATTAGAGCTGTGAAGTAAATATCACTAGATTTTAGTCGACTGAATCACAATTCTGAAAGAATGAACGCGAATTTGGATGTCCTTGTGCTACTAGGTGGAATTGGTTTTTTTGTGTTAGAGAGGTAGTTTGTGTGACATCTGTGAATGATTCGGAGAAAAAATGCAGTCCGGTTGACAAAATTATACGGTGTTTACTAGAAAAAGCGGAATTCTGAAAACTACTCATACTCTGATTTCGCTTAAAGAGTAATTGTAATAGCCTCTTGGTGTTATCAAATCCTGGGTGCGATTCCAGGTGAATTTTGTGGTTACCTAGGACTGAATATGAAAATGTTGAATGTCGTGAGGCGAGGTCCATGCGATTGCTGTTTGAAAAACCTCTGTTCTGAGGTAATATGACCACTGAAACGTTCACCATTTCGAAAAATTTTAAACATCCATTGCTAGGATTCTGGAAATCGTAAAACTATTTACTGTCATGCTACTTTACGCTATTCTGATAGGACTCCTATTTAATGTGATGCAACACAAATAATTTCTCATGTTACCATTAAGTGGCCCACTTTCCATCGTTTTGAGGCTGGAATATCCAGCAATTTTTCCTTAAAGCTTAAAATTTCGTTCTTTGAAAGCGCTTGTTTGGTGACTGTAGGCAGAATGTTTGGTAAGATTGTAATTGAAGGCCCTTGCTTGATACATTTCAAATTGAAAAGTGAAATTATGATCGAAGGTTGTGTGTATGACTTCTAGCTTGCCTTACATTTTAAGATATTTCTTTTCAAATTTATTGCGTGGATGCTGAACTTTCAAGTGGATTTCAAATTTCTTTTACCCTTGAATTCAGAATCTTCTTTTGAATTAGTTTGCTGAATTTTGAAAACTTGTAAATAGTCAAATAAATGTGATAGAAATGTTCATGCAAGTTTAATATTCTTAAAATATTCAGTGATAACTTTGAAAAGTAATCAATGAAACGTCATTTTCTAAGCTAAAATTGTTCTGTAATGCATTTGACGCGGTTTCAGAGAGGTGCACCACTTTTGCACCTTGCTGAGTTTTGGCGCGGATGCCATCTGTCCCTACATGGTTTTCGAGATGCTTCAACGTCTTCGCAGCGAAGGAATGCTTGTTTCAGATGGAGTGGATCTAGAGAAATTCAGTGATGAGGTTTTCTTTAATAACTACGTCAAAGCTGTCGGTAACGGCATTCTCAAGGTAGGCAGAAGATAATCATCTCTGCTCATAAGTTTGTTAGTAGCTCTAGTCCAGCTGGGTGCATTTCTTTCTTAGGTCATGGCAAAGATGGGCATTTCCACGTTGCAGTCATACAAGGCGGCGCAAATTTTTGAGGCTGTCGGCCTGGCTCAAGAAGTGATAGATATGTGTTTCACTGGAACCGTTTCGCGAATCGCTGGCGCCGGATTCGACGTCCTCGCCGCGGAGGTTTGCTCGCGGCACGCGGAAGCCTTCGGTTTGCTGCGCACCGTTAACGGTGATTCTATCAATTCACAACTGGACTATGTGGCGGATCCACTATCTGGCAACAGCCTTTTTTCTCGAAATCCCGGCTTTTATCACTGGCGATCGGGTGGTGAGAGGCATATGAATGATCCTGTCACCATTGCAAAGCTTCAGGTTCGTCGAACAAAAGTGTTCCACCACTGTTTTGCCACTTTGCTAATGTGTTATTTTGCAGTCTATGCATTCTAACTGCCTTTAACCGGTTGTTTTTAAAGGGTTGTTGCAATCTAATCATAGAGTGTATCTTCAGCCACCTTTTGAAAATTCCTTAAACGTAGTATTTCTGGGCATGGTCAATTGAGCCGTGAATTCATTTGTCCTCAATGCTATCCGGAAACTATTTTGGACTAGAACCATTTTAACTAAGTTTTTTAATTACGGATTGCAATATTTCTATCGTTTTATAAGGTACGCGGTATAGGGTTATGTATGGAACGGCATGTTGGTTAACGGACTCCTTGACTGTGTTAGTACATGCGAGCTCTTTTGCTGAAAATTTCTATGGTCGTTTAGCATAAATACGACTGAATTTCGATGATGTGGTGCCCAATTTTCCTGTTGGCATAAACCTTAAGCTTCAAAAAATACCCAGGAAAAAGCTCAGTCACGCTAAATTGCATAATCTTGGTAGCCAATTCTAGTCAGAAAATGGAAAATTACACGATCGGGAAATGACTTATGCACCAATTGAATCGTTTCTCAGCTTTTACGGCATGTGGCAGTCTTGTTGAGACAACATGCCATCCACATCCATATCTTGTAATTTAGACGCAATAATGAATTGTTATGTTGCGATATCGAGAACCATTAGCCGGTAATGACTGGCGAACAGCTTTTTTGAGGGAAATTGGTCTGGTGATACCTTTAGCTTAAAATTTGTACCAAGTAGTGATACTTTGTGAATAAATTTATTTCTTATCAAACACGCGTGAACTTTCTGAACCCAAAATGCGGAACTTTTGTCGATTTTAACAAGCCATCAAGTTACTTCCTACTTGAAAGAAATCTTATTTTGGCGCCATTCTTGATTACTGTATGGCGATGATTTTTAAAACGGCAATCTACCTGACGGCAAAAAAAACGCGAATTGTTAGTTTTGCATCGAATTTGAATTATTACACGCCCTGCACATCTAATTACTTCAAATATGCACATGGCTTTAATTTTTTTTGCTACTTCATAAAAAACATACATAAAATACATCACTTTGTTTTAGCAAAATCGTTTCTTTCGTGGATTTCTTTTTGCTATGACGGCTATTCTCCCCTTTACGGTGATCTGAAACCGCGAGTTATTATTATACTGGTGTCACTTAGTTATTTATTGCATTGTTTTAGTGCCCTGCTTTTAATTACTTTCAACTGATTGTCAATCCTTCAGCGATCTAAGTTATAAACAAAATGCTACTAGACATGATTTAACGAAATTCCGAGAGCACTCGGATGCATTCATCTGGATCTGGAGCATTAAGGTTCGTAAATCAAAAGAAACTTCCGATTGGTTAAATGATCTCTCGTTTCCTTCCAGGCGGCAGCACGTAGCAACAGTCGTGAAATCTTCCGCCAATTCTCCGACTCGGCCAATGAACAGGCGCGCCACTGCACCCTGCGCGGCCAGTTCGATTTTAACTTCGCCGAGGAACCCATTTCGGTAGACCTGGTGGAGCCAGCTACGGAGATTGTGAAGAAGTTTGCCACGGGGGCCATGAGTCTCGGTTCTATCTCTGAAGAGGCGCACAGCACTCTGGCCAAGGTCATGAACACCATCGGTGGTCGGTCGAACACTGGAGAGGGTGGAGAACTGCCCGATCGTTATCTCAATCCTTCTCTGTGCTCGTCCATCAAACAGGTGAGGTGACGCAATTACTCTCATCTCAAAAGGAATCCAAAACAGATCCAGCTCAGTCTGAAAGCTATTGAATTGTAATTTTGAGATTTTTTGCGATATAAAGCAATGTTTTTTGGTCAGGGTTATGGAATGGGAGCAACTTAAAAAGAACTTATGGTGCGATAGTTCTAGCTTTTTAAGCGTTATTGAAAGGCTGCCACATTTTGATTGGGGAAGAATGCCCCATCGGAAACAAATGAGTTTAAACAGGCGCCAGTAATCATGTGCTCCAAAATGGCTGCAAAATGACCAAATAGTCGTTTTGGTTTTCTTTGGACTGTGGTCTTAAAGGTTTTACCCATTGTAAATGAAATGTAATGAGCTATAACAGATAGATGAAATGGGATTATTTACACTGTTTTTTACCCAAGTTTCTAAAATTTCAATCGTTGTGGCTATTTTGATATTGCAAACTACCTTTCATTTTCCCCATTATGGTGGATTTTCTTACTGATATCAGCAGATTGGAATATTTCTCTGCACACAATTTACGTCAACATAAGTTTGTGTAAAATAAAGGAATGTTCTGGAGTGCGCTGGAGGAAAATTTGTTGAGTTTAAAGGTATAAAACTGCAGAAAAGTCTGACTAGTATTATCATGCAAGGCACGAGCGTAGCAACTCCAGCGCGGTATCCGAGCTAAAATAGACTGAAGAGAACGGGTAACCGTTCACATACTCAAAGCAAACACCGTCTTTTTATCATAAAATGCACTGACTTGGGATGGAGTTCTAGATGGTAGTATTTAGAGAGTGATTTCGGAAGCCATCGTTTACGCTTCCATAATTTATCTCACAGACTTGAAATGGCTATAAAAATAAGACCTTAAGGAGGGGGATATTGTTCCGTAGCTTTCATATTATGATCGACAGTATTATTTAACTTTGGGGGATGAAATTCAGAACCATGAGACTGAGCAAACATGCCAACAGAATTGAACGGTAGTTGCGAGTAGTGATTCTTTCAACTGAAGAGATAAACACAATTGATAAACTAATCCCTTAGAATGAGCCATGAATAACACAGAGGGACAGCGAGAGTTTGTTCATCTACACTTTGCTGCAGGTGGCCTCGGCCCGCTTTGGTGTCAGCAGCTCGTACCTGGCACACGCGGAGATGCTGCAAATCAAGATGGCACAGGGTGCAAAGCCTGGCGAAGGCGGTGAGTTGCCCGGCTATAAGGTGACTGCGGAGATCGCGCGTCTGCGTCGTTCCGTTCCTGGCGTCGGTCTTATCTCTCCACCTCCACACCATGACATATACTCCATTGAGGACCTTGCCCAGGTGAACAAGGGGTTTAATCGCTTTTGTCTACTTTTTTGCTGATACTTTTAACCTCTGCATTGACCCTAAAAGGTCGGTACTGCGGCGCGAGTTGTTTGAGGCAAGAAATTAGGTAAAAAAGCGCCGTTTTATTTGTCGTGATACATTTTAGCTTTGCTGATTATGCATTGGCACTATCAACTTTACTTCCGATAGCTCATGCTCTTCTTACAACGTTATCGCTCCTGGGTCGATGATTGCGGTCTTTAGCTCCATCATCTCTACGGGCGGGGTCAAGGAGTGATTGAAATATCTGTGGAAAAGATGTCTGCAACTTTCACCATACACTAACCCCTTCTTTCAGTTTTTTTTGAATAGACCGGGGGGCATTCGTCGAGTCTCCCTTATCACTAATGGCACAGGAAATTAAAAGATTAGTTTTCCCATTAGACCTCAAGAATTCGTCTTGTAAATAGTTCCAGCAGTTGGGTAATTTTCTACGCTAAACGCGGTATCCATACCAAGCGTATTTCGTAGGAACGTTTGCACAAACGCAATATGAAGCATCGTACGCTAAGGTCTCGATCATAAATTCTCGTGTGTATGGAAACACTTGAAGCAGGTTTCGAGAATAGAAAGGTTTGTACAATGAAGTACTCATTAAAAACATCGTTGCCATTCTAGTTCATCTGACCCACCCTTTTAGCTCATCTACGATTTGAAAGCGGCCAACCCGATGGCAGTGGTCAGCGTCAAGTTAGTCTCTGAAGTTGGTGTAGGAGTGATTGCATCCGGAGTTGCCAAGGTGAGATTCTTTGTCGTTTTCAATCCTTAATTTCCTTGTGTTTCACTTTTCAAGTTGATCGACTTTACTTATGTTACTCCTCCCTCTTTAGGCTCACGGACAACTTCAGGTTAACTTACTTAGCCTTATAGTTATATCGTTAGTTTGTTAGACACTGTCTCTGCCTGTATGTCTTTTTCTCAACGTCTACGTTTAAATCTGTTTTGTGTCCTGCTCCGTTGTGTTGCGTTACATGGTAAGGAAAGAGAGCAACAACTACCAAAGACTGCAAATATCGCTTTTAGCCTGTTGTATAAACGGCTTTAAGTAGACTGTGTGTGTATATCCCTTCGTCCACCCTCGGACAGGATTTAAACTGTCCTTGTAGGCTCACGCGGCCCACATAATAGTTTCCGGACACGACGGCGGAACAGGTGCTAGCTCCTGGACAGGCATAAAAAGTGCGGGACTGCCGTGGGAATTGGGAGTTGCGGAGGCGCATCAGGTGCTGGTTAACAATCATACAAGATCTAAGGTCGTGCTGCAGGCTGATGGTCAGATTAGGACAGGTAGGTTTTGATTTCAGGGGCGAGAAGTGGCCGTGTCTTCCGATTTCCTTAAGTTTTTCGAAATTAGATCTAGTTAGGATAAGGCGTTGCAATTATTTAATCGGATACATGCTTAGGTGGCAAGTTTGTCTGTTACAAAAGTGTTCCTTTTTTTCAAGCACTCAGGCGATCATTACCACCAGTCACTTCCAAGTGGTGCTGACTTGAATTAATTACGTTTTACACCGGCAATGATAAACAGCAAATTTACAGCACTGATAAGCGCGGTAATGATGGACGTTGTTTATCCTTGCTGGTTAATGATTTAACCCTATGTCTATTCTGCGATCATTTTGGGATTCCTCATAGGTGCAATGGAGTTGACAGTTTGTTCCAGATTATTCTAGTGTTTGGGAACTCTGTTCTCATCAGAAGTGCTCTGCACTTGTTTATAATCAGTGCTGGCTTACGAGGGATTTTATCTTTATATGTGTCTTCGATCAACACATTTGAACTTGTAGTACAGTGTAACTAATCGCATTTTTTTCTGAAGATTGTCCCGTTCAAACCCTCCTTTCGACTTTCCATGCTCTTATTCGATGTTCGCTAAACCTCTCTATTTTCATACTTGGTTTGATTTGTCAGTTTAAAACTTCTTAATTCATTGGTTGCGTCAGCGTCTATCAAACGGCTCCGTAAAACTTCAAATTGTACAGATTTGTCACTACTGGTTTTTTAGTTTCAAAGCGGTGCCCCTAAAGTGTTCGATTGTTTCATAGGGTGTTCCGAGTTAAAGCGTGTTTAAAATTAGTGACTGAGATGGTAACTTTCCATAACACCCCTTGAGTAAATAGAAAGTTTTGCACTCCATATAATTTTTCAGTGCAGTCAGTAGCAGCATTACTCTAGAGCACTCCATTCACTTCCAAAAAATTCAATAATTTTTCGAATCATCTTGAAAACTTGGTAATAGCCTAAAAGATTCAGGTTCAGTCGTCCAGATCTCTACACTCCCGAAATGAAAGCTTCAAGTATTAAGCTCTATGATTATTCTTGAGTGACTCTCCCGGATGATCAGCATCGGAAATAAATCGCATTTGAACTACAAGTTGGCCAAATAATTTTATTCCGTTTTTCTACTACAACGTTTAAATTTATTTCGGGAAGCTTGTAACGTCCTTGCAGTCACAATCGCAGTTCAGCAGTTCTTCTCAAGCACCTCCACGAGGTCAGCAGTCTTTCGACCATGACGCAGTGTGTTCCTTTAAAGTCTGGCATGGATAGTCGATGGATTGTGTGGGGGCAGCCAATAATTTGGTCTCTCGATTAGCGAAAGTTAGAATGAATAATGAGTCAGAAAGTATGTCATTGCGAGTTAATTATCATCACATACCTGGAAAAGTTAGAGAAGTTTCTGATTTCGAATCGAGTTAAACTTAGTATGCAGAGCGGCATTAGGATCTCAAACAATAGAAATTTTGCGAAGTGCAATGAAGAGCAGGAATGATAGGCCGCCGCATGTCTTTGCAATGCACACGAATAATTGCTTACCTTTTCCAAGTCCGTAAAAACCGTAAGACTACAAAATCTCAATCATCTAGTCGATGAGTTCGTGCCTGATATTCATAGGCGATGGGGCCACTTCTACTGTCTTTAGTATGTCAGTCACAAAAGTCATTTCTGTTATTATTATTATCATTAATGGATCTTTAAAAGTACTAAAAGTAATGGATAAATATAGTGCAATCCTCTCTTGCCCCAGTGCGATACCCACCTGGCCGCTTTGTAAGCAATTTAAGAATTTGCTTTATAATAAGTGTATCGAAGAACCAATAGATCAAGGACATGGCGAAATGAGCAACTCCCATGCTACCCAAAATAAACATTCACATTGCGGAAAAGGTGGAGCATTCATTCTAGAACATTGGAAGACTTGCGTAAGTAGTGATAGGGAAGAAAACGAATTTCTAAGAAATGGTGTTCCCTTTCACCTTACAGCCCGTGATGTGGTGATAGCGGCTATCTTGGGCGCGGATGAATTCGCCATGTCGACAGCACCGCTGATTGTGTTGGGCTGCACGATGATGCGTAAGTGCCACCTCAACACCTGCCCTGTGGGCATTTGCACGCAGGACCCAGTGCTGCGCAAGAAGTTTGCTGGACTTCCCGAACACCTCATCAACTACTTTTTCCTACTGGCCGAGGATGTGAGACAACTTCTGGCGCAGCTCGGATTCACACGGCTCAATGATCTCACTGGTCGCACAGAACTGCTTCGGGTAAGCAACATCTGATTGACTGTTTTACCGTTTCAAAATGCCTGAATGTCAGTTTATTACGCTTGTGCATATTGCAATAGCTGCTCGAGTAGGTACCATTACTATTTATCCATCTCACGTCCCTACGCCTATCATTTAAAGCTCCATTCATCACAGATGCAGTCATGCATCGGCTGCTTTTGAGCTGTCTATCTATCCATTAGTCAACTCATCCTTCCATCTACCTATTGAAAGTTGACTCAGTGAAAGAAATTCGCATTAATCCATTCGTTCTAAGTGAATTCATCCATTATTCCATTCTTTCATACAATCATGCGTGTATTCGTTCAACCGCCACCGTCTTGCCCCTTCGTCCATTTACTTATCCGTTTTCCCATCCTTGAATCGGTCATTTATACCTTCGTTCTACTTCTATCAAATTCTGCTCAGTATGTCCTGTGCCAATGCACGTGTTCATCCCAGACCTCTGCACCCATCCTTCTCGAACTTGTTCATACAGAATCCACATACCTGTCCTAGTTCTATGCATCCACGGGCTTATCGTAGATTCATATATCCATCTCTTTCTCATCCGTCTACTCTGGGCTCATCCCTCTTCTCTAATTTACTTCAAGTTTCCACTTGATGCATTCATTAATCAACCATCCCCCATTCCTTAAACATTGCATCCATTTGTGCATGTCTTCAATCACCCTTTACTCTTCATCCCTCCCTTCAATTTATTCTATCGAGCTCCCATTGACCAAACTTCTGTCCACTCTTTGCCTATTCATTAATTCATAAGCTATTTGTTCATCTCTATCGCTATTCACCTGTCTACTCTAAATACTTTTGGCTTCAAAACTGCCACTCTCACTGCATGCTACAAAGTATGAGCTCCAAAACTTGCAGTCATACAGAAGACAAGGCCGACAACTGCCAATTTGTTGCCCATTTATTTTACATCTTTCCATTTTGAACCCATACCTTATTTTTTCAATGCAGAAATCTGTCCTTTTCCTATTAAAATATCTTAAGTTGATTCGTTAGATTCGAATCCATTTGTTATGAATTCATCCACCTTATATCTTATTTACCCATCCACGAGTCAACCATCGATGGATTTGCTGGGCTGGTTTTCAATCAGCCCATCCTTGACCTATCCATTACTTAATATTTTTGTATCAAACGTGTGCTCCTCCATATCTTCTGGCTGATAACTCTTTCTTTTCCAATTATTTAGCAACGCAGCAGTCCAACAAACGAAAAAACCGCTTGCCTCGACCTCTCTCCCCTGCTTGCGATGCCTGTCTCGCCATTTAAGGATCTTATTGTCGATCAGCGCCCCCCAGGTCTCCTCGTATGGGACTCAATGGCCTCTGTCGACGTCCTCGACGCCCCACTTCACTGTGGCATCGGCGGTGTCACGGTGGAGGCCTCGCCGACCCTGCGTTTGGCTCGTTCTCTGCCCCCAGATAGGCACTGGGACCGTCGTCTCCTCATCGCTGCCATTCCACTTCTTGAGACACCGTGTGGGGTCGGTGGGAAGGACGATGACGTTTTACCTGTCGTGCGGATCTCTGGCGCTATCACCAATGAGGATCGGGCATTTGGAGCCTCTCTTAGCTATGCAATCTCAATGAAATTTAATGAGGAGGGTTTACCGAAGACGCGACGTTTGGAGGTGTGTAGCGCAGACTTCCTGTTTTTGAATGAATCAGCAAAGCGGATAAGAATTAAGTCTAAGTTCAAAAGCAAAATTTTGCTTACAACTTAACGGTGAATTGTTTTTAATGGTTGAAAGCAATCAAAACAGCCTCAAATTGACTCTCCATAGAATTAATGCTGACGACTGGTTGTGCAATTTACAGAAGTGGCACTGTTCGGTGGTCAGCTTATACATATGCTGTAATTGCTACACTGGTCCCCGTTTTGGATTCAGCGTATCAGAAGGTGGTCTTAAATCGAATAATTCAGATTTCAGCAACCTGTGACAATTGCTTAAGGTGTAGACTCAACAGTTCAAGAGACATTTTTTTGACTGTACAAACTAATGCCTGGATGATATTTTAACGGTATTTGGTCTGTTCCCATCCCTGAAGGATGTTTCAATTTCAAGGGAGCTTAATAGTCGGAATGATAATATTGGAGATAAGTTCGACTCATTTTTCCCTTCCCCTGATTTTTCTTTACCATTCACTGAAATATCATAGGTCTGGTTTGATCACATTGATTTTAGATTGAAAGCTCGTGGAGTGGTTGGTACGGACTGGATTATCCTGGGTTCTTAAGTTAACATAGGCTAATGTAAGGTAACTTTTCACTTTATCAAAATCTATAGGATTCTAATCTTAAATAGCGCAGGGAAATCGACGGCGAGTTCAGTGCTTCCTCCTATTCAAGGGCGATCTGCTGAATCATGGGGTCCTTTTGTAAATCAGAAAGAAACTGAAACGGGATTGTCTCCTACGTGGATTAGACTGTGCTTACGTGATCAGGTCCTGGCATTAGGATCTTTTTTGTACTGAATAATGGAAGGCACAAAGATACGAGGGTGGGGTCGACAATATGATCAACCCAAAATTCTAGCGGGGATCGAGCAGATCCCTTTCAGCCTGTTTTTGGTTATGTAGTCAGGATTACCTTGTGGCGTTATTCCCACCACTTTTGAGGTGCCTTATGAAGTTTCTTCTGAAACCAGGCTTAAGACTTAACGACGTCTCAATGTTCACATAGGAATTTGTTGGCATTTTATCAAAATTTACATGATCTTTTTTTCCCCCCAAGTACTAATACCACTTTCTTCAACTTTCGCAAGGTCTACTCAAGGGGTTATATGGCTGCATCTTGTTTAAGTTAGTTAATTGAATTCTCAAGGACACTATAGCCACTGGTGAACCTTTTCGTACAAGCTTGAACTTAATGCTTATTTTCTATCCCGCCTTCAAGCATTGACATATGGAACATTTCAGCTTAACTATGTTGTTTTGATCGAATTAGATCTGGTTTGCAATAATGGAGTATCTCGGACCAAAACATTTTAAATTGTTGTGTCGATTTCTTAACATCATGTTAATCGTATCATTCTGCATATTATTTCAGATGAATGCCATTTGTTTGATCTTAGCACATTCACCACTAAACTCATGCATAAATATCAACCCTTAGTTATTTATCTGACCCAGAATTCTTTTTGTTTGCCACGTACGTAGCATATTTAACTAGAAGGGCAGGAGTTAACGTAGGAGAAAAAGCATGAAGAAAGTATTTAATGTCATATTGGAGGGATAGATCATCTAAGCTTCAGTAATCTTTCTTGTGGATTGCGAACTGACCAAGCTCGAACTCACTTTCCCCCATTCGAAAAGACATAGGAGGATTGTAATGAGTCAGTTTTCATAAATGATGTGAAATCAAACCTCTCACCGAAGGTCAACCTGCGGGGCCACGCAGGTCAGTCGTTTTGCGCCTTTCTTGCGCCTGGTGTCTACGTTAGTCTTACTGGTGATGCCAACGACTACGTAGCGAAAGGCCTCTCTGGTGGAAAAGTGACCATCGTTCCGGCGTCGCGGCTGCTCACCAAGAATTTTCATTCCGAGGATCACATAATCGTCGGCAACGCCTGTCTATATGGCGCCATCGAGGGCCGCGTCTTCATTCGTGGGCAGGCTGCAGAGCGTTTCTGTGTTCGCAATTCGGGCGCCATTGTTGTGGCCGAAGGTTTGTGGTCAATAGATACTCCCAATCTGCCTTTCATTCGTTTTTTAACTTGACGTGTGTTTGATAGGGTAGATTTACTGCATTCAATTTCCTCATTGACCAAATAATAGTTTCAATCTCCCTGAACATTTCGCGTAAATATTTGATGGGCTCCTACTTCTTTATTTCTCCTAATCCCTTGCGGTAGAAGTTGGGATTTTTTTACAGGATGTGGTGACCACGGCTGCGAGTACATGACAGGCGGCCGTGTGGTTCTCTTGGGCCGCTCAGGTCGCAACTTTGCCGCAGGCATGTCCGGTGGCCTTGCTTTCGTGTACGATGCTGACCGTGTCTTCAAGGCGCGTTGCAACCTCCAGACTGTCACCCTCTTTGACATGACTCTCGAAAATGAGTACGCCACTTGGCTCTGTACAATCATTAAAACCTTCTTCGATGAAACGGGCTCTCTGGTGGGTGTTTCCATTGCCGTCCTAAGAGAAGGACATAAACTCCAAAAAGATCTTATTTCACTGGATGTTTTATGCTTGATACTCACAGGTCGCACGGCAGATTCTCAAACACTTCGACACTGAGGTGGGCAACTTTGTTCTCGTCTTCCCCAACGACTATCACTCGGCGCTAAAGGTTATGACGGCTAATAATGGCACCGTGACGATGAATGCTCCTACGTCGGCAAATGGAGACTCTGTTTCTGCTGTTGTCGCTGATGACGAGGATGTTGTAGCGGCGGAGGCGGCGAAGTCTGTTACCGTGAGTTTTGTTTCTGGAAGGCTTCCTTCGATCTGCTGAGATTCTTGCCTTGAAATGACAAATCTAATAAGTATTTGCATTGAGGTATATGATTTTTAATCTCTACCATGACTAGCTACTTGTCTCAAACTGTCCAGCAGTATTAGCAGAAGTCAGCAACGATTTTTTTCCATTTTGAAGGAAGCGGACTGCGTTAAGCGTTGGATAATTTACTGTGAAAACGTAACTTCAGAAATATAAAGGCTTTTTCAAAAGTTAACCACAGCTTTATTTCCTAGGTTTTTAACGGGACAAGTGTACAGTAATACGTCCAAATAAATGAACTTTAAATTTAAAACTATAGGCTTGTTATCATGCAGAGTTAAAAATTTGTGCTTATTGTCTAAATAAATTATTTTGGTCTTAGAGTGAAAATCTGAATGCTCAAATTTTGCCGGGTTTCAATTCTAGCCCGCTGACGAGTTAGTTTTAAGATTTTTCTGCTCACAGTTCATCATAAGTTGGCTTACCTTTTGTATTTTGTTAATTACTTATAATCTTAATCTCGTCGCCTAGTATTTTGGTGTAACAGGCCTCAGAGACTTGAGAACTCACTCTAATAGACATGCATTTAATAGTCTACCATTTTATTGTCACCTTCAGAATGGCATTAAAACCATCGATATCGAAGATGCACTGAAGGATGCGGTGGTGGGAGGGAATGGAACAGATATAGAGAAACCAGACAAGTTGCGCGGATTCGTTAAGTATCCGCGCACGAAGATCAAGTATCGGCCTGTAGAGGAGCGCCTGCGCGACTGGTCCGAAGTGTATGCACACGCGAGTTTGCGCCGCAGCCTAAAGGTACAGGCAGCACGATGCATGGATTGCGGTGTGCCTTTTTGCCAGTCCAGCTTTGGCTGTCCCCTTGGTAACCTCATTCCCAACTGGAATGACCTTATCCACAAGGTGAGTTGGGGCTCCCCTTTTCTGTCCATTCGTCGATACGTCCATCTACCCACTGAATTACTCATTATTATGCATTATTCATTCAATTATCCCAATAAGCAGCTCCAGATTCACGGACCATGGCGAATAAAGTGGATTTTTCCTCTTAAAAGAAGACTAATCACTCGTCTGCAATCGCAGCTTGCTGTCTATTTGTAAACTCTGTTTAAGTATATAGCTCCGAAACATTGACATGACTGTGTACCCTAGTAAAACTGATCAGTTTACAATTATAGCATTGTTTACCTGTTCATCCATTTGTCTGCTTGCTCATTTCTCTGTATGATCTTTTCTATTATCCATCACCGCCTTCACTCCACGTGCTTTCATTCCTCCCTCTGTCTATTATTGATTCTCTCGATTATCATTCAACCTGCATTTTTATTTAGATGTTTACTTAGTAGATAGGTACAGGCACGTAATTGCAACTCATTAATTTTTCCGCCTGGGGTTTCTGTTTGAGTAAATATGTGTGGCTTTGTATTTTGGTAAAAAAATGCTAAAAGATGTGTACCAGAGAAAGCTAATTAGTATATCTATATGGTTGCATGATGGAAGAGAAATCATGGAGCATAAGCGGCGTTTACACTTCATTTGTCCAGGGTTGCGTTTATTTAGGGGCCTAATTTTACGCTTAGAAAAACCAAAGATAGAACGTCGCTTATTTACCTATTCTAAATAAAATAGAATGATGTATAGTAGAACGAGGATCGAAGTACTCCGAAAGAAATGCATTTGGAATCGGGGCTTGGTTTTCACGCAAATAACAGAATCTAAACATCTATGTTTCGCAGTCTCAAGTGTCTAGTTTAATGAATATGTCATGTACCAGAATGTAGGAAAACCCATTCTTCACAACAACAACATCAACTGAAGTATAAACACCCTAACAAGTTGATTAATTTCTGGTGAAGGGGTTGAGAATTTTCAAGGAGAATGCATTATTGCTTCGCCACTTACTAACTGAGTTGATTTCGAAAAATGATGCGAATTCGAAAATGAGCTAAGCAGGACTAAAAGAACCGGATTATAGTCGATCACCATGAGTGTCTGAGATAAAATCAATCTGCCACTTGAAATTGGGGACGGAATTTGTGGGATAACTCCCAAAACTAAACTAATGTAGGAGCTTTTTAATAAGACTGATGTCTACACATCTTATGCTAAGCACTAGCGGAGGAAGGAAACAAGCAGACTAGAAAGGAAGAACCAGCCAGGTTACCACTGATATTGTAGCTGCTTCTTCACTTAATGGAGAAGAAATCCGCACGCAGCCAACGATTGACACAGAAGAGCAACCAATCAAGATTTCTTTTCGCCTTGCAGGACCAGTGGCTTGCAGCACACGAAGCAATGGAACAGACTAACAATTTCCCTGAGTTCACTGGTCGCGTGTGCCCTGCGCCCTGCGAGGGTGCTTGTGTGTTGGGCATCATCGAACTTCCAGTGACAATCAAGAATATTGAATGCGCCATAGGTGAGGCTGGCTGGGAGCGCGGACTCAACGTTCCTCGACCCCTTCCTGCCTCTAAACTCACTGGTAAACGCGTCGCCATTGTTGGTTCTGGGCCTTCTGGTCTTGCTTGTGCTGCTCAACTTATCAAGGTGGGTCGATGCCTCTTCTTGTCGTGTTCCTGATTGAGTTGGGAATTTCGTGTTTAATGGTTTGAACGGAATTTTCTGGTCTGTACAACTGGAGCAACCTTATTCCATGATTTTTTTATCAAAGGCATATGTAAGTACTTTCTTGCCATGAACTAAGGATGGTCGCGTCTCTAATGGTTGAAAAATTAGTTTTGTCACCTCAACAAATCGGGGGGTTACCTTGTACTATCTAAAGGATTCACCTCATTTGTGCAAGTCGCAGTTGAGTACATGACTCACGTGTCTCTTTTGCATTGCAATTTAATGATTGTCAGAATCGCTTCAATGATTTCTATGTCACTGAACGTTTTCAATCTAAAGGGTTACCTTTTAACCGGACTTTGCAAGAATTCACTTATTGTGTGTCCCGTTTCAACCATTATTTAAGTGTGCACAACCTCTCATCATGTTCCTCATTCCCCGAGCCAAATAAAAGGTCCGTATCTTTGTCAGTCATTGCAAAATCACTTCTTTTTCAGATTAAAAATAGCTTGGCTTAATCCGAGTTAACTTGTACTCCCGCAGCACTTTTCTTTGCCAGGTGGGTCATAAGGTAGTGGTGATAGAGCGTCGTAATCTGCCAGGTGGTCTGATGCGATACGGAATTCCCACAATGAAACTAGACCGTCGCATTCTTGACCGTCGGTTGGACCTGATGCGAGCTGACGGCGTGGAATTCTTGTGCAACGTGCAGGTGGGCAGCTGTCCTATGGATCCTAACGCCACCTGCCGACCTTCGGATGAAGCGGTCAAAGTAGTGCCTGCCAAAAAGCTTCTCGAGGATTTCGATGCTGTTGTTCTCTGTCTGGGCTCCACTTGGCCACGTGATCTTAACATTCCCGGTAATTTGCTGGTCTCTCTCACTTATTCCATCCCAAATTTTGTAAGGGGTTTTCGTGCTTTTAGCTCTTAGACTTGACTTTCGTGAAGTCTCGATCATGTTATTTCGGAGCTTTAGAATTACGTAGACTTAGTCCCTATAAATAATCATTTCGGATTTGGTAATGTTTAAATGATACTTATCAACATCTCTACTTTCTGAGGCAACTATACGAGGGAGTGGCTTGAAATCCGGGATATTTAGACGCTTACTTTTGACGCTTAAAATTCATCTGCGCATGTGGTCTCGGAATTCTCAACAGTACCGCACAATTCTTCGTCATCTACCCGCCAAACCCTGATTTGTGAAAAGGGGAAGGAATCGACTGGATCTATTTACTTATTAAAGGATGTGCAGCAATCAAATCCTTACATGGAATAAGAAAACCTGGAGTTGTGATTTGCGTATCGTACTTGACTGATTTATCATAAAAATCTGGCCCATTATTTTTTTCTTCATGAACCACCATGCTTGCATGAGTACGACACCGTCTGGATCCAAAACAGACAAAAAAGGTCAAGACTGCAGGACAGGTATTGGTCTCCTGTCTGAAGTAACTTCAAATCCAACGTCCATTTATTGTTCCCATCTGGCTTCTAAGGCGACGATAGGGCGAGTAATTTTAGGAACTACAAATGTGTTTTTCGTAAAGTTATTCAAAAATGGTTTACTTTTGCTAGCGCTCTACTACAGACAACAAGGGTTTGAAATTCGGGTATTAAATGTGTATGAAATGTTCTTCCAATATCGGCTACGTAAAATAGACAAAACGGAGATTTGGAAAATATTTTCATCGACGCATGAATTCGAGAGGATGCATTTTTTTGTTCAATTGAGATGAATTTTATCATTTGGGCAACTTCCTAGAAAAAAGGCTGAGTGCGTCCTTCCATTAGCAGGGTCAGCAGACCCACTGAAGAAGGATTTATACTTCAAAATTCCCTTTTGTAATGACGCTTCGTCTTTTACTTCAGCAGGCTACCACCATGAAGTAATCTAATCTCGTCAAAGTGCAAGAGCATTAAATTTTGGTGTTCTATGTGACTGAATTAACTTATTCACCTCCTGCTCAAAGCGAGTGTGAAGTTTACTCGGTTTAGTCGTGCAGTGGCTCTCAGAGTGACTTGAATAGCTTTGGCGATAGGCAGGTTGCCATGGCCTATCCCGAAATACAAAAATCTCTTGAGCGAATTCGCATTTGCAGCTTCATTATAAGCCATTTTGTTGAAACTACTGAGACAACAGGTCAGCCTTGAGTGCAGGTCATAGCAAATAGGCCAACTTGCCATGGACTTTGACTTGAATAAAAAAGAAGAATACTGACCTACCTTGCGTTCTTTATATTTAATTTTCAGGTCGCAACCTGGAAGGCATCCATTTTGCAATGAGCTTTCTTGAGCGTTGGCAGCGGAAACAGTCGAAAGTCACCAAATCGAGTACCGCTGCCTCGGTTACTACGTCCTCAGTAGGGGCATTGCTCCGAAATTCGGAGGAGCTTGCTGACCTCCCCACGCTCGCGCGTGACAAACGCGTCGTTGTGATTGGCGGTGGAGATACTGGGGTTGACTGCATTGCTACTGCTACCAGACAGGTGAGTTTCGCGCATGTCTCGCTGTCCTCCCATCAGCCTTTGTGGCAATTAATATGCGGCATTCACATGCTACTTCCATTTCGCCATTTCTCTATGCCGCTTCGGGTAAATGTCTCTATTTGACCTTTCTTTCTGTCTGTTTCTCCACGTCTTCGCTACTAAGCAAATGATGCTGACGCCCCACTTTTTTTCTGCCTGGCTATCCATTCGCTAGCCTAGCTCTAGTCATCAGAATTTTGGGTTTAGATTTTTCATTAAAATCAGCCTTAAAACTTCCTGATTGAAATGCTAAGCTTAATTACCTCATTTAAAAGCGAAGAATACATATATGTTTTTTACTACCTCAGTAAATCACTCACAATCCCTTCTGTCTATAGCTATCATTTTCAAGGCAAAGCTTATCACCTGATTCAAGATCGTTAAACCCTATGAAGATAACAATTAATAATTGCTCTTGGTATTGCTCGCAAAGAATGCGAAAAGCGTGGAGACCCTGGAGATTATGGCGATGGCCCCCAGTAGTCGCGATCATCGAACTAACCCGTGGCCAGAGTGGCCACTCATCTTCCGCACCGATTACGGCCATGAGGAAGTGGCAATACACTACGGTCGTGACCCACGGACTTTTAACATTCTCACCAAAGGTTTTGTCCCTGCGCCCGACGATCCCGCCCGCCTTGGTGGTCTGGACACCGTCTCGGTGCGCTGGGAAAAGTCCACAGAAGGAGGTTCTGAGGGTCGTCTTGAGCTTGTGGAGATACCTGGTGAGTTTTCTTATTTTCTTCCAAAAACCATTTTCTGAGACTACAAGGCTGCTAGTGTGACTGAGACGCTTTGCAAAAGCCTAGGAGAAGCTATTTTTGTCCGAATAAATGCGGTTTTAGAGTTTTTAGAAGTACTGCACACGAAAATCCAGGGTAGCGATGTATTTGGGTTATATCTATGTCGTATAGGGCCCCAGCGAATTGGTTAAGAAGCTTTTGGTCAGCTAAGAGAATCCAGTTGAGACCTTTGCCTCGTGAAGGTTCCTACTGACTGTCCCACCCTCTTTTCTTGAGGATGCATCTCAAAGTTGTAGAAGAAAAGGACTATCAGGACACTGATTTTATGTTACACAGCCCAATATAAAAACCCCTGAATAATCGAGAGACAGTAGACCTTCACCAATCATAGATGGAAGCAGAAAAGGTTTTTCAATTCCTTAGTAGCTACAAGTATCAAGTCTCTGGAAAATAGAATCGAAGGTGGTTAGTCATCTGTATATTTCTTCTGCATAGGTTTAAAAGTGGCTGCGGAAGCTCTATCCACTTTTTTGCCGCTAAAAATTTCAAAGATCAATTTTTTAAAACAGTAACCAAAGAGTCAATTTGAGGACTTAAATGAGCTTGATTTCGTTAAGTAATTTTGTTGCCTAGAGCTAGTTCAAAGTAGTTATTGATCTCCAACTCGTTTCTGATCAACTTTGAAGAATAAGATGATCCAGAGAGCTGGTGCATTTTTTGCCGACTTGCTTACGAAAGTATCATTTCAAGAGTAACATCGAAAGTCAATTAAGTAATTGATTCAGAATTTTTAAGGTACCCAAAAGAGCAGTAAATTTTTTTAAATATGCGAATAGAAATCTTATTTGGCGGAAATCAGGAGACTATAATTAAAGGCAAGTCGTTATAGGGTTTCTTTGAGTCATCTACATGGTTAAGTGTACTGCTATAAATATGCTAGGAAGTATCACCTAGTCTTGTAGTGATTCTTGGTATCCTAGCATCTAATTCGTCACAAAGCAGTTGAAGGGATTCGAGGCTAGTCGGGATTGTAAAGTGCATGTAATTAGGGATTCGGGATACCCATGTACAACTACGAACTCATGGGAAGAACAGATTTTAAGATTCTATTGTTCAAGGTGAAAGCCCTTGATGCTGGAAGGCTTGGAGACATCTGTCATACAGGTCAGATCGTGATTGATTTAGAAACTACTGGGTCATCTAGAGGTTGAGGGCCTCAACGCGAACTTCCTATTTAGCTTATACTGTTTCCTTTTAATTATTTGGCAGTCTTTAATTTAGGGTTGGTTAAATGTTTTACAGCTTGATGATTTATTTAAGTTCTCCGATGTCATTCGGTTCCTTAACCCCGATTACAATGTCAAAATTGACCTTGAAACGCTTGTATATAAGTGGCAAACAAACCTTTATTCAAGGTAAACTTCTGAAGATTCATTCTTCGACCCCGGTGGGAGGTACCGTTTGTTTGCACAGTCACTGGAAGTCTAGCCTGCATGAACCAAGTTGTTTTCGGGATCTTTTGTTCAAAACCGACTGTGACTGCCGCATGAGACTCGGAAAGACTTTTCGAGAACTACTTAAAGGTCGTCTATTTGTCTACGCCTCACCTTTCTCCTGCAGGCACGGAGAAGACGATTGAGTGCGACATGGCCCTTTTGGCAATGGGCTTCCTGGGACCGGAGAAATCTATTCTTGAGGAGCTGGACCTGGAGGCTGACGTACGGTCCAATGTCAAGACGGCGAGTGGTAAATTCGCTACCTCTGTACCACGGGTTTATGCTGCTGGGGGTGAGTCTCATTCCCTCCTTCTTATTTTTTGAAGTAGGAATGCTGAAAATTTTTTCATTCACTGCTGATTAAAATTGTTTACTTCTATTGGGCTAGTAACAGATTCCCCAATAAGTTTATTGATGCATTGAGTCTGGGTTCTGTTCCCTTTCCGACTCTACCTTTTACCAGTTGTCTAAAAAGTTGGACGACTTATAAGGCAAAGAAGAAAAAACCCTTTTCAATACCTTCGCTATTAAAAGGTATTCCCTTGTCCTCATTTAAAAAAAGATGGATTCGGAGGCTGCCATGCATGCTCTCGACTTTCCTCTACGTCTGAGTTGGAGCAGAGTTTCGATCTTTAGCGGCAGCGATTTGTAAAGAAATATTTGAAACGCCTCCTTTTCTGCCTGTCTTTCTACCATTCCTTCTTATCAGCTGGTTCAGTAGTCAGTGCTTTGCATTATAAAACGTAGTGCGCACATAATCATTAGGCTTTGACAAAATTATTATAAAAATTGATCTTATTATTTCTTAACGTGTCTACACGTCGCTTTAATGTGCGAAAACTCTAATCGAAGATAAGTTTGAGTTATTGTTTTCCGCAATTACTAACTTCTAACACTTAAAATGGGACGGTATTATCCTGCCAACCTATTCGTCTTTTAAGTCGTAAGTTGAAAGAGTCAGCTAATATATTCTAGTCTCTGTGAGCATTTAAAAAGGTCGTGATCCTTTTGGTGCCTGCCTCAGATATTTCTAATGTTACTCTTATCCATGTCTCCAAGATGAACTTTAAGCATGATGTTATATTGTTTTTGCCTGTCAATAAGTTGTCTACTTCATTTTAGTAAGTAACAAGCGACTGCATCATTTCAGACTGCCGTCGCGGCCAATCCCTGGTAGTTCACGCCATCAACGAGGGTCGCCAGGCTGCCCGACAAGTCGATATGGATTTGATGGGCAACAGCACACTGCCCGGTCCTGGCGGTATCATTCTGCCGGAGAATACAAAAGTGCGTGCCTAGATTGGCTTCTTCTCTAGGCCAACTCACCACCGGACCTCTTTCACTGCAGTTCTTGTGTGGATGTCTCGTTTAATTCTACTTTAGTCGTTCCTTCTCTATCCATATTCGGTGTTAACATTGTACTTGGATACGCAAATAATTTTACAGTCAGTCGACGTCGTGTGTGTGCGTGCCCACGTTATTCTCTCTTAACTTTCTTTTGCTAGCTTACGTCGCCTTGTCTTTATGAAAAATTATATATGAATTCACCCCTACCACCTTGTATTCGGCTATTTTGGTTGTGGTGTTGCCCTTTTTCCGTGGTACTGTTTTGTTTTGATCTCGAATCATTGCTGTAGCAAATAAGGGTGAATTTATGATTGGGGTATGGGAAAATCGAGGGATGAGCGGTTTTGATTGAATTAGCCATGCCCGTGTCACCAGCTTCCAGATCAAATTGCTGGAAGCAATTGAGTTTATTTGTGGGATTGCTGTAATAAATTCTGCTTTACCGTCAATTTGGAATGTTTAGTCACATCGTTTAATGGGTTTTCTAACTTATTTTGCTTGAAAACAATGTCTCGAATGCATATTCACTTGTTGGCGCCATGATTGCGTGCTGTCAGAGGCTTTGTAAACTAAATACGATACGGTGTATTATTTTATTTTAAAGTTATTTCGTGATTCCGGGCATTCATGTTTTGCAGTCTGGAAAAGCATGTTGCAAAATTTATTACTTCTTAACAACACACCACATGTGTGTTGTAGTTTTCGTAACTTATCAAATTTTGTGGAAAAAATTGTCGTGCTACTGCTTTATTTTTTTGACTCAAAAAAGACTGATTGTACATAGATAAGGTACTTTTAGGCCATTAGGAGCGCGACACACTCAGTCGATGCAAAAACAATAATAATAAAATATTTGGCCAAGGGCTGACATTTATTTGACCCTCTGTGACGCTACTTCTACAGAAATCATAAGCAAAGCGGGGATTTGCAGTCAAATAGGCGGGAAATTTTCTTGAATGCCATTGGTAACAGCGGCATTGGGGAATCCAGTAGCATTTCTCCAGTTATGCGGGTAGGATTGGCTCTGAATATCTGTTGTCATTTCCTTCAAAAATGAAGAAAATGGAGGAGCATTACTAAACAGGCAAAAGCTACTATTGGTAAATTATTTTGGCATTTAAAAATTGGACTTGGCTTTTGTTTAATCTTCTGCAATGAGCTTCATTTCTGGAAACCAAATGATTTGAAGGAAATGCAATAATGTTGGACTTCACAACAAGTGACCATCACGCTTACACTATTGCAGATGAAGTCATCAAAGACGGTAATTTGAGCGTAAGGGTGGGATGACAAGGGGTCGTCACAATTTTTCTTCAGGGATGAAAATTGAAGCACTCTACTACAGGAAAGTTTTATTTGTATTGCGATGCCCTTCAGCTTAAATAGGTTAATAAAATGGATTAACGAATCACATCGAAATGCAAACGATGTGCAGCAATCATGAAAATTACATGATTCGAAGTATTCAGAGGATAAGGATAGGCTTTTAGTTTCTGACATGTCTTCTAACCTTTTAGCGGAAGCGTCCTTCGAAAATAACTTGTGGCTACGAGCATCTAATGGTCAACGCACAAAGCATTGGTGATTGCAGTGCGTGTGACAACCAGGAAGGGAAATAAATGGTTATGCGCATAATGTATTTTCTGTCTACAAAAGTTTAAAATTTAAACGTCACAACATTTAGATGATTCAAGCGAAGTAAAAAGTAGATAGATTATTATGAATTAAAAGCATTTTAAGGTCTCCTAGTCCAACGAAATTCCCATCAAGCCATTCATTAGGGCAAACCATCATTCTTTCCCAACATGAGTAAAAACTCTTGTGAAATGTTTTACTTGGGGGAAGCTATTAGCCCAGCTGCCTTAGCTTCCATATTAAAATCACCTCCAGGCTGTCTATTCTACTTCAAATACTTTTTACCTAGAACTGACGAAAAGAGGGCAATTATTTGCATAATTTTGGGTAAGATAGGGACGGTGGTGGCGAATTCCTCCCCTCGTACCTGTTTTACAATTAATGTAGGGAGACATGCATTGTGCTAACGGGACAGAGAGCCGTAATAAAACAGTCTGACTGTTTTGTTTGTGTAGCGAGAGAAGGTTTCATCAATTTTTTACAGGCTACGCAGGAATCTGGCGAATTGAGCATTTTTATCATGAAAGGACTTGTAGGAGTGGCGTTAAAACTTTTATTTCTTGAGTTATATGTCATCATGAGTGGTCTGAAAAATTATTTAAATGGAAATCTTTAAACGGTGTCCTCTTGTCATCCCCTTTTTAGTAAGCAGTTAGGGAAAGTAAAAAGTGGTACAGCAATGTTTACGGTACTTTGCCGTTCTTTGATTTTAGACTCCTGGGTCGAGGAGAGTAATTAGAAGGTACCTTATATTGGGCCACATAGGAATGTCACAGACACTCAGAATTTTATGCAAAACAGCACTAGTCTTTTTCTTGGGAATCGATGTCTTCTCCTCAGTCACGGGGTCATCATGATCTGTCCGCTTGTCGCCTAAAAGACGTGTTCATGCCGTCATGATAAAGCATGCACATCGAAGTATAGCTGTTTGTTGTTTGAAGCAAGGTACTTGAACCTTTTCGTGAAGGTGGACAAAACAGTTGAACTGTATACTTATATCTAATAGAATGCAAATCAGATAAATCATTTCTAAGAGATCAGGTTTATTTCATTCAAAATCTACTATAATTAACACTGTTTTGATCGAAGAATTGAAAAGTAACCATAATGCATATAAAACCGGTGGCGCATTTAGCGTGAATTTTTATCGGGCTACGATAATTGATTACACAAAGTGGTGTTGCTAACATACTTGTTTACTTTGGAACAACTTGTCGTGTTGGAACAATAGACTGTCAGAAGTTCCGCTGAGACCCTGATCAAGTTATAACGACAATCTTATAACCTAAAAAGCTGCCGCGCAATATAACTTGCCCGAATGTATTACAGTGCTGCATAAAAAATCAAATTTATTAGCGATGAAGTGGAATATCAAGTCAAGTTATTTACTAATCCTTACGCGTGCATCATTAAAAACACTGTTAAGATGCAAATTAAACTCACAGATTCGAAGTAGCGTGTCAGGTAGATAAATGATGAGGACTTAGTCTTTAAAGTAACCTTACAGCTCGTACACACAATTCAATCAAAAGAAGAATGTAGGTTTGAGTCTCCAAAGCAAAATTCTTCCCAAATCTTACGCTTTCACATCACAATACCCATAACATCGTGACCTTTGCAAGAGCTGGAAGCGTAATAAATGCAATCTTGATGATACTTGGCACTTTATGTCAGTGTACTTCTACCCTAATGTGATAATAATGAATGCAGAGAAGTTTGATTCATCATTTTTGACCAAAGTGATTAATCGACATGCTTGTTTCGAACGCAAAAATTGTAAAATTATTTAGGCGATGCTTTGTCTCGACAATAAACTTGTACTTTTAAAACGTAAACTTCTATTAGGTATAGCTGAATATCAACAGAGATTTGCACCTCCTCGTAGATAACTTTACTGTAAATTCGAGAAATCCCATTGTACTATCAGTTTAGCTTGCGCATCTTGATGCTGACGCCAACTGATAAATTACACTAACACTTGGAACTTATGCAGGTCTGCAAACCATCAAAAGACAAGTTGGATGCATCGTATCGTCTCATAAGCTCATTCAAGAAATGTTAGCTTGAAAACCAAACTCACATTAGGTGACAGCATTTTTTTAAGAAAATGGGGGCATAATTGAAAAACTACGCTATTTTCAGGGCAACATAGGCATTCGCCGTAAGCAATTATAACCTAAACTGAAGTAAAGTTGTGGAGTGGTAGTTTTGATTACACTGTTCACAGATTGAACAAAGTATTTTGTTAGTTGCGCTTGGTGAGAATGTTTGATGACTTTTGTTGCATACTTCCACAGGTCGTACGTCCTTACTAAATACGATGGTATTAATACGAGAGCTCGATTTCTAACGAGCCATGCTTTCCATTGCAGAATGCAGCATAATATACCGCAAATCTTAGTAGAAAATAGTTATGCCATCTAAGGATGAGATAAACTTGCTAAGCACTGTACCGTTAAAAAGTGTTTTCATTGGTGATTCTGTCAGATTTAATTAGAAATTTGGCTCCTGCCTCTCCTCCTCGTTTTGACAACCACGAGTGTAATTCCGAATACAAATTATTACTTGCAAAAGTCAACAATTTCGCAAACAACTTTCTGTGGGCAAGTGCCTAAGTTTGATTCATATTTTTGGTTATGCCTTTAATTGTATGTCAAACACCACCCATACCATTTTAATCAGCTATTTCTGTGCAGGATACAAGGTTATTCGACTCACTAAAAGTGATCTGTTGCCAAGCCGAGAAAACTGCAGAGCTCCGTCTGGTTGGTCGGTGTCGTCCATGTTCTCACTTGGTTTGTACGATCTTCGGTGACCGCCATCCCATTTGACGAGACTGTATACCCCGGGAATGTAACCGAACGTTGAAGGAAGTAGCATTTCTTCGGGTTCAGGGTCAATCCAGCGTCTCGGAGGCGATTTAGCACTGGTGTCAGGTCGGCATTATGTTCCTGCATGTCTCTGCCAAAGACAAGAATGTCATCGAGGTAGATTATGCAGTGCTTTGGAAAAAGTTTCGTTAGTGCAGTCTGCATCAGGCGCTGGAAAGTAGCTGCGGCGTTACATAGTCCAAACGGCATTGTCTAAAATTCATAGAGTCCGTTTGGCACTATGAAAGCTGTCTTCTCTCTATCCGTTTCCGCTACTTCTACTTGCCAGTAGCCGGATTTCTAGTCCAGAGTGGAAAACCACTTTGACCCGTGCAGGAAATTCAATGAGTCGTTGATGTGAGGTAGTGGTAAAGCGTCCTTCTTGGTCACGGCGTTCAGTTTTCTGTAGTCCACGCACAGCCGTAGACTCCCATCACTTTTCTTTACTAGCGCAATCGGGGAGGCCCACGGTGATTTGGATGGCCGTATCACGTCGTCCGAGATCATCTCCTTCAGTAGATGATTTATGTCTTCCAAGAGGGGCGGAGGGATGCGTCTCGGGGCTGCCATATTGGCTTAGCATCACCTGTATCGATGGCATGTTTAATGATGCTCGTCCGATTAAGCGAATATTCTGAAGTATCTGCGCAGCAATGAGTGCAGTTCCTTCCTTTCGCTGTCGGTGACATTTGTTAACCGTGAGCAAAGCTCATCCAGGTTGTTAACAGGGATACCTGCAGCTTCGAACAGAGCACTGCAGATTTCGTCAGCGTCCTTTCCCAGGGAAGGCTCGACCGACTTTATTGCTTTGTGCTGTTGGGTCGTAAAGGTACCCTCTGCGAAGTTCAGGATTGCTCCAGTCTTGCGGAGGAAGTCAACGCCCAGTATCGCGTCACATACTAATTCTGGACACAATAAATTGCAATTTCCAGGATTCCTTCCCTATTGTGATCTTTAGCGACGTGACTCCGATCGCTTTTATCTTCCTCCCTTCGGCTGAGAGTAGTTTTATGGAGGAAGACCGGGCACAGATCTTGCGAAAGAGATCTGGGAACGCTTCGGGATTCACAAGGGACTTAATTAACCGCTCCCGAGTCCAGGAGAAAACGACAGGGGTATCCTTCTAACTTGCCGAGGGCTTGTAGATTTGGACGAGAGGCGCTTGGGGGTTGGCAAGATAACGAGTAGTAGGTCTCACCTGCTCTTGGGGTCTGGCGTGAGGGGATCCAGCGAGGACGTGGTTAATTTGACCGGCGGTGAGCAGTCTGGGACGCCGATTTCATAGGGAGTTTCTGGCGTATCCTGATCGCGGCCTTGACCAACTGATTGAGATCGTTGGTTTTCATTGCATTGAGTCTCGCAGCGATAGTCGGAGGTTGGTATCCCACGCAGAATTGGACGGCCGCTCAGCTGGTCACTCTGGCTGGAGGGCAACCTCTTAAGGCTCTTTCAGCTAGGAGTTGTAGGCTCCGAGTGTAGTCTTCATCGTTTTCACCCACCTTTTGGTCTCGGTGGAAGAACTCTCTGGCCAGCGAACGTTCACGCTGCTCAATGGCCAGTTGAGAGAGGATCTCACAGCAGTGGTTAATGTTTGAGTCGAAAGTGACTCCTGCTTTTATTGCTGAGAGGAAGAGCCCTTGCGGAAGAGCGTGGAGGAGCAGCGGAACTTTCTGCCGCTGGGGGTATAAGTGGATGTGAAACCTACCGGCTTGCATCCAATCTTCAAAGTCCATGTCATCTTTGAGGGGGGAAAGGTTTGCCAACGCTGCCACCAGTGTAGCGGGATTTTCCCGTTCCTCCTCTTCCTTCCTTTCCACCTTGCTACAAGAAGGCCGAGTTCTTCTAGGCATCACTTTATTTAGGGAAAAAGGCAGGTAAAACAGTCCAAAATCTACTGGGGTTTGATTTCCGGCTCTGGAGGGGAAGAAGTGAGCTCGTTCACGACCACGTGGACATTGTGTTCCCACCTCTCACCTACAAAGCGCATATAAACACCACCATTATTACAGTCTCATTATTAATGACCAGTTGACAGGTTGTGGAGCCGTTCAGACGCCATTGACTAAGAGGTTAGGGATAGTGGTGGCTCGCGCACAGAATCGCTTGATGTGGCAAAGCTCAATGTAAATGAAACCTCTAATATTATCTGCAGAAAAGTCCAGCCGCAATGGAGTGGCAAATCGTTCCTTTGCAGTGGGCCGTGAGTGTTACAAGTCCTTCAGTGACTTTTTCACTCCTCAGCACAATAGTAATATTGCTATCAGAGCAGCCTCTGAAGCGTCAGATTCTAAAGGTTTTGCCGACGTTTATGCTAAAAACACTTCACTAACCATAGTTCTTATCTTTTTTGATGCAAATGTCATCGGAAGTTTTCTAGCCTTTAAATAATGTAATAATACAAATCTAAAGTACAGTTGATGCGATTGCTAACTATTTTTCCGCATTTACATGGAGGTTCGGGGCTCCTCAAAATGCGAATCAAACAGTTTTGTAATAATGTAAGAAATATTCGGATTAGGTAAGGCTCTGCGCTTGTAAATCAACCTGAGGCCCACTTTAATAGATACAAGTAATTTCAATTTAATGGGTATAATTCTTTCTTAACCCATCGTGAAGCACGTAATGGTGTTTAAGCGCAATAAAGCTGTTAACACAGCATCGACCCTTTAAATGGCTAAGTTGGTGAATCCCGTACACATCTAACCCACTTATCCTGGCGTTTTTTAAACATTTTGGTGCAACAATTCTGTTATTGACGAAGAAAAGTAACCAAAAATCAGCTAAAATTTAGTCTTATCTCATCAGCGCATTTGACGAAACTCAAATTGATGAGTATAGTTGTAACAAAACCGCAAAAATGTGCTATTTTGTGCCAAGATGAAAAAATTTTGTAAAAATAAATGCTTCACCTTTGTTAATGCACTATACGAATGATATCTTATTATCTTACTCTTATCAGTTTTGAAATCCATTATTTAGATTTTGGCAAAAACGATCTTAAAATGGTTTTACTAATGAAGAGGAACCAAAGCGTCGTGTTAATGATTAAATTGATACTTCCTGGCCCTGCTTTCCCCATTCAAATGGGCCATTTATTATAAACGTCTTTTGCAATTTATGATAAAGTAGACAAGCAGAATTTTTTAGAAACACTAAATTTTAGTGGCAATAATAAAATCGCTAAAGCCCTAAAAAACAACACTACTTTAGTTAACCTTACTCACCCAACACGGTACATTCACGTTTTTAAGAAGGTGAAAATAGTGGCTGCAGATCCCTTTTTATATCTTGGCAACAATAGAGTTGATCCTTTTGTTACGAAAGGCCAAAACTTTTAACAAAAAGGGCTAGTAAAAGCAATCACCTTAGCTTAAAATATTTTGACATTCAACCCGGTTGCGACATGAGATACAATGATAGTCGCCTTATCTGGGAACAAGAAGTGGCACTTCATGGAACGCTTACCATTACTTACTATCAATTTACGAAATTAAACTAAATGTAAATTAAACATTTTCTTTTATGTTCTTAAGCATTAAGTCCTTCTAGTTAAAGAAACCGGGTTTTGATATCAATCTCGCTTTTATAAGCATGGAAGGATGCAGGTCGTTAGATTTTATTACTTCGTGTCACGTTTTTTGAAGCCAAATCACAGAAATATTTTTGAATACTATCATTTTATTTCAGTTTTACTTTATCTTTAGGAGAGCCGTTGTCACAAGACTTACTAGCCAGTAATACCGAGCAATTTTTCGTTGGTAATTCCATTCTTAAAATTTGTAATGAAATGTTTTACTGGTCACTTCCTTGCCATGCAAAGGAAGTAACACCTAATCACCGACTCATGTCTCTTTCTAAATAGAATTTTATTTGCAAAAAATGTAATCTGTTAAATGGTTCCAAGTACGGTGAAATCTACCTCCATGAAAACTTTATTACCACTGTTTCTAGTTCGTGGATAGTTTTTAAACCAATTAGCATGCAATGACTATAAGCTGGAGCTTAGTTAAGGGAGATGGACTTCAGGCTCACAAGAATAAGGAAATGATGCAACAGAGCCCTGCCTTTCTTAATTATGCATCTAACTACTTAGAATTGCTGGCCTTTGTGGTGGCCGTAAGGCTCTTTCATTAAATAACATTAAAGTCTCTTGAGTACTGGTATCTCCTAGTGTGTCTTTGAAGATTACTCTGCACGCTAATGATCGCGTACTAATTCTTAACAAGTAGGCAGTAGAAGGCAGTGAAGATCAAGATTATACAAAGTAATTATGGGAGTATAATTTGTATTAGAAAGAAAACATCAATTAGCTATGCTAAAAAACTACCCAAAGAGGCTCACAACTTTTTCATAGACAAATTTGTTTGTGCTGCAGTCATCAATATGCTCCTTGATGTATGTACACTTTTGGATGGTTTTATTTTAAAATAAAATGGCCTACTTCATTTTACGTTACAGTAATGGGCATGTTATGACAAGAATCCAGTTGCACATGCTGGCTCACCAGATTCATTGCACAAATCTTAATTAAAATACTGCTAAATTTTTCTTTTTATTGTCGCAAGGCCTTCCATCTTACCATAGAATTAAACATTAGTTTCATTGTTTTATTCAGTCTTTGATATGAAACTATTACATGCTCCCCCCTAATTGATTCCTAAACTAGCAGTCAATTAAAGAAGGCTGACCATATATTTACTGGCGCGAAATTGACAGCAAACCTATAACTCGTTAGCTACCACTAACGTCTCTCCTTCGTGATTAATTATGCATTAGAAAAAATAATGCTCAAGTTTTTATTTCGACCCTTAGAACGATATCCAGGCATTTTAAGGACGCTCCTTATCAATACCGTGAGTTAATGTGATGATAACATTGGAAAGTCAGCTTTGACGCTCCCATAAATAATGTAATTTGAGCTAATTATCATTTCACGACTGTATTCAGGGTCCGTACTTCTACTTGCAAATGTACCACAAGCTGTTGCCTCTAAATGCCACAATGGATATTAGCCACGCATTCAAAGAGTTTGTGCTTTACCTTTAAAAGTTTACTTGGTCGAAGAGTTTAAACCTTAAAACATTCACACATTTGCATAAAAAATAGATGGACCTTAACTGAACTTCCCTTGCGTATTTTTTTACAAAACAAGAGTAAAATGGAAAGATGTATGAGATCTTTAATGACTTAGCATATAAAGTAAAACTTAGGAAAACAACCCGGTTGGCTGTAGATATATATTGTTAACTACACGTTATAATTGCAAGAAATCAGGTTAGGCTATATTCGGAATTCACTCACACAGAATATACACAACTGAATTCAAAATTTAATCAAGGGTGCTGTAAAAATGGGTTGTCTGTTATGAAAATACAAAGATTTCGTTCCCTTCATTCAGAAACTACTAGACCATAGGTAATTGCATCCTTTGAAAGGAGGATGGCTTATAAAAGCAGCAGGGTTATATCCATTCAGTGGTTCGTAGCTTTATTTATTAAAAGACGTCAGACACCGTGAATTTAAGATAATGGAAGTTATACTTACACTTATTTGAGCAAAGGTAAAAAATTGCAACTTTATCGAATTCGTGAGGGTAAGCATTAGCACCCTGCAGCCATGTGCAAGTGTGGGTAGCACTACACATACGGGTTATACGTGACCTTGGTCCTGGCGGGCAGTTGCGGCCATCCAGGCTGTGACTCTATTTTGACACCAGCCGCCCTCATAATAGGCCACCATACCAACACCTACATCGCCACACGGTGCGCGGTTCGGGTGCACTTCAACTTGGCGCCCCTGTCGGAAACCTTGGGCTTCTTTCCCCTGGTTGAGTAGTACAAAACAAAGCGGTCGTCCGACTACTACTAGTGATAAGCATTTACTGCAGCTTCCAATCTTTAAAAAAGGGGTTATTTGCTCCACTAAAAATCGGAAGTGACTAGCAAATTTTTAGCTGATTTTTAAATAACGCATATGCATACGTATATATGTGTATGCTTATGTATTAAAAAGCAAATTTGGCACATATATGTATGTATGCATGCATTAAAAAGCCAGTCATGAATATTAAAACAAGAATAATTAAAAAAACAGGCCTTCAAGACTTTCTTTATAAGAATCGCACAATTTGGCAACTGCAGTTTAAACACATTAAAGTCTTAAGTTTATAAATAAAAATGTTCCGAGTTTTTAATCCAAGTATGAGTCAACGGGATCTAATTTCCAATGCCAACAATCTCACCTAACATACGTCTTTCGCTATCTGGAAGACAATTGGTATACGATCGGCACCAGTGCAGGCAAAGCATCGTCAGAATTAAGCCAAATTAATGAATGCAAATCCAAAAGTTAATGAGGCATCGAAGCATTCGTTCGCCGGTTGAACTGCCTGTCAATTTAAGTCGAAAAATTGTACAAATGGAAGGACGGTACACATTTTATTGGGATTATATGTGTGCACAGACCATAAATCTTCCTACTTTTGGCAGCTGTGTTCTCAAAGACCCATTTTTGACCCTTCAAAGTCCAAATTTTTACCCATTCATTCCATTAAATAAAATCTGATTAGGCATCGGTACTGTAACAGGGTTCTTCTTTTCTTCCTCCTCATTCCTTTCTACCTTACTAGCAGAAGACCGAGCTTTTCTGGGCATGGTTTTATTTAAAGGGAAAAGGTCAGGTAGGGATGTCCAGTCTCGGGGCTGAGGTATCCGGCGCAGGGGGAGAACACGCTAGCGGACAACCGACCACGTGTATATTGTGTTCCCGCCTCTCACCTACAAAGCGTATATAAACACCGACATTATTACAGGTACACTCTGCATAGCTTTTGTATTTCACTGACGATATGTGAATATCCCCCTCGACTTTTCATAGCCAATTTAAATCAACAAAAGGAGAGTCCATTAGATATTTTAAGCTCATTAACAAGTACTTTAAATGTTTGGAGAATAAAAGGAAACCGTTGTTTCTGAGAGATTTCACACCGTTGTGGGAGTCTATTCATGTGTTCAAATACTTCGCAGTGGAAATGTGGGCATTTTATAGATGCTAGTTACTTTTTAACTTTCTTGTTTTGAATAGTTTTAGAACTAAGCTTAGCATTTTGTGATATCTTAGTTTCTTTTGTCAGAAGAAGTGATTCCATCTTTGTAAGGGTTGTGTGAAATGGAGTATCAGTACTGGTAGGGTAACCAACAGGTGGTTTAAAATTTTAATAAAATTTCCGTAATATAAGTGCCATATGAAGCGGATAGGATGAGTGATGTAATGCACTTTTCTGCGGTCGAAAATGCCTCTTGTGGACTTCTCAAGTGGCTCTATTATGTGAAAAAAGCAAAAGCACAAGGTTTTGTTTATGATAACTGTTTGTTCTTAAAAAATTGGGATTCACTCACCACTATAAAGCGATATCATTTGTTCAAGCGCAACTTGAAATGCTATCGTAGAAGCTTAGCAAGTGAGTATAACAATCATTAAGTGACTATTACTGCAATGTTTATTGCCTCACCTAGCATCGAGAAGGATCGCTTGTTGAACCAATCTTTCTTAAGGAGGAATAGTCCTAATATTCATTCCATCTTTCGCTAAGTTCCACTCATTTTACGCTTCCAAAGCAGGCATCACGCTTAATAAATACGTTTACACAATGAAAACTGTTTACCTGATATAGCTAACCAATACTACTCGAGCGAGCATGAAGGAATTTATTTACCTTAAAAAACCGAGGGAAGGTAATAAGTAAAAAAAGAGGGCCGTGTTCTTAAAGCCGTCGCAAGAAATTATGCACCCTTCTGCGGATATAAGCTACAAGGAAATTTGCATTTGGAATGGAAAGAAGGAAAATATGGGTGCAATCCTTCGTCTTATCTCACAAATCTTTTTATGTCCGAGTGATGATCATCACATCTTTTTGATATTAACATCCGACAATTACAAGAAAAGTAAGTAGGAGAGTTGAAAATAATGCTGTGATTGTTACAAAGGAGGGTGGAACCAAAAGGAGTCTAAATTGAAATTTGAAATATTGCATTGCATCGAGTATGTTGCTGCTAATGGTTGACTTATATTTACGACTAAGATACTTTGTCAGGTTTAATCATGCAAGCCTCGACGAACATGAATCCGTCAAGATTCAGCATCTAGGTAGGTTAACTACGGCTTGAGCCTTTTTTGGTTATTCTGATCCTTCATTGCTCAATTTTTAAGCATACTTCCGTTATTTTTAGTAGTTTAGGCAATCGAAGTAATTTTTGACTACCAAGCTATTACGACCGCATACGGTCGGTTGGATTTAACTGTGGGGATTTAGTGCTGTTTTCGGCGTTGTCTAGTTTCTGAAACACACATAAAAGAACACGTTTTCCTACGATATATCTTCTGAGTTTTATGAACACTTTTAGTGCCAGATGACAACTGCGAGGTCAGCAAATTCGTCTGAATAAAAGGGGAAAAGACCAACGTAGATCCGATTAGTCACTTCTACCTCCTATGCTCCGTTCAAGGAAAATGCAGTTTTCCTAAACAAATTTTCGACAAATTGACAAGTTTAATATTTCAACTTTGGCGTCCGAAGCCATATTCCGGATACTCTAAGGTACTCCCTACCGCCCTAACAAAAGTTAATGCTTGAAATGACGCGGAGACAATTGAAGAGTGTTCGTGCATCAGTTGTTGCCTTTGAATAAATGCTTGAGAAGAAAGTAAACATAACTGTGTCAATAAGCAGTCAATAAAACTTCTTCAATAACCTATCTTTTGAAAAATGTTAATGCGATAGTGAACTCAAATAGAACTCTGAAACAACTGTAGCATATTTATTGCCGAAAAATCCGACTGTTTATTTGCTTGCCATGCCATCAAATGAGTTGCGAATAAAGATTTCTGTGTAAACTACATAAAATCGGGTAAGAACATCAAATAATAGTGACAACGACCAATACTTTTCATATGGGACAATTTTTGCCCAGCTCTGGCATTTTCTGTGACCTCGAGAGAGTAAGAGAGTATGAGAGCTTTGCTCCCTTTCTAGCTGAAAATAAATAAGATTTTTGTTTTTCGCTTTCCCTTCATTTTTCATAGGTAACACCAACTCGACAATGCCATTTCATTTATCTTAGAACTTTTAAACCATAATAGAGTTGAGGTTGAAGTAAGTCTGCCTGATTCTAAAAGTGAATAACTTAGTTTGCATTCCTGCCAAAAATGGTAAATCATGTACCGTACATATGCAATACCAACATTTTAAAGAGCTTTCTTGGCATAAAATGCTGTCAAAGCTGATCTCTTGAGCTTGATCTTAAGCAACATCATCTAACTAGCTGATATGAATTGTTTCACAAGCAGAATTGTAGATCATGACATTGACAAACGCATCCTGAGTGAGAGAAATAATAGAGTTCCAATTCAATTAACTAAGCAAGATTCTACGCCTTTCAAACTGGAAAAGATATTCATTTTGTAGCAGGTAAATGTTCAAAAGGTGTTGCAAGAAATGTAGTCAAACACCTTTCATTCAGAATCGACTACTAAAATCGTACATTCCTTCATAACTAAGAGCAGTCTAAGCATCGACGTCCTTTCTTTATAAGCATTGGTAATTGAGATTGCTTGAAACATTGCCACAGTCTTACTTGGCTTAGTCTAAAACCAACCGCATAAAATAGTGTAGACAAAGTCATGGCATTGTCTTTGCTGCTTAATTAGCAATGACATTGTAAAGACAAGGTCATTTAATGGAAAACAAATAAATAAATATTAAATGTGAACCAAAGAATTCTTTGGTTGTTGAAAGATCAAAGTAGCTAGTGAGAAATGCACTCGCTCGATGGATGCATTTTTATGCAATCTCATTTAAATGCACCAACGAACCATGATTATATACCCCAGTAAATTTTAATGCTTTTCGTTAAACCACACACTCAGCCGACCGACTGAACAAAGACGTTTCAAGGAATTACTAATGTTATTCGGGTCAATGTGAATAAGCATAAGGAACTTATGGATTTCTATTGCGGTATTATAGATAAAAGTTGTAACCATTGGGAAGTGATGGCTCTTCGATAAGATTTGGATAAGGAATGACGTTCCATTTTTTGGTTTGAAGGCATTTCTAGTAAGTTGTTCTGCATTCAACTTTGATTTTTAAGCTTGTACTTAATTAGAAACAAATTAGTTGCCAGAGGAAGAAATGTAAAATGTGTTTAATCTTTTTAAGAAGCGCAGCGTGAAATGTGGTAAAACTTGTTCTATTTAGCCGTGACACTTATTGGTTTATTGTGGAAAGGAATGAATACTTTCTTTCAAAAGCGCTCAGCAGCTGAAAATTGAATTAACTATTGTGCGAGCAAGCTAATGAAAAAAATTCAAATTATTTCCAGGAAGTAGATACGAAGAAGACGATTTTCAGCTAATCCAAGAGACCCAAAGGAGTGTAAAAGGATAAAAACCGAAAAGCCTTTAAGTAGTCTTCGTGGTCCATTTAGCTATGTTCTGAGAGTAAAGAGGTATAGCAAAAAGGAATCAAATTTGAGGAAAAACAAGTAAACCATCAGTTTAACATTAATAGGAGGGAAGCTTTCATTGAGAGGACATCGAGACAAAGGATAAAAATGAACGAGGCATTGGAAGGGTTGCCTTTGGACACCAAAGAAAATAGAAGCAGAAATGAAAATGCACTTTGAATTCTACTGGGAGAATATCATCCCGAACCACACAAATAAAAATAGTGGTAAAGGTCTAATAATTATGAAACAAGAAAAAGAGGGTTATTATGCAACCTGCTTTTCCTGACTAATGGTTATGTGCTGTTTACAAATGTTGTATGAAAACTTGCCTAAAATTTAAATTGACTTTAAAAATTTTAATCAAGGAATAAGCTTAGATTGCGAATTTGTTCGGATTTTTCCATCCTCAGGGCTCTCATGAATTTCAAAATGCTTATTCATTGATCTAACAACGGTGTCTGACGCTTATTTTTAAGTGCGCGTAATTTGTTTTCCGCCTTTCTCGAATTACTAATGTTGCCTTTTTTCTTAGGTGACAGTCGCATCAATGGCATTACTGTAATTGTTGCTGTCATTTATAACTACCAGTAAAATTAACGCTATTTTCTGCATAAATTGTTTTATCTTGAGCTTAAGCCAGTGAGGCTAAGTTGCCTCAATAAATCATAGTGTCTCATAATACGCTGCAGAAAGCTCGCCACTTTACTGGTTGGTTCATCAGGCCTCGTCTTAGCGTCTTTGTTTATGCTCTGGAAAATATACAAGCGGTAGTCAACAGGAATTTGAGCGGCCACTTCCTTTGCCACCTCACTACTAAAACGCCAGTCAGAAGGTGAGGTAAAGCTGCCTTAAATTATCCGTGTTGATAAATGTCATAGTTTACAAGCACTGACCATTTAAACAGTTACAAAGATTAAAAGGATTAAATTAATAACTTTTATGCATAAAGCATTACCATGAAGTAAAGGAATGCCATTTACTTCGGCTTTGTGGATTTAAACAGTTTCGACTACTGTTGAGCCGACTTAATTATTTTGACTACTAAGGTTTCTAATAGCAGTTGGACATCTTTTAGTGACTGGAACTCACGTGCATGGTGAGAACTCTACGCCCTACCTAACTCAGATTCGTGGTCTCCTCAATGATGCAGATAGCTCTCTAAGAAGTTTCAACTCCACCCAAGAACTATTCATTATTATTGACGAGATGTAAAGTAAAACCATTTGATTGGGACATGAGCATTCCCATGTGTCAAACTTGATCCATAAATGCTTTGCCGAGGCTGAATTTTATGCAGCTACTCCATTTTTATCGAAAGATAAGTGACATTAGCACTCGTAGGCAACATGAAAATTCCCATTTGGAAAAATCTGCATTTTTAAAGGCTCATTGCGCTCCATTTTAACGCTATTTTGGTCGAAATTACTCTTAACTAATAAAGAGTTTGTTAGACTTTTAGCCTCGATAGTGTTCTAAGGAATTCCTTCCTTCAAGATAAATATTTTTACCAAAAAGAATCAATTACACCAATTATTGAATGTATGTTTACCTTAAAATTGATAAGATGACAGGTAAATGACACCGAGGAAGTCAATGATTACAGTAAAGAACAGTATAAAATAGTATTTCCTTGGAGAGTTGTGCAAATCTGTCCCTTAAATGCCTGCTGTTATGCTGTGTGGAGGCTGGTGAAGTTGGATAAGCTTACTAATAATTTGGGTTGACGCATTCTGTGGCCAAGAAAGACCTCATAATCAAAGGTTAGGCTAAATTAATGACTTAAGGAGAAAAAAACTTTGACGGAAAGTATATTGTACTTTACGTAACAGAGTCGATTGGTACGGTCACTACTGGACCACTACTAGTGCCACTAAATACTGCCTTCGATCGAGCGTCATTAAACCTACAACTCTATGCTAAGCAAGACATCATAAACAGCTCTTGTGGGGTTGTCGAAAATGTTTTGTATAAAGTGGAAGTGACTTCTGCTGATTGAGAGTTTGAGATCTCTCCGATGACCTACTGGTGATGTGATAATTAATGATCTAATACATGAAGTCGCAGTTGTTTGGCGCAACCTCGTCTCCGTGCGTAGGTCTGGCCCTAAAGCGAATCAAAGACAGTTACATAGCCCAACTTGGCCCGGATGACCAAACCGTTAGAATGAGGGCTCTGCTTTGATGAGTACCCGATGGACTTCCCTTAGCCGAAGACTTTGGTCGGACGAGTAAGATACTTCGAAAAGCACGCAAATGCCGCGCTTCGTTAGCGTCTTAAAAACCAAAGCAAACGTCTCACATGACGCAAATAATGATGGTAGTTATGAGGCAGTCCCAAACAATAAGTGTTTTCAAAATAACCGACTTGGAAATCAATGAAGAGTAACAGACACCTACATAAGTATATTTTCACTCACCCAACTTCATTTCACAATGAAGATAATTGCAACATCTGCAAATAAGTTGCATTTACGTCAAGAGAACAGATTCCTAGTCTGGATTTTTAAGCAAGGAAAAGAAGTGCCAGCAGTATGTAAATATAGTGTCCGCTTTTTGATTAGATTACATATTCCAAATAAGGGGTCACAAAATACCCAGATAACATATGTAATTTTCCCCACCTTTTTGACACTTCAGTGAATGTGTTCAAACAATAGCTATTTGAAGGCAGTGTAAACTCAGTTGTCAAAGCTTCTTTAAAATGTCTTAATCAACATTATTAAAAGGAATGAAGATGGCCTCAGAAGAATGCTATGAATAAACTTAAAGAAATCAAGGTCAAAAGTGAAACTCAAGTATTTCGCTGTTGGATAAAAATAACAAATTTGCTTATAGAATTTTTTGTAATTGTATAATGTATAGTACGTAGTGTCGGCTAAGGGAATGTAAGTTGACCATACGCTATGTATTTTCTGTGGTTTCATATCAATTTTACGGAGAATATTTACTTGACTATTAAATTAAGTACAAACCTACTGTTAATAGTTTGTAACGTTGGATCAGTATAGTGCAAAAGAGCAGGCCGAAAATTGCTCAGTCATTAAAGATTGCAAAATGTGTTCTTGGTCCCTGATGCAATCATAAAATGCGCAGTGAAAACGCCCACGACTAAAAGATCATTTTGGAAATTTTTGAAACCTCATGCACAAAATTTTCTCAACGAATGTAGGGAGACACTGCCTCAGCTTAAAAGTGGAAGTATTGTCTAAGTCAAGAAATCGAAGTGTTTATAGTTTCAAAAATGCTATGGCCGCAAAAATTATAGAAATAAAGAGGATGTTTTAGATAATGTAAAAGGCACGCAATATTTTGCTTATGCGTTGCGACATAAACAAGATAAGCTAGAGAAAAAAAGCTTGCGATTGCTCTAAAATTTGAACAAGGCAGTTGGCGACGGCCCCAAAACACACAACTAAATCACACCGGGCAGAGAGTGCAAAACTTTACGGGTAAAAGGATGACTGACACATAAGATAATCTCTACCTATAGACGTAGCACTAATGTAGCGTTTCCCATGGTAGAACCCTCCCCTAGAATGTTTCGAATCCAAAAGCAGCCAGGACGATGTGTAAGGCAAAGAGGTTACAGAACACCAAAATAATAACTTGGAATTATGTTTAAACTCGAAGAGAAAATTTTGACTTTAGTGGAACGAGAAACCACAAATGGAGGCAGCAGGGTAAGGTATCCTGCAAATATTTTAGACTAGCTTGATGGAAAAGTATGCAGCTTTTACAATTTTCAACAAAGGATGTTACAGTTGAGCAGCAGGCGTAGTTTATAACGAAGTGAAGGGGTTCGGTTCAAATGGATGATCTTTTAAATCGAAAGCAATGGACCATGGCTGTACCTTTCAAACACATATTTGTATGCAAAATGACAGACTTATCAATAAATGGAAAGTGGCTTTGCTTGTTTGATAGAGTAGCCTGTCAAATTAGTGAAGCTATTTGTATTTACAGATTTCATTCATTGTTTTGGGGACTTAAATCCTTTTTGGATGTCACCGATCCATTGAGAATTAGATCACTCGTGCTTGCACTGCATAGCCTCAAAAAGAATTTTTGGCATTTTCATCTGTGTCAGTTAATGCTAATTTTTACGTCAGTTTAAAGTTTGCGAAGTTGGACTTGTGTGCACAAACCACAGATCTCTGTTTTTACCTTTTCATCAACAAAACGAAGTTCCTGTAATGCTTATTTTCATAATAGAAGACAACTTTTGGATTCAAAGTAAAGTGTGTCAAAGCCTAATATTTTAGTTTGTTTCAGATATGAAATATTTTGGAATAACTTTGGTCATAAATATAACCTCTTTAAAAGTTCTTGATATTCATTTCTTGCACCTACTCCGAGAAGATTGACAAGAGGATGACATCTCTTACACTTGTTTGGCAGGGAGACCTTTTGTGTTGTCGGAGACCTATGAAAGTTAGTGATTATTTCCCTTCTGAGGAATCGGTGAAGCCCATGCGTTTTACTTGAGGGGTGTCAAGTGACCACTAAATACCTAAAAGGGGATATTTTAGGGAACACTACTACGTTTCGTGTAATTAATTTAGGTGCTCTCTTCTCTCTAGTTCGATTAAATGGTTGTTGGGAATAAAGTCCTTACGTTACAAATGTTATTGTCAGTTTGTAGATGAAATAAGTAGTCAGACTGCTTGTTCTCACTAGATGATTAATAATTACAAGTATGCAAGTGATTGGTAGTTTGGCAATCACATAAAGTTCCGAAATTACTACTGTGACATAAAAAGCTAATTTTGAAACAAACTTTCCACTAAAAAAAGACAAGCAAAAAACCTACTCTCTAGTTAACTATTAACATTTGGCGATTGCAAGTAGGGCACTTATTGCTTAAACAGATTTTATTATGCAAAACTTGGAAGCGTTTGCTTTTAATACGACTTGCCACTTGCCAGTTACAACTCTCTTAGCATTTAACTAATGCATAAAAGCAACTTCCATTGTGCGAAATTTGCTTTATGTCTTTTAACAACCTTAAATTCACTGTAAACCAAAACTTGCAGCGTGTCCTGACGTTCAAAAACTAAGGAAGTTTCTAAATGACCGTTTTTTTGTTCACCTTACCCACAGGTTATGCTGAAAATCCCACTTTGTGGGCTAGGAACTTTCACTATCACCCTTACAACTCGAGTTTTATCCAAAATTTTCATCGTAGGGAAGAATCCCAACAGCAGATTGAGTTTGAACTCTCCTGCGTGCTTCTGTTTGCAAGGAGTTGCCTCCAAATTTCGATCTTCCCACGTACACATCGAACGACTACTGTTAACTATCCGGCTTGAAGAGGCCCAAAAAGTTTATCATCCTTATGCCGACTTCCGGTGGGGAAGACGGCATTAACTTTCCAGCTACTGTTGCACTTTTTATAGTCATCCAGTTTCAAGTCACAGTATGACCCATTTATTTCTGCTTATGTGACAAAAGCCTACTCTAAAAGTGCGAATGTAAAACAATTTTTGTGCGTACATATTAACCTATCAGTGTATTGACTATTACAATTGTATTTTTATGATTTCAACTGCGCTTTGAGTTATTTGTTCTATTGTTGAAATGCAACAGAAGATCACATTTTAATGTATGTTACGATATTTATAAGAGGTGAAGACCCAAGTTTGTAGTCGCATTAGTCTTCTGAATGGAAGCCCTGCAGATGTTTCCCTTTCCAAAATTCCAACGCCAAAACTGCCGTTAATGTACTTTTCTCGAACGCCCATGCAAAGATAATATTAAAGGTCATCAGATTATGTGAAATTGCTTCGAGCCGGAATTATATCCATTAGGCTTGTACGGCTAACATTCGTTTGGACGTGAGTTAAAAAGGGAAGAATTTTTTTGAGAAAAGGGGAGCAAGATGACGGGCAACAAACCTGGATTATGTTGGATGCGTATAACCGCTAGCATAATTTTTATGGTTATAGGTGGATAGGATAGCGCGATGAACTCAAAGCCACAAAACTCATTTTTTACCCAAAAGGACAATTAAATAGGCATGTTTTTAAGGGTCACTTCAAAAATTTGACTGCTACCTAATTTATTTGACTTTGATCATTTTGCTAAAAATTTGTAAATAGAATCCACTTCTCTGTTAAACTCTCACACAAAACTTAAAAAGTAGCAGTAAAAGAATACAGTCGTGATCTCTAGTAGAACTCCAAACTTGTCTTTTGCTTATGCGAAAGCGTGCATCTAAAACTTTTCCATGTTTAGATGACTGACGAATTTAAGATGTGAGTTCATGCATAGACAAAAAGCCATGTATTGGCAATCTAAGGAATTCAGTTCCTAACTTCTGCTAATTATCGTATGCATTTTACTAAAGATTTCTTTCTTAACAGCCTAAGGATTGCGCATTCACACTGATTCTCTTTAAGTTTCATGTCAGAGATTATTCAGTTTTCGAGATTAGAAGGCCCAATGTTTTAAAAATACCAGTCAGGGACTAATGTATCAAATAATATTGCTAGTTTCAAAATGGCTACTTGATTGCTCAGGATAACTGTTCTGTCCACTAACAATGACTTTTTAGTAGAGTAAATAGTGGGTTGCTGATTTTTAAAGAATATCAAAAATCATTTAAAAATGTGACAATTTAGTTCTCTTTCTAAAAAACAGTCTCTAACTTATAGAGTTAAGCAAAACTCTGACTCATCAGACGACCATGTGCAATAATATTTATCCAATAAAATTTATTAAGCTAGATGAAACATAAAACCATATTTTATGTTATGTACAGTGTAAGCAATGAGACAATTTGGTTAAGGCAATAACACTAGGAGTAGTCTTGAAATCTCCTTAACAGTAGGCTTAAAACAGGCTTAGCCTCATGTTGTTCGCGTCTTCTGCAAACGATATAATTAGTGACGTCAGGAAGGATTGTATGATCAACATCAAGCATCTTGTTGTTTAAAAAGGCTTATTATGGTAAGAACACACTATTGGTTCCCCTTTGCGCAATACCCACCTCGTAGCTGAGAAGTTATCTTTAGTTTGCGTATTTTGTGTCGGTCTTTAAGCTTAGTTGCTCAGAACGACTTTTCATGAACGGCCAGCCCTAGTCATTCTAGGGCAAAATGCTCAGTTTCTTCAAGACATTTCCACGCCCCTAGCCACGTTTCACAAAACTGGCTCATGTAAAAAAACAATTTAAGGTTGGAGAAGATAAAGGAAAATGTAAAAATTGAGATAATAAACCGTAATTAATGTCCTTTATAATTTTTTTTCAGACAACAATCAGAACATCTTCTTCACCTCTATAAAGGTGATCCCAATGACTGCTTTTAATGCGAGATAGTGATAGCCCTAGGCTTTATCTAAGGAAGATTGTATAATGCGTTGAGAACTAATCCTGTGGTCCCTTTTTAAATCATATTAACGCATACGAATTTAAAAATTTCAAATTAATGTGACAAATTTTTGTAAAATCAAACCAAGTCATTCAATATATCCCCAATTTTTTTCTAGTGAAAGCATCCCCGTAAGAACATGCTGATTTCAAATCTAGTTTTGCTAAAGTAAGAACTGAAATTTTATAGAGCTTTTTGTGCAATCACAGAGTGTACGCATTAAATCGTAGAACATTTTGGTGACTTTGTGATGAGCATGTTGAGTTCTACACAATCTTCCTAATGGCTCCTAGTCCTAAATTGTATTTGAAGCTGATTTGCACATTTTGAATTGGTCAACTTAAACAAGAATAGAAGCGTTTTACGTCGTATTTATGTCAATGTATTTAGCAGGCAGAAACCAAATGTGAAGATAACGTAAGGCGATAAAATGCGTTGCTTCATGGTTTTATCCCTTATTCACGCTCAGTGCTGCCATTGATGACAAAATGACGGAGCTATAAGGCAAAGAGGATCCTAATACAGTCTACTACAAAGTCTCATCGCGATATTTCCCTTTTTAAGACTCACCGCACTGACTGTGCATGGGTGCCAATATCCTCGGGTGCTTGTGCGCTAATAATGTCTTGCACTATCAGGTGGGAAAATTAACTTTTTTGTAGAAAGCTATTTGTATGACATACGTTGGGTGCATTTCTTACTTGTATGCTATTAAGTAAATCTGACTAGTTCTATGTAAAGTATTATATTTTGACTGCAGGATTAATTTGGCAGTTTGTAAAGGAAAAGTTTGCAACCAACTAGTCAACGCAAAAAAGTGTGAAACAAAATAAGGACCATAACCTTCACAGTGAAATGTTGTTATTTGGATAAAAATCTTGCTCATTTCACTCCACCACTAAATGCTTATATATGAATCACCACTTAATCTATAAATCGCAATTAGTGAAGAGAGTTATATCTGGATTTTCGCCAAAGTGATGTACAAATCAGACAAAGCTGTGCGTTTGCTGTAATATGCCTACTAAATATGGCGCGGATTAAAAGCCATGATTGGGTGTTCTCAGGTGCGAAACACAACATGGCAAGATGTACAGGCCACACATATGGTATGATCTTTTAGCTTAGCCAAAAGAGGTTCAACACAACAAGGAATGCTATTACATCACTCTCGAAATATAACTTACTACTAACTAACTGTTATTCTTTCACTGATAACACGATAACTAATCGTAGATGATTTTAGAACTTATGATAACTTATTATCCGACTAGTTGTGTTTTAAATATGGATATTGCAGAAGTTTTTCACATCGGAAGGCTAACTTGAATCCATGACAAACTTTTGTGCAAGCGCCACTTTCCATTAGCAAGTTGGACACCCAACTAGTCACAGTAATTTTAAATTTGAGTAAAGATAAAATCGAAATAACTTTTAATCAATCGAATTTATGCCTTAAAAAAGTGTGGAAAAGAAAGCTTTCAACCAGAGCCTGGCCAACTTTTAAAATAAGCAAGCTTTTTTCCTTTCGGTTGATTAGACTGTATTTTACTTTAGTTGGGTGGCGCTAAGTTAACCTACTGCAATTCTAGAATGTGATCAACTATTTACCCGCATAAACTATAATGCATGTGTCGTCTATGTGATAGTTGGTCGATACGATAAGGTATGGTACGCTTACTAGTGCCCACTTATTTAAGGACGTTTACCCACTTTTGACTTTCTTTTCATGCAAATGGCAGTCGAACCAGGTTGATTGGGGTGGTCGCGGCCAGCCTGATATTCTAGAAATTGTAATTCAACCTCTGGGGCATGCATTTTAATTATGCCCTTAGGTACAGCGTATGGAAAGGATATGACAACTCATAATGCCACAGCAATACAGAAATTGCACCAGTTAAGCGAATAGACAGGTTAGCAATTACTTCTCCTTGACTGATGGCCAAAAAGCAGATGAGTTGGATTGAGACAAACACTTAACGTAAATAATAATGACGAGTTTAATCTGTGTTAGTCAAAAAGGCGACGAATATGACCAACCAAGTAGTTAAGAGGGCTACTATGCTATTTTTTACATTGGATTTACTGACGATGGGAAAGTGTGAAACTAGAAGAGTATTTGTCGGTGACTAATTGGTTAACAGACCGATTAGCGATGAGTGGTAGCAGTTAGAATCATTAGAACTCTAGCAAAATGAAAGGTCCTTTACGTTATTTCCTGTCTGCGTTGTGCTTGACATGTGTGAAGTAGATTGTTGATGTCCATTGATAGCTACCTAATTAAGACTGTGATCTGCTTACTCGGCATTCGAATGGAACGAATAGCGCTGTGATTTGAGTGTTGTTTCTCACACGTTGGGTCGCATGATCTAACCCAAAGTATGTTAGACGGTTGTAACATAAGAGAAAAGAAGAAAGTGAGTTGATTAGGGCTGCATTCTTTGTTTTTGGAGCCACACACTTGACAAATGCAAACTTTTTAAGTGTACCTGTTTTAATAGTGTTGTAAATCAGGATATGGCAAACAGGAAAGTATAGTGAGGTGTTTTGCGGTCATTTTAGGTAGTTTAAAATGAGATATGGAATCTTTAAGCATCAATCATTTTGATCTTCTGCAGTCATATCTCTGAATGTAATAGACTGAAGACAAATTCTACCCTGAACTGGTCATATCTCGAAGAGTCTTGGCGTTTGGTCACATGAGGAACCCTTGTTTTAGCCCACTTAACTGACAGATAGTCATAGCCAATTAGAATTTTGCTAGAAGAATCGAAGGATCAGTCAACTTTGCAAATAGGGAAAATAAGTAGATTAACATAAACTCACCAGTTGTTCGATATTAAAACAACAAGTGTTGCAAGGTAATTGAAGCGGAATACAGATCACAAAAGCTTTAGCATCGTCAATTTTTAGCTTTTTTGTTATTACAAAACAAGCCCATCGCCCATTGGCAGCACTTGAGAATATTAGAAGGAATGTCGCAAGGGTGCTTGATTTCATCCCACTCGTTTGTCTCTTATCGGAAGCTAGCATAGATGCTAAAATTTTAAAAGTGCATATAATCTGGCTATCTTTGAATGTTACTTTGATACTTTAGCTTCGGATGCGCAGACATCTGGTAAACTATCATTTAAAAGGATGGGTGTGTAATTAAGAAATTTAGTCTTCACTCCCACGCTCTATAAAGAAGATTTCTAATTATCGTAGATAATTTTCGTCCTAACTGCAATCGTAAGACAAGATTTCATAATCATAGCAATAGTTCGTTTTATATTCATCAAATATATTTTCATCAAAACATAAACAGGTCTTTATTCGTAAATACGCACAGGATGCTCGTCTTGCATTTGCACTTTTAAAGTAGATTATTTGTTACCTAGGTAGATAAAAATACATCACATGGGGTCACTAAATTGGACAGCTATGAAAAGTGTGCCATCCTACTGCCGTAATACTACACGTCATAGCAACTAAAAAGTGTTCGATCATCAATACTAGCCGGCATATATATAATAAACCAGCGCAGATGCATTTAATCCGGATAGGTAAGGGCAGTTATTATGTAAGTGCTTAGGACATCTAGGACGGTAAAGCTAAGATAGCCTGGGTAATTAAACGACCGAACGGACAAACCATGCTAACAAACCTCTCAGCATGAAGGCCGATTTTCAGCTATTAAATAAATGGCAGAAAACTGCTCAAAAAAGGTGTTTTAAATTTGAGAATGCTTTTTTCTCTTATTAAACTCAAGAAAATGAGCGCTTTTTTCAGAGCGAAGCGCATGGTAACAATAACAAAGAGTACACAGTAGACTTTCAAAAACAAACTAAGTGTCAACAGAGAGGGTTAGTGACTTGTATGAGGATTTGCTTTTCACAAAATCTTATACGTCTTTTTCTTAAGCCAAATCTTAGCTTCGGCCAATAAGACTCCACCGCTCGAATGATGACGCCTTAAAATGGATCTTGTTAATGATCGCTGTCAGACAACCAAACCTACTTTAAAAATTGTTTAGAACCAAGCATTTTTTGAATAAAAAAGTAAATATTTTCTACATATTTAAAATTTAGTGATGTATCAGAACTTATTGCCTACAAAATTCTAATTCAAAATAGCAGTCGTCAAGAAACCTCGAATTTAACTGCCAACGACAAATTTCGATCTTGATGACTACAAAATCACCCGCAATACTTCTGTATTGTTTAACTACAAAAAGACTATAAAAATAGCTACGCAATTGAATGGAAAGGTAAAATTCACACTTCCGTGCTTTTACTCTCTTTACATATCTTTGGCCGATTGCATTATGGAGAGTTCATGTATCTAAAAGTAATTGCTACTTTTCACCAAATCTGTAAATGTGGTTTAAATGACTTCGGTTTTTTGAGCTTTAAACATTTAATTGCTATGTGGTCGGAATGTTGGAGATTGGAGCCGTAGTTTTAAACGTAAAATAAAATAACTGAATGCACAAAAATATTTTAAGAGTGCCTACAGCTATCAAAGTACCACAGAGAAGTTTACACCACATGCATTCGGCTTTTGTTGTTTTCGAGCCTTACAGCTACTTTAATCTCTACCGTGTAAAATAAGATTTCTTGGGCGAGTCCTTAACAAGGCTGGGACTGAAAGCTATCCAGCACACTCATTTGCAAAGATTTTACAAAAGTCTCTTAGATTACATAATTTGAGGAAATATTTAGCATTGATTTCTAAAACCTTCCTTGCCAAATGGGGACAAAGCTACTATGAAACACAAGCCCTATGGGACCATGAGTTACCAACTACAAAATGTTATGTGGTTAATAATCAGAATTAGGTAAGCTGGAAGAGCCAAACACTGATGAGACCTCCTTGTTTCAAAGCAAGCAAATGTTTTAACGTTTAGGCTAGTATTATTTTAAGAATCAGATTGACTTTTGTAACCAAAAAAAGATTTATTTTCCTGATACTTTGCGAAGAATTGAAATAGCTATCGCACTTAAGGAAACTAAGCCCTAGAAGTACTAGAACATCAAATTGATGCAAGAATTTTTAATGTAGATAATTTACTTCGATCTTAAAAAACATCATCTAAAATTACACACCTAGAAGTGCTGAAGGGTGCATAGAATCACTTTTACACGGGCTTGCATGCCTGAGAAAAAATCTTTTTTAAAACTTGCTTAATTAAATATCTAAGTCTCCGAAAATTAAAAAAACGCAACGTTATTGCAGTTTAATTTTTGGATTTAGAGGCGCTGATGCATGAAAATCTTATGTAGTGTGACATTTTGAATGTGGAAAGAAATATTTGTGTTATTTAAAACGAACCAGACAAATCTCATCATCATTCGAGGCTTTGTTGTCCTTTCCAAGGACTTAAAGTTTTGCGATTCCATTTTTCACATTTTCTTAATGTAGCATAAAATCACGTAGGTTTTTAAAATAAATTAATGGACCTTTTTACAAAGTTCTATCACGACAATTTTAATCAAAATGGAGGAATTTTGCAGCAAATTATTTAAACTAACGGTCAACTTACACGCATTGATAATTCTTTTTTGTAAATACAAGGTCTGGAAAATAGTCCCACATATGCTCGATTTAAGGAAAAGGGATCCACTTTTAGTGTAAGGTACACCTGGTGACCTAATTACCCGTTTAACAGGTGGCAAAGAGGCGGAATTGATCGATGCTCCCAGTTGTTCTATCTCGTGCAAATCACACCTCTTTTCTCTGCTTAACTTTACATTTTATTCCACTAGAAATGCACAATCTAATGATCACTTGAGTTAAAATGCGGAGAAATATGTCTATATTAGGTGGTTGATCTTACTAGAGTTTGCGATAGCCTATCCTAGGCGTCAATTATTCTCTCAAAGTGCTTGCAAACCATCATTGAAAATGGTTAGCATTCGGGTATACTAAAGGTTCATCTGTAGGGAAACGTTACGCCCGACCAATAGTATAAGAAGAGATGTTTTTTATGACTTATCCGGCATCATTTACAGACAAGACAAACAATTATTATGATTTGCTCACTTATTGGCTCAAATACGTGTGCTTTTTAAAATTAATTTAAAATTACAATTTTATGGGATCACTTTTTTCTTAAGCAAAAAATTAAGACTGGCCCGCACTCTACACTTCTAAAGATTTATAAAGTTTTTGTGAATGCGAAATGCTGAACAAGCACTTAAATGTAAGCATTGCAAAAAATCACCTATAATTAATTCGGAGTTTCTTGGAAATGTGCCAACAAATGAACTTGCTTTGAGGAGAGGAAACGTTTGCTAAGTCAGTCAACATCAACAACTTTTAGCTAGTGACATCATAGTTGCATCCGATGTTCCAGTAAACATTTTGAAATAGGGAGAATATTCTTTTGATGGTTTCCACGTTTTATTAATATTCCCTCACTTGAAAACCGTCTAACGACTTAAAGGTCTCTAACATGATTAATCCTAAAATATTAAATGACGTGGAAACTTTATAACACGACAATATTACCCAATGCTAAAACGTCTTTCGTCAAGTACGTTTTAGCTGTCGTTACAAAATGACCAGAACACAACTGCGAGTAAAAGACACGTTAGGTAAACAGCAAAAATACGCACTTATTTTTAAAAACTTGTTAGTGTGTTTTGGTCTGTTTCACAGACGAAAATTAGCAGACTTAACGCGATTCTAAAGGCTTAGTCCACATTTATCAATAAAAGGGTTAAAGCCTACAAAGAAAAATAAACTGACTTCTACAGTTGAACACCTTAAATAAACGAAGCGTAAAAGAATTTATCGAAGCTTGATTTTAGCTTGCGCCGATTAGGAAGCTTTTGCTCATAGAACAGCATTTTTTTCTAATGATCCTGCTGTCACGTTTTTAAAAGCATTTGTTTTCGCCTGATGATACTGTTCATTTTTCCCATCCAACTTTTTTAAAACTTTACCTTCATGTTTTCGCACAAAGAATGACTTCCCTGCGCACACAAGTGCTAGCAAGAAGTCGATTGTATCTGATGCAATTGAATTGTGAATGGAAGTAGCTAATGCAGTTATATTTCATGAAACAAATCTCCAACTTTTGCCTGAATCACGCAACAGGAAGGAAGAGAGGTAGACATACGGACTTATAGAAGATAACGGAAATCGACACTGTATTAAATTGCTGATTCCGGCACATAATACCACAATGATACGTGACTTCATTCCCTTAGACCATAATTACGCAATAAGCTTACGGAAGATGTGTGTGCGTGATATTTGGTGCTTATGGGATCCTGACGTTCGAATTCGAGAAAAAGGCCAAAATTAGGCTTACGATTGCGAAAGAAGGTGTTCTGGGATATGATGACATTATTATTATTAACATTCTTTATTTAGAAAAATGCTTACTACTTTAACACAAACCTCCCAAAAATGCGGAAAACAAAATCTTCTTCTGCCTTAATTCTACCCAAAATGTTATTTCTAAGTAAGTAATATCTGTTGCCTAAAATTTTACTGTACTTTTAATAAGGTCCCTAATAGCAAACAGTAAAAGTGACCTAGAAGGCTGAGCATGGCTAAAAATAACTCCGATATTAACATAACAAATATAGTCATGTGAAAACTCTAGCCGTAGGGATTGGAAAGCAAAAGTGAGTGACCGTACAGGATGTTTAAGAGGAAATGCAGTTTTTTAAATCATGTCGAAATCCATTTGAAATAAACTATGACAAATAAAATTTATTTTCAATTATGTTCGCTAAATTGACCCATGAACTTCATACTGGTACGATAAGATGCATCAGACACGAGTTTTTAATCATGAAGGTCAGTAATTTTATTTCCATCTTAAAGTTGTATAAGTTCACGATCATCATTAGTTTCGGACAGCGCAATAACTTGCTGTAATTTAAATAATCATAAATGAGATACAACTGAAGCAGTAAATATAAATTTGCCACGCTTGGTATTGATGTCTCTTATTTTTCTTCAATTGCATTGACTAATTAAAGGACTTTGACACTTAACTTCCACATTCCGATTCTTGGCCTAATTTGCTCATCGGCTCTCCTCAATATCTATGAGCATTAAGATAAAATGGAATGAATTATTTTCTGGAGAAATAGGGTAAGTGTGAAAGGCAGTTCCATCCGATTAGACAGTTATGTGAGTTTAAGTAACATTTGTGAACTTGCGTCAAGTAAAAATTGTGTTAAAATGGATTGCGGGAGCTTTTAGCATATTCTACACATTTTTGCTTTTCTAATTACAACTTCGTGTAGAAATTTGAGCATTGGTTTCTAGGTTAGTTTGTCCGCGAGCACTTACAAGTTTTTAGCAGAATATAAGTTTATTGATAGGGACTTCATAAAAGGCGCAAGGTTTGGAAGAAATTTTTGCTTGTTTTCAATAACAGTTGCTATGCCATGTGATTCAAGGAAAGAGCTTTATTTAACCCTGGTTAATCAAAGGAGATACTTCAGCCTCAGCAGATTATACGTGCGTTCCTCTACACGCCCTTCGTGTCATACCAGCGGCCTCGAAGTATTCCTGTCTGTAAACGATGCAAGCTATTTTATGCGACGTTGTCTTGCTGCGAATTTGGCTAAAGCTCCAAGCGCTACACACATGACTCAATTTTGGAAAATAGGCATTGCAGCTATAACAACAATGGACTAGGCAGTCGTTAATTTTAATATGAAGTATGTTTTGGCGAGGTACCCTGCCAAAATGGTTAGTCCCATGAAGTCACATGAGATTCCTGTGAAAATTCTTATTGAATAAACGTTAATGCATTAGTTGATTACACAGGACTGTGTAAGGAAGCAGGTATTTTATAAAATTCCCTACTTATAGCTTGCATTGCTTTGGATGAGAGAATGAGCTTAGAGGCAGAAGACGTGCGTACCCTATGGATCCTTAGATATACCAAATTTATTTGCGCTGCAACATAGGCAATGGCTTTTACTAGAGCAAAACAGGAATAATTTCTCTCCAGGCCATCACAAGCTATCGTCAGATGTGATAATGCTCTTCCATGCTACTTTAACTTGTTACGAATATAGCAAAGGCTTTGAGCACTGCAACAATGACATAATTAAAAGAAGGAGATAATAGATAGACAAAGAAGTGGGCTGTAAATAATAAAATTTGCATAAAATGTTTAATCCTGCTCAGATTATTCCTTGACATTAATTTTTGAATCAATCATCCAATGAAAAGTGGTGTAAGATACGGATGAGTTATTTTGCATACAGAGGGGGACACAATTATGCTACTTCCGGTAGACAGTGTGCTTCCAACAATTTTTGGTTCACCCAAGAGTAGCCAATTTTTCGATGCCATATCAACTTACAACTTACTGAGGAGTAATATTTGTCAGTCAAATAGCATGAGTAACTTTGCATGTATATTTTACAAGTGAATCGATTTTTAGGGCAGGGCTATAACTATTCGCCGAACCGGTAAAAAATTATAGTAGCACGGTAGAAAATATTTTGTTGATGTACAGAGGGGCTAAAAGGCCACTAACATGACCCATAGGCCATGCCACCGAGCGGGAGTAAAATCTGCCGGGACTTAAAGGCTCATGCCATCAAACTCATAAATAAACAATCTGTTTAAGCATTAAAGTGTAGCCGTTCTCAAGTGAAACAAACTTGTAAGGATCTATTTTTAGCAGAAGAACAACTAATTCTTTGCTATGATTCTCAATATTAATGAGCAACATTCAAGGAAAACAAAAACAATCCTAAAACACTTGTCAAGCTAAGCCTTGGCACATCTCTTTTGAAACCGGAACAGGGCATAAAAGTTCCTTATCTCATGTAGTTTGATGACCAGAGGAGATAAAATAAGTATGATTACAATGCTTCACACAATAAAACAATTCTTTGGCTACCAATTTGTCTCTGGTTAAATATTTTTAAGTTCCAAATATATTGCTGCATTCTTTTGTGGTTAAATACGTGTAAACGGTCTCAAATAATGCAGGACTCCAAAATTTTTTTAGAAAATCCTAATTCACGTGTGATTATTAGTTTATTGGTCATGGAGTTCAAGAGCTGTAGACGCTTAAAAATTCTTATGAGTACAGCACGCAATTTCATAATAACCAGTGCAGCTTCTCTTTTCAAATGCTAAATAAGTAGTATTGACAAATTGCATGCCCAGAAACCTACCAATGTACCGACCTGAAACGATTAAATGAAATACGCCTAAGCGTTTGATATAATTTTCTTTAGAAAAACTGGCTTCCTTACGTAACAAAGTGACGGCATAATGACTTTAAGTGCTGACGTTTACCTCCGGTCTATTGTCCAGTTACTGCAACAATTACGAACAATTTACAGTTTTCACTCGACTTAAAACTTATTAATTCATGTCAACATTTCTCTGCAACTAGCATCTAGACCTGTGCTGCTTTCATCTGACCCGAAGTTCATTTAAAAGGTACACTGCTTAACACACACTCAATACATTGTGATCTAACTAGTCACTTCAAATCCAACTATGAGGATTCTGCTCGGAGGACTGGTTTCACTTGGTCACTCCAGTCATCATGCACCCTCACATCCCAATTGATTTGGACCAAGTGAATGGAGACGGAGAGCGGTCATATGTGCGACCAGTTATCTGAAGGATCCCTGGTTAGGGACTATTCAGTGTTTTGCCATACACTCGGTTTATAATCTCATGTTTACCAAATGTAGAGTGGAATACCGATAATTTGGTTGTGCCAGTGGCTAATAAACACTTGGCTTTCTATCAATGCATTCTGTTTTCATAGTGCCTCAGTTGTGAGCAGATTCCTATCTAAGATAGAGCGCAATGTAGTAAAGAATATTACGGTTTATTTGCTCTTGGGATTAGAAAATTGGTATGACTACTTATTAAAATCTTTTAATGACGGTAATAGAGGGGCTTGACCCAAACAATGGTGTGAGGAAAAAGGGTCCTCAAGCACTGCAGTGAACCACCGCTCTATCAATGCCGTATTAATCATCTTGGTTTGTGTTATTCGATACCACGGTTCATGTGGAATAAATTTATCTACTTCGTTCTCACTTCCTAGATTTCCTCCAGATATTTTCGAAATGTGCCAATGAAGTCTTTCACATGCTTTATACTGCTCCTGTAAAACCTCACTGATAATTTCTGCGCGTTAATTTGTTTAATAAGCAAAATTCCGAATAAGTTTTCTTAATGTTTGCAGTCAAATTGCACATCAAATCTATAAGACTTGTATCCAAAAGCCTATAGTGCTACCAATACGAATGAAATTTGATCTCAGTCGACAAAATGAATACAGATTGAAACAAGAAAATTTGAAGACAAAAATGTCCTCATACTATTAAATAAATTTGCGTAAACTGCCTAAATCGCTACAATTGCACTTACACTTAAGACGTCAATACTTCATTACCTTCCAATCAAGTAAACCGAGTGGTATCAAACATGCACAAATAAGTCAGGCTATGCATCTGAACCACTTTATAGTTAATGACTTATAGAAATCTTTGCTCTTTTATAAATGCGACTGCCATAGCTTGAATACCTGGCACTTTTGGGAGCAAGAGATTGTTTACCAGTGCTACACAATAATGGTGTCTAAGTTATTTTCTATATCTGGTGGTTTATTTATTCCTTTAAGATGATTTTGTTGGTGGCGGGGCTCTAGCCAAGCAGCGGACATGATCAGTAATCAAAAAGATTAAACATCTTCTTTAAGTTATAGCCTCATATAGCACTTTAGCTGACATTGTAGGTTTGACCAAAAGACGGTAAATGCATGAGCTTTAGTGCATCTCTTAATTTTCCACCGCTGAGTTACCTTTTCGCCTGTAACTATATGCACTTATAAAACCACATCATACTTACGACTTGGTGCAGGTCGATGGACTTCTTGGTTAGCCTGTAAATGAGTTGAATTAATTTCTCAGCCAGTTCTTTTACAAAACACTCGTCTGACTAAGCCTGCCACCACCTTTTGAGTGCATTAACTCCATCTAATATCTCGTTTTTGAGACAAACCTTTGTCACGCAAGCCAAATTTATGGGAAACCGTTGGCAAAAAACAATTTACAGCACTTAAGTCTTGATTTCTTTTGGCCAGTTATTTGATTCAATTTCCAAACAAATTGCGAACTGAATAAAGATTCATGAGTAGTCAAAGCAACTCCCAGCCAATTTTTTAGAAATTTTATCCAGAATGGCTGAGCATGATGGATTTCGGTCAGGACAAAGATGCTAATGACAGCGGCTCATTCTAGTAGTAAGGACCCCTAAGGCGAAAAAACTATACATTTTATCCCCAGACTGGGAGAACTGACCATTAATTTAAGCAAAAAGTGCATATTTTTGGTGAAGTGCCTATCTAAAACAGCCAGTTTAATAAAGAAGCTTATACTCGTATAACATTTCTTTTAACCCAGTCACTTAAACAAAATAAAGTTGCTCAAAGCATTAAATGGTTTCCCGTCTTTATAGCTCCTAATCGTCTGAATAAAAAGGCGACAGTACCAAAAAGATACGTGTGCCGCGTAAATTCTCAGATTTACCTTATATATTGGGCCCTAACATAAGGAACCACTGTCATCTAAATGACCGTAAATTACCGTAAAATACAGCAGTGGTTCCAAATTCATGTCTCTTATTAAAAATTGTGCGCGCTTTGATTTAACCCTTGTACGGTTTGGGCGAATTAAGGTTTACAACAACCTGGCTTTTGATAGGAATCTAGCTTCAAACTAACTTTATTCCTGTAGGAATGTTGATAAAAGTAAATTTTAAGTGCAGAGTGTGATGTGTTTTGGTCATCTTTTTGGATATTTCCTTGCTAGGTGGGAATTAAGTCCTATTTAGAAAGGTTATCGGTTTTCCTTTCAAGAAGAGCGTATTTCATAGACAGATGCGACTTATCTTATCCTTTCCAAAGCCAAATAAAGATTTATCGAGTAGGTTAAAGTAAGCTAAGATTTCTACATTCTGCGCCACGTATACAGCGATTTACTATGAGCTGTGCTGGGAGTAACATGCAGTTGGCTACTTGGTTTGAGAAATTGTGTGACGCAGAATGATAGTGTCCGACTAAAACTAAGTGCTCTTTGCTAGATTCAGCCGTACTTTAGCTCACCTTTTTAACCTGGCAGTCAAGCTAAAATGACAGACCTGTGCTGACTTCGAAAGTTAAATTTAATAGACAAGTAAGCAATGTGCTATTGACACTGAAAGATTAGTTTAATTATTATAGTTGACGTGTGGGAAAGAAGCTTTGTTAGCAGAAAAGAAGGACGATCATCACCAAAATACACGAAAAATAGGCATAGATGGGAAACGATATGCAAGAAGCTGCTTTATTCCTATCCAATAAATGATAAACATTTATCATTTTACTTGCAACAGCAGGTTTAGCAGTGATGCTTTGGGTGACCGAAATTAAGTAAAAGATAATTAATCAAAGAGGAATCATCTTATTTTTGAAAGATGAGGCGTTGGTGCACGTTGCACGGCAAAACGATTTTGTAACAGGATCCCACGGGATAAATTTGTTTGTATCTTTCCTTTACCTCCATGTCACGAGCACTCCAACGCACTGCAACGTGTCAATTCAAGTATTTTTATTGCTTTAATTAAACTATCCTCGTCAATCTCCCAGCCCTAACTCCCAGGATCTCATTAATTCCTCATCCTACATCTAATTTTTTATAGAGGCTCTAATAAGGGCTGTTGCTCTCCATCTCCGTGGCAAATGAGCCTGACCGTGTTTATTGCCTTCCAGAGTGTTTTATGAGTCGCAACATTCTGTCTGCTCTAAACAAAATTAAAGTGGTGCAATCTGACGCATGCAAAAAGCCAAATGCCTATAAACCCAGGCACAAAGGATAAATAGCTGTCCAAATGTAGCTATTGGGCATTTTTTACGATTTGGTTAAATTTAACCCTGATGATTTTGGTAACCTCTCGTTTTAGCTTTTAATTTCTGGCCACTAGATTCCATGTATAAGCTGAGCGCAGAATTAATTTGCAAAGGCTTTTTCAAGTGCAACCGATGTTGTGCAAATAAGATCAAGCTACTACCATTCTAGTCTATGAATCTACCGTTTTATATCTTCTCTCATAATTCTGAGCAAATTATACCCAAAAGTTCTTCAGGAAACATTGGTAGACCTGCATTTCCAATGTCCTACCACTAGAATTATGCGTACAGCATAATTGCCAAACAGCAAGTGCTAATTAAGCATAGGGTTTGAATACTTAATTTACCAATTTAATCTTGTGCGTAAGGACACTTAAACCAGATTTGCTGCTATCTTTAAAACGGGTAAAATTGGAACACTGCAATCCTCACGCTAATTGATTTTAGCATTGATAGGAATGCATGATATTTTCTTTGATCTATAAACAAAATATTAAGTAGATATCTGCCGACCATTCCAGGTAATTGAACAGCAATTCTAACCGCATTGTGGGATCCTGAACAAGATAGGTGCCACGCAACTTGAAGTCACTCAGGTAGTGCCTTTGACAGGAAAAGTCAAAGCCATAATAAAATACACATTAGTTTACTTACTTGCGAGCCAACGTTTTAATATGTTATTAACGTAAGGACTTAATCGCTTAAACTAATTTACTCTTGCTATGTTTAAGAAACGAAAATGGAACTCGAAATAAACTTAAGACCAATAAAACAATTAATACCTATGTTCGAGGCTAAAGTTTTAATACGAAGTGATTGCAAAATATATTTACGAAAAGTTTGCTGCCGTGCTTTAAAAAGGTGCGTTTACTTTTTGGTCGACAGGACTTTGAGTTTCAGACAATGCTTTTAAGAATGCATTTTTAGATACTGGAGCTAAAGTAATTATTTCGAGGCGAGTTTTATGGCAATAAAAGATAGAAGTATGCCTAGCAACTTCCAACAACTATTACTTAACTGCATTCAGATTAACATCAATCCTTACCTTCCTAAAGCTTATGCTCTTCTATGGACTGCCTTATAAATGTTTATTCCTTTAGCGTTGGAAAAATAAAATCATGAAAAGCATTTTTATGGGCCTTTCAGGTATCAATTTGTTGCCTCCTTTGAAGGTGTATCTACATGTTTGGAATGGGTGCTTTTTATAGCATCAGCTACAATGTTGAGGTGACAGTCTGCAAAATGCGAGATTTTATTTAAAGGTCACTGTGTCCCTCTGCACACGGCTGATTTTACGCATTCAAAGCCCAGCTCAACAGTGTTTTGCACTTGGCTAATCATCTTACTTAAAATTTTGTACAATTTGTAAAATTTAGGGACACAAAAGTATCAAATAGTAAAGTAGTACAAGGTTTCAAATAATAAATAGGACGATTTTAACACTGATCACAGGGACTTTATTATTTTTGTCATCAAATGGCCTTACGATACGCCTATTTTTAGCAGCCGTAAGGGAGCCAAATCACAAACATGTGAATTATTTCCAGTACACTTGGACAGAATATGTTATTTATCCCATTTGACCTAACCCTTTTGTTTTAGTTGTAATTGTGCACAGATTTGTATAATTACATTCGATGAAGTTGTCATTTGATGTTATTTTAAAATTCCTTGATAGCATAAAAGCCGAGTCGAATTTTTACAGCACCAGTGATGATTAATTAAGAGATTTCAAGAGTTCAGTGGATATTATTCCAAATTAGCTAAATGACAGGTACTTTTAAAACTAAAACAATTTAGCACATTTCATAATTATCTAAAAATACGTCCACTACGTTGCTAGAATTACAATATGAAAAACGCATTCTAAATACTTACTCAGGCATGTTAGCTTGATAAAATGTGAAGAAAATTTTGAGTGGCTTCTAGTAACTCATAACCCCTGTGGCAACACGTTGAAATCTTAAAACATTAACTGGCTTGATTTTCTGTACAAATTAATGATTCAAAAGTTCAACCATCATTAAGTTGTAATGACATATGACCTCCTAAATACATAACCTCAGCTAACTTATAAACAAATCATTAGCCCTCTAAAGGTGGGGTTTTATAGTTAAGCAACCTGAAAATTGAAATTGGCTGGGCATGTGACCATCTTGTCAGTTGCTTGGACTACGACCTGCTTTAATGGCCGGTGGATAATATGAAACACTTTAGTCTATTAACCTGTTTTCTTTTTAAATACCTCGGTTTCCTCTGCATCATTCAGTCGTTGCGCAATCAAAACCACCGGATATTTTTTAAAAACTACGTTTTTTCTTTTGTGAAACACTTCAATTAGCTGACGGACTAAAATAAAGAAGAAGATTGGGTAGTTCTATCCTGCAATCAAATGGCAGCATTTGCAGGCATTCTTTTTGAGCAAAAAGTGCTGCTCTGGGGATAAACTTAAAATCATTTGGTGAATTCCTATCTAATGTAAGCCAACTCAACTTTCCTATAATTCAAAACATACAACCAATTTGTTTGATATTTGTTAATGTATTCGCTTAGCATCATTATTGCGTTCTAAGCAACTAAAAATCAAATTAATTTCTTGACTTTATATTTCAAAATGTTATGCTTAAGCACAGTCTAAACAGAACAATTTACAAATACGATAGTGACGGTTTGTTATGATTTCTTTGAAGGAATGGAAAGTTTACCTCCTTAAGGGATAAAAGTGACCTACGTGCTGTTTCCAGTGCAAACAATTTATATTCGACCACACCTTTCAGCCGAAAGTCACTTCCCTCGATGGATGAGGTAGTTTGAGTAGTAGTCTTAGTGCACAAAAAATAAGAACGTTAACAGTTGGTAAAACTCTTACTCTTCGCAGATCATCGTCTTTCCGGAAAATATGCTGCGTTCTCTACAAACTGATCTTAACTAAGGGGTTTATAAACGCACGCGAGTGAGAGAAAAGACAACAGCTTTCTGCTAACTACAATGTTAGTAGTCGATTAGAAATCTTTTAAACAATGTTTGAGTTGCAAGCTTCTGCAAATATTCGAATTTTATAAAATTATTCCTCAAAGTGCACAACTGATCAAGTAAAACTTGTATTTTGTAACAAAGTAGTGAAATACAACGCAAAGTGTAAATACATCTTCAATCTTTAAAAGCAGAATTCGCATACGTTGCCTATAAACGAAGAATTCGAATTCGTTGATTTTGAGTCCCGTCACGTGTATCTTTGCGCCGTGGCTCTCACGGAAGCAAAATGTCAAAATGGGGTTAATTTGCCTTTAAATTACTTCAGATATTTGTATACGAACATAAATTAAGCAAATACAGCGCTAACAAACCGCGCAACTTTAAAAGTTAGATGACACAAAAAGATAAGATAACTTCCCACTTACGAATTACATTATTTGGGCTATATTTAGGCGATGCACTGTGACTAATCCATGATGTTTGTCAAAGATATGCAAGTTCAGCTGTGACTCGGATCCAAATCTAATTAGCACATTTACAAGAATTGATAATGCTAAGTTGAAAGGGTACAGTTTTGCGATTAATTTAGGAATTGGCTTAATTTGCATTTTAATACAGCCAGACAGAAGTATTACCTAATTAAATTTGTTATAATACCAATGTCCGGTGACCTGCCTTGGTCATTACGAAGCATGGCTAGGTGGTATTTAAGCCTGTGTCAAGGTCAGTTTTGAATGGACTGATAATAACAGGTAAGACAAAAGCATCAGTTAGCCAAAGCGTAATAAATATCGATCAATGTGTCTGCACGTGGGTCATGTTTGTTTAAACGCACCTTCTCGATGATTGGTGGTCAGTAACGGATTGGATACCATCGGCCTCTGAGGAGGAAATGTACACCAAACGCGCATTGGCCTTATATGTCTATTTAAAATAACTCATCAGCCCTTTCCAAGGGCATGATAAGTGGGATGGAGAGAGGAGAAGAACTAAGACTGTGTACATTAGAAGTAGTCAATTATAAGTAATAGTGCTGAAGAGCCAAAATTACATTGAGATGATGCTTTAAAGACCTAATGAGCAGTCAACACTCTCAGAAGTCGTTTAGTGAAGGACGCATTTTTGGAAATTGAAAAAGCTATAAGAAGTATTTTCTGCTTGTTTACTATATTAAGGAGGTTACTGATGAGGTCCAAGGAAATTATTTTACACATTCGAGCGCTTGTTTATCTGCGAAAGTTCCTTTAAAGAGGAAGGCTGTTTTAACACCTGAGTGCATCCTACTGTGTATAATTTGTTAATTACGCAAACTTGATTAAATTAGCACACCTGGATGTACGTCTAATTCCTAGAAGTAAGTACATTAAGGCTGTAATGGCGTAAATATCTTCGGCCTGATACTATAACTATAAGGCGTGTTTTGCAGTACCATTAAGATGACACCCAGTTTATTTGGGTTTTTTAAATCACAAGCCAATAAGGAACTGTCCAATTTACATAAAAATGACGGTATAATTCACTCGTGTTTATATAACTCCCTCCGTGCTGTTACATTAATATTCCTCTGGAGAAGATTGGGTAGAGATACATCTATTTAGCTTTCATCGGTGACTAAATACCCACTCACTTTTAACATGCTCATTAGGTCACTTTGACTACGAAAGTTAATGCTACGTGGCATAAGACACTTTAACTAAACGAATGACGCTTACATCCAAAAAACGTAGCCGTCATCTCTGATAGCATTAAGAATAGGGATATTCACACAGACATGTGATTTCACAATCCATTTGAAGCCTGCAACCTATTAATTCTGGTCACAAGCGGACCAAAGTTGTTCATTTTTAAGCCTACGTGTAGATGTGCTTAAACGTCATGAATAGCAATGTTTTACCTTCTGCTTTAAAGTTAATTAAAAGTCTTAGCAAAGCATAATTGCGACTTGATAAACCCATCGATGTGTCCCGTTTGGCTGCCTTTAAATAAAAAAGAAATGCAACAACAAAGTTGAGTTATTTTAGACAAAAATCTACAAGGTAATACAAAACCACCTCAGCAAAGCCTGTATATTTGGCAAGAAGTAGAGCATTAAGCGCATAACTGAAGGAGGTGCATCAGGCCACCTTAAAACTGTACGTGATCATCGATGAGCCAAACTATGCGTGACGTTAATTTTATAACCCAATGAGACCCTAAAAATCGGCGTGCCTTTTGAACCAAAAAGACGTAAATTCCGTTTCATAGGCAGCAGTTTTCAAAACTACTTAGAGAAGGGAACCTTTCATGCCAAATCGTGCTACTTACCAGCTGTGCAAACTAATCGCTAATTTGAGGGAACATCGTTTGTAAATATTTAAGCTTCGATGGTGCCTCCGAATTTGTGCGTTTTATAAAGTAAAGGAAATAGTAGGAATTTGGTGAAAATCTGTCAATTTAATTTTAGAGACGCTGCCGTTGGCAAAGGATAGTCACTATCCACAGTTTTGTCGGTGCCCCAAAAATGTCCTTAAAATAGCCTTTTACCGTCTCATAAATGATGAATACGAAGACAAAAGCCGAAGCATATCAGTCCTTAGGGAGGCGAACCGAAAATCTCTTGTAGTGAACTAAGTCAACTTTATGATAATCAGGGAGGCACAACTGTTCAACGGCATTAGATAGGCGAAGTACGTGGAACATTTATGACAGACTGACTTTATTCCTCGAAAACCACCACTTTTTGGATGACGTCATCTAATAGTTGGCGTAATTTTTGGTAGTAAAACTTAAACATATTTAAAATTTTCAGAAACGTTACTGAACCGTAAAATTTACTGGGCAGTAATTTAGTAATTTAACCAACTTCCATAGAGTTGTATTTGTAGCTAGGTGCAGTAGCTGAGGAGATTTGCTTTTCCAAAACAATGCTTGTTGTCTCACTTTAGTAATAAGATTGTTAAAAATTTACAAAAGTGAAATTTTAGGGCATTTTAGTTTTTCGGCTTTGACCTGAGCCTTTGTTTCCTTACAAATATTTGGGATTTTTAAAAATGAACATAAAATGCTTCTGGAAACTACGGCGCTGTGCTATAAGCATTAGCGAGTACCTTTAAGCGCAATTTTGTAAAAACTATTCACTAGTATTAGTCCTTCTTGGGAATAAAATGCTACTACTGTTCCCTACAACAAGTGAGCACTTCCTCCTTTACTCGATGTGATCACGCCGAAGCATATAGATGGCAAAAACCCAACAATTTTCATTTTCGTTCCATCCTCCATAACGCAGTCATCACACTGTTTAGTCTGTTCATGCTATTAATCATTTTTACATCCAGTCTCTTTCATTCTTTACCAAAATAATATTTATGGGTTAATTTTCTTAACTTTACAAAATTAATGGTTAAAACTTTTTGCGTTTTTTTGCTTTGTTACATTGCTTATGGATAAAAACAAGAATAGAATTTCCAATACCTCAAAGAAAACATAGAAATTCAACATGACTTTTCAAACTGAAACCAAAAGGACAACGACCCGTTAAGAGAAAAGCCTGCTAACAAATATTTTCCACAGGATAGAAACCAGATGACGTTAAAATTATCGTGACATTGACACGATATGGCATCCGGACAAGAGAGAATCGAAGCTATTTGATTTAGTCTTACGTTTAATAAAGTGCCACATTTTGATTCCTTACGCACCACAATTTCGAGATTAAATAAATTAACGAACGACCCTATTACATTTGGTCACATACTCACTCGATGTAGAAATAAATGTTAAATTTTTTCTCTAAAATGGTCCAGTAACTGTGCTGAGGCAATTTAAATTAATTTTGTGGCAGAAAAATTGTATGTATCTCGACCATCTCAAAGCAAAAAAGCGTTTCGACAAGGTGGGTAGCATCACCCAATGCATCAAACAACCGGATGAATCAGTTCAGCACAAAACCAGGAAGAGCATAAAAGTAGTGAAAAAGTACAACTTGCTCTAAAGTAATCTGGCAGTATCGACAAATCTTACCCCGTTGAACCCAGTCTCTAGTTACCGGCAAGACACTAGAGCAAGGACTTTAAGAGGGAAAAGTAAAGTAAATTTGGCTGTGGTTTTTAAAACTTATCCGAAAACCTTTTAATGTCTAATAGTTTGGGCCAAGTTGACTGATTACCTCTATCCATTAAGAATGTTAATGAGTCATATCCATTAATATTTCCATCCACAATTAAATCAGCTGTTTTTTGGCTACTCATCTAAAATGAATTTCAAAGAAGGTGTAAAGTAGTTTGCTTGAATAAGCATTCAGTTGCGTTTAACATCAAATTAATTACTTTCTTCGTCTGTGGACTCACCAAAATCCCAAACAAGTGCAATAAGATGGGAATAAATAATTAAGGCCTTGTTAATAATTCATCTGTAGCCGTGAATTCACTGTCTCATAGGTGTGTACATCTGTTTGTATGTGAGCCTGCCCGTATCTGAAGTGGAGCTAGAGAAGTGGAAAGGGGCCAAGTATAGGATCGAATAAACACTATGGGTCATGTGGGATGGGGAGGGAGAGGCGCATTTCCGTTGTCGCATTCCCTGCTACGCGTGAGATAATCGGTGAAAATATTGCGCTACAATGATTAAGAGCCATCGTTTGAATTTCTTCTCTGTGTTCATTAGGTGCTTGCAGATTTCAGAATTAGCTTGCGTGCTCTGCTTGCCTCTTTGCTTGCATCTCAAATTCCTTGAATGGTGACTGGTTGAGGATTATGTCGCGATTGGCATCCAAGGCCTCCAAAATGTGTTCACCGGCTGGATGAATTAAGTCACACCATGTGTCCCACAGTGGATGAATCACGAAGTCGATGAAGCCGATCTACAACAAGCAGACAATTAGAAATGCCGCCTTGAACGAGGTTCAATCTACTGTGCTGCAGCGTACAGCTAAAGTCCGACAAAAGTTATTATAGATTTCCACGGTTAAATGGAATTTGGTGGTGAAATTCAACTGACTCAAGAAAGGTGTGCTTAACAGTAGGAGCCCAAACAACTGTTCCCAAAATGTAAGGTACAATCAGTGAAGAAGTTATTGTAGGTGTAGGGGCTACCAAACTAACATAGAAATCCAGAAAGAAAACAAAGGCTTCCAAACCCTATCAACTAAACGAATTCACAGCTGCGAAGGAATCATAACGTGCGTGACTGTTAATTTATAGGTAAAAAACCATTAAAATTGGGTTATTCAGAAGACGACCAAACTTTTGCTACTAATTCTGGCACTATTCAGCTTTATCTTTATTCTCCGTAAAAGGCTCAAATTTTCGATAATTGGGGTTTAATTTAATGAAATGATATTTATTGTATGCTAACGGTTTCCCCGTTTCGGCTAGAAAAGATGAGTTTTCAGTGAAAAAAATGAAACTAATATTTTAGGTGACAGGAGGGGTGGATAATAAAGGGACTACTTGGAAGTATCGATGATATGTCCATTTAATTGGCATATTGATGTGGGCCTATTTGCTACCATAAATGAAAAATCCTACATCTTAAAGACAGTGCGCTTTTGTACGAAATAATGAAACGAGCTGAGTCTTCTAAACATATTGCTACCTGTGAATTCAAACCGGTTTAACCCATTTTTCAGTTGAGGTAGGTGTAGACAAATTGTTTTATCGTTCGCTTTAGTCTTGACAGTGCTGAAAGTTTTGTGCCATCTTAGATTTGGTTTGAAAAGCATACGAACTCGGTTTACATGGAAATCCAACTGACGTTCTGTGTAGATTCGAAATAACGGGAAGTAATACAGAGCGTCGTATGAGCACTGACAGACGGACGCCCATTTTGCCTTTGTGACTCATGGGTGTGCACGGGCATATACATTTTTCAAGTTCCCGCAAGTTGCCCTAAGTCATCACAGTTGATAATACGAATAGGCGAACATACCTCCTGGTCACTGTATAGGAATGATTAATATGCTCCCTGTTCATGATTGTTTTTTTGTTATAGTCCTGGTTAATGGTCGTAAAATCATAGCACCTTATTCCCGAACAACCTTTAAATGTTGGACTTTGTAGCTCAGTTCGTGTCTGCGTTTTGGAAATTTTGAACTATTGGAGGTCACTTCAAAAATTACTGTCATTAAAAACACCGGAAGTCAGCATTTACACGCTTTAAAATGGTGAAAATTCTCTCCGAACAAACGAATCATAGAGAAATAAACAGTGCATGGTAAGAAGGTAAATCGGTAGCCCTTTACCATAGTTGTAATGGTTGTGTAATATTCAATGCATGTCTCGCCGTCAGTTTCATGAGGCGTGATCTTTAAGTGAAATGATTCCTAAACATCGGAGGTGGTCTGTATGACACCCATACTAGTAAGCGTTGCCATATCCTCTCAATGTGACTAATCAGCGTCAACTTCATCTGGATTGGATCCTCACAACAATCTAAAATAAGAGCGCAAGCTCAGTGTAATTAAATATCTTCTTTAAATAATGCTTAATGATCTTACTCAAGAAAGGTGTTTAGGGTAAAGGTTTTGGTAGCTTCAAGAAGTGCAAATTGATCCCTTTGTTAAAACGTTTAAAAGAAGTTGCAATTTACTTGAAATTTTGAAGCTTCTAGATAATCAACGCAATCGTGTTGGTTATTCATTGAGGACACGAGATGGTTTCTCATAGAATATGACATTCGTTCACCAATATTCATAATCCTCCCTCTTTTGAATGGAATATCACGGCGCTAATGTTAGGCAGGGTAAAGAAGGTGGCAACGCGGAATAGGAATGAAAGAAGGAGTAACTTAGGCAATTTTTATGCTACTCACTTGAGCCTTGTCCACCACAACAGAGTCACGATCACACATGGCGCTGACCTCGATTCCAAGGTCCTTCTCTTTGTCACCCTGTTTAAAAAATTCCTCCATAACACCATATGTCCACTGTTTGTAGATAGGGAAGGGTTTTGTTGGACTGCTTAGATCAGCACAGTGTAGCATGCATTGTAGAACCTAAAATTCCAACCACAAAACTCGGTTACGCCAAAGTAGTCGCCTCAAAAGCACTCTTGAGCAAAAAAGTAATAAAGAACTCTTGAAAATATCAAGCTCAAGCAGTATTTTTGCTTACCCACCATGCTTGGTCAGCAAAGTAGCCTTTTAGTCTTGCTAGATAGTGCTTTTCGAGTAACTTATTAGCTGCAAAAGCAGATTTCTTGATAGTTTTGCTCTGGGAGGGCGTTAAATTCACAGGAAAACTACCTGAGTAATCAAAACGGGACTTTTTTTGATAAATATCGCATCAAATACTGTTTAACCCCTCATTTGACAATAAAAGTAGCTAAGTAAAAGAAAAATGTTTCCAGATTTTTCGCTGTTTACATCAACACCAATTGAAACCTGCCACTTGCCGCTGCCAATTTCATCGAGAATTCTCCCTCAACAAGGATCTTTATTAAACAAGCTAAGAGAATTTACAGACGCCAAGTGAAAAGCTTTGGCTTTTGGCTTGGTTGCTAGGGCGAATGAATACTTGCTAGTAACTAATCCGGTTACAGTACCTTCCCCTTATGGGTAATCGTCAAGATTCTCATTCGGTAAAGAAAATGAAGAATGGCGGCAAATACAGGTTTCGTTCAAATCAATTATTTTATTTTGTCATCCGGCACAATAACTGATTGAGTGAAGTTGCCAACTTTTATTTCACAATCTTAATTAAAGCAAGGCTTTTAATGATGGAATGAAAATTTACCATCTTGGGAACAAGTTAGCTTAGGTGAGCAAATTAATTCAACTTTTAATGAAATCTTTGCCCGCTTAATTCCTCGCTCAATAGACAAGATTGGGCTGCTTTTAAAAGACGTGCCCTTGCCATTACTGTCGCACAATCGAAAAAATTGCTTCATCAAAGCCGCGACTAATATATCAAACCTACTTACTTTAATTAAGGTAAATATCTGACCTTCTGCTGGAAAGTTAGTAGCCAGTCTAACTGTCTTCATAAGCCACATAGTTGTCATTAGTTGAGGACAATTTCTAGCATGAAATACTTTTGCTAGATCAAAATGGGGATGACAAGGCTATTATACATTTTGAGCGTGCTTGTTGAAGCGATCGGTTATTTAGTAGCACAATAATAATTTTCAACTAGATGATGAGGCCGAATGATCTTTAAGTCAGAATGGAAATAAGCAAATGCGACACATGAATTACTTACCACAGAACCCAGAACAAGGAGCAATTAATCACGTCCTGCTGCTATGACGCCGGTAAGTTGAAAGACATCTAACTGGATTCACTCAACAAAGTGTTCGCCTTAATGGTTTTGGCAAACATGCGGTCTCATCAGCTCCATGAGATACAGTACTTAAAGAAAGACTGCTTAACCATTTAGAGGTTCAACTGTTCAAATCATTTAAGATAGAATATTACGGCAAAGTAGAAATTATAAAGTGCCAATGGTTAGCCTTGCACTTTGACTAAGCATTTTTATACCGGCATAAAATTCAGCCACTCATTTCGGAATCACATACCTGGCAAAGAATATAAATGCATAATAATCTTAGAGAAAATCCGTAAGAGATTTATCAGAACATTAAAAGCAAGAGGGTATAAGTCAAAAATTGCAGGCGGTTCATCTCTCATTGACTAAAAATAGGTTGGAGACAAAAAAAGTCGAATCGGTGTTCGTGTGGTTCAACTGAGTGACGGAAATAGTGTGTCGTTCAGAACAAAAATTTTCCAGTTAAACCAGTGGTCACTTGGTTCTGAAATTCCACCTACTTTCAAGCAAAACACACGGCAGGAAATGGTTTCTAAGTGTTATCTCCTCTTTTGAGATTTTTCAGAAACAAAATCTCTTCGAAGATTGTTAAGCATGTTCTCGCTACCACGATATCGTGTTATCCATCGAGACAGAAAATCACAATCGCCTGTTTTATCCTAACTAACTTGGCTTTACACAGAGAAATCTTCACTCGGTTCTGATGCTAGCGTTCACTGATGCAAGTGAGACATGCTTTTAGTTGAGTTATTATTCAGCTAACTTTTCTAGATAATAAAGCTGGTTAAAACAATTTTTGTCATTCCAAAAGGGTCAAAACCTATGCTGTTGAAGGGCACTGCGGTTTTAAATAACTCTACAAATCCTTCCACCAAATTACGTACAGCTATTACAAGTGCTAAGTGCTGCGTAGTTTTACTGTTACACCAAGCAGCCAGATTTGCGCATACGAAACACCCTTTATAAGCTTGTATTTTTGAGGTTAAACAAGTAGAAGCACAATGATGCCTTGAAGATATTCTTTTTCTTCCAAATGACTTGAAGAGTTACCCATTTACTAAGTGCTTGGTTGCTAAAGGCAAGGTGATTCTCTTAAAGGCTGAACAGCCCCTTATGTTGCCAAGACTGTAAAATAAAAATTTTGCAACCAATCAAGACTGCAAGTAGCTAACTGTAAAACCTCGAGGAAATGGGTCTGGTCGACTAACTTTATGCAGCGCTAGTTGACGAACTGTGATCGTTTGCAAGATATGCATCTTATGTGGACCTTAAGAATGTATGTAACGATTTGTACGGATCATCGGTACCATATTTCATACTAATTTATTTCGGAACACGTTGAGTTTTGTGTCCACATAGGCGCCTTGTTTGTTAATAAAAAAACCAGTTTGCAGAAGCTGCATCAGTATTTAGAATGTGGACTTATAAAGTACATTGGGAGATTAGCCAGCTTTTGCTCATAGCTAAAGCCTTGATTGGTGAAATTTAACATCGACAGGTGATCATATCGCGGACCAAAATTGATTCAAGCCCATAAAATCAGGTTGGGTTTAACAGTTTGGGTTTGCAGTCCTATTTGATTCGCCTCTTAGCTCAAGAATCTGAAGTCTTCCATGCCTCAGTGCTCTTAACTGAATAAAATTAGTGCAATTAAAGTTGAAGGAACCAAACACAATGTCCAAAAATTAATATTAATGCACAAAAAGAATTCGGCACCACAAAATGGAACAGAAGTTTTCCTTTAAAGATACCAAAAGCTCTAAAGAAAATCAGGTGGGAGAGTGAATACGGCAGGAAAAGACGCATGTAACAATACAGAGAGGAATTCCCTTGGTAAGGAGTCCAAGATTTCTTATTTGCACCTGCCAAATGGAATCGCTACATGGGAGCATCAGCGACAGGTGTCACAGTAATTAGCTTGACTAAAAGGCTCCACAACAAAGCTTATTTTCTTAGACCATCATTAATTTTACGCGTTTACAAGCCAGCAGTTTCGAGGGTCAGCTTAATTTAGGCGTGTCAGCTCGGTTTAGCATAGTCAACACACAAGGTATACCATGACAGAGTCCCGAAGCATCATTTCGAAGGTGGCTACGTAAGGTTGGGTAGTCCACTGTTTACGCGGCGAAAAAGTGGGCCGTAGAATATTACTAAAAAATCAGATGACTTGCCAGACTGCGGTCATTGTGATCGTCGAGGCTGAGATATCCTGTCCCAGTAAGCTCCTTTGTCTCAACCATTGTGCGTAGTTCTGCAAGCAGGTTCATATGCTTTGACATATCAGTTGCCAAAACCTAAAGTCAAGCAGTATTTTTTAAGATTCTAGTGTTATCCTTAGCGAATGAGTGGGTAAACCCCTATCCAATTTTTTCCTTAGCATTGGCAGCCACAAAGTGCATTCGATTCTCAAAGTTGAAACACACATCCCAAATATTCTTAAACTACTTCGACTAGATGGCCACATGGAGATGCAGTCTCATCACCCAAACATGTGCATGATCCCGCCTAAAAACCATGAACAAGTAAAAGAAGAGACTAGCCCATCTAAAATGCAAAATTTTTGCGATAGCTTTACCGTTGATGTACAATGTGTGTCCAGGGCTTAGGTTACCAGTAGTAGTTTTCACCAGATCATTTTTTACAATGCTTACTTAATGTTGCCATTAAATGAATGAAAGAAGGACAGCAAACTCGAGATAAGGAGAGAAAATGCGAATTTAAATAATCGGAATGCATGAAGTTGCAGAGTAGTGGTTGAATTTAAAACCTCTACACGTATTCCTCTTACGCTGTGTTATAATTGGAAAGGACTGACATTCACATCCAGTGTAAATTCGTACTTTTAACTTAACCAGTTTTCGAGGCAGTTTAACCGAATAGAAAACACACCTTTTTCATCACTAACTCTGCCCTTGCAGACATTGTGTAACAATTTAATCCAAAATCTACAATATATCAAGCCAAATGTCCCATGTTTTTAATATTGTACTGTTTTTAGAATACAGATTACACTTAAAGCCCCTTTTAATTGAGGCGGCACTTCAATTTGTTTTCAAAAATTTTCACTAAATTAACTTCTTCGGTCAAAATTTAGCTTAACCGTGGTTTGAGACAATTTTCATTTGCGGTAAATCTCTATCCCATTTTACAGATCAGTTTCAACAGTAGAGTGAACATAAGACAACCCAATTGAATTAGAACCGAGCGAATTGATGTCATCCAACCAGCGCTAATTATCTGCTTAGCCTGGGATTTAAAACAGCTAGTAAGGACAGCGAATAGAAGGACCAAATTAGCTTCCCTTCGGCAACACTTATTGCAGGCTCATTTCCCTGCGCGGAGTCTCCAGATGATCCACATTATACTTGTTCAGACACCTCAACCTACATTTTAGAAAAGGGTGAAAGTTAAACTACGCTTTCCGACAAAAAAAAACAGACAAGATTGGCCAGTTTGAACCTAGTCATGTCAGTGTGTGCATAAGGTCACCTTCGTAGATTAAGTCTCGTAAGGAACGTCTACATGACCGATCGAGTCAACAGAAACCCAGTTTAATGTTTTACAATGCATTCAGATAGCGCTTAAATCAGTTTATAAAATGCTTTGATTACATATTTAAATTATCGTTTTGGTTTTGCAGACAATCAAGGTTCCACCTTTGCACTTCCGCTGGGCAAGAAGACCTCTAAGCTATGTCGCAAAATATCCCAGCCCTTCTCTAGGTCGGCAACATGTATTTTACTCCAGTCGTGGGACTTCTTTGCCTTCAGAAAAGGCTCGGAACACCACAGATTCTTTGAAATCTCGATGCTTAACTAAGTCGAATTATCGGGAATACCCTTAAGCATTATTGCTAAAATGCCGAAAAGGTGCAAGTCATAAGTGTCTGCTCCACTTTGCTTAAAAATGGCATCCGTTTAAGGAGAAGGGAGACAAGCCTTGCTCTTGCGTAAAAACTGTTATCAGAAGCATTATTTACTTTTTTCACATGAATTATATAAAGAGCAACATTTTAATTAATGGCATTTAAAAATAAATGTAGTGCCTCGTTAATTTTTGCAAAATAGATTTCATAAAATGATTACGCCATGTAATCTTGGAACTGCACACATTATTTTTAAATCGCACCAGCAAAATTCTTGTCATTCTCATTCATATACTTTTGTTCAGATGAGTATTATTCTTTAATGAAACTCAGAGAAATATAAGCTCAAGCGTCCTTTACACGGAAGATTTATTATTGCAGCAAATGTAGGCACAGTTTTGTCAAAAATATTAGCTCCTACTGCGCTCCTTTTAATTCTCTCCGATCTTAACCCCAATAGGGTATTTGGCTCTGGCCGATTACTCATTGTTTTGACCTGATAACAACAGTTTTGGAATGTTATTCGCCCCAAGCATGGAACATAAAGGCATGCGTAATCTCCCACTAGGTCTTGGGATATTTTTGCCCGAAAATCAAGAGAACTACTTGTAAATAGAGTTCAACAAACATGATACGTGCCCATTGGGACGCCAGTATCATACTACACTGAGTCTTCTTTTATACATAATCTCCGTCCTATTAACTGCACTTTGAATTACCAAATTTGAGTCTGTCTAAGGCCAAAATATTTAGATTCGCTTGGAGTCTAAGTGGAATAGACCTTGAAATTTACCTTTAAGTCTCTGTTTTAGATTGGCATTAATATGATAAAAAATTGCCGCCCAAGATTTGGCATGTTTGTGGCCTTTAAACCTTCTAAATGCGCTAACGGGAGCTTCAGATATTTACACTTGGAAGCATAATAAAGCTAAATAAGACTAGGTACTAGGCATATAGCCATGAACATACTACTACAATAGGACTAAACGAATGAACGGATACAATGAGCTTTGATAGGCGGTGGACCAAACAATTCGAGTGATAACGAGTAAACGTCATTTATACTTAAAAAGACAGAAAGTTCTGTAGGTGAACATGGTGCAGTTGATCTTAAACGTGAACTTGAACTAACTTGAAGACTCTTTTTGCAGTTAGCTAATGATTTATAAGTATCAAAATACGATTATGTAAAGCCTTAAATTTTCTTTAACTCTGATAAAGAATGTTCACTCTTTATGTCCAATTGCCACAGAGTAAGTCATTAAACCTATAAAATAATTACGTCTAAATGCGTTCTGTGCATGAAGCTCTTTACGCACTTTGCAAGTCAAGTCAATGACAAAATGGGATTGCTCAACATTCCAACACACTTTTCACTATGTAAATGCAACTTTCCGTAAAGCACTGAGTCTACATTAGCATTTTCACTAGCGCATTGTTTTGGTAGACTTTACTATAAGCGCTCTTATGTCGTGGTGACTTTTTGGCTTAACGGGTCTTAATGACAAAATAGCCTAAAATATATTGACAATTTAAATGGCTTAAATGAAGCATATTCTGTAGGCCTGAAATGGGTAGAGCTATATTTTGCGCTCAGAGCTTAGCCTACTAATTTAGGCTAATATCCAAAGCAGTCTAATGTGAAGTGCGAATCGGGCCCTCTCTTTCTATGATATTGTGAATCAATGAGCTGAGAATAGAGCACTTGTGCGTCATGAGATCATTCTCTACTTGTAGGCAAAGCTTTAACTTTGCCTACGGGGCTTAAAATTAACTCACAAAAAGTAATCAGCACTTCTTTGCACTTTTGTGGATGTTTGCTAGAGCCCATTAGAGCCATCAACTAGTAGACCGATCAAATTATTGAACCTTTCCATCACTCAGTGTTGGAACTGATTCCAAAACAAACTTTACCTGATTCAAAACTCGACTGATAGGTGGATTCCTGGCAATAAAGCACGGAAATTTCGACGTTCAGATGCATTGCTCCTCCAACAAATCAAATATCCTTCTAAACTATTTCAGTATCATACACAATCCCTCTTTGAATGTCATTTACTCATTAGCAATAGTTTTGTAAAGCATCGAGCAGCTTCCATTACATGCGTACAGGTCATTTTAGCCAATAAGGCCCAAAAATGGGCAATTTACTTCAGTGGATAAAATCAAGTGCATTAGGCCAGAATAAGGGCTCTAGTTTTTCCTAGGTGCTTGTGTGGCCCGTGATGTAGTCTTTTACTTTGAGCGGCAACTTCCGCAGGCGAGTAATTCAGACTAATGGAATACTCTCTCCTTTTCCCTTTGCTCTCTAAGCGTCTGCAAGGAAGCAGTGCTCTTTTGATGAAACGATGCAATGGGAATCAAAAAGTACTACTTCATCATTTGGAATCCAATTCAAATGGTGTAAAAGAAATTGGTGCAAGCTAACGATTCATTAATTCCATCAGATCGTTGTCATGGCGATGACAGAGACAATGCCAGATGATAAACAAATGCGTTGCTTATTTCTATTCATTGACTTGCGCCTCAATAAAGTACGAATAATTAATGTGAAATGCAACAGTTCTGAATAATTGTGCAAAATATGATTGATACAACACATAGCAGAAGGAATTTCCATCCTCAAGCACCTTTATATCCCAAAATTTTACCAGCATTACTTTGTTTATAATCTGGTTTACCTAATCATACAAAATTACCCAACTGCTTTCAAAGTGGAAAAACAGTTAATTCTCGAAAAACTAACTTATTAAGGCGAAGAAGATACGTTCCAGCAAGACACAAGGTGGAATTTTAAGGTACGAACATTTATACACTTAGGTGTAGGTTGTATTGGCTTTGATAAGAAGGAAAATACAAATAGCACATGTATGTTATGCTACTAAAAAGCGGGAGTTGTATGTGTCAAGTGATTCCCTTATGAGGTGAACGTATTCATTTTTATAAGCTATCTCTTCTGTTCTCACCTTAAACTTTGGTGCTTTTCAATAATAATTTTGCTAGATTTCCCTTCCGCATACGTAAAATCCACCTACTGAAAAAGTGTGCGGCAAAGATTAATGACTCACCAATTCAATGACAAGACGTCGAAGAAGCTGTCTTTGCTTAGGCGCCAGATTAGCGAAAATATCACAGGACGGTTCGGTCAGCAATTTGAAGGCTACAGATAGGTGATGATTTTCCAAAACCGAAGCATCATTATAGAGAAGGGCCAATTTGTGACCTGATGCACACCCAAAAAATCACTTTACTAAATAATACGAAAGGTTAAATTTTAGATTTTATGATTCAGTAAATCGGAGGACATGGTTAAGTGGTGTAAGATAAATTCTAGTGCCTAGAACATAAAAAATTTTGCCCATTCTTGTCAGAATGCAAGCCTTTGAAATCATAAACCTCGTTAAAAACTTGTTTTCAAGGATTTGACGAATCGACTACGTTAACCTGTGTGGATGCAGAGGCTCAGCTGAGCCGTAGTTTCTGGTGCAAAGACACCGCTTAAGAAGCTCTTTGCAAACGCAGGTCAAATGTCGCTAAATATGAAATGTTTGATACGAAAACATTTAAAGGAAATATGGAAAATAAACGTACCTGTGTTGACAAGAAATTGGTTCGTTACACCAGGATGGTGAACATCATGAATCGCTGAGGCGAATAGTGAAGAAAGTATCTCAATGTCACTAAAGACGTGCTAAAATTAAAAAGTAGAAAAAAAGTAATTTGCTATGAGTTCCTTGGAAGGGGGTGTAAGGTGCATACAGTTTGAACGATAAAAACCGCCGACTCAGTCAGAAATTGTCGCCTTACAAAATGACTCCTCACTTTCTGCCATGCAGCTATCTTCGAATACACCCTTTAGTAAGGTTGAGGTAATATTATTGCTTAATCTAGTGACAGTGTAAGTCATAAATATGAAAGTGGAAAATTATAAATAGCAGGGTTCTTCTCTAAAGAGAAAAGGGAAGTTGTGTGTTTTTAAGCATAAACTGTACAACTTTTGTTGATTGCTTCCGCGATTTATCTCAAATAACATCCAGCACTGTAAATACTTGCCTGATTCAGACTGTTTTAAATGACCTAAGATAACCAACAGTTACTCAACAGACAAAACCCCTTAGTCAAGCAAGTCAAAACCATGTGGATTGAAAATATTATGTCAATAATGGATTTTCTTGCCTAAATGAATTTTTAAAAGAGTATTCGTGTCCTCACAGGTGCATTAATTAAATTCAGGAGGAGTGGAACCAAAGGTTTTTCGTGACCTCATCTACAGTTTTAGCAGGTTTTAGAGATTATATTGCAGGTATACGCGTGATCTTTATCAATCCAACAAAGATGATCTGGGATGTCAATTAGCCAAAGGGAACTTCACACAATTCCATGAAGACTAAAGGCTCTTGACTATTTTAAAATAGGCAATACCAATATTTCGGGATGAATAACCTCAAATCGTAGACGTACAACGAGAGTTTCAGCCTGTAGGAGTACGTGGACAGTTTGAAGTACATCAGCACCATGGATGTGGTTGTGGTAGGGATTCGTGCTATGGTAAGCCGCTTCCAACCGAAGAATATACGTGACAAAAGCAGTGGGGTCAATGTTGAAGGTATGAAAGAGTCCACGCTTCTGAGTAAAAAAAGTGCAAACTTAAACGAAATCGATTAAAAGGAAAGGATAAGTTGCCAATAAAAAGCTTTAATGTGTACTTGGTTATTTAGCTAACAACTTTTTGAGTGTGCAGCTCTAGAGCAAAGTTTCTTTTAGTGGTTTTTCTAAGTACAAATGTCTTGAGTTTTGAACTCCAAAGTGTGTAAAAATAAACGCATGAACACTCTTACAAAATGTAAGGGAAAGCATATGATTGCTAAATTCGCGTTTTTCGCAATAGGTGATCACTGGGAAAAAGCTCACGCTCAAGTGGGAGAAATTTGGCACAATCTAATCGGTGCGTAGATCAAACACCATCCAGAAAATCATAGGCCCTAACGTTTACTGTCTCTTTAAAGTGAAGTTAAATATGTAAAAGCGTTGCTTTAAAATCCAAGTATTTTGGGAATTCGGAAGCCAATCTCAAGGAAATGGAACCAAAAATGATGCCTAATGGTATTTTACTTCTTTGTATATCTTGGCAAATCATGAAGGTATCCATCTATTCATAGTTGCCACAGTGAAAGCATAGGGTTTTTCCGATGCGAAATTGAAACATTACACAGGTATGTGGTTACCATGAATAGGGTCGCTTTTTGCCTATTTTATGCGCATAGGTCATTTTGGTCTCTTCAAAGCTAAGGCAAATCTGAGGTATTTTTATTGATAAAATCATGGAAAAAAATCCAATTCTACAACTAGCAAGTCTAATTTGGAATCCTTAAAAGTAGCAATGAGAAAAATTCGGCATATAGACGTTACTTTCTGTCTAATCTCTCTTCAGATGTCTAAGAGCTAATGTTCTTGTGATCCTTGTACTATAAATTCCGTTTTAAACCTGATATGCAGAGACACCCATGTCTTGTTGTCCTTCTTCTTAATTATTCATGGGGTGTCTGGGCAATAAATGGAAAAATATGCTCAGGTAACAAATTTAAGACTTACTGAGAAAATTCGATAGGCCACGACTGTGAGTGAATGCTGCCCGGATAATGTGTCAATGTCGAACATATTCAAACTCCAACTATCCAACGAGACTTCCAGCTCCTAAAAGTTATGTATTTCCACATTTTGCCTCGTAAACGATACTGGATGTATTTCGGGTAAAGCCGATGATTAAATGTGTGCCGAAATTACCGTAGTTTAATATGCGGTTTTTAGGATAAAATCGGTTTATTTTATGCATAGTCGTTAGGCACCAAAATATCAAGAATTTGACATTTAATTGTAGTTTGTACATCGATGAACTGATATCCAGCCTACCATATGAACACTTTTAAGATGACATTGCACGAAGTAGAGATCATGCCTCCTTCTGTACCCAACTTTTCAGCCTTTTTGTGCCTAACTGTGGCATTGTCATGTTTAGCTCAAAAGTATTGGTATGCTAAAATCCATTTTTGATACGCATTTCGCATGAAATATGCTGAATTTTGACACATCAAATGAAAACGATGGTGTGTTTCTTTCATCAATTAGCTATCAGCAAGCACGTTTTTTCTTATTGATATGACACTTAAGGTGACAAATTACTCCAACTTCAGGCAAAAGAAAGCCCACAACACTTTTCCCCATTTTACTGACATTAACTAGTGATTTTTCGTAGAAATTGTACCAAGACAATGCACTTAGATGTGATTTTCATTCTCGACAACCTTAAAGACCTCAATGCGCTTATATGTCCTATCATGAAATGGGTACATAGATGCACTTGGTGACGCCAACTGCACTCTGAGATTTATTAATTGCATAGAACATTATTCGCAACTCATTTGCCAGAAATCACTGATAAGTAGTTGTGCACCATTATCTCTTTGAGAACCAATGATGGGTAATATAAAATAAGTTGTAGCCGCAGTGCCAGTACTTAGTCAAATACAGGTAAAAGACTTGAAAGCAAAGAAAAATTCAAACCTAGGAAGAATGAGAGCAATAGTCATTTATAATCAAATTTTTAGTGCATGTGGGTTGGGCGTTTCCGGATTTTTATTTTGTACAAAATGATTTCAGGTCCTTTTAATTTAGGTGGCAGTAGGTCTTTTTCAACTGAGACAATAATCACTAGTGGTGCCTAAAACATGGTAATGTTAGCCTTTCCGCTGTCCGGATAGTAAAGCACTCGCTGTCTTTAAAATTACTAATTGCCCTATTCCAAGACCACCCCTCACTGTTTTAGGCCCAAAAGGTTTGCATGTTAATGTCTTTTCATGTTTAAAAGTCCAAACTTTGGCAGTTTTAAAACTCATTTATTAAACATAATCTAAAAGAGCGATAGCAATCGTAGTACGGATATTTGAAGCACCGCAGCTTGATTAAAAAACATACACAGAAGTAAAGCATCAAATGAATAACTGAATGCGACATACTGTAATATAATTAAATTTTAATTCGTACAACTTAGAATTGCAAATGGTCTACACATGAATGAATCTTTACAGTACCTCGTATTGGGAATCACCTATATAATACTTTTGCTAGGAATGATTGTCTAAATAATTGAAGAACGTCGAAAGATACAGCACTGTTGCAATTTTGCTAAATGTTTTTTCTTTAAATCACCAAATTAACGAGAAGGCAACCGTTTACATAACTTAGAATCGCAGCCCTTTTTTGTAACAATCAGCAATTTCGGTTTACCTTAATCTTATAAAATCGCTCTGATTGATCATCAAGAAATAACCACTAGCAGAGCCTTTTGGGGTTACTTGAGGTATGTAGACAAAGTAAAACTAGTTTTGCTATGTCAAAAAACATTGCCTCAAGTCCTAGGAATCCTCAAATGGCACCGGGGTACCGTTAGTACAAGTTCATTGGAAGACTTTCTAGTTATCGTTACACGCAAAATAGCAAAATACCGCGCAATGTACTATTTCACAACGTATTTGTAAATTAACTTATTAATTACTTCGTTAGTTCCCCTTAAATTTTGCGCCATGAATCTGTCAAAAAGGCAACAAATGAAAAATCATGCAGCAAATCGCCAAAACTGGGGTCTTTACCGTTAACCTTGATTGGCTCAGCGAATTATTTTGCGAAATGTGGCATTTCTGTGCAAGAGAACAAATTAATGTAATGGCGACTTAATTGGTTCCATATTTAACATTTGGGCATGGTTTCCATGGCCGCAAAATAACAACAAGATAAAGATAATGTCCATTCTTCCGAGCTTTGTAAAAACTAGTCTATACATAAAAACTGTATGACAGTCTTTCAACTGTATCGCAACAAAGTGTCATAAATTGTAGGCCAAAATTAGGGGAGCATATGACTACTTATAAAACCAACGTTTTTCCTTTCGAAGACCTAAAACATTCAAGAACGGCATCAGCACAACCGGCCAAATAGAAATAGTTACTTTTAAAACACTTAGACTCATCCAAACAGCTGGCAAGCTAACACTTTCTTCATTAATAAATTCAGTATTACAAACAAGGTATTAGCGCGTAAATAGATTCACTCTCTCACCTTTTGAATAGCTTCATCGTTAGGTGTCTTAATTCCAAGGTAGGGAAGATTGTCCAAATTCCTCTCATCACTTGGTGTATTTACAGAGTTCGACTCCGTATTAGTTAAAGAACTGGAAGCATCGGGAACATTGGCAGTTGCGGATACTTCAGACTGCTCACTCTTGGAAAAGCGCTTCGAATTTCGCAAGTCTGCACCGTCTATGGAGGATTCCAAAGAAAAACCTGTCATGTCGGTTCGAGAATTCCCTAGAGCCTCACTTCCTGTCGCTATAGCATTGGAAGTGCTCTCAGCCTCCTCATCCTCGTTGTAGTCTTGTTCCGAATACTCTTCTGGAATGCGAAAAACTTCAAGTTGACTCTATAATTCAACATCACGGAAGGAAGGAAGTATGGTTGACGCTGTTGAGACGCACTACAGCAATGTTCAAACAAAGTCGACCTTTCGTAGTTTTCCGTTCTGCATAACGACTGGTAACAAAGCTGCATGAAATGTTAAGAAAGTGACTGTCGTATTTTGTGAATATATGTGTGTGTTGATTTTATACCCATGTCACTACGAGAAGGGGCTGGCATTAGCAATATCCCTCAAAAAGGTTACTCATTAATTTTAACGGAACCTTAGTCGTTTACTTTCACTAATAAAGTGTATTTCCTCTGAACTACGGGTCCATCACCCCAAATTTGTTCCCACCTAACAAAATTTTGAATTTGTTTATGAAAATGACATTTACAACGATAAAAAAGTCGGAGCTTCAACTTTGGGCTATTAAAAGGAAAAGGCACTTTCGCTTATTCATAATCGCTATCACTTCCGCTAACCCCAAGTCTGTACCAATGGTTCAAATTGCATCAGCGGTTGTTATCCAACAATTGAAAATTCAGCAGCTTTCATAGGTAACAACTTGCAACTACTTAAAACAGTTGCGAGTTTTATGAAAGCTATGGGCAGTAGCTGTTTAGCAAATGATCTAAAATGTCGGACGGCTGGACCATAACCTTTTGCTTCAATGATATTGATTTCTGGATCATATTTCAGTGAAGGCAAATCTAATTTAGCAAAAGGAGAACGTCAGGTAACTTTATCTGATCCTCCAGAAAGAAGGCCTTGGATAGTGGGGATTCGCACAACTGTAAAATATGTCTTACCTTCTCACATTTGTTAGGAATGCAACACAAAAAGAAATTCGTTGTTCATAAACAGGTCTTGAATAAGCTCCTCTTCAAAAAGACTTGCTTTTAATCAATACACCAAAGCAATTTCATAATGGATGAATGGTCATCCCAGTTAAAATCTAACTTTACAGTGTCTCTCAAGCGACACACTTAAAAGGCAGGTTTATGTTGACTTCTACGCCTTTAAGAATTCAAGATAGCTGCAGTTCTTCAGCAAAGCAGCACAGTAACCTTAAAAGGACAACACTTCAAAACAAGTTACAACAAACCCAAGAAAAGAACTAAGGTATTTAAGCCGAAATCTTTCATTCACAATTTACAAATGCGTTCATAAATGCCATATTTTTAGGCTTGAAGTACGTGTACTAGGAAATATTATCGACTTACCCATAAAAGTCTTGGATATATACTCGGAGATTTGATTTCGCGTCTTGTCAGTACTGCTGTAGTTACCGAGTTTTTGACTGAGTAAACGTTTGAACTGGAAGGAAGGCAAATGGCGATTCGCAACCCTTTCTTTAGGAATGGCTTTTCAAATCTCCTTAGGGAGAGCATTTTTCAAGCAAACCTGACTGCCAGTGACTTGATCACAGCAAAATTTTCCGTCTGGATGGAACTTAAAAGATGCTATCAAGTATTTGTTTTCAAAGCATACAAATACACTTGAAATACATTTGCATACTTTTATTTTTACTCGACCGGGACATTTGAGACAGTGATATGGTGAAAAGGAAGCAAAGAGCCTTAACCTCATAGTTTTGGACAAATGACGGAATTATACATTTAAAGATGTGGTAGGAAAAGCAGTTGCCCTTATCAGCTCAAAGTAATGGAAGTTAAGGGTAAAAATCCGCATAACGAAAACCGAAGCAACTTCTCTATGCGCATAGAGATCTGAAGGGTGCTACGTGAGTGCTAAATAACCATCCTTACAACAAGGATATGTTTCGAAATCCGGAAAAGAAACCGTTATTGGTTAGCTGTACGAAATCTTGGGCATGATTTTCTATGCTGCTGATACTATTTTATATAAAATGCGCAAAATAGGCAAACTTATCGCAGATTGGACTTGTAACACCAGCTCTCATCGTTAGCGAAATGTCAAATCCTGTCAGCTGTCTTTGAATATTTGACAATGTAATGCAGAGATTCGAAAAAATAAGAGCTTTCGCCATTTATTCAGGCCGAGTAATCTTCTTTAAAATGCCTCATTCACTTACCTATTCGATTGGCATTACCAAAGTACCGGTTTGTAAGTGGTCGACTAGCATTTTGGGATGGAGTCAATGGAATGTAAACATAGCAATTGACAAAATTTGACAGTAAATGAATGTGTGAATGGAATTAAGTATTGGACCAAGGTTCAGTCCACATTCGATTCGTTGTGTTATTGTTATTGGGTTTTTACAACCACCTAGTCAATTTAGTTTATAAATGCAGTTTTCTCTAATCACGTGCTGACAGACTTGGTTAAACAACCGGTAACCTAGACTAAGCTTCTGGTAAGCAATTGGTCCTAGTCAAGCTAAGCTTGTTTAAGCTGCACGAAACAAAGAAGCGGAAAAAGAACTAAGCGTTAACTCGCACTCCTCCAACCAACATTAATCGTTCCCCGCGCCAAAACTTCAACCCCGGTTTTCATTAACTAAATACACCAATTAACCCTCGAAATTCATTCTCAGGTTGACTTGGTAGATGTGTAATTCCTATAAGGCATTTCAATTTCATCTGAGATTTCCCGGTCAAGCTTGTGGACTCATCACCTTAGCAATAAAATTCGGGTCCTTTGCTATAGTGTAGAGAATTGAAATGGTGCCATTTCGCAATATTATCCTATCTGAAGTATGTAAATGACCTTTTGGTCAGACGTAGTTTTGCCAAAAAATTAACTAACAATACGTGTACTTGTATTGACTCAGATGCGCAAATCCCTTTTAAATAGGTTCGTAAAATGAGCCTATTTACACGCCAATTCGTTTTATTTTAAAGTAATAAAGTTGCCATTACACAGACGTGTTTAAGTCCAAGACATGGCCCAAACTGTAGAATTCTACCTATCGTGGAAAACATACAGAATAGTTCGGGGACAATTAGTCACCTACATAGTCTCATAAACTTCTGACCCACGTAAACCAACTTGGCACTTCTTAGTGGTAGCGATTTATGCCAAAACAGGTTGAAAATCTACCTTGGTGGTAGCCATATCAGACACCGGTCGTTTGGTTTGAATATTTTCAAGCTGTTGGAGACACCACTCTAGCTCTTTCCTCGTCGCCTCAGCCAGCATGTCATAGTCCTCAACTGCAACAAGAAGCACATTAACATCGAATTAGATTAATGGGTAGTAAACCTCGCCAAGTCATTATGCATGTCCTCTAGAATGTCCGTTTTGACGTTAGAAAGTGAATTTCCATCGTAACTTGATGCGCAATAGCTGAATGGATATGATGCGCTCGAAATAGAGCCTAAATATCGTATGCCACTTTTGGTCAGAGAAGAAATGCCATGTTTTGAACGCGTATTTAATCCGAGAATTTGGCAACAAACACTACAATCGCTTATCTTCACTAAACGGGTCAATAATTTTTTTATGATAAACTATGAATATTTTGAAGGTGGCAGTCTTTTGACATTTTCCACTCCTAATGACGGGATTATTTTCAGAAATTAACTCTGTCCCACAATTTAAATCTAGAAGCAAAATATTTATGCAGTGCTTAGGCATTGACTCTGAGCCCACATCGCTACATCGTGGAGCGAGATTTCACAAGTTAGGCATCCATGCGCCACTTGTGGCCTTCTCTCATAGGTCACTTAATTCAGAATGTAGGTAGGCTAACATTGAGCTGACTCAATAAAAGTTGACTAGCTTGTGTTACTTCTATTGGCCGGAGTAGTAGACCATTTAGAGTAAGACTGTGAATTTTTAAATGATCATATTGTATTTGGATTTAAAGCCCAAAATATGTTCAATTAAAAGCCATTTAATCTACTAAGGTGTCATGTACCTGAGATAGGGGAAGGAAGGTCCATGTCACCAGACTTGCCGGAAACATCACCCTCCGGCCTAAAAAGCATAGACAAAAGGCTCGTAGTTTAAACCTTGAGCTTATTCAGAATAACTTTTGGGAATGGTATGTTTCCGCCTCTCAAAATGATACATTATTGTCGAGCCTTGAACTTCCATTGTTTGGGCATATTGAACATAAAAACAGGACACTTACAATTCCTTTCACCATTTCCAGAGTGTTTACAAGAAATTTAGTTGGTCGTTACCTGGTCCGCCTCCTTATCGAGAACATTTACCTTAAACTCTTTCTATGCTTTAGCACTAGTACCGCTAACGCTATCACTGCTGCTGCAAGCTGGAACATTTTAATTTACGATGAGGAAAGGTTCCCACTCACTCTCTCTGTTAGTTCTTCATGAAGTGCTCGTCTTACGGTTTGGGGCGGAATGAACCGTAACTTGGGTATGGAGGAATTAAGGCGGTCCTTAGGTCTAATTGAATGCGCAATTTTGAAGAGGAGAATATTTTAGTGCTAAATTCAAGGCTGCTCGACTATGAAGAAGTAAAGCAAAAAATAATAAATTTAAATCCTTTTTAATTTTTTGTTAACCCTCAATTGTGAAACTTGATTTTATCTCATCTTCAAGCTATTTAAAAATCCACTGCATCTCGAATATGATCTTGAGCTTATTGCTGGCATTATAAACTTGTCAATGATTTGCATCTGGAAGAACACTTTTCGTAAACAATAACTAAGCTAAGATTTTGAATGATATTTGCCGAATGTGTGCGAACTTTTACCCAACTTTGCGTTCGCATGCAGGTGTAAACCTTTGGTGACTAATGTTGCATCCGTCCTGACACATTCAGTCACACTAATGAACGCGGAAATCATTCCTTGTTAACACGTGCAGGGAAACACATTAAGTCGATAGATTTTAGATTGTTTAACCCAGAAGAATGGGGTAATGATAGAAACACAAAAGATTACCCAAACAAAGTACAGAATAAGTATACAAAAGTGTTTTAGAACAGTGTTAAAGCGCAAGAGGAATTTTTGCCATTGTAATTACGCCAACTGTCACCTCTGAATGTAGACACGCGTGTTAATGCAAATTCATACGTACGTATATGCGAAGGTACCAAATAGGCGCCCTTTTTTCCGTCATGTATTTTTAGAAAAGCTTCCCCTGACGAAGAGATTTTGATATTTTTCTCTTCCATCTCAGCTGCAGTGCAAGTTCAGACAGGCAACCAAGTAAGCAGGCACCAATCAAAATGAACCGCCCGCTGGTTGTTTCCACAAATGCCTTCGATCAAACTTTATCTTGTCCACGCACGCACACAATGGTAAAACATGCTGGCATTTAAAGCGCACCCATGCATTTGGCTACTTAGCCTTTCCAACGCAGACATGAATTTGTCAAGACGAGGGTAATCATGTTAACTGTACTTCTAAAATCGGTCAATTGTGGTGCTATAACGTGTCCATTATTGCAGAACTTCTAATCGTTAAAAACAAACCTTTGGAGTAAAATGTGAACATTTCGAATGTTTCGATACATGTGGCTTAGGATTTACATTTTATAGGCGAAAATTTTCCTCTGTAATTTATATGGATCAGTTGGAATGTATGCTTCAAAGAGATTCTGTAAAAATGTTTATGGAACAATCATTTATCAAGTTTGCTTCTGGCGCCTTAGCTGATTTGTCTCGTTTACACAGTATAAATGAGTGACAGGTATGAGTTTTCAGTTTAAGCTATTTATTTACATCGAATCGCATCGCAACCTAACGAACGTAGTTTAAACAATAAAGCAGTGGCGAAACATAGAGCAGTTTGCAGTCTTTATCAGCGGCTAAGGTAGCGCAAAAATAAATGAAACCGATGCCATATTGGGACAAGATGTCTGGACACTGATGACTTAGCATTCACTACGACCTTGGTAGCAGTGAGCAATGTCAGAGCTGAAATAAAATACACCGAGTTTTGGAAACATTTCCAAAATAAATGAAATCGTTGCCCATTGCTCCTATATCTTGACAATTATTTTGAGCAGATCACAATAATTCATGCCTGACTAAACATTGTTTAGTCTTCCTAAATCTGAAATTAAAAGCTAGAAATATGGTTCAGGCGCACCCACTATGCAACCGACCAGCATCGTGAGTAAAACTAAGCACCACAAAGTATGGCCCCAAACTACTACCAATTAATTGTGCTACTGTTTTATACATTTATCGCAAGGAGAGGTTGTCATCTGACAAGCTATTGAGAAGGGCTCAACAAGATGATAGATGAGTAGCCCCTTCTTGGTGGCATAACGCATTTTTACGGGTTAATGCTTGCATCAAAAAGCAAATATTACAAGAATATAACATCCACTTAGTGCACAGGAATCAAGCCTTGAAGGCATGCTAGTGTTTTCATAAAGTGTGTGCTCCTTGACACTTCCGTCACCATTGTCACACATGTATCATGTCCCAATTAACTTGCCCAAACGCTGAGACCCTATTTGGGAGGATAGTAAAAGATATAATCTAGAATTATACTACAAGAGCAAAGGATAGGAACGGCGTTGGAAAATTTTTCTCTGAGGCCCCGAAAAACTGTGTTCTACAACGAACTATTATAGAGTAGTTTTAGAGTAAAATTTTAAAGTATTTCGCAAGCCAGACAACCTTTTTAGGCTTGTAAAGTGGTGGCAAATGGAATATTGAGGAATCATTGGGTATATCTATGCAAATACGCTATTGCATCGACCTTTGTTTGCAATGCAGGGGCTAGTAGACTGCGCCTATGGGAATATTTGACCTTGAAATTCGCACACATTGGCTTGCACGCTCGTACAGAGAGAGCCAGAGGTGCGTAATCCTCCGCATTCCTATCCGATCATTTCAGGAAGAAAATTGAAACACTCTTTCTAGCCATTAATTAACTTGACTCAGCTCTTCCTTTCCCCTTCTCAAATCTGGCATCAAGTACATGAGTTTTCCCATTTTAAATGAGTCTAAACTGATGCAGCATCCATAAGTGGAATTCGAGGTCTTTAAATAAGTTGTGCTTTTCTCGATCAAACGTGCACATGACAACGCTTGGACCATCACGGGGCATGGGTGTGTTGTATCATGGGCATATTAATCGAATATTAAATTGAAATGTGCTGCAGCGATGGGTGGGTGAATAAGCGGGTCAGTAAATTGGGGAGTGCTATTAAACGCTTAATTAAACTATCATAAAAGTAACTTTTGTGACACGGCTACGCCCAACGAAGTAGCGGCTATGAAAAAAAGGTCACCATTACTACGGCATTCAAGATGTTTCTTTGGTTTAGAACTCAGCCTTACCATGTTTTTGTTCGGAATTCTGTAAATCATAGGTCTTTTGACCTAAATATAACGCGGATTTAACTAAGATTCAGGTTAGCTAATGCGCTAATTCGCATTGACATGAAATTCAGAGGAAAACTTTCAAATGTGGGAACTACTTTTCTGAACTCTGCTTTTCGACTAAAGTTTAGAGTGTAAATAAATACCTGACGTGATTGCCACTGTCTGACATTAGAAAGTGTTAAAAATTTACTAATTTCAAAGATGTCACTTATCACTAGGAAAACAATTTAATAAAATTTCGGCATCACTCCTTTAAGCACAATGGTTTCCGCACCGAATGTAATAATTTGAACTTGAAAATCCGGAAATGCGAAGGCAAATAGGAACTGGCCGAAACCGCGATGACCTTATCATATCATTTGGGACGAAATCTCACGCTCAATAAAAGAAGCTAATTAAATGGTTTCCTTAGCGTAGTGATCCATCACCGATACTTTTTATTTCGAGTCGTGCAAAACTGAGCTTGTAAGTACACATATCAGTCAACAGTCGCAATAACGTTTACTCTATCTATCCAATAGAGTTTATTTTGCTAAGAAATAGAAATTGCCAATCCCAATTTTTCAATTTGAGGTATCAGCTTTACTGAAATGTGAAAAATTGTTGAGATCTCATGCTAAAAATTCATGACAAATCGCGAAGTTTTGAAGCTGGTGCTTATCAAATCAAGATTCTAATTTGAGGTATCTGCTCTGGATGCCCATATATACTTGGCAGGGATTATGTGCATTTGGAAAGTTTTAGTGATTGGTTCTTCAAAAAATTGTTTGAAGTCAATTTTTAAGACCTAGTTACTTGAATGAATCCTCGAAGTTTACTAAAATTTGTTCATTTTAGGAGATCTCAACACGAAATAATGCCGCTGATAAATAAGATAAATAAGCTGCAAAATCAGATGTTTCAGGGGCTATGGAGATTTTCGTACGTGGAATATTCATGAGCGGCGCATACAACATTTAACCCTTTTAAACATTAACACATTTGGATTAGATTTTGCAAGGAAACTAACTTACGTAGTCTTTAGGCAGTGTCGAGATGTGAGCCAGGTAATATTGGTCTGTACTGAGCGTAATCCAGCTAAAATCTGTGCAAATGGGGTCACAATAAGCGATTCATCCAGGAAGCGCTCCTTAGCTCCATGGCCCTCCCCTGTACCGGGACTAGATAGACCACCAGAAGTAGGCCCCGGCGAGGTGATTTTTGAACTGTCCATTGACTGTTGATTCATTAGAATACTGGCAGGCAGCGGACGGCCTGATCGGACCAAGAGAGAGCCTCTTCGTAAAAGGATCGGATTGTGAGTGGGGTGAAGACGACTCGATGCACGGGTCGACTTTGAGTTGAAGAAGGTGGGGAAGGTCCTATTAGCGGTGTTGGACATCTCCAAATTTTGTGGCAAAATGCAGCCTACTTCTATGTCCAATGAGTGATTCCGCAACTCGAAATATCTGTCTTTCTCGGAGGAGTTATCTTGACAACCCCGCGATATGGAGTCTAGTTCAAAAGTAACCGGTGGACGAGAGGACTTTGTGACTTCGTGGGGGATTGAATTTCGAGGGGTGGTAGTGTCGTCCACCTCAGGTTTGGCAAGGGTAGGGGATTTGGCGATTTCTGTATCATCGACACTTCCACCGAGAGTTGTGGAACGGCGGACAGAAGAGGTGGTAGAAGAGGAGGCATTTTTACGCCAAGGCCAGTGCAACCTCCCCACTGAGGAGTCACCAGTGCAGCCACAAAGGTTTGGCATGGAAATTGGGTAGCCTCTGGGCTTTTATTTGTCTATCGTAGTAAAAATAAATGGGATGGGAGCATTAGAAATCTAGAAGTTAGCATTTAGGCACTGCTTGGAAGAAGAAGGAGATAGGATGAGAATGCGAAAGCGCTCTATTTGCACAGTCGCGCAAATGCATACACAGGCCTAAACTCATGCAGCACTTAGGCACTGAAACAGATTACGGCTAGCACATACCCCAACACAGTTGAGGAACGCGTGGGTAGACATGCAAATGCATTTGCGCATGTGCTACCCAGTAGCATGCTATGATTGGCCTATTGGAACCAATTATTTCACAACATTATTTCCGTTGGTTGACAGATTGACCAATTGTCGAAGGAGACATTTGCTAACAGCTTTCAACAAACGTCTAGTTTGTGGCATCTTTAAAAAAGTAGTTTTTAATATATAGTTTTGAATACAAAGTGAGCATTGCTTTTGAGACATCAGGAAACTGTCAAAGATCACAGCTGAGATATTTAGTCTTCACAACAATAATGTATGCATGTTGTCAGGCTTTGAAAAATTTGTTCAAAATGCTAAAAGTTGGTTAAGCTGCACGTAATGGAGTTTTGTCTGCTCAAGACAAATTTTTTACGTTAACTACCGACCCTAAACAGCGATAAAATCCATATTTCCTTAGGCCACCTCCCCGTGATGGATTGTCTGTCTCTCAAGTTAGAATGACCAGTAAATTTATTTCCAATTTACTTGACTAGAACCCATACAGATGTAGCAATCTACATCATCCCGGAAGACGCATTAAGACATAAAAACCGATTATTACTGGCGCTTTGAAGGACCAGAATGCTATCAGTGCGGCCAGTACTATATCAGTAATATGCTGGTGGAACCTATGAATGCTGAAGGGTTCATTAAATCAAGTGCATATTCAAGTAAGTATGAATTAATCATAGAAAAAATTGAAACGTGACAGCCCCTTGAAAATACACTTAAGGAAACCTTACCCTATTTTTGCTTATGAATATGAGTTTAGTGCCTGGTTGTTAAATCATCCTATGCTTATGAGTCCATTTGAGCGTTACACACATATAACTTCAATTAAGGTTTTGTTGCCTTTGAATAGGAGCTAAACGCCACATAGCGGTGCATGAGTTGTGCAATTATCCCACTTATGTGAAAGAAAAGACTGCATAAACTCCAAGGGATTTAGTTAAAGAATGAGAGTCCTGTCAGTAAAATAAAAAGTTCTGCATTCTGATACCTGGTTAACTTCAACAAACTTGAGTTTTGAATGCATATAAAAGGCAGCTATGAATGGTGAAGGTGTGAATAATCGCTAGAATCTCAGAATTGAGCTCCCTACCAGGGAAGAATTTTACAGGTTACTGAGCACTATGTGATGCAAGTCAGTAGGTGTGAAGACTGCCACAATTGGTTCATTTTCTACAAGCGATGGTCATACTTAAATCATTTAAGTTTTGAAGTCGTAATGTTTTGCGCCCCATACAGTTTTAAGCGTTAAGTAACAGTCACTTAATTGAGCAGACCCAAACTAAAGTTAGCAAGAGGCTTTTTAACTAAATTACTTTAAGATAAGACACTTGAAAACCGCTTAAAACGCTTAATTTGAAATTGCGTTATTTGGTCAAAAATCCACTTCATTCAGGATAATTCCGAAATTGTCTCCGAATGAGTCTCTAATGGCCATCATAGTGTCAAAAGAAGAGGTAGTTAGTATAAATCACTTATGCTTGTTAGAAGGTTCAGTTTTGCCATCTTTAGAAGGAACGCATTCAAAAGAAGTCTGTGATTGATTATTCGAGTAGTAAAACGTTAAGGCTGAGTTGCCTAATCATGCAGCGAAAGTAAGATCAAGGTAAAATTCTTCATACCATATATGAAGTAAGAAAACTTGTAAAAATTCTGGACTAGTGACTTTCGTTAGACTATAGGGAATTAGGGATTCTCACGAGATAGTGAGAGGACAGTTAAAGTGCTAACGTGAGGATTGTAGCGAAGAAGGAATGAAAAATAAAATCACTTTCATATAGGCTACTCGATTTTTCAAAAGCGATCGATTATCCATCCTTTTCGGTTGTCACTGTAACTCTTTGCATAAATCTTTGCTTTCGTTGCGTAGTCCAATGCACGGCTGCTAACTGGCATGGACTCGGCTCAAGCTGGTAGTCGCAACTCTTCCTTACCTTAGTGATATTTTTCCGTCATGCTCTCATGACTTCTTCCGGCTTCAGGTATTTACAATGTAGTTAAAGACAAGTAGTGCTAAGATTGAGCAAAAATGTGAATGGAAGCAATTTGATAGGTATATTTATGACCCAAATAAGTAATATAGGGCATCACACTAAAACGGCACTAGTCTAATAAGCAAAATAGCTTCTATCCACAAATCCAGGCACCTAAACAGGTTTTAGAGTTTTGAATAAATCCTGGCTTTAAAAGTTAGGTACAACGAGTAATATGTTGTTATAATCACAGGCTATTTCTTGAAACATTGACTTACCTTTTCAGACAATAGTAAGCAGTTGGCCTTTTATAAGAAGTTACTTATGTCCAGAACCAAAATTCCGGAAGGTTCTGATCAATCTTTCATACAAAATAGGAAACAGTAAATATTGGCTTACACTTGGAGCAAATCAACCGAAAATGGTTTCATTTGGCAAAGGTCTTAACTTTAGTTGAGAAAATATTCCACTTTGCCTTCATATGAATTAATGGGCAGTTATTTTGAATGTTTACCATAAACCAGAGGTGGGGGTAAAGAATCCCAAACACTTCGCATTAAGCCATAAATGCAAGCTGTCATTCTAATTGCTTTAATGGTCAAAATAAATTTTCTTTAAATATAATAAGGTAAGCAGTCCCTGAGAATACTTAATCTATACTAGAGGTAACCTTCTTACTGCTTTATCAAAATAAGCCTTCTCTCCTCCTTCAAGATTCTGTGCGAAATATTTAGTGGTTCCTTTAAACCAATCTACTTTAAACATTAACCTTAAACATTATATGCTCTCCTATGGCGCCCTGAGACTTCCCGGAAGACGAAAGAAGTCATAATATTAGGCCAGGATATGAATTATCAAGGTACGGAAGGGCTGACTTGCTAATAGCATTACCCAAGGGCATGGTGCCTATCGGAAGTACAATCTGCGGGTAATAAGTTCACCACAAAAATAAAACAAAGATTTAGACAAACAACTTACCATACACTTAATTTGACTGAAATCTTCTCCATTGATTACATCACCTTAAATACGTAGTTAACACATTTCAAACTTTATTCTGATCGCTCTAACATGGTAGCTTCTATAATGGTAAAGACGTGATGGTATAGTTTACCGCAGCTCTTTAGAACCGATACATTTCTTTAGTAAAATGCCATTTGGTGTCTTTCGCACTTAAATTACTTCGGTGCTGTGTTTTTAAGCTGATTGTCTTGAAAAATGACGTACTTTAGAATCCGGAATGATTTGCCTCTCAAAAATAAAACAGCGAAACTTGTTACAAGCATACAAATAAATCACGATTAGAAGCCACACCGCGAGCTACTGGAATTAAGTAATTTCTCCCCTCAGACATTTCTACCATCCTTCAATCACATTAGTGATTTAGAATTATTAAGGAAGACAACTTTTATTGTGGATGCTTCTTCGGATCCAACTTTGTGTACCAAAACTTGTTTAAGTCGTTCATTGTGCCACCTAGGTCCACTAATTCTAGGAAATTTGATCACCATTTCAGCGTCATTTCGTTCTGTGCAAGTTATGAGCCCACTAACCATTCTGTCCATTCTCGGTGAAGTTTTTTCCAGGCTCATTCATATTTAAAAGGTTTTTCTGGTCTAAATTTTGTAAGGACTTAAAAATTTAACTTCAACGGATCCATTAATACAAGTTAGAACAATTTTCAACAAACGTGACTCCCATTTATTGAAGTTAGAACCAATTTAATGTCGCTAATCATTATTTTAACCCTTTTAGACCAGAAGATATGTTGCTAATGATTTGGTAGATGCTGAAGCTAAGGTCATCCTTTAGTCCTTCTTATGGGGAATTCCTCTAGTAGATTAATAAGCGAAATGGGGATCAAGGAATCCGCAGAATAAATTAAAAAATAAACCCTTTATATTTTTTGCGAATTTCAAGTTTTTGCAAGCAAAATGCAGGATTATGAGAAACTCATACAAACTTTGCGGTGCTTTCCTACTGGATGGTATTGACATTGCATTTGACAAAAGTTTCATTGCAATTTTTATTCTATGCACAAAAACAGAATATTTGCCTCACATATAGGCAGCATTTAAGAATAGGTCCATTCATGGACTGTTAGAATCTGTTCCTACTTGAATGAGTTTAAGTAGTATTCCTAATATTTGCAAATTAAAAATACAAAGGTCTTACATGCTAAGTTTTGACTTGGCCGCATACCTTAAAATAGCAGAAAAAGGAGACTTTTTAGAAAAAGGATTACTGTCAAGCATTTGGTATTTATCAACTGTGGAAAGTAATTGTAATGGTTCGGAAGGTTGTTGGTTTAACTTTAGAGAAAAATGTAAATAGTGAAGTGGAACCACTTTGAGTCTCATTTTCTAATAAGCGTTAAAGTTGAACTTGCTACTTTTTGTAGGCCTAAATAGGCCAGTTTTAAAATTTTGCCATCAAAATAAATGGCGTTGCAATAAACGATTTTGTTCAGGAAGCACTCCTTAGTTCCTTACTCCTTCCATGCCAAGAACAGATAGATCTCCTGTTGTAACTTTCTGGTGAAATAACAGACATTAGATGGCCAAGCTGAGCGGGAAGAGCTCGCTTTCATAGAGGAATCGCAGTGTGGTGGAGCAGAGATGCTCTAACGAACGTGCCAACTTGCAACGAGTGGTTTCGTAATTCGAGGAGGAGTTATACCTATTACTCCTCACTATTAAGTCCACTTTAAGGGAAGTGACGATCGGGAGGTATTTGTACTACTTTTTTTACATTAGAATTTTGTACTATTGGGATGAGCTAGTAGATCGGAGAACAAATAAACATTTTACTTGAAATTGATTAAACACAACAAAATATACAATTCTTTTCCAAACAAAAGCAAAATCCAATAAACCTTTAAAATTAGCTGCTCATTTACAGCCCTCCTATCTTCTTTTCACTAAAAACATTTTTATAAATGCTAAAATTGAAAGCCACCTCATAGTATTCTTTTCCAATTTCCAAAAAATTACGCATCGTTAAAAGCGACCATGCGACAGAAGCTCATTTAAAAATGCTCCAAATATTTGCCCTGATGTCGCCCAATAAAGAAGCCTAACTGGTTTACTTATCCTGGTTTTCTTCTTGAAGAACCTTTCAAAATCTGGTAGTGCGATCCATTCAGCACCACTCTCTCCTTACTGATAGATCTCTTTTGACATCAATTTTCGTCGGTAAGCATTGCAAACTAGGGGAGACGCTGGAAAGTTTCCAATTCTTTCAAGAAACTTGATTTTATTGCAGACATCTGCTAAGATTGTTGGCCAAAGCTCCTAAAAATTGTGCTGTTTTGTAGAGTCATATTACTCGTTTTTTCGAATCCAAGTCTTGTGCATCATCTTAGTTACAACGATTAAAAATGGTAATGTGTGAAATCCTTTATACTTAAAGAAAGGCGTCAAGTTCGATCACCCTTGATTGACTGCAGAGCTTTAGGAAATGTCACTCTCTACCTAATGTTTTTATAAAGCCTTAAATAGTTCATCATATTTTTGGCGCCTTACAAATGCTCGCTGAGGCTATGTTGTAAGAAAAAATCTTATTTTTGGACTCAGGAGTTGAACGCGGCGATTTCAGCAAATTTTATTATCTACAAGATAGCTATTTCTGCAAATACTTGAAGAGTTTCTCGATTTAAATGCGAATGCCTTCCTCGACCCAAATAGACTTAAAATTTCGACGGTCGAGTTTTGCTGGAAGTCTCTTGATTCAGCAAGAAGAATTAAGGAATAACAGCTCAGCAGATTTTGTGAGAGCATTGCGCTAAATTGGAACTGCGTGCGTTAAATGTTTTAAGGAGGATTGGCAGCAACCATTCTGATAATACCGCAAGTGCTCTACTTCCTGCCTTATGTTTGGTTTGGCAAAAAACAAGCCTCTGCACGAAACCGAAATCTGTTTAACACTAGTATTTCAAAATAAGAAGGATTTTAGCTTTTACGGTTTCTCTTACCTACTCCAGACGATGTAACAGTGAGCTGAACATTCAGATGCGGTGAAAAGGTGCAACAACAAAGCAGGATATCTTAGATGGCGATGTCATGCAGCCAATTCACATAGATTCTGATGTCGCAACAACAACGCAACCATCAACCAGGAAATCGAAACATCCATGAGTCATTGGGGACAGGATGGGGCTGATTCGTATCTCTCAAACCGTCATCTGGCGGCGCAAATGGAGGCAATTCAAACGCATCCGTGTTCGTTTCTGTTTATTTGTGCTTGTTTGCATGGTTCGCCGGACAATTTCCATACTCTGACAGCCACATGAAAACTCATTACCTAGATTCGCCAATTTTGGAGGTAGCAAATGCGTTACTGATGTAATCTTTAAATAAAAGGCATTTTGGCAAAATTTTGAAGTAAATTTGTTAATTTAAACAACCCCTAGTTAGCGAGTAGAGAGAGCAGAATTTAATGGCTGCAAAATCCGATGCTGTTTTAATTGAATGCTAGACGTAAATTCATTTTTTTGGTGTGATGGAGATAAATGTGTTTGGATCAAGTGGACTGAAAACGGATCAAGATAAAATTGATTGTCAAAGCAAGATTATTGTCTAAAAAGGCTTCGTTCTGTAAATTAATTGCAACACTGATCAAACTTTTGCCCTGAAATAGGGTCTTTTGCTGATTAGTTGATTGGGAAAATCAGGGTAATCAGCTTGCAAAATAAAAAGAGAAATATTAATGGCTATACAAGCGGATTTTAAACCCTTTGATAACGAAACCAAGTGGATTTTAAAATAGCGGGCTTTGAAATCAAAGGTAAGCTAATGTTTCAAAATTATGCTCAAGCACTACATTCACTTTAGCTCACAACTTCTCCGGCACCGCTTCGAATGGCCCTAAAATAGGCAAAGTTGATGTTCTGAAGGTTCTTTCTAGACTTTTACGGAGTACTTCACTGCCAATGTCTCTACAAACTCGACTAAAGATTTTTTAACCTTCTGCCCAAGTAAATGTATTGACTAACATTTTTTATTAGCATTTGCTTGCGATCCTAGGCATCAGTACGCGTCATAGTGACTACTCACGTTGCTAAATATAAGCGGTCTTCCTTTTACTGAAAAGATTTGAGTTACTCAAGTTATTCCTGACAAGACGTAGAGGCTGGAAGTTTCCCTCCTTTAGATCCGCTACAGCAGTGATCCTATGCTTTCTAAACTAATCATGACCTCAATCCCCTCGTTAACTTATTTCAGGGCGTGTACTTTCGTCCATCAAAGATCAATGCCACCAGGGGATTTTCGAAGGAGGAGTCAGCCTTCTTGTGTGAAATTTACCTCGACGATAGGCGTGAAATTTGCCTTTTTAACGGCCAACTGCAACAGGAAAGATGTTTAGTGAATAGGAGAAAATCCCATTGCGGTGTAATATGTTTGTAAGTCTGTGCTTCAACTATATGTCGTCATGTCGTCAAACTATGTCCAAAAGTTCGTTTTATCCAAGTGTTTTTTTGAAGGACTTATTAATTATAATTATTTTTAAGGTGGTTTCCAAGTTGTGTTAATAGTTAAGACATACACCCCTATAAAGTGACAAATCGGCATTATAGATGAACATAATGGAACATCTGTTTCCATATCAACATTGACCTTCACGACAGGACTTGCCATTCTTTTGTCAACTGCGATTATCATCTGATAATCCGATTTTTTAAATGTGGGTTTCTTCATAAAATCCAGAAAATGCAAATGCAAACACACAGTTAAAGATTTTGCAACGATCAAATGCAGACTTAATCCACGCATCATTTCAACCTGCATACCTTCAAATTCACAAAATGGCAAACCACAGGCCTGATAGAAGCGCATACGTTAACATTTATAATAAATGTTCATGGTTCTCGTCCAATGTTAGTCACACAGATGCATTATATTACAGTCAAATGACATTATGTCAAGTTACAAAACATGATGACGTTTAATTTTTGGAAGCAACTCTACATCCAGAATACAAGAAGGTAAAACTGGATGTAAAGTTACACAGACTACCAGAAAATAAGATCCGAAAAATTCTACTCTAATAGTTCTTTTAACTAGGCAAATTTGTCAGCCTAATCTCAAAGCATCTTTATAGCGCGTGCAAATGTTACAGACTGAGGAAAAATAAACGAATAAATCTATCCGCTTGCGTTAAGATAAGTCTTACATAAATTTTGGGCCCTTTTGGGCACTAACATGTCTCGCTCTTTTAGGGGGAGTCGAGTGCTACTAGTTTTACTTACAAAAAAAACTGAGATTCTTAATGATTTTGAGCCTTCACCTTCACCCTTTGTCAATAAAGATGGCGAAATTTGGTTCTTATAAAAAAGTTGTATTGTAGGCCATTCCAAAGGTATAACCCTTCAGATGGCAAAATTGATGAATCGGAATTTCCCTTAGCATCAACCCCTGGATTTATGAAAGTTTCGACAGAAACATCATTAAGCAGGAAGAGGTTTACAATCATTCATTGTTGTCTTCCTTAATATTTTGTGTTTTCAAAGAAAGAAAATACATACTGTATAAAAGGATGCATTGTCTTGGTTTAGAATTTCCTCCAAAACTGTAGAAATTCGGGTCAAAATTGGGCTTAGGAAATCTGTTAGCCGTTTAAGCTAAAATGTCTATAACTACGAACGTTCATGCACACCCGAATTTGGTAGTCCTTGTTGTGGAAGATTAAAGTAGTTCGAAATCTGCAACCTATCTCACTAGGGAAGTGTTTTAATTTCCCTTACACTTAATTACTCCGATTCACTATCGCTAGTGGCCTAATATTTACAGAAATGTAAAGCTAGAAGTATAAGTGCTTGTATTTTCTCTCCAAAGGCGTCAATTGGTAGAGAAATTTGGGTTTGTGGCACTGAAAATGCAGACTCATTCTGAATAACTTTAGCTGCGAGTTTGTGCAAAAATGTGTAAACATAGCAAGCGCTTTGAGAGAATTTCCTAAACTTAATGTACTTTGACAGCAGTGACCATATTGGTTCTGAAAACGCAGTCAACCGATGCTCAAAATGGGTAAGCATCAATTTAACTGCTAACTTCTCAGTCCATCTGGATTGATGCCATTTTGTGCTCAAATTAAACTATTGAAAACAAGCGGTGCATAAGAAAAGTTTCAAGCCTAACTTAAGTGTTGTGATCAAAGTCTCACTTTCATTTTAGGTGCAAAGTAATCTATAGCTTCGTAAATAACATCCATCTTAAAGTTCATGCCAAGAATTCCTGATGGTGATAACTTCAGTAAAAACAAAAATTGATGCCTGGCATAGAGGAATACTTAGAAGCAATCAAACAAAACTTTTTCTAAGACATAATTTCCTCGTTAAACCCAAAAACAATAGCTGTATTTTTCAATTCGCAAGACTAGTCAGCATTTGTAGACAGTGTCATTTAATTGTTTTTGTCCGAAGCATTCTGATCTAGCACTAAATTGATGGGAAAATATGGCTGTTGATGGACAAGTTTTTGTTTAGTTACGGTGGCATTGACAAGATTTCATTAATATCGCGGAGGACTGTTCTTCCACTGCTGTAACAGCATGAAATGTGGGCGTGAAAAGTAGTCGTAATCCACGCATTACCATGATAATCTGAATTAAAATTGACTTCTATCTCATTAATGCCCTAATTTGCAATGAAAAATGGGTTTTCTGGTCCCAATAAAATCGATTTTGCCTGATCTGTCTAGTGAGCTGAAACTGTTTACAAATGTGCTGAACAAACTAGAATACAAGTCTTTATCAAACCAAGGGAAAAGAAACTCGTTTATTGAATTTTCGCCAGGTGCACCTTAAATTTTCGCCCACTCTGGAAGTATCGTGCCGTTTTTCTGTTCTCTTAGCAGGAAGAATCTGTCCAATATCCTTCAGATTATACATATTTGCACTTGATCACAAATTTGAATCGAGTAGACAGTCGTTTTATCCAATAGTCAAATTTCGACACCGTGCGGAAAATGATAATCCAAAATTATCTGCAATCCCACTTCCATGGAATGAAAAAAGACAGAAATGAATCAGCTATCAAACAAAACATATTAGGAGGCAGCACTGAAAAGTATTTCCAAAGTGCACTAGCTTGTCTTGATCAACACTGGATGTGGCTTATGACTCACCCGGAACGCAGCAACTATGTCACAAGTCTATCATCAATCATCGGAAACATCAGTCTCGGTATCATGTGCCATAAGAAACACCAGCCACTTCTAACCTTCCGTCGTGATACGGTTTAAGAGCTAGTCAGAATGTTTGAACATCTTTGTTAGTGTACATGCAAGTGTTGCTTTAGATCCTTCGTAGAACGGAATTATCATATTAAATACCCATTTTAATTTACTATCAATTTAAATAGGTCTAACCCACAGAGGAAAGTACTTCCTATGTTGAGGATGCTAAAAAGTACATAATTTTTGCTTCGAGCAGTTTGCAAGTTTTAACATCACTCTCAAAGAGGACCACCACCTTTAAATGTAGCATAACTAAAGTCAAACTTGAGAATAACCAGGACTGAATATGCTTAGCTTAAGCGCTGCAATGCAAACAATTCATCCCTTTCTGAAAAAGTTATTCACCGTGCAGTTGGTCACACGTCAACTACAAACGAATCTGACTGCCTTTCTATCGTCTTAATTCTCATTAATTTTGCCACCAGATATTGTATTTTCAAGTGATTTGAAAGTCAACTTTTTGGAAAAGTGCAGGCCATGGGAGTTTTTGCAATTTTTTACAATTGGTCAATGGAATGTTTACTGCAAAATTCTCGTCAATAATTTATTAGTTCGACTGCAATTGCTGCGTGTTAAGTGAATTTGCTGAGCTTAAAAAAGGCAAGTTTAAAAGCATATGGCTTGCCTCAAGGTTGACTTCATTGTTACTACGCGCATAAATTGAGTTGCATGTAAGCTGTCGCAATGTTGGATGTTTGTTCACTAGTGGCGGCATCTATATCTTCTCTCGTAAATAGGCTTTCAAAATGCCTCTTCTTTTCCCATAGTTGGTTTTGCAACACATTCTTACCAAGTTTGTTTGTTATCAGTTGTGAATATTGCTACCTTTCTAGTAACGTTGACTAATCGCTTATTTAATAATCATAAAATTAGGGAGGAACCCTAACTATTTGGAAGTCGTTGTTAGATCAGGTGACATCGTGCCCATAAATGCCTGCCCATGTTCCATTTACAGCGTTACTCAGAAATCATGTTGATTTTGAAATCGCGATAAGGACCTTAAAGTTTGGGCCTTGGATAAGTTGTCTATCAGACTGTCACTATTGGACTAACACTTTTTGAATGACCTTTGAGGTTAAGGTCATTTTCGGCGGGTAATAGTCTCCATCTTTAACTATGAGCGTAGGGATTTCAAGAACATTCCATTTTTTTGGTTCATAATTGCAATATGGCAAATCCTCTAGAGACACCTAAGTAGAAAATCTTTCATGGTTAATTTTTGCCCATTTTCAAAACATCTGATATTATTGTTGTAGGAAGCACAAAAGCGACTCTTTAATGGATGGAATTCTTGTTTATGCTTGCATCAAATATGGAAGAGCATGTGTCCTTGTCTATTGGTTCACAGCTACCTGTGCTTTCAGTTGAGGTATGGAGAAGCACGTCGAGAAACCAACATGTTCGTGACTCAACATCAACATAGCTTCTTCAAAAAAGGGACCCCTTATGGATTCCAGTGTTTAATTTTTTCGCTTGTTGAGGTGTAAATATTTGCAGTTGAGCTGCGCTGTAAGCATTAATGCAAGTTCTTTGAAACATTAATTAAACCAGACATCTAAGTTACACCACAAATATTTTGCAGGTGTTGCTGGCATTCCTTCTTTGATTATACTTTGGCCCGTGCCTGAGATATCAGCTTTAATATACTCTGGTTGAGGACAATTTTTTGGACGCAAAACATCACGGAATAGTACTGGTGATTTATAGAGAGCATAATGAAATGTCATAGTTCATTATGAGAGTCAACTTATCTAATCAATAGAAAATTGTGCTGTACAAAGTCCTGTCCGGCCATGATAGTGGATGTGGACGCACGACTAATTTCTGCATAAATTATGGTATAGCAACCCCTTATGATTTAGATGCCATCGAATACCCATTGCGCCAACTATAATATCATCTTCATATTTATCGAAGATAAGTGACAAATGAATACGCATACCGAATGCAGATTGTTGGAATCCATGTATAGCATCTAAGAACTCAACCGTTAGTATTTTCTAGCTCCGCAAAAGACTTGGACATAACCCATGCTCAGCATAGAAAAGCCACTAAATAAACCAAGATACGTATAGGTATTACCAAACAATAGGAAACCAATCAATAAATAAACCAAAGGAAGGGACAGAAACGTTGGCACTTTTTATGCCTTCATGGTTACGGAATAATATCTTGCAAAAGTATCGCGTTTAAGTAGTACTAGGGAGGCAATTTATCATTTTCCGCTCTCGTATACTGCAATATGCTAATAAAAGTTAAGTTAAAGGCTTTCGGTGCTAAAAATTCGCGACATTAGAGAGGCAGGCGGAGGGAGACAGGAAGGGTAATTCAGCCAGCAAGATTAGTGTAGGCGCACCGATGTGGCCTCTGAGACAGTGGCCTCAGTTTTGGTAGGAAGGCGGGCGATCGTGGAGGTTGTATCTCAGCGGAAGCATCCAAACGATAAAGCAGTGAATAGTTTCCAAGAATAGGACTGCGCTCCACTTGCAGTTGATCAAGACGTTTTGTGATTTTTTGTAGTGCGCTGTAGATATCCGCCTCTTGTAGAGAATGGTCTTCCTTATCTACTTCAACCTCATTAATTTCGGCGTGAAATTCTTTCTGCTTTAGTGGCAATCTGGGCAGACCAGGGGATTGCGAATTTATTCTTTTCGGTGGTAGGGGAGGAGGAAGATTTCTGTCCAAGTGCTTGACTTCTGGAGCCATAGAGGCAGGTCGACTACGGCGCTTTTCCACATTCAGACATCGAGAGCAGCGAAGTCGCAAAACAGTGTGATCGGAATGGTCGCTAGGACTCCTTTTTAGCCATGCATTAGCACAGAGAACATTTGGATGCTTAAGTCGCAATGACAGATTTTCTGGCATTGTAGAACTGCGGTATGGAAGCACAGGAGCTATTGTCATTGTGTCCTCCTCCATAGGGCGTTGAAAAGGAATTTGAACTGATTGCAGAGTTTGGAAACGCATATCCATGATCAGCTGCAATGGATGTTCTAAGACAAGTTTCAACTATGGTAGCAGGATGTATTTTAAGCAACTTTTTTAGGATGAAATACGATTGGCTTTCTGTTTCGGCACTCCAATTGGTTTGAATGAATAACCAATAAAACAGCTTGCATCCGTAGCGGACACTTAGAAATGTTAATTTGTTTAAAGAAAAAATGCGGAAAACTTTGGAATACTCAACATAAAAGGCCTAAGTTACCTAACTTTTTAATAATTTCGGGCAATTTTTCATAACGATTGCCCAAATTGGTTTATTTTTTCTTCAAATCTACTGGCAGATGCTTTATATGAAGTCTATTCATGCTGTTATTTAAAAACATGTTTTTTTAGGTGCATGTTCAACAAAATTTTGAGAATAAACACGACCACACAGATCGCATGAGATGCTTATAGTTGCCTTGAAAGATATGCTGACTGATTTTCCTAAAGTGCATCCTGGATGTCGAACACTTATTCCTGAGGATGATCACGGAAGAATGTATTCTTTGATTCTTTATTGCTTAATTCAACTTTATTTGTGTCCAGTCTTTCGTTTTGCACAAAGCAAAGGACATTTTTACGCTCTCTTTATAAATTAGTATCAAGTGTTATCTGGAACGCTTACTTGAGTTAAGTAATTTTACTTTCTTGCCATTACTGTGTTTACTCTCCAGCGATTGTAATACAAACTTTAAGTTCCGAGCCCTTTACGTCAAGATGTATTATTTCCACTTTTTGCAGAAATGGGACGAGGGAACCTACGTAGAGTATTGACTGGGGTGAAGGGCCTTACTGCCTGCTTTGTAGGAGGTCCCTCTAAGTGTATACACATTTCAATAAATGGTTCATTAGTGCTAAAGCAACTATAAGCAAGAATACAACACAGTAACTTAAATTTTTGCACCTCTATGGAGCCGGTTTTGGTAAAATGTAAAGGACGACCTTTTAATCTAATTTCCTCTCCAAAAGTTTCTTAGTAGTCATTAAACTTTACGCACAGACTTTGTTCTGGAATGAAATGGAATAGTCAAATGCAGTATTGAACTCTAAATGGGATAAAACCACGTATTTGTTCTTGAAAACATTAGGAAAACACAAATATCAGAGCGAAGAGCATGTGATGACGGCGTATTAAGAGCAACCAGTACCATCAAAATATTTTCATAATAATGTCACATTACAGTTGAACACAAGAGAGCTGTATGAGGTGACCGACGCGCATATCTCGAAGAAATTTTAGGCGGGAATTAAGGGCACGCTAACCACTTTTAAATCATTTGGCATTCGTCACATTAGAAAATATTGGACGTTTCGTGAGAAGTATATCACTCACATTAAGTATAGTTTTTCTTTCCAGACTATTCATGCACAAGAGTTGGGTGGAATAATTAGCAAGTCTAAACACAAAATAAAAGGCGGTAATTTTTTTCACACAAATCAAGCAGCTTTATGTACTGTTAAAAATTGCATGCTACTTGTGAAAACTGGCTGCAAGCCAGATGACGTGCTAGTAATTGGGAAGGCTCGTTGCCACGTTATTCGGACTCAGATCTGAATTCTGATGCCTCGAAAATGACACTAAACACTGCAAATTTAAATCAAAAAAGTAGTGCTACCATGTTAGACATATGAAGTTTTAAATAAGCTATATTTTCTTAGACAATTTTTATTTTTAATAAACGGTTTTTGTAACTATTCGATTCGTGAGTTAACTTTATTTGGCATTATTCATTTTAAATAAAGAGGTGCCTTTAGGCACATGAAATTCTCAAGTTTTTGAAAAAATTTAATAAGTTCTAACATGCAATTTTTACTAAGGGTCAAGAATGTTATGGTTATTAAAGAGACGTTTCCATTGTGATAACTTACTTTGCCTTCTTCTCGGAGCATCGTTTTTAGGTAAATTTCAGTCTAACTTTGCATTTCATGGACTCAGCAAAATATATTTTGGTTGGAATGTGGCAGAAAACACACCCTGTGCTACTACTGGTAAATGACTCAATATCGACGATCGGCTCAAACAGGGACCAGTACCATTATTTGTGAAGAAACCATACAAGCTGTTGTGGTTTTGATTATGTAGACTAGAGCCGCTTGAAATTTAATAAATTTTGCAATACTAAGACCCTAACGCAAGGATTACAGTCCAAAAACTTGGTGGAGATTAGCAACTTATCATGATGTAAATTTAAATAATGGTAGTACTTGATAAGCAGAAGTCCATTATGTATTTTTTAAAGGCTAACTCTGAAGCAACTTTTATTACAGAAATGCACGGAAATTTGTAGGAATTCTGCTAAACTTATTCAGCAGTAGTCACCAAAGTTAGTAAAAGGAATGTGATTGAGCAAAATTGGGCTATAAAATTCGGGACACTTTGGCCGGAAAGCAAAAGTTCTGATGGGTCATTATATCTTAGCCACATAACAAAGCACTTTCTATTCACTGATCTACAAGACATGTTTTATAAAAATGACTCAATTAAGATGTCTAAAAGAACTTAGAAGTAGGTCATTACACCTTGGAATAATCCAGCTATGCGGGGACCAATAAATCAAATTGGTAGCCGAATAAGGGTCATATGAAATCAACCTTTCTTTAGTTTCATACTTGTTATCAACCCTGAGTACACTTAAAAATTTTGGCTTTCTCGAAAGGTATTAACAAACAAAGGGGTTTCTTATCCGATGACAAAATATTTTTCCAAGAAATTAATTTACGGGGTCGAGGTCAAGTAATCGAAACTTGCACTACCCCTGTTTTTATTAATCGCCCTCTTCACAAATGGTTGACCTTAGTCCTTCTTACAAGTCACCCTTTAGCATATTTATGTTGAATAAACTGTGTTTACAAAGCAGTAGCAAATGTCATCTCTGATGAAAGGGTTGAATCTCTCATTTCAAAGCACTTTTAGCTGAATAGTTATTAAAGGATAGAGGCCTTTAAAAATCAAATCAAATTAGTTCTTATTAGGTTTGCATAGTTGAAATTAAAATTGTAATAGCGATGGTTTTGTTGTTCCTTTATAGCAGCAGAACCTGCAACTACAGGTGAAATCAAGCAATTATTATGATTGTAGAACATTGAATATTAGTTTAACCAGGCAGTTCGATTACGCAGGCACTTAAATTTACGCCTTTGTGCTTCCTCTTGGCGACATAATCTTAGGGCCATAGCAGTAGCCTTTTGGCACTTAAGAATGTCAGCCTTCCATTTTCTGCCTTAGTGTTACGTCTTCTTTCGACTTCAGGAGGGACACAGTGGACTGCATGACGTTATGAAGTGCATCGACAACGCTCGAAAGATAAAGCCTATTTGACTAGTTTCCTCTATATGTTAGTTTGATTTGAACTTTTAATTAAAATAAATCAAAAATTTAACTACAATTTGCATTTTGCGACCTTGTGACGATTGTCTCTTAAATGAAGCGCACTTAAAAATAAGATCCCACCCATTTTTAAAACAAACAATTAGTTTTCGATATTGTTGCAGAAGACTAAACTTAATCAAAGGTATTGCAGAAAAATACCCAGGGTTCTGAAAGACTAATGCCTAATTACTTATATTCTATCTTCAGGTAATCTGTTAGGCTCCTAAATTTGCGCATACCATCTTTTGTAAATCATTGTCAGTAGTAACATGGAGCTAATTAAGACCATGCAGCAACGTCCTCCGATAAACTTATATTGGGGTTGATTACGGTGTTGCTTTAAGGAGAATCGGATGGCTTTGAACATCCAAATGCTAGACCTCTTCCCTTTACATAAAATTATGCTGCACAACAAAAGTGAAAGCGACCTACCAAACGTCTAAATTAAAACTCAGTAGGGCTGTTGTTTTGCGCAGGAGAAAAGTGGCGTTTCGCACTTCTTAGGATATACTACGAAGACTCCTTATTTAAGTGGATATTAACGATTCGCTAATTATATGTCTTGATTCATGCTGTTTCATTTGAATGATTAAAATGGGCTTGCTAACTAAATAACCGAAAATTCCAATTCTTTGGCTGCTTAAACAATAAACGGGAAAAGATCTTGTTGGTTTGTAAAGTATCACTAAAAGTATTAACTGCTTTTTAAACCTGTTCATTTGATATCCAGAAGATTTTGCACGAGTAGCAACAGCTTCATTTTGTAGGCTGGAAACTTTTAATAAAAGTATTTAACAAAACCCCTTTTTATGTAAGACTTCATGGGCACTTAAAGTTAATAAGCACCCCCTTTATTGCGTGAAAGGCTATTATGCTGACGATTGTAGGGGATGAAGTGGGGCACATTGTGATTCCATCATCTTACAAATGTGACCGAAGTGTTAAGGTCTATTAGATAAAATGCTAAAAAGGGAAGCAGTTCGTCTTACCCAAATTAATTTTATGTCCGCAGTCAAAAGTTCATTACTCTTTTGGCACAATCGAAGAGACTCGAGGTTCGAAGGATGCTTACGGCAGCCGTTTATAAAATGAATTCTCAAAGTGGTTTAGAAACGCAGCCTAAATAAATTCCAATCCAAAGTACAACCACTAGGTCCATCATTTACTTTGGCAGTCCAGAAAATGAAGCGTTGGCAGAATTTTCCTTGCAGTTGTGTCTCTGCCATCCAGGTCACAGGGACCTTTTTCCAAGAGTATATTATTAAACAAAATCTGATGCTTACCGAAAGGTTAGTGGTATAGTACTGTAATGTTGGAATGAAAGAGGCAATATTTTGTGCCTTAAAGGGATTGCCTTCATGATTAGAATCCGGAATACCTTATTACGGTTTATTAGCTCGGATTCCTAAGACATTTTATCATTTCGATAAGCATTTAATGACTTGACGTCTAGGAAGCAAGTGTTTTCAGAACTAACCAACATATTAGCTTCAAGACTTTTATTTATTTAAATGCAGCAGTATTAATTACAATCTTCTTCTCCTTTTTTCTATCACGCCATCCACGTCGTTTCAGCACTAGTGCAAAGAATCCCTACGTCAAAACCTTGCCTTTGATACAATTCTATATTTTGCATATGCGACCAGGAGCGCCTTAGCCTTTTTGGTTCATCATTTGCGTATTCGAACAATGTCTTCCTCACACTGAGTATTAATTATATTTAGCTTGAAAGACCTACAACAAAGAATCACAAGTTCAAAATGAGGTCAAAAAGCCTGACTGTAAAAATTTCACCGATAATCGGGGCTTCGCAAGCACATAAACATAAGTTACCAAATTTGGATAATACTAACTATAATACGCACCATAAATGTTATCTGGGTTTTTGACTTAAGCTACTGTGATCAACCCATAGTCGGACCCAACAAACGTCAGCAAGAAAAGTCAAACTGTAGTAGTCTATTAAACCAGGGATGATGTATATTTTGGCACTGAATACGACCAACTTTTCCCTGTATGCCAGTAGAATGCAGAAGGGTAGACATACAATTACCAACTATTGAAAAAGAGCCCGAAATATGTCCAGAAATGGTGTTGTTGATGAGTAAATCTGTCCAATAGGTGGACTGCTGCCTCTTTTTACGAAACCGCACACAATATAGATTTTAACTCTGCCTCCCTCTCTGAAATAAATGTTCTTTCAGAAGTCAATAAGGAAGAAATACATATGTCTAGCAACACAACTGTCTTCTACTTGTTCTGAATAAGAGATGCAAAAGTAACTAACTCGCCTTTTGGCAAGAATTGTGCTATCGACTACTGCACATGAAGTACCCTGAAAAGCATTTTTTATGAGCACATTTTTTGTCACGCGTTATAATGGACAAAATATTTAGCTAAATTAACGATATGCATTCAAAGAGGATAAAATGCGTACTTCTGGTCAGGGTTGATAGCCTTTGGGATTGAAACTTGAGGTGGGGGAAAAATAGGAGGAAATTATTGAAGCAGCATTAGATAAGTCATCAAGATGAGCAATATTTTCATCAGTTTGTTTAAAAGCTAAAGAATGAGGTTTAGTGCTATACAAGACTTGTAAATGGATCTTGATTTCCTGATCTTAATCATGATTGCACAGTTAAAATAGGCTATCAAAATAATGCTTTTTTCCTCTATTAATCAAAATATTACTTAAGACAAGCTACTTGATTAATTTTAGATTTTAATAGTATATTTACGAAGAAAAGTGGGAGTTTTTAAAGGTTAATTTCCTAAGATACCTCAGAAAGCCAACTTAATAAGGCTGTTTTCCCATTATCATCTGCTTGATCCGTAGATGAGAAGTACAGTGAATAAAGCACAATCGCTTGAGAGTTGAACCTCAATTCCATATCTAGCAACATTGAGTAAAGTATTGAAATTTTGACTGAAGTATTAGTGCTACTTTCACAAAGGAAACCAATAATATTAACTCCTCTCGAGATTAAGCCTCACCCTTTGACACCACAAATTACACAATATAGCTTACACAAACGGAAGAAACAAAGCAAAGCTGACTTCAAATTTTTGAGCACTGCACTATGAGAATTGTACTTTTCAACTGTTAAGTGAGGAAGTTTATGTGAGGTTATGTACTTTTGGGTGGCACACCCAGCATGTTTTTTAACCATCATAACCAGTCAAAGCCATCTGAATCCCAGTAGCAAATCTTTTGCAAACCACCTTGGTAGCAGTCTTATGGCTAAAACTTTTCATTTTACCAGCTCAAACTCCACTACTGGGTGGGTCAAGATAAGGCTGAGTCTCCCTTTTAATGCGAAAGATAGTCTAAGTTGAAGTTTACTGCCTTCTCAACCGTCAACCTCTGTCTTAGCATTTGACTCTGGAAAAAGAGTGTCAGCAAGCCTTTCACTTTCCGAGAATGGATGAAAAGCGTTCCTTTAAATTACGAGCTGATCGACATCTTCTCCAACATTGTCCTACTTGATTAATCTCCATGAATAAAGGATAGTATTTTGGACGAAAAAAGCGCTGGCAATTTTAGAATCCTCCATCCTTTGCATCTTAGATCCAAATGATTGCATTGAAAGAGCACCATAAGCACTCCATTGCAGTCTGCTTGTATTAAAAAGCACGCACAGTTTTAAGTACTTGGAATTCTACGGGATAGAGTTTAAAAATATCCTTAAGGAAAGTTATTGATGCATAGCACACTTTGAGTAATTCAGTCCCCAAAGATTGGCATTTGGACTTTCAAAGTGTTGTGTATGCATAATAGTTTACAAATACCTTAGATCTTTGTCAATTTTTGTTTAATTAGCAATGGTGAATTGATAAAAATTAATGCTTAATAGTACGGACTGAAATCCACCAAAATCTCCACAGAGCAAACAACTTGTGAAATTGTAAAGGGAAACCTGAGGGGATTTTTTGCTCAATCGGTCATTATTTTGCTTCAAATCTGTTGCTCTAAGAAGAAGAGTCTGAAACACAAAGTGTGTTACCGTAAGCTAGTAGTACTCGAATCAAACTACTATGGCAGCTAATGTATTGCTAAAGTGCAGAAGGTATGAAAGGTTACTGACATTAATCGGAGGTCATACGGCCAATAGAAAGTACAGTGGTGGAGACTTAATTGCCTAGTCAGCCAAAACGCATAATTAGACAGAATTAGGCATTACAAAACGATGCATAGCCTTAAGTAGCGTGCAGCGAGAAAAGGTCTACAGTACAGTTTGCAAAATAGTGTAGCAGGTAGGCCCGACGAAATCCTCGTCATCACTGTTGGTTTGAATACCTAAGCGCACTTATTAAGAACTTCACTATGGTCTCTGCGTCCCTTCACGTGCGTGGTCAAATTAGTCCTGACGACCTTAGGGAGGAAGGGTTATGGAAAGAATTACTTTCCTACATACTTACATACTTATTCAAGCCTACTGTTTCTTATAACTCCGATTCAACCTTATGCTTTCAGCATGGCGTTCTTCCCCTTAAACATTAATTGTAGCGTCCTGAGGCTCCCTTCGAGGTAAAAGAAGGCATATTACTGGGACAGAATATATATTCTGGAAACAGAAGACTTGGGGGCTGTTGGCACGGCCTGGAGGCTGGCCAACCGGCTAGTACAATATGGCCACCCAAGTGACCGAAACCGGCAGTTCGAACAAACAAAGTATTACATTAATGGCTTCCAATGCCAAAGTTAGTGCTTTGTTTTCATACCTAAGTCAAGCGAAACGAGCATTATAAAACGGCTTAAAATTTTATTCCACATTTTCGTCCCTACTTTTGAATTTCTTAACTTAATCTTGTCAATTGTAAAGATTATCTCATTCTCACTAAAAACTAGATAAGCTCCCAAAACAAAACATTGTTATCATTCATAATGCGTAAAGCATAAATTAAAACGATGTAAAAAGTTCTGCTCCAAATTCTAGAATTGCCATCTGCCTTATTTTGCTTACAATTGGCTACTGCTGCATATAATTTTGTTTAATATGCAGGTTTTATCGTAAAAACGCGCGTCATACAAGACCTAACAAATAATAATTAATGTTCATAGTTTCCCAAAAACCTGATCTTTCTTAAGTGTTTTAAATAGTGTAAGCAATTTGGATTGGATAAAATTTGTACTGTTTAATGCTGGTGTAAATTAGACTAATTTAAGGAAGCTTATAAATATACCATAACAATAATAAAAAACAGAGGACGATTCAGGAAGTAATGAGAGTCCAAGCAATTAGCAATACTAATCACAGTACAGCAAAACCCCACCTATGCAACTAGATGTGACTCAGATTTTGAGCATTCTCATTGCAGAATAAAATTAACTTGGTGGCTTGTTAAACGGTTTTCCTTTCAAGAAACTAATAAGCGCTCAGCTGCTGGCTATTATAATTTAACAACACTGCTTTGCCTTCTAGGTGCCTTGCGTAACGAATTTTACTAATTTAAATCAGTAAATGACAAAGAGGCATGTTGTTTGCGTATTTTAGTGTTAAAAACATATTGGGTAAATTTCAACTGCATCACACGCTTATATTTGGGAATCCAAGACGCCAGGGAACAAAAACGCAGCTGCCGCAATCGATGCCTGCTACAGCAGACGTCGAGTCATAGCTGACTCACCAAAGACATAACTTCGGCTATCGAATTGTCTTTAGTGGACGAGGGCACCCAGTGTCCCCTAATAACGTTAGTTCTGACTCAGTTCCGTTCGCACAACAATGCAAGCCCTGACTGCTTTACATCTTCTAGTGTCCGTACACTTGCTTGAGTGATCCTGGGAAACCGATGACCTCTCGCTATCTTTCTAGAGCTTGCCCATTAAGCTTTCATTATAAATAGCCTTGTAGTACAGCATCACCGTGGGATTTGGTAGGAAGATGCAAAATGTGCGCGGTTGAATACTTTTACTGCAACAATCGCTAACAGATTTGCGAAAAGTACGTGGCGTTTAGTAAAATAGAGTTAAAAATAATAATTTTAATGCAGGGAAGGTCAGTAAGTGCAGTTTGTTCCGGAGGCAGCGGGTCCAGTGTCCTGAAACAATTGTACGATTCGGTAGTTAACAATGGTATCTTCAAAAATCAAGATTCACTGCCGCATTTACGTTTAGTGAAGCCAGCAGGCAACTTCCCTCCTCTTTCTAAGAAACGCCATTTTAACTATCGCTCTTAAGAGGATCGAAGACAATTTTAATCCTACTTTGACACACATAAGTAGAAACAAGGGAACACTGACTTACACCAAATAATTGCATGCGTGAGATGCTGTTCGCTAACACTGCAGGTGTAGTAATCAATCTCGTTCACCTTTGCAACTGTTATTGTATGTAGTTCAAAGATTGTCATCCTTCTAGCTTCTAAACAACAGCGAAGTTTTGCTCTGTGAATCAAAAGTTTGGAGAGAAGAATTCAGTCAGACTTACCGACATTGAGGATCTGAGAATAATTGCTAATTGCATTGACAGTGCTATTGTAGATAGGTTGCATTCCTTCTCCGAAGTAGATACTCACCTTAAAGTGATCCGATGAAATGAATATAAATTCCCAACAAAATTCCACTGCCAGAGTAAATTACTTTGCTACAGATACAGATACTGCATTGCTTATGAGTATGGAAGCACGCTTCTTGGTACGATTTCTTGGTTTAGCAAGTAAATATGACAATGCATATCAGGGAACGCAACTAACAGGAGCGTATCTTATGAACTGACGCCACAAGTTGCAATAGACGCAAGTACGTTGGTTTGGCAGCATCTTGCTTCATAAGCTATAGCAGTGAATAATTAAAATATGCATCTTATTTTACTGCTACGGCATGGATAAATGTTCCTTCCCTGTGGCCATGCATAAAATTTGACTACCTTTGCTGCTATGTAATTGGCGAAGACGCAAGTGAAGGTGGCAATTTTCTGTCCCGTGGCAGTGATCACGAGAGGCAAAGAGAACTGGGGTTGAAACATTTCTGCACAACAAGAAGACCACAACACATCATCATCATCATCACTATCCAATCCTTGATTAAGATCACAGCTCAGACGTAAATATTAAACCTACTGTGGTCGATGTTGTCCCAAGTTTTGTTGTTAAAAAAGTAAATCGTAACCGGCAACGGACTTTCTTTGCTCTTAAAGGTAGCCCACATCAGATCTGGAGACATTGTGCCCCACAAGTTTATTCTTGTGCGGTTTTTGAAATCTTAAAAACCAGGACATTGTATGATTGTAGAAATAAATGAACAAATTCTAGGCAACAAGCTCGTGTTCATCTTAATATCTCACCGAAATCGTAGGAACAGTTAAGGTGTTTGGTGGAGCATTTGCTTTCATTGAACGTAGCTGAGTCTGTATTTGTGACAATAGTCTGTAAAAGTCAAAGACATATGAGGTAAAAATGGTAAATATTGGGACGAAAAGTAAAACAACTAACGTCGTATTTTCCGGGTAGCCACGTCTTAAAATCGAAGTCCTCCCCTTCCGTTTTGCTCACGGTCCAATCATTATCTTTTGATGCACAAAGAGAGAAAGGGAGAAGTCCATTACCTGTTGCATACTGGGGACCCTAAAATTTCTGTCATGAATCCTGAGGATAAGTCGACCGTTCATAATTGAACCTTACTGGTAAGCTATAAAACTCATCATTCAAATGCATCAAAAGGAAGGCATAAAACTGGCGTCCCTACATTTTTTGTAGTTTGATTAAATTTTAAAATGGCTTTGTGGGTTGGACATAAAATTCGAGACAATCTAATTCGGAATTCTGACAGTTCTGTTATAGTGCCTCCGAATATTTGACGCACCAATGGCTACCTGACAGAACCCATCAGCCACAAAAACAAGTATTTATTTACTCAGCAATCATTTGATTAGCTGTTTGGTTTTCATTTTCCAATTAGTGGTAACGTAGGGTGGTTTACCTTTATCAGGGTGAAGACTGAGGAGGTAGACTGCCATTAGCGGTCCAAGGATGCCGGCCACAGTACTGAAAACAATTGGAACACGAGATTCACCAATAACAAGCCACTGTCGAACGTACTGCAACACTCACCTTTCCATCTTTTTGATCCAGTTGGGCTGAGGAGTGAGAAGTGCGCCCTTCACCTTTTTACACTGCCTATGGCCTCACTCGCTTTCGATTGGTCCTTCAACCTTCAGTGATCTACCAATGAGATATATGACATGAAGGCAGTGTATGCTACTTAAAATAGTGCATTTGATGGTAAGTAGATTTTAACCATTCTTTGCTCACAACACAGAAAACAATTTAAAGAGGAGTTAAAGTCAGAGGGGAAACCGATGTGGGTCCTCATTTTTAATCACATGCCTCAACTCGGTTAGCCATCAGTTAGCTAAGGAAATTCGCAGGTCTGTGTGGGCTATGTAGTAGCACTTAGCTTTCTTGAGGTGAAGCAGTGTCAGTACAAACAAAAGAAAGCTATTGAGTGATTGCTTTAAGGTTTGATGTTGAAGTGCAGAGAAATTCTGCCAAGTTGTGGTTTACGGGCAGTCACATTTTATAACATCTCACTTGACGACACATGAATAATCGTGCTAACGTTCCACCGCATCGTGGTATAAGTTGATCAAGCTTTTATTCGTCATTTTTGCCTAAATAATACCTAGGGACACTAGGCGCGGCCACGGGTTCCTGCCATCGCTCCGAATCAAAGCCTGTGGAACTGAAGGTACCGCATGTAGCTCGACGGGATGACAAGTCGACGGGGTACGCTAACAAAATTCGTGCGCACCAGTTTGCGTTTTCCATAAAAATGAACCTCAAAACTTTCCTGAAGATATCCGACCCACTAAGATTTGTTCAACGGCCAGTTAAATAGCTTTGAAAAGCAACACTTTGCGTAGATATTCGATTCAGACTAGCGGACATTTGCATATTTTATAGAAACCACGCAAGAGTAGGGGAATTCACTGAGATTCTAAAAATTGCATTTTGAATAAACTGCAATTGTTTCCTTCTTCTCGAAATGTTCTCCAGCTTGTAGCCTTTAGATGTTTCAAATGGTGTTGCACCCTTGTTTTCATGATTCGAAGCATTTTACAGTAAAATACACTCTGTAAACAAATCAGCTATCATTGTTCACTTTAGCGCGGAATTTAAAACACCTTATGATGCTGATAGAAATGTCGCACCATATTGCGTTGTCCCGTTGTAAATGGCGTGAGGCTAACCACCACCTTGACCCTCTTTAGCATAAGATTCCATAATGTAGGCACCTCTACGGCACTTGGGCTGGCGGCTCTATCTCCAACTGGAAACAGCGGTGTAAAAGGTCTATATTTGGGGGAAATCGGTCGACCTACATAGGCTTCTCGCTTTAACCTATGTTGAGTTATTTGTTCAACCTAGGAGCATTTACTCAAAGTGTGCATGCTAGTTCAAAATAAAATGACTGAATTGCAAAACCAGCAAATGTTTACTAAGCTGTAACAGATTTTGAAAGTTTGTTAACGTGACATGTCAGCAACAGAAGTAGTCAATCTTCAAATCTGAGTATGCGTACACATTCTGCACTTCCTTCAATTTATCCGACACCACCAATGAACGAAATAACTAAATAGTTTGTATAATAATAGTGGAAACATTTAGGTTGGTTCGGATTGCAGCACTTATTCTTGCAACTAACACAAGATAGCTCTTTTCTGTCCATCTGCTGTGTGTAGCCCATGAGTGGATAAAAAGACATTTCATTCAACCGTTAATGTGAACAGGATAACGCTTTTCTACACCTATAAACAAATATTTCATGCTCAAAACGTAAACCACCAACTGACAATCATTTTGGAGATGTAACAGCTTGTTAAAATGCTTACCAAAAGACAAGTGGAGTAGTGATCCCGATTGCTGGATACTCTGCGCACTAATGCCAACGACACACCTTCCCTCGAACAGTTGTGGACACATGAAATGCCAATGCGTGTAAGATTCGTGGTCCCCTTTCCAATTCCCTTGTTTAAATAAACATCCTGCCTTTCATACTTGAAACCTGCTCAGTTAGCCTATTTAGCAGCAAATTCTCGAAACCCTCAACTCCATCCACTTGACATTGCTTTGTCCTAGAAACTGGCATTTGGAATGAAACAGAGGCTTCCAACTTGCTTCCACCATCAACAGCTTAAAGTAAAACAATACCTGAAGTTAGTCACCTTGGTCAGGCTTTCAAGGGGATGTGGTGATAGATCAGGTGTGCGGAGGAACTTGCGTAGAGCTGATTCACCACAATATCACTTGGTAAAAGTGTGCGAACTCTTGACAATTAATGCGAATAATTGCTCTAATCCTACCTTCGGAACAGCCCTAAACATGCGAAAATCTTTCCATTAGGTGAAACATTACTATAAACTCAAATTGTATAATCTTTCCGTCGTTGAGACTCCACTCTTTTTACGTCTCTCTTAACTATGTGCCTGCTTTGCGATAAGGGAAATTTCACCTGCTACTTAATCCTACTGCGGTACATTAAGGTTTATTTTAAACAATGAGACCGGCGTTTTTCTGCTGAAGCACCAAAAATGAGACCGCACATCAAAATTTTATTTTGTATTTTAAGGTGCATAGAATTGCAGTATTAGAGTTTTGCTGAAATTTAAACAGCAAAACTCCTTTAGTAATGAAGGATGTCATGTAGTACACCAGTCAATTATGCACAGATGGAAGGAGTAGCATTTTTATCAATTCCTGTTGGCACCCAACTGATGGCCAAATACTCACGCCAACTTTCAACAACCTTATCTTAAGCCTTTCATTATGCAAAAAATTTGCATTCTAATAAAAATCTTACCGGCAGAAACACAAATGATGACAAAATGTTGACATTTAATAAAATAGCTGCTATTAGTCGATATTATTGCACAATTTGGCTAGAAGAACGTGTCGGGCTTAAAAAATCACAATCAAAACCATTTCATTCTTCTCACAGAACTGACAAGTGCACAGATGTATACGTGGTGCCACTATCTTGATGTTAGAAAAAGCATAAACTAGACTACTGTAATCCTATTTGTTTCGTAATCCAGCTTTGTTGGACTAGCTTGTAAATGCTTAAAACGATCTTCGGAATGGGTGGAAATAGAAACAATAAATTAACTCGTGTTACTCATGGTAGGGGCTTCCGTAACGCCATTTGTATCGTTACTAATCGTTTTGAAAGAAAACAAGTTCTTTAGCAAAATATTGCATTCTGGTTGTACACCGTCCTTGCTGCCAAAAGTTTCCATTCTAGAAATTAACATGCTGACTTCACTGCGGATTAATCTGGCTTAACGTTTTGAATTCAAAAAAGCAAAAACTCGCCATGCAAAACCGTATTTAAAGTCTAATTGCAGAAGCAGGATGATTTTCTGTATTATCTCGTATTCAAATTATACGTTGTATAAAAGCTGAATTGCGCAAAAGTAATATAAAGATACACTTAGCTCCTCCGATCTTTCTCTAAGAACAGGGTGTCTAAGGTGCAGTCTTCTCCTAAGTTGCAATAATCAAATACAAACAACGCTTTTAGCGTTTACTTGCATTCATTTTCAAATGCACGATAAAGGTAATGAATGGACGGAAACAAATGCCTTCGCCATCTAACAGAACTTGCTCTTTCCCAAGTCGAAACATAGGTCTCAAAATGAACCTTCACTGAGGCTAAAGATTATGGTGACTGGGACCTCGCCACCCATCCCACAACCTTGTGACAAAATCGTATGATCATACCCTTAATGGCGTCATGGAAACAAGGTTATCAGTAAGATGCAATCGCTTCGCTTTTTTATGGCGAACTGGGATTAACTGCTCGTTTCTTAACGCAGAATTTTGGCAAGCTTGAGTTGATCATAAGGCTAAAATCTTTTTTCTACGGAACTTGAGGTAAAGCTGCTAACTATTAAACCGGTCTAGCTTGACTTTCTGGCCCAGAGACATCCAATGAAATAAAATTAGCCTCTTCGTTTTCCTTTCCTCTTAGCCAAAGGCACTACTTTTTTGAATAATGATCTGAGGTTTTGCATCACTAGTATGCAAGAAGATGAGATGTTCAACAACTTTTTTGAGATCAAGAGCCAAGCGGGACGTAGATTGAATCAAAATCCGGCAGTTAATAAGTATCATTACTCATTAGTGTGTGTGGGTATGAGCAAACAAATTAATTCTAATAATGCTAACTTGATTCCATTTAGCACAGTTAGTCAAATCTTTTATGCTGAAAATTTTAAATGTCCCCACAATCTTTTCAAGCACTCCCTTTAATTGTAGAAAATGCTATGCCTCGAAAGGCAGGAATGTCGGAGTCATTTGCAAGCTAGCTTCCTCGGTTCTGTAGATTCTATCTCGACAAGTAAAGTAAATTCATTCTAAAAAATCTCTCGAGTTGAGACGAAACCCAAGCTAGTAGTGGTTGACCTATTTATTACTTATTTAATTGCAGCCTTTGATTAATTCACGGATAAAAACCACAGTGGATCATTGTTGCCATTAGGCTACCGAAGGAGCAATTAGCACATTTTGACCCATGTTATCGTTGGAAAACACCTCGATAGTGTCAGACTAGTAGATTTCTCATTGTGTTAGTGCACGGTAAAGTATATTGGTATAGACTACCGCAGTCGTGAAATATCGCTCAGTAAACCGTTTTTGTGCATTAAACACATACCTCTTTTGGATTATCTCGGCAAACAAACTTCTGACCTTATCTCGTACAAAGCTATCTCAAAATTTACACATCTTGGCTCAAACTTTGCATTTCTTATTGCTAATGGTCGTTTTTGAAAGTGTCCTTAATAGGTAAGAAAAGGGTCTCATGTACCGCATTGCAAATTTATTTGCGAAAGAAACTCAAGCCGTGGTTTATGGCAAGTTGTTTGAATTTCCGCTTTGGCAGTGCAATCATGCAAGCCACATCGTAATGATTTCTCGTTAAGCGCTAGAGGCTCATATTACCTCAAATTAACTGACCAAGTTAATTAAAAAGATTTTGCTTCAAAAATAATTAAATAATTATACCATTTTCAGCCTGGAAAGGATAAGTCTCTTCTTCAAAAGTAAATGGATGGGTATGTGTTTGTGCTAAGCGAATTCTAAAATGCTTTGTGGATTTAATCTAATCCTGTATTTGAAATGGTTCCTAATAGGTAATACCAAATTTTGACAACTGTAAGTGCCATATTCACTCCAAATTATTCCTTTTTTAAATTACTAACCCATTACAGTGGACTCCAAAACCCAACTATTTGTACCCCATTCTTCGTTCGCTTAATAAATTTTACAAAAATCCCTTCATTTCTTTCGTTTTTTAGGTAATATTAGAATACAACTAATGACAATCTATTTTGCACCATATGTAGCCAGACACTTTAGACAGTACAGAGATGAACAAAGGGAATTAACCACCTTATATCAAACAAGACAAACTTATAATATTTAACAAAATTATTTATAACTTGAACACTGTCTCAACATTAGCTTTTTGCTTTTATCTGATGAGCTTTGTAAGCAGCGAGAGAAAGGTATGGCTAATAGTTCGGCAATGGCTAAATGTTGTTTTGTCCCTTACTTTAAATAAGTGTCAAGAATTAAAGCCGGAAGTGCTCTAAAGCTATTGTGCATTGTCATAACAGGAGTACTGTCTAAGTGAGCAGCCCCAATCGGTGGTAATAGATGACATAAAGCGTGCTTCTCTATCCCTCGACAACTTTTGAAGGCAAACTGCAAAACGAAGCAAAAAAACCACATCAAACATCTCAGAGGTCTAGTACTTTGCAACTGATTTATTATAGTTATGCTCAGAACGTAAAACATATGCGTGTTTTCACAACTATGGCCACAGTACATCCGGATTTCCCACTCAGACGGGTCACGTCAAGTTGACGCAGAGAGCGGCGACTAAAGCAAGGAAAAACGTTTGAGGCGAGGTCACTTCCCAACGATTATTACATACCCATCAGCACAAATGAACGCAGAAGATTGGTGTGAGTGGCTGATCCCAAGAAGTGGCTTATGACTTCCTCCATGGGAAAGAGGGAGAGGAAGTCGTTTATGACGTCGGGTTTAGCTGTTAAAGAAGCAAAACATTGCCTTTACCATGACAAGTTGCACAAGAAGTCAAGGATGACTATCCTTATGACTTACGAATCGGAGGAGATGGGCCTAAAATTTGTAAGAAAATGATAGAGCTTCAAATCATGCTATCCTATGCACTATTACACTGCCTCTCCGAACGAGCAGCAGGTTATACGCAAGAAAATGCATACCCCAAACAATGGTATGGGTGTGATGCTGGCCGTTATATTCAAAGCAGTAATAATCCACGTGTTCTTTCTTTCTCACCGTTAAGGCGATTATGGTATGCATCACAAAAACATTCTTTTCTACAAAAGTGAAGAGAATCCCTTATGTCTCCCATATTCTGTAATAGGATTTTTGACGATTTCTATCACTTACGCAGATTTAGTATATGAGTGTAATTTCTGAGATAATTATATCCCATCTCTCTATATACAGGTTCGTTTGAGGCCGAGTAGGTAAGTGTAAACTAGAGAAGAATTTAGTAGAAGCCAGACATACATTTGGAAGAGAAAAGGCGCTGACATGGAGGATGTATACGGAGAGAGTCACAATGTCCGAATCTTTGGCATAGGTGACAAGAGGTAGGGAGTACTGATGCTGGAATGTGTCTGAGCGTAAAGGTAAAGCCTCAGAATGCATACTCACGGTCATCCACCTCGGGCCAGTAATGATCGGTGTAGAAGAGGATAATGATTGGGATAGAAGTGTTGCCGAAAAATGTGACTCTCTTAAGCCCGTAATTCATAGTACCTTTGAGCGTCACAATGCTCCGATGTGGCATTTCTAATTATAAAAGTAAGAAAGGCATTCGTTTTATTATTACATTAATTTTGGTGAGTGATGCTGAACTATACCTTCTTCGCTAGTGCAATTAAAAAGAGGTGTCGAGCAGTCCCCGTTAATTATCATCATATTGTGCATTCCAGAAACGACACGCTATTTTGGGGCATAATGTGTACAAAACATCTCACATTATACATCCCTGGGAGGACTGTTTGATAAACAAATGCGGATCCTAGTTTTCCATACACTACACGACCATCATTGGGAAGCATCGGAGACTCTTCAGCTCCTAGAGGTGAAGTGAACTGTTGGGAAAATCGTAAAAAGATTACACAATAAAAGCAATTCAAGTTAAAGAATACCTGTGAAGGGTCGAAGGATAGTGAGACAGAGGAGAGGTTTAATGGCAGTAAGCATCTTGATTCGTGGGATCAAAGAATGGCAAGCATTTACTATTTATATGCATTATCTGTGCGCACAGCTGAGTGGCCTTGAAAATGGCGTGTTAATCATGTGAGGGTTATTAAAGTCTGCATAGCCCTCTGTCAAAAAAGCACTCCTTTCTGTGTAATAAGCAGAATTCTTATAAAGATTGCAATTTCACGCTGTAATACCTTGTTTGTTTGAACCGCCGGTTTCGGTCACTTGGGTGGCCATATTGTACTGAGCCGGTTGGTCGGCCTTTGGGCTGTGCCAACGACTCCCAAGCCCTCTGTTTCCAGAATATATATTCTGCCCTAGTACTATGCCTTTTATCTTAAAGGGAGCCTCGGGACGCTACATTGGTGGCAGCTGAAAGCGGACCCGACTTCGATGGATTTTATCCTGCTCCATGCCACTTCTGGCAAACCTTGGCGGTATGAAAGAAGTGCATGTGCTACGGATAGAAGAATCCCTCACTTCCATAACAGAAAGGTTGAGATCGACGTTCATCTTCGGCACCTCCCTCGCCCCCGTGTTCGACAGGGAAGCTATTAACAACCGAAGCGACACTAGCCGTGAACTCCAAGTCCAGTGGAACTGCCAAGAGAGACCTGCGACGTTGTGGTCAAGCATCCTCCGTAAGCCCTCTCTCCTGTTCTCAGATGTAGAATGTGCAGGATGCCGTTGGATAGCATCGTTTTATGCTTTGCACGCTTGGATCGCATGCATTTTGTACCTATGAGGCCCTACCGCCACATTTGCTCAGGATTCTACGATGCCCTTGCGTTTATTCTACGGTATCAATTAAGCCTGGAATCGTAATATGTGTTGTGTGTGTCTCGACCCATTCGAAAACTTGGATTCATACCTCCATCTTTCATTGGACTACATTGTCGTGGGAGAGGACGGCCAAGGAGCTCGCATTTGCTGCACTAAGTGCTACGCGGAATTGATGGCACTACAGGAACACATGCGTTCCAATCTCGATGACTTGGACGGTTAGCTCGTGGGTGCTTCTCGCGGCACCGATTACGTTATGATGGCTGACACGGTAGGTTGACCAAAGGGAGCGTCGGGGACGACGCTCGGAAGAAGAGAGGGGCTGTGTAATACTTTGTTTGCTTGAACTGCCGGTTTCGATCACTTTGGGCGGCCATATTGTACTGAGCTGGTTGGTCGGACTTTGGGCTGTGCCAACAGCCCCCAAGCCCTCTATTTCCAGAATACATGTGTTCTACCCCCCATTACTGTGCCTTCTTTTACCCAAAAGGGAGTCTCAACGCTACACAAGCCTTTTAATTTAAAGACTAAGTGAACTGAGGAAAATTAGGTTGCATATCAGGCAGGGGTATACAATATTGCAAATGAAAGTAAAATTTTGAATAAAATAAGGCAAAATATTCTTTAAAACATAAATATATGCACAAATGGGATGAATGATCCACCCAAAACTTAAAATTCAACATTAATATGAGACTGAGATGTAACATTGCTGCAACTTTTCCACTTTATAAGAATGAAGTAATTAGCAGAACCCCTTTTTATATTACATTACCCTCTATCACACATAAAGCATTGAAAGATAAAAGAAGTACACCGGAACATGGCCAGGCTCCAACAGCTGAAATTTACATGGGTGGAGGTGAAGACAGATAAGAAAACACAACCACTGCAACTTCAGCATAGAATCGACTCGTGTAATTGTCTACTCAAACAGTATAAGTAATGCAGTGACTTAGTACTGCGCCAAATATTATGCTGCAGTGATGTTTCGCCGGTCATTTTCGGCAGTCTGTACTGCGCTCTGTAATGTGACCTCACATCTCCTCTACATGCCAGCAATGTAAGTTTATTCACATCAGTTTGTCTTATTACAATTACCATTACCATGGAGGGTCTATAGGCGTTACATCAGTGCTGATACATCTATTATACCCTATGTGCAATGATGTGTTTAAGTACGCATACCCCAAAAAGCCTTGGCAACCTTAAAATATTTTAGCACGAATCCATTAGGACATAGCGAGCAGATGCCTAGATCACGTTGACTTCTGAAGGCTGTTTACAAGCCAGGTGTAGAAGAAAGTCGGCCTACACACATAAATCTGAAATTGTACTGGAGTTGTAACGTTGTTTGATGTAACCAGTTTGGAGTGCAATTAAGCAGACCCTATTGATAGCCAACTACCTAAAATTAACACACTGAGGTATAAAGCACATCTCTTACGCCGCTCGGTTCCCGTTCAGTGTTTCGCGTCCCTCCTGAATGCCGAAGATGCTATGTTAGTAAAGACGCGTTAAAGGACTAAAAAGTGTTGAGGTGACCTGCAGTCCAAGCCGTTAAGTGCAAGTGGACATGTGGAACCTCAGGTATCCAGATGGAATAGACGAGGAGTCAACCAAGCAACCAATGTGCCGCATAGATCCCTCGTCTTTTGGGTCATACAACAGACTCTCTAATTGGTCAGTTTCCGCGTCAAACTTCAAAACATAGCAAGTGCTGAAAGAAGTCACCCACAATACAGTCGCATCGGTCATTAAATTCGCATGCAACTGGGAAGACAATTGGCCACAACTTCACTGATCTCTCGATGTCCTGTTTAGCGACTGTATTGATGAGAGATAATGTGCCGTCCATCTCATGTATCCATCGCTAGTCCTAAGAACGCTAGCCCAAAAGTGAGTTCATTCAATAAGTGATGGGACTTAAACTGGTTACGTCAGTGCAGCTTACTCGCTCATTTTTGGAGCTCTATGTTAGTCAGTAGAGGGGTGGAGGTGTCGCGTGTTTTTTTGATTGATAACTGCGTGCAGGCAACATAGACAGCTCCGCAACGAGCTTATCCAGATGGTTTGGGATCAGAGACGCTTCAGCTGTTGGTCGCAGTCCTGCAGCACGCTTGACGGGGGTAGTTGTCCAAAGGTGGATACCATTCGCAACCCTTCTGTTAGGGCTCGTCATCAACACTCTCATCCGCTTCACACATGTTGCCACCGCCGTATTGAGATGCGGCATCCAGTAATGGAAATTAAGATTGTTGTCCTTTACGGTCAGGTTTGCTTACTGCTACTACGGATACGGCCACTCGTGCATTCTCTAAGGCCTTAGGAAGTTAGAATACTATGGTCTAAAATGTACTGTCGACATGGAGAAGGACTGGAAGACTCCTGGTGTGGATAGGAGTCGCACTGCCAGCAGAACTACAAAGGCGGATCCGTAAGTGTCTATTAAACAGAAACGGTACGCCAAACAAGCAACTATCTCACCCATAATCATTGCAAAGCTTCTAGCGATAAAAATTGTAAAATCTACGTTAAAGACCTGAGTGGTATGCAAAAAACCATCGTTAATAAATTTGAAAGGATTCACAAAAAGCTAAAAGTGCTTGGACTTAAGCAGTTTTTCAAAGGGTGAAGTGAAATAAAATCGGATCTCATGGAGTTTAAAATGGGGAAAACCTAACTATATTTGCAGCAAAATGTGGTGCGTTAGGCAAGTATACCAAAAAGACATTTTGCAATCTCGCATAAAATTAATTAATGTGAGGGTTTATAAAATGCTAAAGGAAAGTATGAGAAGGGCGTAAAATGCAATTTCCTTATCAAATTATATGATCATTTTAAAGGTAACTTAATTCAACCATACACTTAGATTTGAATATTCAAAAATTTAAAGTACAAAAATGCAGCTGCCGCAATCGATGCCTGCTACAGCAGACGTCGAGTCATAGCTGACTCACCAAAGACATAACTTCGGCTATCGAATTGTCTTTAGTGGACGAGGGCACCCAGTGTCCCCTAATAACGTTAGTTCTGACTCAGTTCCGTTCGCACAACAATGCAAGCCCTGACTGCTTTACATCTTCTAGTGTCCGTACACTTGCTTGAGTGATCCTGGGAAACCGATGACCTCTCGCTATCTTTCTAGAGCTTGCCCATTAAGCTTTCATTATAAATAGCCTTGTAGTACAGCATCACCGTGGGATTTGGTAGGAAGATGCAAAATGTGCGCGGTTGAATACTTTTACTGCAACAATCGCTAACAGATTTGCGAAAAGTACGTGGCGTTTAGTAAAATAGAGTTAAAAATAATAATTTTAATGCAGGGAAGGTCAGTAAGTGCAGTTTGTTCCGGAGGCAGCGGGTCCAGTGTCCTGAAACAATTGTACGATTCGGTAGTTAACAATGGTATCTTCAAAAATCAAGATTCACTGCCGCATTTACGTTTAGTGAAGCCAGCAGGCAACTTCCCTCCTCTTTCTAAGAAACGCCATTTTAACTATCGCTCTTAAGAGGATCGAAGACAATTTTAATCCTACTTTGACACACATAAGTAGAAACAAGGGAACACTGACTTACACCAAATAATTGCATGCGTGAGATGCTGTTCGCTAACACTGCAGGTGTAGTAATCAATCTCGTTCACCTTTGCAACTGTTATTGTATGTAGTTCAAAGATTGTCATCCTTCTAGCTTCTAAACAACAGCGAAGTTTTGCTCTGTGAATCAAAAGTTTGGAGAGAAGAATTCAGTCAGACTTACCGACATTGAGGATCTGAGAATAATTGCTAATTGCATTGACAGTGCTATTGTAGATAGGTTGCATTCCTTCTCCGAAGTAGATACTCACCTTAAAGTGATCCGATGAAATGAATATAAATTCCCAACAAAATTCCACTGCCAGAGTAAATTACTTTGCTACAGATACAGATACTGCATTGCTTATGAGTATGGAAGCACGCTTCTTGGTACGATTTCTTGGTTTAGCAAGTAAATATGACAATGCATATCAGGGAACGCAACTAACAGGAGCGTATCTTATGAACTGACGCCACAAGTTGCAATAGACGCAAGTACGTTGGTTTGGCAGCATCTTGCTTCATAAGCTATAGCAGTGAATAATTAAAATATGCATCTTATTTTACTGCTACGGCATGGATAAATGTTCCTTCCCTGTGGCCATGCATAAAATTTGACTACCTTTGCTGCTATGTAATTGGCGAAGACGCAAGTGAAGGTGGCAATTTTCTGTCCCGTGGCAGTGATCACGAGAGGCAAAGAGAACTGGGGTTGAAACATTTCTGCACAACAAGAAGACCACAACACATCATCATCATCATCACTATCCAATCCTTGATTAAGATCACAGCTCAGACGTAAATATTAAACCTACTGTGGTCGATGTTGTCCCAAGTTTTGTTGTTAAAAAAGTAAATCGTAACCGGCAACGGACTTTCTTTGCTCTTAAAGGTAGCCCACATCAGATCTGGAGACATTGTGCCCCACAAGTTTATTCTTGTGCGGTTTTTGAAATCTTAAAAACCAGGACATTGTATGATTGTAGAAATAAATGAACAAATTCTAGGCAACAAGCTCGTGTTCATCTTAATATCTCACCGAAATCGTAGGAACAGTTAAGGTGTTTGGTGGAGCATTTGCTTTCATTGAACGTAGCTGAGTCTGTATTTGTGACAATAGTCTGTAAAAGTCAAAGACATATGAGGTAAAAATGGTAAATATTGGGACGAAAAGTAAAACAACTAACGTCGTATTTTCCGGGTAGCCACGTCTTAAAATCGAAGTCCTCCCCTTCCGTTTTGCTCACGGTCCAATCATTATCTTTTGATGCACAAAGAGAGAAAGGGAGAAGTCCATTACCTGTTGCATACTGGGGACCCTAAAATTTCTGTCATGAATCCTGAGGATAAGTCGACCGTTCATAATTGAACCTTACTGGTAAGCTATAAAACTCATCATTCAAATGCATCAAAAGGAAGGCATAAAACTGGCGTCCCTACATTTTTTGTAGTTTGATTAAATTTTAAAATGGCTTTGTGGGTTGGACATAAAATTCGAGACAATCTAATTCGGAATTCTGACAGTTCTGTTATAGTGCCTCCGAATATTTGACGCACCAATGGCTACCTGACAGAACCCATCAGCCACAAAAACAAGTATTTATTTACTCAGCAATCATTTGATTAGCTGTTTGGTTTTCATTTTCCAATTAGTGGTAACGTAGGGTGGTTTACCTTTATCAGGGTGAAGACTGAGGAGGTAGACTGCCATTAGCGGTCCAAGGATGCCGGCCACAGTACTGAAAACAATTGGAACACGAGATTCACCAATAACAAGCCACTGTCGAACGTACTGCAACACTCACCTTTCCATCTTTTTGATCCAGTTGGGCTGAGGAGTGAGAAGTGCGCCCTTCACCTTTTTACACTGCCTATGGCCTCACTCGCTTTCGATTGGTCCTTCAACCTTCAGTGATCTACCAATGAGATATATGACATGAAGGCAGTGTATGCTACTTAAAATAGTGCATTTGATGGTAAGTAGATTTTAACCATTCTTTGCTCACAACACAGAAAACAATTTAAAGAGGAGTTAAAGTCAGAGGGGAAACCGATGTGGGTCCTCATTTTTAATCACATGCCTCAACTCGGTTAGCCATCAGTTAGCTAAGGAAATTCGCAGGTCTGTGTGGGCTATGTAGTAGCACTTAGCTTTCTTGAGGTGAAGCAGTGTCAGTACAAACAAAAGAAAGCTATTGAGTGATTGCTTTAAGGTTTGATGTTGAAGTGCAGAGAAATTCTGCCAAGTTGTGGTTTACGGGCAGTCACATTTTATAACATCTCACTTGACGACACATGAATAATCGTGCTAACGTTCCACCGCATCGTGGTATAAGTTGATCAAGCTTTTATTCGTCATTTTTGCCTAAATAATACCTAGGGACACTAGGCGCGGCCACGGGTTCCTGCCATCGCTCCGAATCAAAGCCTGTGGAACTGAAGGTACCGCATGTAGCTCGACGGGATGACAAGTCGACGGGGTACGCTAACAAAATTCGTGCGCACCAGTTTGCGTTTTCCATAAAAATGAACCTCAAAACTTTCCTGAAGATATCCGACCCACTAAGATTTGTTCAACGGCCAGTTAAATAGCTTTGAAAAGCAACACTTTGCGTAGATATTCGATTCAGACTAGCGGACATTTGCATATTTTATAGAAACCACGCAAGAGTAGGGGAATTCACTGAGATTCTAAAAATTGCATTTTGAATAAACTGCAATTGTTTCCTTCTTCTCGAAATGTTCTCCAGCTTGTAGCCTTTAGATGTTTCAAATGGTGTTGCACCCTTGTTTTCATGATTCGAAGCATTTTACAGTAAAATACACTCTGTAAACAAATCAGCTATCATTGTTCACTTTAGCGCGGAATTTAAAACACCTTATGATGCTGATAGAAATGTCGCACCATATTGCGTTGTCCCGTTGTAAATGGCGTGAGGCTAACCACCACCTTGACCCTCTTTAGCATAAGATTCCATAATGTAGGCACCTCTACGGCACTTGGGCTGGCGGCTCTATCTCCAACTGGAAACAGCGGTGTAAAAGGTCTATATTTGGGGGAAATCGGTCGACCTACATAGGCTTCTCGCTTTAACCTATGTTGAGTTATTTGTTCAACCTAGGAGCATTTACTCAAAGTGTGCATGCTAGTTCAAAATAAAATGACTGAATTGCAAAACCAGCAAATGTTTACTAAGCTGTAACAGATTTTGAAAGTTTGTTAACGTGACATGTCAGCAACAGAAGTAGTCAATCTTCAAATCTGAGTATGCGTACACATTCTGCACTTCCTTCAATTTATCCGACACCACCAATGAACGAAATAACTAAATAGTTTGTATAATAATAGTGGAAACATTTAGGTTGGTTCGGATTGCAGCACTTATTCTTGCAACTAACACAAGATAGCTCTTTTCTGTCCATCTGCTGTGTGTAGCCCATGAGTGGATAAAAAGACATTTCATTCAACCGTTAATGTGAACAGGATAACGCTTTTCTACACCTATAAACAAATATTTCATGCTCAAAACGTAAACCACCAACTGACAATCATTTTGGAGATGTAACAGCTTGTTAAAATGCTTACCAAAAGACAAGTGGAGTAGTGATCCCGATTGCTGGATACTCTGCGCACTAATGCCAACGACACACCTTCCCTCGAACAGTTGTGGACACATGAAATGCCAATGCGTGTAAGATTCGTGGTCCCCTTTCCAATTCCCTTGTTTAAATAAACATCCTGCCTTTCATACTTGAAACCTGCTCAGTTAGCCTATTTAGCAGCAAATTCTCGAAACCCTCAACTCCATCCACTTGACATTGCTTTGTCCTAGAAACTGGCATTTGGAATGAAACAGAGGCTTCCAACTTGCTTCCACCATCAACAGCTTAAAGTAAAACAATACCTGAAGTTAGCCACCTTGGTCAGGCTTTCAAGGGGATGTGGTGATAGGTCAGGTGTGCGGAGGAACTTGCGTAGAGCTGATTCACCACAATATCACTTGGAAAAAGTGTGCGAACTCTTGACAATTAATGCGAATAATTGCTCTAATCCTACCTTCGGAACAGCCCTAAACATGCGAAAATTTTTTCATTAAGTAAAACATTACTAGGAACATCAAATTTTCTAGCTGTTGTTCTCATTTCACCTAGGATATTTGCATATTTGTCTCGTGACAAACGGAACTTAATAAAATCTTTTATTGATAGTAAATAAAAAGCAAAGCCTACTCTAACCGCTTAACCCGGAGTTTGTTTGCTGAAATATCAAAATAATGCAGCTTATGGAATGTTGCTGCTTATATTATAAATAGATTTTTTAAGTGGTCTGGCATTCGCTGTTTATCTAATTTAGGAACTAGGGCAGTGCAGAAAAACAGCTCTCAGCCTTTATGCTAATTGTTCGTCGCACCTAAGTAAATATCACATCCGACCACTTCATCCGAATTCTCAAGTCTGCGTTCTTGACAAACAGGGTTTTGACCTAAAGATGTATTTTCTATTTAGTAAGTCAAACTTGGCATTCCAAATGAGTTGGATTATCAGCCATGAAACAGTGATAGTGTGCCCATATTTCAAGAATTTCAGCATTAAAATCTATGGATCCCATCAGTGAAAATCGTGGGAGTTATCAGAATTTTTGCATTTCGTATGAAAGTCTTCCAATTCAGCAAGATCAATGAACAATTTGATTAGAAACACGTGCCAAAATCAACATACGATAACCAAAATCCCTCCACACTTCTCACAGAACTGACAATCGTAAAGGCGGACTCTCCCTTCTCTGGAAGATATAAGTAAAAAAGACCTTCAACAGAGTTGTTGCAGTCCTCTTCATTTTGAAAAATATAATGCGAATTGGCAACTGGTACAAAACTGATGTAGTATGCCTCTGATTGCATCAGAAAAACGAGGTTGGACGTTAAGACGTAACCGTTTTGTTTCTATGGTTGAACGCTAGGAAGCATTGCTCTGAGATATAAAACATTCATTATGATTCTACTTCTCAAATCACTGTGTAGAATTATGTCAAGTTTGAGTTGCTTGCAAGGAAAAACCCAGTTTTCTGTGGGGTTAGAAGAGCACGTGCAATTTACTAAACAGGACTATCTTGACTATTCGGTCAAGATGCATTCCCATAAATTTAAATTCAAATATAAACTGCTTTTACTGATAAGTGGCATGTAGCTTTGAGCCACCATCATATAAGATGACAGGATGCCCGATTTCTGGGCCTCAGGATGTAAGACTAAGTAGGATCTACAATGCATCAAAATCTAATGGATAAGACAAATTGTTATTATTTGGCATAAAAGAATATGGGTAAAAAACTACATTTGAAATTGTTTGCTAAATTAGAAGCAACTCTGCTAATTGCAATACATTTAACATTTTTCCAGGTCTTGAAAAATGGTCATTCTGTCCTAATGATTTGGAATAATTAACCTTATTTGTTTGATGATTCCCTTCAGCTATGAAAAGTACTTTGCTGTCTCAACCAATTGAGTGGCTTAATCAGAAACAGTCTACCGAATTTAAACGGAACCCAAGTGAGGAGTGATTGATCAACTTTAACACTTATTGAAGTACGGCCATTCATTGTTCTACAGTTAATAAACTGCAGTGGATCCTCACTGCTATTGGGGACGTTAAAACAACGAGCATATTTTGCCTTATATCCTCAGTAATGTCAGGGTAATGAATCATTCATCATGCAAATGCACTTTGAAGCATATGGGTGAAGTCCATTGCAGTGGCAAAGTGTTATTCAGTTACCGTTTTCTGAACATTAAAAATGTCTATTCATTGGATCCTTTTAGCGAATTTGAGACAGAATGATGTTCCGACTAGTCACTCCCGTGGCCTTATTTTACTTAAGATTATTTTAAACTTTAGTTACCTTAGCTAAAAAATTTGCTCTTGCTATTCTTAAAGTGGACTCAGACGAGGGAGAAGTGTTACATGCCATGCATCATGCAAGTGTTTGAAAAATTTCGGATAAGCTTCTTTAAATTATTCCATTTTAATAGATATAGCTTCATGATTGCTTACTGAATGTCAGAGGCTAATGTCACGTACTGTTAATTAATCGAGGAATTTGTCTTTTCTTCAAGAGGAGAAACTGTAGTAAGTCTGATAATGAGTTATAACAAAATAAGCTCTGCGTGTTTATGCTTAGACAAATCGCAAATAGGATCCACGGGGTTCACTTAATCATGTTTCTCATAGAAGCGCCCTGAATACGTGATGCTGAATATTGCCAAAATTTGAACTGCAAAACCGTGAGTGTTATATTTGCCCAAACCAATTCGTTTTTACTTTGTAAACATTATACGAAAAAGTCCAGATGCTGAAAGTTTCCATAATGCTTTTCGTTTTCTAAGTGAGCTCTACTCCAAATTAATTCCATTATTTTATTCTGGTAACGAATGGGAGAGGTCAAATAATAATCCACTATATTTTCAGTAAATGGGCATTTTAGACAGTACAGAGATGGCAGCGAGTATATAACCAACATCTAACAATAAAATCAGAAGCGTAAAAATTTACAAATCGATGTACAAGCTAAACATTTCCTTATTATTAGCTAATTGATTTTGGTTTTTTTGAATTTTAAAGCAGCAATAAGTTGATATGGCTAATGGTAATGGCAATGGCTAGAATTTGTTTTATTCCTTAATTCAAATGTGCACCAAGAATTCAATCTAGAATTTTTTTGTCATAGAAGGAGTACTATCTCAGTGAGCAGCCCCAATCGGTGGTAAGGTCGATGTTTTACCCAATGCAGCATTGCTCCCCATTGATGCAACGTAATAGATGACATAAAGCGTGCTTCTCTATCCCTCGACAACTTTTGAAGGCAAACTGCAAAACGAAGCAAAAAAACCACATCAAACATCTCAGAGGTCTAGTACTTTGCAACTGATTTATTATAGTTATGCTCAGAACGTAAAACATATGCGTGTTTTCACAACTATGGCCACAGTACATCCGGATTTCCCACTCAGACGGGTCACGTCAAGTTGACGCAGAGAGCGGCGACTAAAGCAAGGAAAAACGTTTGAGGCGAGGTCACTTCCCAACGATTATTACATACCCATCAGCACAAATGAACGCAGAAGATTGGTGTGAGTGGCTGATCCCAAGAAGTGGCTTATGACTTCCTCCATGGGAAAGAGGGAGAGGAAGTCGTTTATGACGTCGGGTTTAGCTGTTAAAGAAGCAAAACATTGCCTTTACCATGACAAGTTGCACAAGAAGTCAAGGATGACTATCCTTATGACTTACGAATCGGAGGAGATGGGCCTAAAATTTGTAAGAAAATGATAGAGCTTCAAATCATGCTATCCTATGCACTATTACACTGCCTCTCCGAACGAGCAGCAGGTTATACGCAAGAAAATGCATACCCCAAACAATGGTATGGGTGTGATGCTGGCCGTTATATTCAAAGCAGTAATAATCCACGTGTTCTTTCTTTCTCACCGTTAAGGCGATTATGGTATGCATCACAAAAACATTCTTTTCTACAAAAGTGAAGAGAATCCCTTATGTCTCCCATATTCTGTAATAGGATTTTTGACGATTTCTATCACTTACGCAGATTTAGTATATGAGTGTAATTTCTGAGATAATTATATCCCATCTCTCTATATACAGGTTCGTTTGAGGCCGAGTAGGTAAGTGTAAACTAGAGAAGAATTTAGTAGAAGCCAGACATACATTTGGAAGAGAAAAGGCGCTGACATGGAGGATGTATACGGAGAGAGTCACAATGTCCGAATCTTTGGCATAGGTGACAAGAGGTAGGGAGTACTGATGCTGGAATGTGTCTGAGCGTAAAGGTAAAGCCTCAGAATGCATACTCACGGTCATCCACCTCGGGCCAGTAATGATCGGTGTAGAAGAGGATAATGATTGGGATAGAAGTGTTGCCGAAAAATGTGACTCTCTTAAGCCCGTAATTCATAGTACCTTTGAGCGTCACAACGCTCCAATGCAGCATTTCTGGTTATAAAATGAGAAATGAAGTAAGTTATATGAGGTTTATAGAATTTTTTTAATGCGTATTGGTGGAAACATACCCTTCTTAAGAGTACAATCAAAGAGCGGAGTTGAGCACTTCTCTCCCACGATCTCCACATTGTGCATTCCAGAAACGACATGCTAAGTTATGTGATAGGGTAAGTACAGAATATCTTACGTCATAATCCCCCGGAAGAACAGTTTTATACTCAAACGTTGATCCCAGTTTCCCATACACTACACGACCATCATTGGGAAACATTGGTGGCTCTCCAGCACCTAAAGAGCAAGGAGACTACATTCAGAGCAGAGTTAAATGAAAGTGAGTGAAACACCACATTTCGTAAACACTCACCTGTGCAGGGGCGAAAGAGAGCGAGATAGAAGAGAAGGTGACAAAGAGAAGCCGTCATGGTTCTTGAGGACGAAGTATGACAAGTGTTCTAATTTATATGAGTTGTCTGCACACACAACACCATGACCTTGATAAATGGTGTGTTGGGCAGGTGAGGTGAGCTATACATGACCTTTTTTAAGAAAACCACGCCTTGCTTGTCTAGTAAGCAAACTATTATGACGGTTGCTAGTTCGCCTCATTGGATTTAATCTTCGAACCGAACCTTAAAATCTTTGGATACATACCAAACAGTGAATTAAAATTAGTATCTATGGTAGATTTAAGCAAAAATCCGTGCCGCAGAAATGAAGATAATGAAGTTCCGAGGGGAAGAAATGCAAGCGACAGCCTTTGTGAATAAACAAATAATACTGTCTACTCAATTTTCGAAGCAAACCATTTGCCTTAGCAGAGCTGCGGCATTGCTGCCACTTTAACCACTCTATAAGGACATAAGTCTCCGCAAAACTCCCCTTTGCAATAAATTTCTCTCTGCCAAAAAAATTTAGCAAAAGATAAAAGAAGTACACCGGAACATGGCCAGGCTCCAACAGCTGAAATTTACATGGGTGGAGGTGAAGACAGATAAGAAAACACAACCACTGCAACTTCAGCATAGAATCGACTCATGTAATTGTCTACTCAAACAGTATAAGTAATGCAGTGACTTAGTACTGCGCCAAATATTATGCTGCAGTGATGTTTCGCCGGTCATTTTCGGCAGTCTGTACTGCGCTCTGTAATGTGACCTCACATCTCCTCTACATGCCAGCAATGTAAGTTTATTCACATCAGTTTGTCTTATTACAATTACCATTACCATGGAGGGTCTATAGGCGTTACATCAGTGCTGATACATCTATTATACCCTATGTGCAATGATGTGTTTAAGTACGCATACCCCAAAAAGCCTTGGCAACCTTAAAATATTTTAGCACGAATCCATTAGGACATAGCGAGCAGATGCCTAGATCACGTTGACTTCTGAAGGCTGTTTACAAGCCAGGTGTAGAAGAAAGTCGGCCTACACACATAAATCTGAAATTGTACTGGAGTTGTAACGTTGTTTGATGTAACCAGTTTGGAGTGCAATTAAGCAGACCCTATTGATAGCCAACTACCTAAAATTAACACACTGAGGTATAAAGCACATCTCTTACGCCGCTCGGTTCCCGTTCAGTGTTTCGCGTCCCTCCTGAATGCCGAAGATGCTATGTTAGTAAAGACGCGTTAAAGGACTAAAAAGTGTTGAGGTGACCTGCAGTCCAAGCCGTTAAGTGCAAGTGGACATGTGGAACCTCAGGTATCCAGATGGAATAGACGAGGAGTCAACCAAGCAACCAATGTGCCGCATAGATCCCTCGTCTTTTGGGTCATACAACAGACTCTCTAATTGGTCAGTTTCCGCGTCAAACTTCAAAACATAGCAAGTGCTGAAAGAAGTCACCCACAATACAGTCGCATCGGTCATTAAATTCGCATGCAACTGGGAAGACAATTGGCCACAACTTCACTGATCTCTCGATGTCCTGTTTAGCGACTGTATTGATGAGAGATAATGTGCCGTCCATCTCATGTATCCATCGCTAGTCCTAAGAACGCTAGCCCAAAAGTGAGTTCATTCAATAAGTGATGGGACTTAAACTGGTTACGTCAGTGCAGCTTACTCGCTCATTTTTGGAGCTCTATGTTAGTCAGTAGAGGGGTGGAGGTGTCGCGTGTTTTTTTGATTGATAACTGCGTGCAGGCAACATAGACAGCTCCGCAACGAGCTTATCCAGATGGTTTGGGATCAGAGACGCTTCAGCTGTTGGTCGCAGTCCTGCAGCACGCTTGACGGGGGTAGTTGTCCAAAGGTGGATACCATTCGCAACCCTTCTGTTAGGGCTCGTCATCAACACTCTCATCCGCTTCACACATGTTGCCACCGCCGTATTGAGATGCGGCATCCAGTAATGGAAATTAAGATTGTTGTCCTTTACGGTCAGGTTTGCTTACTGCTACTACGGATACGGCCACTCGTGCATTCTCTAAGGCCTTAGGAAGTTAGAATACTATGGTCTAAAATGTACTGTCGACATGGAGAAGGACTGGAAGACTCCTGGTGTGGATAGGAGTCGCACTGCCAGCAGAACTACAAAGGCGGATCCGTAAGTGTCTATTAAACAGAAATGAATGGGTAAACGAATAATTAAAATGCTGTACCTACTGCCAACTGCAACCTCCGATATACAATGTTGAAACGGACATGGTTATAGCGTACAGAATGTCATGTATCACATATTATAACATATTTTCATGAAAGAAGGGAACGCTTGAATTCAATTACTTTCCTGCAAAAGTATAGACTCGGCGAAATCAAAGCAATGTTTCGAATTAATGCCACCGAGATTTTTTACAAAATGTGTTTTAGGTGAGTGGTCGAACTGGATCATTACTTATTTTGCATGGGAGTGGTTAATGTGATCATGAGTCAGATTCCCAAAAATGTTATGCAACCACTTTGGATGGCATTTGAATATTGGACAGATGATTATTTGATTGGATTGCACCAATTTGTGGATTTTAATAGAAGTTAGCATTCACAGAATACCAACTTAAGATTTTTAAGGCCTGATAGGGGCTTCTTAATGTAGTATTTGCTTTTACAAATCGTTCATTTGGCGAAACATTCTTGCTTAGAAAGGTTTTAAAATGCATTATTTTGAGCTTTTTGCTATTCAAGCGCTCGCTGGTTTATATTCAGGTAGATTCGTATTTCTCCTTGCAATCAGCAAACGTAGGCGACTCTGTGAGTAAATTAACAATATAATATACTAAGAAAGGTGGTTGTTTTCCCAAACATAGGAGCAATCGCTTCTAGAGTAGTATTTGCTGAAGGGTTAACAATGCGTTGGAAGGATTCATTGCTATTTTTAGGGTTACCTCATTAAATGGAGGTAAAGACGCAGAATTAGTTAGAGTAGTCCTAAGAGCAATTTTAAAAGAAGTCTAGTTCGCTTATTTGACAAATAGTGGCAAGAAAATAACTAATCAAAGTCAATTTACACATAAATAATCCACATTGGTCTTATTTTAGATAAAGCCGCAATTGCATGAAATTACGTGAACTCTATTAGGTTCTTATTGTTGCGGCACCTCCTTAAAGGATCGTAGTTACATCTTTACGCTATCTAAGCAACAGATGACTTTCATGCGATTGCAGAACTTATAACAGCAATGAACAAAAGTATTAGAATTTGGCGAAACCAATCATTTTATGTCAAAGCTCGTAAAAATTGTATGAAATGATTTTAAATGTAAGCGAAAGGCAGTACAGGATGCATTAATAATTTGTGAGGCAATTTCTAGAATGAAGTATCGATTTACACCAAAAGTAGAATGAGATTCCATCATTGACGATGATAATAACCCAAAACAAAAGAAGCTAGGCAGTTAAATGATCTGCTTTGCGATCGGGGTTATTAATACATCTTTGCAGATCAAATGCTATCAGCAAATCATTATTAATGTGCAAGGTCTTGTTAAGTGGTTGGGAGAATCACAAGAATTTTCGATCATTTGATAAATGCATGGCTCAACTCAAATCCGTTTACAAATGCCATTTGATTGTTTAGTGCATTCAGTAAATTATAAAGTATAAATAATTACCGTCAAGCTAAGATTTGACTTTAACCCCAGGTATTATGCTTTAACATCCGAAAAGTATTGTGGAATACTTAACGGGTTGCCGTTGGAAAAATAGCATATAAACGGCTAATTAGTGCGATCAAAACTATCAAAATCATTAGACCCACCTCTTGAATAAGAGATTATAAGTGTTAGGAGGTTGTGCAAAAAATAATTAGACCAGATAAGGGGATTTATCACGTCATTACAGCTTCATGTTAGTTAAAACAACTGATGACTTGGTATAGTACAAAACGTTCGGATCAGTCTCCAAAACGTCGGCGCCTGAAATTACTGCATCAAAGAAAGCCTAAAGTATACATTTTTTGCTCACTCTAAAATTTTAGCAACGTTATTCCTTTGAAATTCTCCCCACTATAGCGTGCATAATAGCCTACAGTGATGTTTCAAATACTCATGCGACTTGATTTGCTTTTTAATAATATTTTTTAGCTAAATGCATTTGGGTGCTTGAAAATACTGGCAACAATAGTCCCATTAAATGGCATACTTTAAAATCACATTCTCAAACTTCTCTCCCAAAGGATAGAGGGAGGATTGTATTTTAGGTGGGTGAGTAACCACTCTAGCTACGTTCGCAGTGTGACAACTTGATGTATCGTAATCTATATTCTGCTCATGAAACAAAAAGTAGAATCAACACCAAATACACTACGCAATAAATGTATTTTAATGCTGTCTACTTATGTGGAATAGCAACCGGTTTGTCATTGTTTTATTTAATATAATCTTAGATTGTGTGAAATTTGGAGGGGTAACTTAGCTCCTTGATTCAAATAAAGGACTGAAGTGACGCACAAAATTAGATAGCAGAACTCTCCAAATAGGAAACTGCGTTTATTTCATCCGGTTTGGTTTTGTTGATACATTAGCTGCACAAGAGCACTTAGAAAACGTACATTCAAGCGCCCAGGCCAATGTAGAGGACAAAATTAGCTATGGTTTGAGTGCATTGTAGTACTTAACGTAGTAGTCATGGAAAAAAATTGTGTAGTGGAGCGAAATTGCTTGTCTGGCTTTTAATGCAATGAAAGCAACGATTCTCGAGACATTTTTGGAAGTTTTCTTCATAAGTTCTTATCAGAGTGTACAAGCGAAAAATAGATTTTATATTTCTATTTTCTTGTTATAGCAGGTGATAAAAGGATACTCAAATTTAATCACATTTAATCAGCTTACACCGCAAGTGCCTACAATATTTCCCAAACTTACGAAAATCTTATTCAACTTTCTTGTCATTGTTAGCACAAGAATATATATGGGCAAGAAAATCGTTGCTTAGCTACCTCGACTCAATGCCGATACCAATTCAGTACCCCATGATTAGTACAGGTCTAAGAACGGTAGGGGTATTGTTTCAGCCTACTAACTTCAAATCAGGTCCGAATAGTCTAAGTATGGTGGGTCTGAGTTGCTAGCTTTGTGTACTTCTTTACAGTTCCATTAAAGCATTTTAACCATCACTTGAACCGTCCTAGTTTAGAACCAAATAAAAAAAGCAATATTAATAGAACCTTCGGTTAATTTTGGAAATAACAAGTTGGTTTATTATTGAGGAGGGAAGTTGTGAAAGGGTCCAAAACTTTTGCTTTAATGCAATATATGGATAGCGATAAGTGAAAATTAACGCTTAGAAGCGCATTTAAACAAGTAGGTTTTTTGCTCACGGAACACTATGGAAACTTCCGTTTACTCACAATAGTAGCGCTATTTTCTCCCTTCGACCTTCATCTAACAAATACAGCGCAAAATTTTTGCAAAACTTATTCTAGTCCATAAGTGCAATTTTAAACAGTTTTTTTAAACTGTAAAAGCACTTGTTTTTTAGTCAACCACAAATCAGTTACCCCCAGTTTTGACAGCGCGTTCATTGATTACGTTTTACTTCTGGTGAAAGGAAGTTTAGTCCGTTTTTTTATTCGAAAAACATCTTAATGATTCCTATGAGGATGGACTTGTGACATAATGTGAGTTTAAGTTCCAGTTTTTTTACAATATAGGACTAAGCAGAGGTTACTCGCGAACTTTCCACTCAGCTGTACACTTCTAAGATCTCAATTTATGTTTGTAGAGGATCGGTGGTGATAATATTAACCTTGATTTCATCTGATTGCACTGATCACAATAGCTCTATTTCGACTTATTTGGTAGAACTTGACTGTGTACATAGGAAGCTCTCTCAAATATACATCCCTAAAAGACTTGCACCTTAGAGAGAAAGGAAAAGTAGCTCTTCTTCACCCCCTCCTTAGTTTTTATACAAATCATTCCCTAAGTGGTGACAATTACCCTTTCGTGGGATGGGATAGCAACATGCAAGTTGGAACGAGTTGCAGGGAAGCACAATTTCGATAACAGAGGCATAGGTGGGTGGGTTTGGTTTTCCTCTGTCAGGAAGAAAACGTTTCACAGGGGAGGGACTTAAGCTTGTTTCTCACTGAAGAAGAACAATAAATTTTATTGGATACTCTTTCAGTAAATGTAAGAGTTCTGAAATCTTTTAGTTGTTATTTACTTTTACCGCGATAAAACCATGCAATATAATCGTGTTACGGCATATTTTCAAATACGGACCTCAATTATCACTAGTCATAACCGCACTAACTGCATATTTTTGCCCAGAGCATAGCAAACAAAGTAAAGAGGAATCGATTTCCGGTTAGAATCTCGCCGCACTTATAATCACAGTAAAAACTGATGGTGTATTTTTACAGTGAGGACAATGTTTCATCTGGAACTAACCCGCGGAGGCAGAAGTGTCTAGAATGCAGGTGACGTTTCACTCTGCATAGGAATACATGTGTTTACATACGAATTGGCATTAAGTATTGAAGTGAACAAATACGTTGATCACATGGAGAGAAAGGAGGTATACCGAGGACAAGGACAGATGAAATCCCGTCGAAGTTGTTTTTGGGCTTATGTTCCTTTGAAATCGTTCGTCATTCAGGGGTTTCTGGAATCTCTCATTGGGAATGTAAGGACCGGATCTGATTAGGTGGGGATTGAATTTGAACTCTGGTTGTTTATGTACAGGCTTTCGACCTAGGATAAAAAGCAGAACCATACCCAACCAGAATTAGAGCCAAAAAATATGCATAATGTGCATGAGACCTTTGCATTTTTATCATTAGCTGTTAATGATGACCACTTTGATTCAAATGCGACTTCAAAGGCATTGAATCAGATAATTCAATGCTGCGAAATTTTAATTTAAGGTAAGGGCACCGGTTCTATTTACATTCAGATTCTGGAGCAAAATAGATAAAGTTACAATGTGATCACTTGGAAACACTTAATAAAATATTTTACAAAATTAAATCAGAATGCTTTATCACGCAGTAATCAGTAAAATATAGAGACTACCTTCGGATTTACCACTATTATATTCTTCGTCCTTCACAAGCCAATAGGATCGATCAACCGCTGCTTTCTTCTGCGGTTTTTCTATAAACGGCAATATATACTTCAAAAATGCTCATAAAATGTCAACATTTTGGTGAACGACAAAAATAACTTCCCCTTGGATGTCTCCAACGTGCACATGGGAGTAAATTTAAAGCAATTATAGATTCAGGGGTAAAATTTGGATGACTCTATTTAATTTTGACCAAGTAGCAATAAAGTATGTCATTTTGACGAAAATTTGGGTATGCTATTTTAATTATAGCTTCGAATTATTAATTATCAAACGACTTGTAGAATAGTGCCTCAACCATTTGTTAGTGCTGCACTAAAATTGTGGGCCCAAATGAACCCATTTACTGGAAGAAAATACAGACTTATGGTCAGTACTTGCTTAGGTTAAGATGCTAAAAACAACACTTATTTTGGTAAAAGAAAAAATTAATAATGTCGTTATGCCTAAATACATAAATCTGATGCTCTAAGCCTGATCCCTTGCAATATAAATATGCTTGCATATCACAATAGGTTTTCAGTATAAAATAAGTGAAACGCTATGCTATCTCATCATATATGCCCATTTGTGGGCCAAAATCTGGTGATATTTTCAGGGAATTTTTTACTTCCTGAGCAATAAAATGCATCCATTACTAATTTATGCCAGTTACTAATCCCTTAATTGTGATTGGGTTAGCCTTGGATACGGAGCCTAATCAAGAAGAGTTGGGTCGTAGAAGGTGGATTGATTTACCAATGACTTTAAGGCTAAACATCTTCTCAAGAACGGATTTGGAGTTGATTTGGCAAGAATATCCGCCAGCGTCTTTGGGCTGCACCTTCTTGATCATCAGCGTCCAGTCCTCATAAAATCGACGAGGCAGATGGAAGCGTTTGTCTTGGGTTGTCAAGCCCAGTGAAATTTCCTGTAATTCCTGCTCCTTCCACCAGGAAACCTAAAATATTTATATGAAATGCTGGAAGTATTCTTGAATTGTGGACGGGATGTCAGCTGAAATCAAAACATTGCATGTGGCCAATGTGCGTTAAAAAAATCAATGCTGCTATGCCTATTTCACAAAGTTTGCTTATTTTGCACTACTTCTTCTTGGATGTAGCTGAGTAAAAAATCCAACTTGAGCTTATAATTAACTTCTGTCATAGATTTGCGGGTTTCGCTCACACCTAATTAAGAGTTGGAAGAAAAGGATCACTAAAACTGTTGATTAGAGAACGGTCATTTCCGATAACTTTTACTCGTATGAAAATTGCAGAGCTGCTATCTGAGCAGTTTCAGCTATGCGACTAGATTACAAGCACAAAATATAATTTCCAAAACCACTAATCCTTCAAAAATACGATTGTGATAATATGATGATGAAACAATGCAGATGCGTAACTGACTGGCCTGCATAAGATGGTGTCAATCAACTCAAATTTTTATTGACAGAGAACTAATAACGCAATTTTCCTGTGGATCAATTGAAGTGATCAAGCTCAGCATGTCAACATATTAATCCGTTGATTCGGCACAATTTTGATTAAAAGACGCTGTTGGTAAGGCATTATGAAATTCGAATAAATGCATCCTACCATCTATAACATCTACTATCTCTTGGTTGTTGCACATTAGTTCTAAGGTTAAGTCACGAAATCTAACTTTACACCGACCATGCTGAGGGACTTAATGCAACGACTCGCGTGCAGAAATGCCGTTTACACAGAGCACACTTATGTGATTTTAATGATTTTGGCTTGTGCCAGCAGTCACCATATCCCATTCAGTCAGTCAGGACAATTCAGACGTCATTTCTTGCTTTGAATGGTGGACCATTAAGTCTGAAGTAGCTTGCCTTAAATTGGTTGGAGGAAATCTAGAAAACCCGATTCTGGGTTCTTTTGCAATCAATAATCTGTGCCATTTAAAAACATCACTAGAAATCCCTGGTAGCTTTTATTAAAATTGCGTCAGCTTTGCAAAATATGACACTTGCTATAAAATGTCGTTTATCAGAGCATCCATGTGTACAACTAGTAATAAGTCTGATTTCCTTACTTGCTCCCGGTTTATGAAAGGGTAACAATCATTTGATCTGTATAAAACTCGCATAAAGTGAACATTAATTTACGTTCGCTGTATCTCAATAATTCCTAAAAATTTATAATTCACTTATTCTCTTTCAAAAATTCTGAATTAAGTCGGATAATTTTACATTTGCCTAAAATAAATGAATAAGAATGAAGTATACCATAATAATAAAGGAGTGGAGTAAATTATGATTCTAAAGGATCAAACCCCATTGAATAGTTCCAGATGCGGGTTGATAACTAGGTTTCGGTTTCACATGCCATAATTTTTCCATGGTAAGCAATAAATTATAAGGTTCAATTGTGCTGAAGCCAAATGACTTTACTTGTTTAGCCTCTACGCTGATGATTTTTTGCCAATATAACCCATTACTACCGTACTTGGCGAGAAAATACAAGATTTTATATAGGTGCATAAATCTAGATCATGGTGGTACTTTTCTTGCCCCGGTAATGACGTGGATTCCTCCCTTCGCCGGTGATTCAGCCCATATGACGGCAAAATGCCTTTAGACTTACTTTTACCTGTACATCTCCTTAAATTTGCAATAAAATTGTCCAATGATATCGCAAGTTGTTGTTTTGTTATCAAGATAAATGATGTGTTAATTGTAAATAAGTAAAATAAGCAGCCCATTAATAAGAAGACTTGGAGTTAATAGCAAATGCTCAAGGGATTGAGAATGCAAACTTTTGTCGAATTTCTCGTGTTGGGTGAATGGTTAGACACATGGTAGCGAAGTGTGGGCGTAACCTTTCAAAAACCATCAATCACGCTTTAAGAAACGAGTCCAAACACATACTTGCTGTATTATTACCCCTTTAACATTCGGATTTGTGGTTAAACTTGAATAATCAACTAAGAGGTAAAATATCAAAAATATTCCCCTCTAGAATAAGTGAGAGCAAATTAAAATTGATGTGCGAAAATTAAAAATTCTGATACATAGATAGAGACATAAACCATATTCCCCAGATGGTTTACTAAGACCAACCAAGCGGTATTGCAGTTAAATCGTTATTTATATCTAAACTACACAACACATAAGATTTCGTTACGTTGAAAATTTGTTGGAACTTTTTGGTCTAGCACTCTAATTATGCTCTCTCTTAAATTATGATGTCTTGGACAGTGTCGCTTCCATGTGCAACATTTCTCTGGCCTTTTGAAAGCACGCACATCAAAATGAAACGTGGTATTTATGTTAATGCGTTAGCCAAGATCAAACTATTAGATTAGTTTTATATTTGTAGTGTAATAAATTCTAATGTATAAATTCGCTTCATTTTGCAAGCAAATTAAGCCAATGCCTTTAAACATTGTCAGTTGATTCTTTTGAAATTTAACCCAGCATTAGTGTGAACAGTGTTTGGTTTTGGATTCCCTACCTTTCGCTTTGAAAGCAAATAAGGATATCGGTTTAGGCAATGACAAATTATTGTGCCACACACCACAGCCGTGGTTATCCGTTTTCAAAAGATTATGAGTAAAAATCATTAAAATACTTGCAAATAAGATAGTCTTAAGCAGCACTTGATACCTGTGACCAGAAAAAGTAATAATTCTTGGCAAAAATAAGTTACCAGAGTTTTCGAGAAGTCGACATTGTACACGAAGCACCTAAGTTCCGCAGTCTCGCCCTCATTAATCACGAGGTTCACCTTGACATCTCCAGCAAAGCAAGGTGTGGGACTGAACACTGCCTGATCAGGTTTGCAGTCGTATTGGCTTGTGTCCGCTAATGGGTTTGTTGTAGCATTTCGACCTATGTGGAAGAAGTCGAAGCAAAGGCTCCTGTGAAGTATTTGTAAAAGCATGAGGAGGATGTGCAATGGCACTTTCTTCAGCTGATTTTTCATTTCATCTGTCACCCTTGATGTGATCTGGATTAACACAGCTATCACGCATTGGGATGCATATCTAATTTAACAGAAAAAGTGTCGGTTAAATGTTTGGCTTCACTGGAAATTTTCTATAGGTATAAAATGAAAAGATCAGTCTTTCTTATTTGCATTCAGAAGCAATCTCTGAACAATACCCACTTCTTGTGTACTTTGCCTTCTAAACTGTTCTTACCGCAAAGCGATAGATCTCCAATTAAGTAAAAAAGTCGAGTAAGCATATCACATATTTTGAGAAGGCAAAGCCTGAAACGTAAGTAAAACCGAAGAATCTTGACCTATAGTTTTAAATTTCTGATAAGTTCGTTTGCAAATTCAAGGCCGTTATTAAGGTGGCAAATGAGTGCTAAGCACATTTATGCAGACATTGCATTTCCTTTATAAATGTAGCTTTGCAGTTAAAATTAAGTATCGGTCCACTAAAATAGCCGTTATATTTCAACCAATCCCAAAATATAAACACTTAGATAGTTTAACCAGGACATTTTACTTAGCTGCAAGCTGAAGCAGAATTTGAAAAAGCCAAAAGTGTGTATGTAGATAGTTCAGAGGTTATGAAAATAACTAAAAATTTTGCATACTAGCAGACATGAGATAAAAAGGTCCCGAAACCTAGTGGTTGTAATTACCCTCAGATCATGGGTATCATGTATAATCGCTACTGTATAAGGCCAAACTACTCTACTTGAGATAAGATCTGAAGCAGCTAATTATAAAATGGAGGAGAATGCATGTCACAATTATGTGACGTTGCTAGCAAACCTGTTAATGCAGCATAAATTGAATAAAAGTAGAGCGCTTCACAAATGCATCAGCTAGCATTATAAAACAAAACAATCACCATAAATCGCCTGTTAAACTCAAATATTTACACAATAGGGTTCAAAAAACTACTTTAATCTAGAAGAGGTACATTTATTCAGGAATATTAAATAAATAAAACATAAAAATTGTCGGTGCCAACAAAGCAAGGCAAGTTGTTTGGCGACCTGTGGTGCTGTTTTGAGGGCAAATTCCTTAACAAGTCCATCATCACCACCAGCGTAGCTGAAATCAATTCAGATTAGGAAATGCCTGGCATTAAAATAAATTATTTCTAATCCGTCACATAAAAAGTCTGCATAGTATTCTACATGATAATTTTTATTTCCCAACACTGCACCGCATATAGCTAAGCCAGGCAACGCATTCACTTTCATTCATTTAAATCATAGACAAAGCATTAAAATCTAGATCAAAAATTTTAATGTACTGCCTTAAAATTTTGAGTTACATGAAGGTGTCACTGTAGGAAAATAAGCATGCTCGAATGCGCCCATGAAATGCGTAATACAGGATATTCATTATTCATTATCACACATACAAATCAGAGAGAATGCTACCTTGTATTAATTGCCCGTGGTTGTGTGTAACATTGGTCTGCGCAAATTCAAGTCGGCCCACTATTCTCCAAGGCACAGTTCGGATGGTATACTCAAAAATCATTGGATGCCACTTGTGTATGTTCCCCATTTTGCTTACCCAATCACCTTGTTCGGAACTATCACACGTTATCCCCTCAGAACCAAAGTCCCTATACATATTCTTGCACTTTTGAGTGCAAGTAGGAAAAAGAAACCTTTGCAATTTAGCATTTTAAACATGGGTCTATAAGAGCCATCAGGAATGATTATTTTCCCAGTTTTAAATAAGAAAGTTACACATCTTTCAAGTTTGCTCATTTTATCTGTTTTCAGTAAATATTAAATATTATGTGCTGTCGCATTTTCTTTTCAATTGGAATCGGTTTCGGTAGATTTAGTCCCATTCTGTTTCTCATATCATAATCTGAGTTACTGAACTTCTGATTTAGAAAATTGAATTTTGACCTTCAAATAGATTGCATAAATGCCAAATTTTTTTCAAAAAGGTGCTCAAATGGAGGCAATATTTACTACATCTGTCGTCGAAATGCAAGAGCTTCTAGCTTTGCAAGGAATTTGTCGCTGATTTCCGGGATGGAAGGAAAGCGTGTGATGATTTTTGCAAAAAGACTTGCAGTGAAAGTGGGCATTCTTTTAATCCTATAGCAATGTACAAACACTGCTCACCACGGCGGTCAACTTCTTTTCAAGGAAGCAGCACAATGCCAAGGGGTTAGAACTTCCTACCTCTATCGCTCTGTCTGGCCACAATAGCTCCTATGCAGAATTTACGCCTAAGTTGTGCTGGAACGTGACTCCGTGACTTCTCCTTGGACTAAATTTATTTGTGGCTGGTGCCTCAAAGCGTCAACTCATGTTATATATGGGGGTACACTAAAGGTGCCAACTGTATAATCTTACACTGGTAACAACTGCATGATCACCCACTTTAAAGGCCCTATAAATTCTGAGTCAACAAATGCAAAACATCTCAAAAATTGCTCGCCGCAGGTTTTAATAAGGACGCATTAACAGTGAATCAGTCAAAACAGGTTGAAAATTATAAATTATGAAGACAGCCATGAAGATTAGATGCTGAATAGTTCCAGTAGTTGATAGCGCATTGTTAGAATGAGGTCAAGGTATGTTTCCATTGCTATATTTGTAAGAATTGTGACGGTTTTGCAAAGCTGCCATAATTACCTATGGTTGTAATTAAACGCAAGCATTTAATTGCTTGACACTTTTTGAAGCAAATTACGTACTAACTGACCAATGTTTGCAAATGACTGGCACCTTTTCAAGGTTTTGCGAGAAAAATTGATTAAGGCGGATTCATTTATGGAAATCGGTTGCTGTTGCAGGCGTCTACACCACTAAAAGACATCACTTGTAGCAAGGTTTATTTTAAATTCTGGTTCCTCATACATTTCAAAACAAACTAGACTTTGCATCCTTTTATTTTTCTCTTCTAATGGTGGTTCAGCACCAGAATCATGTGGCCTTTTATGCTCGAATTATATTCGAGCAAGAGCTGATTATAATGAGATTGTTAACACAGAAACTCGTTTTGACTACGCTAATTGATTTACACACGGTACCCTCCTCTATCAAGAGATAGCATTGCTGGCATCGCTACGTTCGAGTCATGGTTTAAAGGGTAAGACGAGCCGCTCAACATCGATCCACCTGCACAGGATGATAAAATCTTATGACTTCCTAATTAAATTTAGCTGAGTTGAAACAGTATTGCAGTCTGATGCCATCGCAATTTCCACGAGACTGTATCGTTCCACAGGTTTTGCGCCACTAAGCAGTTGTCACCTTGCAATATGCAGTATAAATGTTTCCAAGTGGCTAGCCTATGACCGATTTTAGTTACCCAAATTTGCAAATATTCGATAATGTCTACTAAGTCGCGTGGAAATGGACCCACCTATTACACCGGAGACAATTGGTTGGAAGTACTAACACACTAAGCTGCAGGATGATGAAACCGCATTTGGCAGGTTCTGCTACCACTAACATCTTGAATGTCGTTAGTGTAACACTGTTGATTACAAAAGATTGGTACTGTTGACCTCAACCATCACTTCCATAAGAGATGAAAAATAAATTCAAAAAAGACAAGGAAAGCCTATAGGCTACTAAGTATGATAATTTTTTAGCAAGCATCGGTCTGGCCTCCAAACGCATGTCAGCATTCGTTTTAGTGGCTACTCGATACAGCTATAAATGAACACTTCCTCGGGCGTTACAGTTGCGTCGAAGGATCTGTAATACCAACTTTAAGAAGTAGTGGCCTGCCTGATGCCTTAAAATTCATTTATACCGCTGGTGGTCAAGTGGAGCTCGCCCAATTACTTCAGTGCCGCATATACCTCTACGCAACTCTATTCATAAGAGTATTGCACATTACCAAGGCCATTTCCCAACCACGTGGCCTAGATTGATTTGACAGGAGGGAACCAAACCAAATAATTGTCAAAGAATTTCTCAATCAGGAGCACTGTAGTGTAGTGTCCTACGAGCAATCGGTAATAACTACCAAAAACTTTGCCCTTGACTCCAATTAATTTACTTTGTCTGGACTCCATTAATGACGGAGGCTAAAGTTAAAGTAGACAGTATGCTCCGTTAGGACAAATTAAAAACTTTGTTTACCTCGCGACGATCTTATATCACTTCCACATCGTTGTGATACATCACGCATCGCCGTAGGCTGCCTGAGGTTTGGCAATAATGCCATTTCGCCCTATTCATAACGTCTAAAGGCACTTAACCATTTTCATAGCAGTATCCCCGAGTCAACCTCATAAAGTCTACTACCAAAAATTACGGTTAATGGCCACGCACGGATCAATACATTGACGAGTTTTCCAGAGGCTGCCAACACTACCAAAAAGCAGGCAATCGCCCTCGAAAATTCTCACCAACCCCTTGACCTCAACCAGAAAAGCTTCAGTCAGGTCCATTTTGAGTTCGCCAGGCCGGTGCGTGATGTCCTTTTGCTATCTGCCGGCATGCCATGACGCACTACCGCACTTCAATGTTTCAATCTTAATCCAAAAGCAAAGAGAATGATGCGCTTATGTACTTAGATGAATACTACTGAATTTACAGGAGTGAAGACTACTGTGGATTCAATGTTTCCAATAAAATAGTGAACACTCATTCAATTTTAGCCGAAATCACTAATAGTCGTTGGACGCAGACTTTGTTCATTCAACGCAGAGATGGTTTTCATGCCATAAAACGGTCTCAAGAGCGCAGATAAAAAACCTTTGCAAATCTTAAGACAGAACCTGACATGTATTTCTGCTGTAGTTATGGAGCTTTAACGTAAAGATGGCAAAGTTGTAATCGACACCATAATGGAAAACGGTACCTGAAGAAGGCATCACACCCAGCTGTACCTAAGTTACACTGTTTGACATGGCTCTCTAACGGCAAGATATCTGCTAAGCACCTGCACAGACTGTTCTCGCATGCTTATCAAGATGTTGGTTTAGTGGTTAAAGCTGCGGAATGGAATTACCGCAAGTTCATTCCAGAAAACAATGTCACTAGTATTCTTTAAGAGAGTATGTGCCAAAATTATCCGCAAATTTGAAAAGAATTTCCTATTTTGACATCCTAGCAACTCCCTTAAAAATCGATTTCTTAGAAATTGTAAGGAATTTTTTATATGTACTTTCTTTGGATTTTTCGAATTTACCATTGAGAGTTGTAGATGAACTCCATAATTCTTAATAAAGTGGGAGACTTCAACAAATCTAAATCTCACTCTAAAACACCTGCTTATCAGAAACTTAAATATCTAGAAAACTTTGACGAATAAGCTAGTGAATGGCTACTCAAGTAAATAATAGAAACGACTATCGTATTAGCCATCCAACATTTCTTACATTTTAACAAATACCATTAAATATGCAAAATTAGTAAAAGGCCAGCCATTCAGGTCATAAATATTTTAGATTAACTATTTACATGCTGTGATTCGTAACCTCATTGGATGCGAAAAATTACTATGTCCACACACTATAGAGGTACCCGAGAAAGGAAATGAAGTTAAATCTACAAATAAGATAACACTATGTCAAAATACATGTACCAAAAATGATTCGATCATGAAATCTTGCTTTCTATAGGCTTGTTTCCAAGACTAGAGCAACTTGACCCATTTTTTGAGTCGGATGAAATTCTATGAATGATTTGTCCATTGAACCCAAAAACAACTTTTCCGAAAATGAATATCTGTCAAATATTGCATCGAAACATTGGCAAAGTGTCAAGCTACTCAAGCGGCAAAGTGAATTTGCATGAAAGCACCAAAATATTACAAAGTTGAGATGTCAGCTGCAGTGAGACTAGACTGAGAGCTGAGTGATTAGCTGAGGGATTAAGCTGGTTTAACCCCTAAAGTCAACGCAGTGCTTGGTACGCCTTTGATGTGAGCCGGCTTTTTGAGGAGCAGACATGTATTTTAACCGGCCAAGTATGCTCTGACTACTCGACAATATAGTTTTGTGGCATGACTTCTAGTTTTTATCTCCCGCAGGCCTCAAGGCAAGATGCTCCTTTGTTTTTACATAAAATATTAATCACCATAAAGAGGTTAAGGGTTTTATTATTGTCAACTTGGTATATCAAAATTTTAGTAATTAATTATGTAGTAATACAAGGGTTTCGAAAATTGTATTATAGTAGACAAAAATTTTGGAATAAAATGGGTCGGGCTAACTACGTCAATGGGTGGTCACGGGCGGCTTAATGTGGCTTTTCTAGCTTCAGTTCTCTTTTGGAAATTAACAATGACAAGTTGGAATGATGCAAGTAATTTTGCTTTGCACCCTAAAACGCTACAAGTTAAAACTGTGGTTAGATTTCATTTTGATCCAACCATGGTTTAGCCCCTGGTTGGTCTTTCGTCAAAAACAACATAAATCAGTGCATTAGTAATTTGTTCTAATCCTAATCCTGGACGTGTGAACTAGTGTTCGTAAAAAGTTCTACTCAGCAAATTTACCACTTTGAAGCAGTCCTGTAATCTTACAACTCTAAAGTGCTACAAAACGTGAAAACTTTGGTGAAGAAGAGTTGCATCTTAGCATTAAGTGCAATCAGGGAAAAGGTAGCCACATCATAGATTCATTTAATAATGCAATAGTTGCAATTCAGTAGTTTATCATAATAACAAATTGAGCAGATAGAATCAAGTTTATAATTTTTTTTCCAAATTTTAACAGGTTCTCTTCAGTTTTAGAATATGGGCTTTTCCGAGCTCATCAGCCATCGACATGGAATTGATTTACTGAGCAAAAGGTAATGTTGCTCAAAAGACCTATTTAGTAAATGTTTAGTTGTAAGGTAGACGCTTAATGTCAGAACCAGCACTGACTCCAAATTTCAGAGGAGCATGTTGCTTTTTAACCAGTTTTAAAAATGTATTCTTCTGATAATTAGGCATATTTGACAATGCTTGTTTGAAGATGTCTGTTAGACTAGATGCAATCAGTGCACAAAATCTTGCGGTGAGCCGGATGCCATCGACCTCTGAGGAGGAAACGCACCCCGAATACACATAGCTGCGATGCTTCTGTCCCCTTTATTAGCACCGTTTAATTAAACATGTCCATGTCCAGTCCATCTGTCCGTGCCTAGAATGTGAGTGCTGAGATGGGAGAGAGGCGCATTAAGACATATTATAGTAGACATCTGCCTCCAAAAGTGCTTCCAAAGTAAAAGATGGATAAATGAGTGAAAATAAAAGATCGACCTAAATTCTTCGTACCCTGTCTTACCTAACGCATATAATATCAGAAAACCTTGAGCCAATGGTTCTTGCAACTAAATACGCATGTAAGATGCAGTTGCATGTTGAAATGTCGCTTCAACGCTGTACAAATCTGATTTGATGTTTAAAACCAACAATCCTATATTTTCTCTGCGGCAATTATGCATATTAACTAACTACTTAGATACCCAGGTTTCTTCACTTTGTTCTTCCACCCTGCATTATGGTCCTTGACACATTCTAGTAGACCTTATTGGCATGTGCTCTTCAACGCCATTTTGGCTCTTAAAGATTTTGTAGAGACTGCAAAAGCGTTACTTCCTCAATTTCCTCACTTGGAAATTCCCACTTTATTTTCGTGCAGCTAAGTGCATTCTTTGCTGTAGTAAGAGATAATAAAATAATTCGGCAAATTTTAACTCTCTCAAATAACTTTTTACTTGATTCATGAACGAAGCAAATAATGCCTGAATAAAATAAAGTAACTTTTGAATGATTGCGTAGTTTCCGTAAAATTTTTATAACGTTCAATTTACAATCTTTTTACAAACCATGTTTCAAACGCAGCTACTAATTTCACCATAAAGATCCACCTCCTTCTGCAAACTATTATTTGTTTATTTACTTTACCTGGCAAGCTGTTCGTATAGTAAAGAACTTCTTTTACCTCGTGGTATACCTATGTTATTAGTTGGCGTGTTCGAGCCGTCGACTGCCAGGACCTCTCCAAAAGTTAATAGCCGAGGTGCGTAAACCACTACTCTAGCCCTATACTCTGGTTAAAGCAAACCGAAGTTAACAGATATTTCCAACCTCAACTTCGGCAAGGCATTCCAGGAATGTCTTCTTGAAAAAAGAGCTAAATATTCAGGAATAGAGAGAAAGCAAACCTTGTCGTATTTTGTAGCTTACATTCCGAAACGTTTATTACCCACTCTCCTCTGATGCGCAAATGTAATTATTCAGCAAAACTGGTACAAGCTATTTACTGGATCTAAAATAGTACGTTAGAACAACTCCGACTTTATGTGTTACCATACACATCTTCTCACGATTTCAAATAATGTTCCATTGATTTTAACACAACGAATTCATATTGTCAATCCATACCCATAGTCAGTCAGTTGAGCACTTACTATCAATAGGCATTCCTTTCCATTTAAAAAATACGAGACAAAAATTTTTCGAAGATGATTAGGATATCCCTGTTTGAATTTTTCTATCTGCCCTTTATACCCGTTCTTCATTATAAAACAATTTTTCCTTGAATTTAAATCGTGATTTGAGAATCTGTCTCTCTAAAATCGAAAAAGAAAGTGTTACTTGCTACTCAATAGCGGGCCAAAACTAGTTCCACAGGGAGAAACCTATCGCTTGGTGCTCGGGGTTAAAGCATTACTGATAATCAGCAAAGTTATAGTGAAGATTTATTACTATTAAGATATCCTACATTATTTTTGTCATACACTATTGACTCTGAAGTCGCAGACTTTTAAAAGCATACTTCTGCACATTTTTACCATTTGTCACTTATAAAGCGAAAATGTAAGTACTTCGTTAAACCATTAAAGTAGATCATCATGCATTTTAAACTCTGCTAGACAAATTATTTTATGTTCCAAAAACAATTATTGCTTTGCTTTGGCATTTTCTCATTAAAATAGACCATACCCTAGAAACTGGTGATGCAGTAGATCACTATAATTATTTGGCAATGGAACCACTGCAATTTTTTAATCCCACTTTTCAGTTGCCTTTCTAAATGTCATTTAAAGCCAATTATTAATCATGTTACACAAAAAAGTAACAACTGTTTGCTATCTCATGGCCGTATTTTAAGTCACTGCAATTATTCATGTAATGTGAAATGTTGGTGGTGAGCAAAGACGTGTCAACTTCTAACTGAGGTGAGACACTGGTCAGCTTCCAATTTTAAAAAATGCGCAAATCAATACGATGGAATTTTTGTGGAAGAATATTTAAAAACAAAAAGTATAGCGTTTAAAGATCCAATGTCTGAGCCAAGCTATAATTGACTTTAGCAGAATGTTAAGTAAAATCGTCGAGGCATAAATTTAGTCTGATAAGATCTGAATTTCAGCGAAGACTGAAATTGCAGAGTTTCATAAATAAATTCGAATATCTTACTTTAACTTTGAAGTTTTGAAACAAGATAGCAAAAATTTATTTAAACATTTAGGATTAATTGTTAGGTTGGAAGTAAGCTTGAAATATGCTCTAGCAATGCAGTTAGCTTTATTTTGGAGTGTTTACATCGCAAAAATTGGTGTGAGCCTCTAATCGACTCACTTACCTTCCCACCTTCGTCGAGATTTTCCATCCAAGAATGTCGATTGGTAAATTGCAATGGTCGCAGTGAAAAAGACAAAGGTGATTCACTGAATTGGTGGCTCAGTCATTTAAAGATATCAACTGGCGTTAATGGAACTAGGCGCAACGCGTGCCGTATTTTGGCAAAGCGATCACCAACATGATAACTTGGACTCTGATTTATGCTTGCCGTGTAATCGTGTATTTCAGTACGAGCTATATGCATTAGTGCTTCATTCAAAAATGTCCAGATCCTAAAGTTCCTTTCTTAGATTCGCCAGTACCTACCTGTATCTCTGTTCATTATCTTAGCAGTGAGAAATACAAAAGGTATGTACATTTCAAAGACACCCAAGCATGCATCTCTGTTTTAGCATAAATTCACTCCAAGGCGAGTTTCGTACTTAAATGCATTAGTCATCTCCGTAAGGATTTCACAGCCTGTGAATCACTGGGTTCTGGACGGTCAGCTGACGAACATCCTACCGTCGCGCATTTGTTTAAAAACGAATCCTTTTATGATAGCCTATTTGAAGAGTTGAATGCTACCCTAAGAAGAAGGGAAGTAAAGGCGGAAGATTATTTTACGCCTTGTAATTACTTTACTTTTTTAACTTCGAGGGGCTGATTGCCTCAAATTTCAATTGCACAGTTTAGATAGTATGCATTTATGCACCTAGGCTGCCTAACCTCTTTTATTTGATGCAGAATTCTGTTTTTAAAATAAGCATTCTGATCTGTTTCGATAAATAAATTTCTGTTTAAAGTAACTTCATTGTACAATGTAGGGACTGGTTTTATTGCGTGTGGTCCTAACAAAGGAAGGACCTTTGTCCCCTTATGCCAATTGCTAAGGGAGACTGATGTTCAGTACAATACAAAGATTGCCTTTATTTCAGACACCAAAACTGTGCCCATTGTGTACTAAAAGACGAAACTTTTGATCCTATTTTGGCAGAAGCAATATCATTTATATGACACTATATTGCTTCAAATAAACTAGGAGGTAAACATTTTTAGATGGAAGAGCCATTTTGGAAATCCTATTTCAGTCATCAGAAATTCAGATGATCTTTACTCAGGATTATGCATCACAGGTTTGTACCTGGATTAAATTAAACACAGCAACGAAAATAACGAATGATGTCATTTTTTAGGTTTTGCAGAGCACTATTTTCGGTTTAATCAGGCAAAGGGATTTTGAAGTTGCTTTGAAAAATAGTCTACCTGAATAAGTGAAATTTTTAGGTCGGTGAGTAGACAGATAACTGAAAAGAAGTCACCAATTATCCGCTCGAAGATAGAGCTGAATGCAAATTCAGTTCACTCCTATGTGACGAAAATTTTGTCTGGTTTAAAACAACTTTCATCAGCAAGTAAATTTTTGACATCTATACTTTTTACCATAGGAATATTTGCTTATTGGGTGATTGCTTCCTCTGATTTGAACAAACTCGTTTAAAGGATTCCAGAGCCAATCGTTCCAAATTTTAAACTGGGTTGTTTTTATTGCTAATTTTATTGTTAGAATGTGCCAAGCTGTTCCTCGTGGGACATTGTCTAGTCCACAACAAATGGTCGACTGAGTCGAAAATCAACAGCCACCGTTTTTTTCTAATGTGCTCACATTTATGCATACTTTGATCAGTTTAGTGGGCTATCAAAAAACGTATAAAGCTTTTTGAGCCTTTCAGGTTAGCAAATTAATATACAATTTCAGATATTTTTCTTAATTTTACGCAGTAGTAAGAAAATGGACTTTGACACTGATAAGACTTCATTCGGTCAACTTTAAGCAGTCCTGCCCAGGTTTACTATGGAACTCTCAAGTTATTCCAAAACCCATAATTTGTCCTTATTGTTGTTTGCAAAAAGGACCTGCTAATCTCTCAATTTGAAATCAGATATTCAGTTTTAAAGAAATAGATTTTTGCCATTTTTCAAAGTGAAAGTTAAATTTTTTCCTGGTTTTTTAACGGGTTCCTGTGTGTTCTTATCAAAGTGTTCATGCTTTGTTAATGAAGGATTTCCAGTTTAAATTTATGCTGTGTAAGTAAAAAAGACCGGTACATGCTGCCTACGCCACTTATAAATGCTAAGTTGACCTCGATTTACCGCAAATATCAGGGTGCAACAAACTCCAAAAAGCCACTTTAATTTTTACTTTTAGTTTTAGCATGTACTCACATGATTTGCAAATGATTTAGGTTTTTGAACAGAGCAAAATTATACTGACGGTAATTTTACCACTTGTTTAGAGAAAGAGCTGTAATTGCCAATTTATCTATGTAATTTCAAAGTTGAATTTTAGGGATTTTATAATCTCATGCGCATAAAGGGGCTAATAATTGCATCATCACTGTTCTTCCGCTCTATTAAATATAGTTCCATGGTCAATTTGGTTGGGACAGAGAATTAAATGGGGCATTGCTTTTGATTCAAAGGTTCTATGTTTGCCTTCGTTTTAGAATAGGGTGCGTTAAACAGATGCATTTGGTGGTTACTATAGCAAAAGCACACACATTATCCTTGAATAAGTAGATTGGGTAGCAGCAGTGCTTACACGCAAGACTTTCCTTGACAGTTCTTTTTGATGGTTTATGTTATAACCAGCATTAAAAATTAATTAGCAACGCCATTAAGAGGCAGATGGATCTTTGTTTACACAAAGTTGAAGGGGTGATACCAATTCGCGTGTAGCCGCACGCTTATTTCTCTTTTTTCTCTTCTTTCCTCTCCTCACCCCTAAGGCCAATCCTCCAATGACCTTTGAATAAATCAAATGCCGACCAACTCCAAATAGCTTAAACGCCCATCTTCCAATGTGACTTCTTTCTTGAGTTTAGAAGAAGTGGAGTCAGGGCCCAAGCTACAAATTCCATTCTTCTACCGCTTGGATATTTGAGCAGACAGAGGTAGGACAATTTACTCTCGGCGGCAAACGTTTACAAACTCTAGAATATATTGCTACAGTAAGTCATGAATAAGGCACCCTTTGAGCATATGCATAGTTTGATTTGTATTTATAAGTTTTGACCTAAACCAAATGAAGCAGGCAAAAATTCAAGAAAATAATGCTTCATGGTTTTCATGCATTCTTCCTGCATTTTGGCCCTAAAGTCAGTGTGGTTTTTAGAGCCCTTTGTGTACAAAAGCCACTTAATCCTCTGCTGGAAATCCCGATGCGGGAACAAGGCCGAATTTAATGACAAAAAGAAATGGCTCTACATTTCAAACTAAAAGGCCGCCTTCTCGCGGAGCTGCAATCATCCAATCGTAGTTATTTGTTGCAACTTGAGCGTCGATTAAGTAGTCTATGTCCCTTTAAGTAAAATGTCTGAATGCTTTAGATTATTTAAGGTTTGTGTAAATTAGTACAAGACAGTTGACAAGCCGATTTTCGGTTGCCAACTTGTCTCGTAAAGTTTTCTAATGACTAACTGCATAGAAATTACCTTTGTAAGGCATCCAAACTTACTGGTAAGTAAAAAGCTGTCAAGTCCCATGGTCTCTATTTAATGTGTATTTCCCTCTGAATGTTAGCCAAAACTTTCATGGGGGACTTTTGATCCATCTTTTGACTAGGAAGACTCGTCAAGATCCAAGCCCGATTTAAGTGTCAAAGGATATTTACCCAGATCAGAAGGAAAAAACACAACTCAGGTGTTGCATAAAATACTTCTGCTATTAAAAGTTTGTATTTCTGAGCATGAATAAAATACAAGCAATAAACAAAAGCTATTGAATGCTTTCATTAGAAATTTCTAGTTGTAAATGATTTTTACTAGGAAGTACTTTATGGACTCTATTCATCGACCACATTCTCTCGTTCCGACGGGTCTTTTCAACCTTCAATCACAGTGATCTCGAAGCTGTATCCTTTGTGGGTGTCATTATTATTTGCTTAACAAAGATAGTGAAGATTGCTAATCGTACAGGAATTTTTCTCCACTTTATGCGGAAAAAATCAAGCTTGTCCAGCAAGCGCGGTGATCCATTAACAATGAGCATAGGATGTCATTACGTTTTGGATAGAGTTTTTCTAGCAAGACAATTAGCGCAGTAAGAGTCCATCTAAATGGCGATAATTTTTACTTTGAATAACACGCTAAAAATGCGTTAGCTCACAACTTCTGAGCGAATTGGCTAAAAAATATTAGTTTTATATACCTGTGCACTATTTTGCTTTTTATAGTGCTTCGCTCCGACGTAAAACTAGGATGGGATTGAAGGATTTGTTAGGACCAACGGAATCACAAAGGTTTAATTAGTAAAGCTTCATTCATGCAATGCAAATGAATGGTAGCAATGCGTCCCTTGTTGGTCAGATTCTTTATAAATCCCAAAATAGTAAAGCTTAAGCTGCATATGGTGCATTTGTACACCTAAGTCAGTGGGCTGAGCATTGGAATTTTACAATTAAACTTTAATAGCTTGCTATAGTCGTTGTCAAAAGCGTTTATTCTTTCCTATTTTACTAACACAAAAGACTTTAAAAATAGATGCAGGAATGTTGCAGAGGACCTGTTACTGGGTCTCATTACAATCAGCATCGCACTTAATTGGCCAGCCAACACAGTCTTAATTAAGACGATAGATAGCTCTTTATTTTGTAGGCTGCGTAAGTGAAACAGTTCGTGAAGGTGACCGAGGTTCTCCGTAAACCTGGGTGACAATTATAAGAAGGGGATGCACATTTGTAATTGCCTTTGGTTTTGCAAGGGCTAGACATGGGGAATAGTGGGCTCAACACGAACGCTTGTGATTTTAAATCATTGGACGTATTAATATGTTAAACTTTCATTTACTACTTCGACGTTTGGATAAGTGCACACGAGTACTTTAGACTCCAGGCCTGATATCTGCATCAGGGATCCGCGTGGGGTCTTAACATCGGTGTACGGCCTAGTTTGTAGTCCAACCACCTATGGATTGGAGTCAGTTTGTTCATGAATGAATTGACCTCATAAAAGACTGTTCCTAATTCTGATTGTAGACATTTTCAGGTGTTCGAGATTTTTATACGCCTGATTAATGTTTAAGCCTTAAATTATTGTTCTCAAAGCATTTCTGGCGAATCGACTATCGATCTATTTATGGCTTGCTGTAGAGCATGTTTATTCAGGATGGCTATAGTCAAAGTTCCGTCTTTTACGGTTATCGGTTACTGAATAAAGTTCTTTTTATGTTTGAATAATATGCTAGATGACGGCCTTTCTTGTTGCACATGTTTGCGCTTTTTTCCAAAGGCATCATTGCCTAGACAGCTAACTTTGTCAAGCTTTATGAAGTTTTAAGTAACTGTTTGTTGTACGACATTTTACATGACTAACTTGCTTTTCAGACTTATGTTTCATAGGTCCATTTACAGAGCAGCCTTTGACATTCATTATACCGAAATGCTGTTAAGGTGATAGAGCTTAGCATCTTCATTTGTAAATAGCTAAATTTATACGCTCAAGGCCTATCCATTTTAGCTTTTAGTTTTTCATAAAAATGGACATACTATTCACTTTTAGGGACAAAAATAATACCACATTATTCGAAAAGTGAGATTACGTACTAGGTTTTACAGATAAGGTGTCGGTTTCATTGCCTCACCCGTACCATTTAGGAGTTTCCAAAATAAATGGCTAAGTGCATTCTACGCCTTATTTCCCTGTATCCAACTTGAATGAAGTCGATTTGGGATTCTACGTGCTACAAGTCAGTGAGCAGTCCAAACAGGCATCTAAACCAAAATAGAATCTGTGGGTTATTTTTAGAGATAGTACTTTGATTCTGATTCAGCTCAAATGCTCAAAAAGTGCAATCCATTCGGCGATGACCAGCCAAAATAAGAAATGAGACATCTTTAGTAAGGTAAAGCGGCCTAGTTTTTGTTATACACTTTAGCTGGAGCTTTCACGGAAAGATTGTAAATATGGCCATCAACCGGTCGTCGAAAAAATTTTAGCTTAAAATCAAATACAGCTTTGTGCTAGCTAATAGTGTGGTTGCTAACGTCTTTTACAGGCTTGTTTCAGACGATTGTATAAGAATAAATCTTTAAATCTATCTTACCTTGTCATTCGCATAAGCAAGAAGACGGAGTAAATATATTAAGAATGTTTTTAAAACAGAAGTGTCTTTATAACTTCAGCTAAAAGTAGTCACTAATAATTTTGTAAGACAGGTTGATTGTTGACTCAAAAATATCTTTCTCCTTTCACATTTTATTCAAATCACACAAATACACTTTACTGGCCGAACAAGCTCTGGTCTTCCCTCAAACAGTTTTAACTGTTGGATTAGAGCACCAATGACCACATTCATAAGCCCTATAAAAGAAGACACACACATTCCGTTTCATTTCTACGAATTTTTAGCAGAAAAGCCTACCAACATCTACAGTTAGGTTAAGAATTCTATAGTAGTAGGAAGCACTTATTTTCCAACTTACGTCCATGCACACCTTTGCGTGTTTAAGTTGTGAGATTCAAAAAAATATCAGCAGTTTTTAAGCCAGCGTTTTATAACACTTTGCAACTCATCTTTGGGATGCTTATGTATCTTGACAACGTGCCAAAAGTACAACCCTCTTAGGCACCAATACGAATTTGCAGAGCGGAACTTCAAAATAGCCAAAGTAGGCCAAATAAAAGGTGCTAGCTCCCATTATGAGTAACTGTTACCCAGTTTTCCAAATGATGACTAATAAGCTGCTTAGTAAACCAACGCATTTTATAACTTTTGTGAGGAAAGCGGAGCATAATGCATTTGAGACTAGAAATAAAAGCTTGAAAGTGCTTCCATTAAATGGATCCCAAAGATGTTTTCCAACAGGTAGAGACCAATTTCGCTAATCGAAAGTAACCTCTAAGCTTGGAAGTCTTGGAATTTATTTGACTTAAGAGGAAGAATAGTAAATGTTCCATAAAATTTATCAAGAGTATTACATTATGAAAAATTGAGAATTTTGCGCCAGTTTAAAGATGCCAGTAAATAAGCTTTCATTTCTCACTTTACCCATGCTTTAATTAAAATCGTTAGGTGGGTCCTGATTTTGCTATCTTTTGTCTAATGTGACCTTATTGCTAAAAAATATCCCTGGAACAGGGATTGGAATTATAAAATTGCAAGATTGGCACAAAATGACTTCTTACACTGCAGTGATTTCCGGAACGGGGTGAAGAGACATTTTGCATCAAGAACCCAAGCCAATTTTACAAGTAGGACTGAATATGTTCTTCCGTACACTTGCACCTTTAAGAACTATCTGTAAGCTATCTGGGTGCTGGATGTCAAAACCCTTAGTGTAAAGCATACAAACTTGCGTAGTTTGATAATAACTAATTTCTACCTATTCTCTCTCTTTTATAATGTCTATCCGTGTGTTGAATTAATTATAACTAATGTACTTTTACAGAGTGGAATATTTTAGCACTCTGGAGGAACCTCACCCAGTTTGTACTTTAGGATGTATTAAATTTTGCAAATGTAATATTTACAGCACCACCTTGATTAATTACACTGCGTAAAGTAAAAGCATTGTGTTCAATAGTACTTCGCAAAAATATTAATGATTACCAGGCATAAATATCTCTTTGGAACTTCAGGATCGTTAACTTGCTAGACTAAATCGAACAGAGTATCCTAGTGCTTTTAATGCAACAACTTATTTTTTTGCTAACAACCAATTTTCTTTTAAAATAGCAATTCCTTAGCGTTTAAGTGCTATTTTTTTAGAATTTAGGATTTAAAGTCACCACTATCGTCCACACGGGTACTAACCATTGAGCAGGTTTAAAATGCTGATGTGGGAAGTTTTTAAAAAGTAACAAAAGATAAAGTTGTAACCTTTAGTGACAAAACCTGTACACAGCTTTAGTGATTTGTTTCTTAAATTGCTGACCAGACCTGTACACCATCACTGATACCTATTGTAAACAAATCATGTTTAATTTAACATTTCGTCATCACTTCATTGACTTGGGATAAAGAAAATCCAAAAATGTCAACCTCTAGGTCACATAATAGCAAAATCTCCCATTATTAGAATAAGGGTTCTATTATGTGGTTCTGTTGTTTATGGGTTTTGTTTTGTTAGATGGTTCAAAAGATTAGCCTCTGGAATATTCAAAAGTCTTCACGAATAACCAGAGCTTGAATTATAAACTAGCGTATTTTTGCGAAGGCGTTTAAAAATTATCTTCATAAAATTACTTGATGCATTTAAGTTCGATGTAGCATCTGATAAAGTGCTAAAAGGCTGCTTTTAGAAAGCCATGTTTAGTTTATTTATCGGGAAATAAAGGTCTAATAATAAGTGGCTTGACAACTTTCTCATTGATTTGCATTGCCATCCGAAAGGCTGGGAGGTTGATGGCAGCTTCAGTCCTGGTAAGGAAATCATGATCGCTTCTACCAATGTTTCTTGTCAAAATCGTATCAAACTATGGTCGTTAATGCATTTAAGTGTCGAAAAACTTTCGCAACTTTCAAAGGAAACTTGATTATAAAACAAGGCGATTTAATTTTAAGCATCTAAACTTGAGATGCAGAATAAACTGTAGACGTTCGATGTAGGAAAGAAATTTAAGATGAGGGTGTAGGCACGGCGCCTTATTTTTTCAGGCATTCTGGACTACGATAAGGTACAGACTAACTCCTTCCCTAAAAATAAATCGTCTGTCTACTTTTCAGATTAATTTAAAAAATTACAACAGAGTAACAAATTGATGACTGTAAATCAAGGCTGAAATAGCATGAGATTCATCACGAAACGTAATGGTTGTGTGTGGTCTCCCCGACTTTGCAGCCTTTTTTGTACAAAAAAAATGCATGCATCAAAACGGCCACCTTAACAAGCTTTCGCCTTTCAATTTTGGCAGTCAGACAGGATGATCGGTCTTTAATGATAAAAACGTTTCATTTTCTCAAAAAGATAGAAATGTCCTCTAAGTTGCTGATAGTCACCGTAGGTTAATAAAAGGACACATGCTTAGCCAAAGTCCCTCTTTACTGAGGTTTGACGTTAAAATGTAAAGAGCAAGTATTAGTTTTTCAACAGTTTTAGATCTCGTAGGTGTAACTGACGACAAGCCGCTAAACCTATCAAACAAAAGTAGGTGGTTTTGGATCCAAGATAAAGAGTTGAAGCAATTTTTGTCGTTCCTATCTCTGCTTAAAGGCCATTGTTTTGTTTTTCAACTTCTACATTCAAATAACGAATTCATTTTGAGCAATGCATCAACTACGCAGAAGGTGATGGCTCCATACACTTATCTTTGGAAATTGACCAAACTTCAATAAAGGTGTAATGTTTGCTTGTTTATGATGAGGAAGCAATTATGTTATACATTCGAGTCCAATTAAACTTAAGAAAAGCAAAATTTATTAGGTTATTAACTTAAAACATTATGGTCATGTCAAAAACAATTTATTTTGAGCACCGATGCTTGTGCTTTTACCTATGAGAAGTTACGCTACCCGAAAGTTGGTTTTATATTTTCCAGTTCATTTTTCTTCCGAACTCGAGGTCTCGAAAAGAAAAGTTTTTAAATGAATTTCTTTTTAGCTCTACTATTATGCACTTTTCGTCAAGCCAATTCTCGGAGGCATTCAGCTTTTGTTTCATTGATATCGTGCACCTAATTTGAATTATTTGGGTTCTGCTTACTACTAGCTAAGTAACTTCGAGGAGGATACCTGCGATGATCTACTTTATTTAACTAAATGCAGCATTATGCTATCCAAAAGCACTTGCTCATTTCAGTAGAAACTCCTTAGCAAGCGGTATCAAGTGTGTGAATGTTTGTCAGAAGCCTTGGCTGTAGGTGATTATTTTGTGGGGCATCAAAATACTGCCTCCACGCCTGCCCTATTCAAGTACAATGCAAGTGATAATTTAACAATATCGCCTCCCATAAAAGTTTATAACAGATCTAAAGGTAATAATAAAATATATGTGAGTTTTATTCATGTGTACTGTAAAACTTTAATTATTTGTTTGATTCATCCTTCTTTAAGGTGCGTTCGCTGGGAGGCATAGCTCATCGCCTATTTCATGAAGAGCCGTGATTTCCCTGGACGACTCATTTTGAATGCATTTAGGGGTTAAATTAGAAGATTTTCTGTGTAAAATGATGTAAAGTAGCTTGCCTGGAATTTTCTTTCTTCTCTGGAGGAAGAATCAGCGGTTATAAAGCAATGCAATTGACTTGCATATTTCCGCGTTTGGCTTATGTCTAGGGAAGCACTTTTGTCATGCTCCTTTTTCAAAGTCATTTGTCAAAACATCCTTACCATCCCCTAATATTTGCGCTAAGGAAGTCAATTGTTTTACTGCAACGTCAGCAACATTAGCAATCGAGTGTAGCAATTATAAAGTGTAAACTAAAATATCCACTACAATTATTGGATGGGCTTAAGTGCACCGCAAGTAATTCTTTTTATGTCTGATCTTGATTGATACCTGAGAGCAAATGACTGAATACAATAAGAGAATAACCCGAAATTCAGTACAATGTTGTGAATTCCAATTCTTGGAAAGGAGGCTCTGGAACAGAACTTCCAGAATGAACATATTTGAACCAAAATAACTCTCCAATTCCAAAAAATAAACTTGAAAACATAATTTCTGCATTTAAAATCATCTCATTGGGCCTGGTAATTCACAGTCCCTTTAACTGATTTGTTTGCTTAAATAAGCCTTTTTTGATTCTTTATACTTTGTTAAGCTCTAGAGGAATTATAGGGTATATTCTGATACCATGGATGAAACTAGCTCAAATCCATTATGAGTCTTGGTTTACTTATTTTTCGACAACCACATATTTTAAACGAAATGCATTCTAATTTCACTTAGCCACTTTGATTGTGTTAAGAAAAAAGCCTAGCGGTTATGATTTTTGCACGCACGAAGTACGGAAATAAAACACCGTGGCGAGCAGAGAGAATGCATTTTATATTTGGGCTCTACCCCATTCAAATTGAATACGTTTAACTGCATATGCCATAAAAGTGATGCAGGATGTTTCTCATGATAAAAATGACTGGCACGGCTCTCCAAGCTCAATTATGCGATTGCTGACTGTGCATGTTGTGACGCGCGCATCCGGAACGAGTGTGACAGTGCTCAATGCGGTCAGTTGTTTAGAGGAGGTTAAAAAATCTTGAGAAATATAAGTAATAACTGAGTGACCAGTACTTGGCATGTACTTGGCAAGGAGCTCCGACTCTCAATTGCCCTGCACTACCACACTGACTGTCATCATTTAGTTTGTGACTTTGACTCTACTCTTTCATCTTCGAGCTTCAAAAAGGCGTGACAATTTTTGTGGGAATCCTGTGAAATTACCTTCTGTAACTCCCCCTCTTTTGGCGGCTTGATCAGATTACAGCATGTCATTTTCTCTTAAATGTTATAGCATTGCTACTAAAGAGAAGCATCAGCTATATTTACATCAGGAATTCTACATAAAACCATGTTACTGAGGTCGATCCAATGCCTTGCAAATAGGCAAAGCACTTCTTGCCTAACTGTCATGCTGCCCTGATGGTTTGGAATTTTTAGGGGTTGTTCAGAGGCACGCATAAAATAACAAGCAAAACGTCTGATTCGCATTTGCAACCTTAAGACAAAGTAGACCTCCCGTTGGTTGATGCTATCGAAATTCCGTTTCATTTCTTTTCTGTTTCGGTAAAAGCTTCTTCTGTTTGCAGAAAAAAAACAAATGGTTATCAACAAGCCCACTAGTTTCAAAATACATCAAGCTGGTTTTGTTTTGACAATTCTAAGAACTTAATGTTTAGGGACTTATCGCTTTCTACTCCTCCAGTGTAAAAATTAGTCATTGCCGGATACTTTTGTGGAAAAAGTAATACAAATAGCGATTTTGGCCGCATTTGTCATAGTATGGTAGTACTTTGGACATAATAATATGTTTTGTTGACGTACAGAAGAGGTTACAGATCATTGGCATGGTACAGATGCCATGTCACTCAGTGATAGCACAAAGGCCGGGCTTAAGTGCCCTTGTAGCCAGAACGGAGAGTTCAACAAACTATTGAAGCATTAACTTACATTGGCTAAAAACAGGCGTTTAACCAGACATTTACTTTTACTCCACCAGAGTTTCTTCCTTTAAGCTTGTTCAAAAATGTGAAGAACCGGTAAATGCATTTAACGTTCAGAGGAAATAGCTGTAGTAATTAAATGTGAAATAAGGATGGAAAGAAATTACGCACTGGGTGGCTTAATGTGAACGTTGGAAAGAAATTCACACCATCAGGCGTACGTGACTTGGAACAGTTGAGATATGAGATGTAGACAAAAACCTCATTTAAAATGCACTAGAGACATTAGCTTGTGTGTTATAAGCGTTATCTATCGTATTATGCCTTGCAAACTGCACTACTAAGTGTTGAGGTTAAACACTGATAAAACTTCTATGGCGGGGCTTGTGGGTCGCTGGTCGTACAAATTAAATCCATTTTTCATCACTCTCATTCTAAAACAAATTATAGAAATTTGTATAATAAAACTACACCATCTTCAATTTGGTTGGATTATGAGGTTACAACCTTGTGCATATTAGCCGTACTTGTTGAAAGGTCACATGTGAAAGTAATCAAGGAGTTTATTTGGTAATTCCATAATTTTACCGCACGTGAGGCATGCTTTTAAATACCATTTCCCGTTGCCATTTCGATGCAAAATAGTGCGTATACCTGACTCAAGAAAACCCTCTTATTCTTACTAATTAGTCCGCAAAGCTCCACAGGAACTTCTTAATTAATTTTCTTTAACTTAATGACAGAAAGGAACCTATATGAATTTCATGCTACGGAACATAACCTCACACACTCTAAGGTGTAGATGATGACTAACTCGCAGCTAATCAAAATTAATTCAAGATATACCTAAAGATATACGTGGTTCAATATTACGTTTTAACTTGGACTTGCCGTGACTTTGATCTTAATTGAGCTTTGAGCTTATAAGCAGCCACTAAGGAAGGTGGTTTATGCTTGGCATTAGATATTAATGCAATGCATTTGTTGTTTGTTTAACTCCCGGTTTCGTAAAAGGGGACTTATTTGGCTATTTTGACTTCATCAGGTGGTGTGGCCTCCGGCTCGTACTAGTAACTTCGATCCTTTTTGTTTGCCAAACATATATATATCTGTTATGTCCGATTATTATGTCGTTTTTCGTCCCTAGGGAATTTTAGGGGCATTACATTCAATACTGCTAACGGGATTAAAATTCAGATTGTCTAAGTTTTGGTAGTCTCTTCATGGAGTTACTTGTTCATTGTTTAACTGAAATATATTAACGACGGAAGCTCTTTTTTGGTTGAATTTTCAGCTAACTAAAGTTTATTCTTATATCTGTAGCCAATCATTCCTTCCGCATAATGTATGCTAATGTCGTTCAGTGCTGTTCCGTCTAGTTGTGTGTTCAGAGATGGCTTAGGACTCCAAAATCATATTTTCTTTTTCATGTACCTATGTATTGCATGCTGCTCAAATCGTTTTCTGAAATGGCTTCATTTAAAGTCATTTGTAAATCTTATCAGTTTATCTATTAATGAAACCCAGTTTCATTTATTGCTAACAAATAAGTCATTCCTCGGATGCAACAAATGAAATATGCAAAAATTTGGTGAGCAATCGCCTGTAAAATCCATAAAAATCTACTCCTGTTCATCTTTTATTTCTCTTCAGCAAAACTTTATGTAAATAGTCGAGATTTCACTAACTTATTCATTAACCTTCGACGTCACCTACCTTCTCACACTGGATGACTGATTAGTCCATAATATAGCGTAGAGAGTTACTTTTAGAAGAGTGAAATGTGCTTGTGCCGTTGACGGATAAATGATTTTATGATGACTGTCTTTTACGCCCTGCTTGTTCGCAAGTTAAGTAGTCGGTGGGAAAGTAAGATGGAACACGTCCACAGGTTTAAGTGTAGGGTACTCCACGGTGCGCTGGATTATAACGTGACAAATGGTAGTCTTTAGTGCTCCACTGTTTCATCCCGAAATCTAAATTTATTGTGATGAGGCAGGAGGTCCTTGTTCATCTTATTCGATGCCAAGTCTTATGGAAATAAGTTTCAGACTGAAATCTACAGTAACTTTACAATCTTCAATTGATCAAATAAATATCATCCACTTCCAACCCAATCATTTTGTAATGTTGTCAAAAAGGCTCATTTAACAAAGCAATTTCCAGAGAGAAGCTTGTTAAACTTAGAATAAGTTTATTAGGCTTACGCGTCTTTCGAATTTATTACAATTAAACTCGCTATTTTATCCAATCTGTTTATTATAACTTTGCATTGATCATCTCAAGGTACTCATTACTTGTCCAAGATTATGGAAATAAGCATTGTCCCTCAAAATCTCCACCATTAATGCATCACATTCCTAACTCTCTTTGAAATCCATGCTCAGATTTAACCAATGCTTTAAATGACAGCATAGCTAAGTTCAAATATACAGCCCACAATCGACCAGATACATGGTTCTTGTTCGTATCATACGTCATTTAAAACAGCACAAACTTAAACTCTATTTCTTTATGTAAAGTCTTAAAACCAATGCGCCTATTCGCTCTATTAATGATCAAGACAGGAAGTTGGTGGCCTACTTAATTCATCAAATCCAGTTGTATTTCTGATTCTTTGGCTGTGCTTCAATAATGCGTAGTGCGCTCCAAACTACTTATATATCTCTATTGATATTCTTTTGTGATGCCAGCATGAGCCGGACGGCCTTTAACAACAATTATGCGCCGTGCTTTGCCAAAACCCTTGGCTAACTGAGCAGATGCCATGTTTTTATGCGCATATACCTCTCTCTTAGACCAGCACTCTAACATTCAAAGCACACTCAGTTTTTAAATAGGGGCAAGATGTTTAATAAAATATCAAAAACTTTCCCAGAAATGCTCAGAACTTCAGCATTTATATCGGTTTTATGTCAGGTACTTGTGATATGTCATCATATGGCAGGCGAGTCATGGTGATCGCTATTATTGATATGAGATTTTATCATATGCTTCCTTGCTTCCTTGCCTTTATGGTTCCAACACAATGAATTCATCGCTGCTTTCTTTTCAGCTAAACTAGATGGGTCGGCTTAATGACTCATTTTTTGACAATAAAACCTCTCTGCTAATTGAATTAATTAACTAGGCTTGCTTATTTACGATATTTGGTGTACTTCTTTAAATTGCGACTTCAAATTACACCGCTTGCACTCTTGATGCAAGGCGCTGGATAAATTTAAATATGTAGTTCACCAATTTTTGTTGTAATTATCGCATTATTTACCAATACAAGGTGGTTTAGTGCCAAAACAGGTGCTATCTGTTCAGTAATTCAGAAAAAGTTAAAGTCATGTGATCCATTTGGTAGAGGTACGGTGATTTTGTCGTTTCCAATAGGTCTTTTTCATTCTGTTGCAGAAAGGTTGCAAATAAGCTAAATAGGAGCAATCCAGTCACCCTGTTAGAATGCCTTTGCTATTTTAGCCGATCATACTTGCTAGGTTAAGGTGAAATTTTAATTTCCTCTAGATAATAGCCCAAAGAGCGGCAACTGAATTGCTTAAAATTTCTTAATAAAGCTGATGCTCAATCGTGACCTACTTTTTAGATAAAAACATTGGATATGGTAACATCTTGGCTTCAATTTTACCAATGAACAAGGCGACTTGTATCTTATTTCCTTTAGAAAGCAATGGGCCTACTTAACGATGCGAATATCAATCACGATCGCTAATGTCCATGGTGGTAGCCTAAGATATGCATCCGATGCAGTAATTTCTGCATTATAAAATAAAGGATCTCATGTAACTAGTTTACATTCCTTGGTAAAATGCATGCGACCACCCCTTTTTCGTTATTTGGCTACCTTGTTTTGGAAGGAATAACCCTGGAGGATAGATGGTGGGACATCTTTCGATAAGTGATCTTTAACGGTCGCTTCCTTTGTCAGTGTCCCAACTTCATTCCTTAGCCATGTCTTCCATTTGGATAGCACCATGGAATATAATGCTCCTTAAAAGATAGCGCTTTTGGTTTGCAAACAAAAAGCATCAAAACCCACCAAATTTAGAATAGTTGAGACACGTAGCCATGATTTAGGTTAAACACATGACAGTTTTTGGTATTCAATTCAAGTAACTTGCTGTCTCGAACCTACTTCCTCTTTTCAAGAATCAAAATTAAGTGGTTGAAACTTTGGGATGCAAATAGGCATGCATCCTGAATTTTTCGCGGATCAAATATAATAATGCCTTTAAAGTTGACTATTTAGGAATGATAATTATTGGTAAGATATAAAATATTTTTAGTACAGATCCATTCGCTGTCAAAGTTTAAAAATGTCTCAATTGTGAAGAAACAGACAAAATTTGTGACTGCCGAAGTGACCTACTAACTTTTATATGGGAGTTCGTAACCATCCGGTTTGTCTCTGACGACGTAATAAAGTATAATAGCCGAAGTCGAAGTCCAAAACCCGAAAAAGTTCTACAGCCTGAAAGTGCAGGCGATGCACTTTGAAAAGAAAGCGATAACATGGTCCTTTAGCAACGGCAATCACCGCAGACGGCTATGAGCTTTTAAAGGCTACTCAATTTTTGGTGACTGCACAGAGCTGCCCACTCTCTAGCCACTCTGCTACTATTGTTCCAAGTATCTTGAAATTCGCCCCTTAGGTCTGTTGCCGAAGGTTTGTTTAATTGGCCGACAGTGAGTAGGACGATGAGAACTTAATCAGAAGCCCTCGAGGATGCTAGCAGGAATTGATGCTTTGGTCTCAGCTGGAGAGACCTACGCTACGATTTCGTCGTAACTTTGTCAAGCCAATCGAAGGCATCCATTATCATTTTCTCGTAAATCCTTTGTAAAATGGCCATAGATAACATCTGCAATCGAATCAATGAATGTACAAATAGTACCATTCTTTTACCAGATTTTTGGCCACCACAGGCTCACAAACACGTTGACCAAACAGAACTGACTACGGCTTACTTCTCGCCACACCACCCCATTTCAATGGGCCGACGAGGCAATTCATTGAAAATGATACAGGCAAAGTTGTTGGCAACATTCTCCAGAAATCTATACGGCCTTATCGAATAACTCTAAACGATTCCGTTCGAAAGGTTCAATTGGAGCTCAAGGTAAAAAAGGCAAAACGATAGATGTTTACTTATCCCAAACCGTTTTGAAGAAAGTCACTCGGAATGTTCAATTCCTATCTGGCACTGACATCTATGTCCGCGGCTGAATTACCAGTTGATAGTTGGCTAGACTTTGCAGAAAAACTGATGCACCCTCCTTAACATCAGGAGCGATGACAGCACCTCTTCTATACGCTAAAAAAATGGAGGCCTAGCGTTTTCTTTGTCCATGGATATACTGTTGTGCACACTTTAAATATTACGTCCAATTATAAACCGTGCTTTGAAGACAGTTAAGAGGACCTAGCTTTCTTTTCTGACTGACACTTTGCGGATAGATGTAAAGCAGTCTTCCTAAAAAGTCACCAATAGGAAAGTGCACTCCATGAGGTCTCTGTAGGTCGACCTAAGGCTCTGAATATCCAAATATTTTAAGACAAGGCCGAGATGGAACAGGTCAGGCAAATGGCCATATATTGTTGCTGCACAAATTGGCATAAATCGAGTGGCTCATAGTAAGCTAAATTAATTACAAGTTGCAGACACAGATGCTTAAAGTAAACCATTCACACTTAACGTAAGCCAATGATTTGAGCTTTCCAGGTCTACAGCAGATGGTAACGTAATCAGCGACTTGGCCGGCTCCGTCGCAGTTGCAGCATACCTACTGGTAAAGTCTGTAAGAAAACATCTGAGCAAAGTACTACCATGTTGTCGTAGATGCAGCAATGTGGACGGTCTTGGCCTCTGTTACTGCGCCAACCTTTAGTGATTTGACTTTGTCAAGGAAGCCGCCATAGTTGACACTACTAGCACAACCAAGCGTCAGCGAGGTGTATTGCCAACCGACACTGAAAGAGATGGCTTCAGTAATGGTTAATGTGATGGATTTACTGTGTGGATGGTGGAAAAGCCCCACTGGCTGGGTTTCTCGTGTATTTATACCCTCTTCTATCACAGGCTTCAATTAAAAAAAGGCATCCTCTACTGGCTACATTTTCCACATTTTTGTTAGGTGTAGAATAGGTGGCAGCTTACTGTCATGAATGATGTGGACATAATGTTATCTCATTGTATAAGAACAGAAGCTTCTTGTTAGTGAAGTCAATTCAATTAAAAAATACCACTGTTTTGCAAACAGGTTGTTAATGTTCATTTGTATGGTATGCTGGTTGCTTCTTATGCTAGAAGAATCATTCCTCCCCACACATCTTGTATTTTTAGCGGTGTTTTAATGCAATTCCCTCTTCCTTTGTAAATTTTCATCACAATTTTGCTTAAAAAATTCAGCACTCTAGTAAAGCATTGGTTTTTTATTTTAACGTGGCCTATAAACAATCGACAATCCAGCGTGCTTTTAAGGAATGTAAAGAGAACAAAAGCATCAAACGGTGGCATTAAATATACAAATTTAATAGACATGATTGCTGGATTCTTGCACTTCAATTCGACTCAATTGTATTTTTATGGACTTCTAATCCCTAAACTCCTCATTAATAACCCTAATTGCAAACCTGCTTTGAGCTCAAGATGCATAATTAACGTACCAGCTAGCAAACTTGTTGATATCTAAATAAATTAAATTGGGCAGCAAATTTTTTTAGAGCGAACAATGAGACTAATTACTCGAAGTAAGAAAAGCAGATTTGAGTGGTGAATTTAAAGACTTTGATCTGCGGACATTGAATCTGCAGTGATAGCAAAAGAAATATGAAAGTTCAAATGATGCTTACGTGGCTTGACACGTGGGTGTCGCTTCAGCTGAACCGGAATTTAAAAGACAAACAATTACGGCTGCATCAGGCCACCTCGTTGAAACTGCGCATTTGGAGTGACTGCATTAAAGTTCTAATTCCACCTATAATAGTCTGCAACTCATCTTCGCTTTCCTTGTTTTTGACTGCTACACAGCTAAATAATCCACCAAAGTAAACTGTATCTTTGAAAAATAATGCTTGATTTCGCAAGTGGATTTCATCCTTGTGTGATATTTTTGTCAGAAATGTATCTTGAAGTCAAAGACTTACGGCAGCTTGTAATTCGACAAAACGAATTTTCAAATTAATAGATAGGAAAATAACAAAGCCCCAAAGGGGGTAGTTGTTTTGAAGCAATTAAACTCACACAAAGTATTGTTTTGACCACAGTGTCACATTTGTTGAATACACATTCGCCAAACGTGGTCTGGTAGGCCAATTTCTTAACAATGCCCGGCGATGTCGCAAAAACCCGTTTCCATTATTCCGTTACAAAAAAGAGGAATTGCGTGGCTGAGCCATTAAGAAGTCAGAAATCGCTGCTCTCTGAGTTACCGTAGCTTCATTTGCTCCTAGAGCCGCTGCTTTTAGCTCGTTTATTCTTTGAGGCCAAAATGTTCTGATTAGTTATAACTAATATTAGAAATAAACGATTCATTCGTTTTTAGAGAGGTAAAATTGATAACAAGACAATAAGCAACCTTGTAAAAGCACTGCTGCTGTGATCAGTAAATCCCAATGATAAATTATTTTGTAACAACTTAAATAAGCACTTATTTAACAATAATTCCTTTTAGCAAACAACTTTAAAAGTGGATTGACGTCTCATTGCTATGCGGATTTTCAATTGTTTTTGCACTCCTGTGTTGTCGGTTTTTGATTGTAAAATGTTTAGTTTATCTGGGCTGTTTTAAACAAACTGCAACGTAACTCTATTGCCATTATCTGCAAAACATTTGAAGTAATTTGGGGAATATAACAAAATAAAGCCTTGCTAACGTGGTCGAATTCTTAAATGGAAACGAAGCAAGCCTTTTGGTGGGATTGTAGCTCAAATGTTTTAGGAGACTATTCGCCTGATAATAGCCTTCTCTTCGATAAATTAAACACTCCAATAAACTTGCCATAGCTAATTATTTTATAAAGTTACCTATCCTTCCTTTCTATGAAATTTTAGATTCACCTTAAATGGAAATAACCTGGATATAATGACACAAGAAGGAAGTTCCTCCTAATGGGCTACACATGCAATCGTTTCCTTTATTAAGGATAATGTTAAACCAAAGCAAAAAGTGCTTTCGTTTGCAGAACACAACCCCGTTAAAACGAAAGCAATGTTTATCGTTCTGATTTGATCTACTTGCGCACCTTGGATCAATCCATCAGCTATGGCACAAGATGGTTCTATTTCACCCAGTAGTATGAAGAAAACAAACAGAAGAGAAATTACTTTTTGGTTGATAAGTTTTGCGCGATAGTAAAAGACGCAAGTAGCACAAATGCAAGTACTTTTCCGTAAATCGTATGAACAACCGATATACTAACACTGCCCCGTTTTCCTATGCCTAGCCTGGATTTATTGTTTTACACCTACCGAAATGCAACTACGATTCTTTGATAACTTGACGTTTTTAGGATTACTTGAAGCGCAATTTTGAGTAATACCTAATCAGTTTACACGAAGTTCATCCTATCCTAAATACTCTTCAAATATGAGAAACTTTTACAGCTTACAAGGTCCACTTATTCAATTTCCAATAAGTCATTCACACATAAAAAGATTGTGAATGGAGTTGTATTTAAGATTACCGAATTTGTTGCAATGATTCTAAACACAAGACTTTCTAACTGCCACATTCCGAGCTGGCATTTCCCCAAACATGAAATTACACTCAAATAAAAATATTTTCTTTTATTCATATAAAGTAAAGCTGTTAGTGACTTTACCTAGCGACGAATTTAGGTGAGCGAGGAAACATAGTCCCATCACTCCACAAGTTGACTTTGATTCACAAAATGACTGCCCCTTTTTTAAAGTCATTGTTCATCGTTTTCCCTCTTTTTTGTTTTGGTGCATCTTTAGGAAGTTAGAAACTATCAAAAATCTTTTATAAATAAATGCTTCATGCACACCACGAATATTTATATACATGTATAATAAATTAGCAAATGAATTTTTTTACGTAGTTTTTGTGGTTATAGAATTCATCTTGTCGAAAAACCTGAAACTTCTTCGCCTACTGCTCTTAAAAGCTTCCTCGAATTGGGAAATGACATCCGACAATTGCCAATGTTATGTACATTAAAACTTTCCGTTTCTCAGCTCGTTCACCAACCCTCGCTGTAGCAGTTGAATGTTTAATTAAATAATTTTATTGCTCACTTACTAAAGAATTTAACTTTTACTTAAGTGTGCAGACTTGTTTTACCTGAATTAATAATGCATAACGAAATTCATAGCTTCATTAAAATTAAAGGACAAGAAATTCGATAAGATTGTTAAACGATGAAAAAACTAGATGTTTGAGGAAATCTATAGAAATACTTGAACCCAATGTTTGTTCCATGCATGTTACAATAGCTCTTTCTAACTAAGGATAAAAAACTAATGGAAACTGGTGTATCCACCATTTCATATGCACCAGTAAATCAATCACATTATTTCAAACTTTAAAAAAGCGTTGGACAGATGTCAGGTAGATAACGTGCGGTTTTGAACGCGCATATTTTCGGTACAGTTTCGTTTTGATGAAAAAATATGCTCACTATCCCGAGATTTTGCTCAAATTTATTGACTACTACTATTTACTCTGTTATTAGCTTGGCTATGAGCCACGACAAGTGATGTTAACAGAACAGTATGATACAGTTGCCGAAAAAAGCGTAGAGCTGTAGTAATCACTTCGTTAGTCAGTTCTAGTTAAACCCGATTTCCCTTTAAGTCATAAACTAGTTCCTTTACAGCTCATTTTGTTCTGACTAAAACTTTGCGGTTCTATTTATGAGAAAGTGAGTGATTTGGACTTTTAGACTGCTTTCACATCGTTTTTTGCGCCTAACTATTGCTGCGCCAAGTTTAAACATGCTTAGCCGCCAATCCATCCAAGTAGCAATGTGTCGAGTTCAAAAAAATGGATTTTTAAAAAATTCATGGAAATTTATGACAAGCATGCCCAATAACCAGGAACTTACTGTCATGAGAAATTAAATGCCCTAAAATAAAAGGTTCGCAAACGTTTTGTCACAGTGTCCTGAAGTTTCAATACTAAGTGGTCGCCATCTAGGGCAAATAAAATGCTACAAATGGATACAAAGTGTAGGTTATCACGCCAAACTCTGTTAAATTTCCCTTTTCGCTCTAGCAGTAAAAAGATAGCAAAAAGCAAAAGTTTTGTTGAAAAAGAAACTTATTGCGCAGCCATCTGTAATGATAAATAAGCAATCAGTTTAACTGAGGCAAAGTCTCTGCGCGAAGTCTAAGTAAACAAAGATGATTAGATGTGCCAAATGAAATGGAGAAATGCCTAATTATTATTGAAGGCCTTAATAAAATAGATCTGTTAGCGTCGGCTGGAGGAGCAAAAAACTACCCTTTTCATCATTTGTGGGCAATGGTGCTTCTGACAGTAACGTGTGTCTATTTGAATGAGTTTAGTGAAAGACAAGGTTGTCAGTTCCTACAAATTAAGCTAATATCTATTAATTTTATGTGTGTGCTCAGTTTTTCCCTGTATGTATCAAAATATTAATTAAATATCTTTGGACCACTTAAAGATGGTATTTTTCACTTCAAGAAAAATTCTCGGAAATAGTGGTGGCAGTAGCTTCTTATCATGATAATTTGAACATTGAGCGCAGTAGACTTGATGTACTTCCTTTCCGTCTCAGCCTTTATGCACATTGAATGAGCGGACTGGATGGACAAGGGCATGCTTCACTGAGTGGTGGTAATAAAAGGGGCACAAGTATCGCGATTATGTGCAATCAGGACACTTTTCCACTTCCGGGGACGATGGCGTCCGACCTAGCAGGCAGGTCGTATTTACCGGCTGTATCTCGCCCAAGAGGCACGGTCAGACAAACTTGCATTGCAGCCTTGCGCATCAATGTATAGTGGCGAATGGAAGTAAGTAAACCATTAAGTCAGACTGGAAGATTTTCACTGGTGGAACCCTTATCGAATGAATGACTTACTATAGTCCATCGTAATTCAAAAATGGAACAGAGAAAAGTATACTTTAATTCCATCAGATCTACTCAATCCTGTTTGAGAGGTCATGAATGAACTCATATATTTTCCGCCAATGACTACTAAATTGCACAGACTTGAACTTTTAAACATGTTGACATCTCTTATAACTTAAAAAGACTACCTAACGGCTGACATGTAAAATCATGCTTCGGTACTTGATTAACGAGATAGGAGTTTACACTTACCAGATGCCCAACTTTGACAGTAGAACATGAAGAAGCCAATTAATGAACAACGAAACTTGCTAGGTTGCACTAATTGTAGTAAATTTTGTTTCTACAAAAGTAGTATGGTTACTCAACTCCAATGCTTCACATTTATCATATGCTTAAGAAGAAAACGGTCTAGGAGACTTTCCTCATTTAGTGCTTTGCTCAAAAGCATTTAATTTATGAACATCTCGCACACAATACCTAAACTCAGCCCAGCCACCGTCAATCAAGATGGTAGACAATAGTGTTGGTACGTGCATGAAAAAGCGTGTAGTGATGACGTCTTCTGCATGCAAAAACGCAAGGGTTATGCAGGAGACTTCTAGCATGGTACAACGTAATGATGGGGTGTTTGCCTGCTCATTATTAAGGCACTTAGATAGACTAAAAGTCTAAACATTTTAAAGTTGGGTACGCACCTATGCATCAACGCCGAGCGCAGCAGACGTGGATGCGTTCTTAGTCCACACTCCGATAGTCGGTTTCATGAACAATCAGTTAGCATGAGTACTGCCTAATTGTACACGATACAGACCCTTCTGTGATTTAAACCAACACAAAATAGGAAGTGCATACTAAAACAGAAAGAGTCCTTAAGATGTGAGCACAAAAATACCATTAGGTCAGGATGCTTTCTTAACTGTTAAAAGCTCAGGAAGGTTTATTTTTGTGTCTAATTAGGAAGTTATAGTGTCGCGTCATTTGTCTTCACCTTGGATGCATAAACAAGTGCATAAAGATATGCTAAGGACATGAATAAGCCGTATTAATTAGAAAACTACGGAAGGAGGAGGAAGAAGTATATCTAGTCGTTTCTGCCAGGTATCATTATTTGCAGCTGTCAGTAATGGCATGGAGTAATGCAAATCTCAACCTGCTAATGGACTTCTTTTATATCTGATGCGGTCATTGTACTGCTTCTCTCTCTCTCTGTCAGAAAAAAAGATCTGTCTACTTGTCTTATTTTCTCTTACCTGCATTATTCGTTTCGACAGACTATTCCAACCTTTAACATTAGCTACTCCAGTTTCATAGAGTACACAAAAATGAATGAATAAAGGGTATGAACTAATTTTTACCTGCTTACATTTATTATTCAAAAAAAATGATTTTTAATAGGATAACTACCGACTTCTCCATCACTCGATAAGATGACCGATGTTGAGGACCTTGCTTAGCTTATCACATCCATTTAAATTTGAAAAGTGTTTCAAGCGCTATTACTAAGATGTGAATAAGGGAGAATGCGCCTCTGTTTCACGGGCAGATTGACCTGGAGAGATAAAGGCTACTTCCACAGCTGCATACCTAGTTTTAGTTTAGGTCATTCTGGGTACTTACTTTTTATGGCTAATCGTCCACCAAAACTAAAACTTTCCTTACTTATGGATAACAATGACAGGTTTATAAATCACATCCGAATGCCCTCTAGAAAATTTGGATAATTCATACATTAAATTTCACATGGAATTTCAGAAACCGGAACACCATATTTCCTGGTGAGTGCAAACTTTCTTCAAGGTGATTCCGCTGCAGATAAGTCGGAAAGGTCTGGAAGCTGGTTCTGAGAAAGGATGTGGGATATCGGTGACGACTCTCCGGCGGATTTGCTAATAGTTAAGATTTTTGATGAATCTTTTGACATTGAATAAGGCTTTATTTTTGACACCAGCGCCGTTTTCACCAGCGTTCTTTAGATGTGGAAAACCAACTTTGACAGTCTAAAGCAGCGAAGTGTCGGCAGCGGCATCCGCCGAGTGATAAGGACTCAGGCCAAAAGAAGAATGAGCTAGTTATTTTTATCTTTGTGAAGGAGATGCGGTTAATTAAATTAGGAGGACAAGTTTGGCACCAGAAAGTACGGCATCAGAAAGCGTCAAATTAAAAGTAGCTCTTTGGTAGAAAAGTGGAAAGGAAGGAAAGAGATGGGAAAGCTAATGGATTTCACTCCACTGAGTTGGCCAAAAACATAAATTGCATTGAATTATGCCCAAAGAATTGCAATTTAGTCTGCGACCGCTAGTGTGAATTGATCATACGATTACGTTTTGCATCAAAGGATTGTAAATTCATTCAAGCTAAACAATCGTCAGATAATTATAGACGTTAATTAGAGCACCACACAATAATTTTCTAACTTTTTACCCATTTCATTACAACTCATGTCGTCAGCTGAATGGCACTTGTTTTAAAATGTTTGTTCATTTTAATGCTCACAGGGGGCAACGTACCAAACAAAAACAATTATGCGTAGGAAAGACTTAGATTCCAAGGCGTTATTTATTTAAATAATGCACCATTCTGTAACGATTTCATCGGTGGATTTATGAAGTTTGAAATTAATTGAAACTAAGCCAGGTTACCATGACATTTTTTATTATTAAGGTACACTATTTGAGCCCTGTGTAATCAGTCGTAAGGCAAAAATACTATCAAAAATACTTTTGGTTTTCATAAAAGAAAGAAAGCTAGTAACATTCTGTTACTAAATATCATGCATTTCTTTCCACTATACTACTCTCGCGATGCGTTTGCTGTTCGCTTAACGTGCAGTTTCGTTTTCAGGGACTTGGTTGGCCATTTTGCCTTCATTGGGTAGACTGGCCTCTGGACCACGCCGGCAGCTCCAATCCCTTCAGTTCGCCAAATATATTTATGTATTCTGCCCGAGTATTATGTCTTCTTTTGTGTTAAAGGAAATCTTGTGACGCTACAGCTCTCCTGTGTTATGGCGAATGCACCTAGATCACCAGTCTTTTGTGTCTTATTTACATGATCGTGCATTCGACTAGCTCAAAAGTACCCAATCAAGTAAAAAAAGAATAGGGCCATTTTAAATGCGTTTCTAATAGTTTGGATAATAAAAAGGAATCAAGTCACTTGACGAATGTTTTATCACACTAGCATCTCCGGCACTGTGCTTGGCACTGATGCTTACCGAAGTCTCAAGTTGAACTAAATTAGGTTCAAGCCAATGGGGAAGACAAGATTAGTTGCGAGTCGTATGATACATTGGTGCGATTTCCAAAAAAAAGTGTTAACTAATGCTTTTGACGGCATTAAGTGTCTTTTTTACAGCCAAACAGACGGAACTAATACGTATTGATCAAGATGGTGTTATTAGCTAAGTTTAAGACACTTATCCTGACTACCAGATTCTGTAAATGGTTTTAGTCACTTCAGATCAATATCAATTCTTTACCTGATATATTTTACGCCATTTTTACGAGCCTGTTTATGGGTGAAGTTTGTTAAACTCTTGGTTATTGCGATGCGTTATGTCTCTTTTATGCCATGACAAAAATATTGTTTAAGAGACTTTATGGGAGAATATTCTTACATTTAGTATGATATTACAAACGCTATTAGCTATTTTACAGGGACTTCACTAGACGAAACAATGGAAGAAATACGGAAAGTAAGAAATTGATTACATCCTGCCATATTCACCCCGGTCCCTTTATAAAATATGAATGAAATGTAGCCTCCCTAGGTGCCAATCCCTCCTCATTAAGCAACTCTATTGCCGTACTTAAAAGAATTTTTGTTTAAAGTATGTTTAATTATTCGAATCCTTTAGTTCCCGTAGGTTCTACCACTTCCTTGTTGACTTGGACATTTATGCGTACACATAGCCCTCCAGTCCTCTGAGCCCCTACTTGTTCAAAATCGTGATGCGTCATGATTACTCACTCTTACGGGTGGTTTTATAAGGTATTTAGCGCTCCAGTTCTTCTATGATGGCAAAAGAAGCCATAATACTTGGGCAGAAGGTGCAGCGTCGATGTACAGAAGGTTTCAAGGACTACTGGCATAGCCTGGATGCGATTCTGTCCAGCGGAAGTAAAATGGTGGAGACTTCATTGCTTGCAAAAACATAGCATGAAACAAAACGTAATCAAGGAACCACATCAATTCTGATTATTTTGATGCAATAATTTTTTGCTCACGCTAAAAATACTCCCACAGAATCTCACATGCAAATCTTCCAATTTGAATTTCTTATGCCATTCATTTTTAATATTTTAAAACCTCTTTTCTACTTCATTGAAAGTTCAGTATGCAAAATCTTGGATGAAAATGATCAACAAGCAGGTTTTGATGGTTACTGTACTGTTTGTTTTGCATTAGATATGCTGAAAATTTGGTCCATTTTAATTAATAACCATGTTTCCCCAAATCATACATTTTGGTAATTAAAAAAGTGCTGAAAAATTGCCGTGAGAAGACCATGGGCGTAAGTGAAACCATCTCACCTTCATTCCCATACGTCTTCTTAATATGCTTTAAAAATTTAACGTGCCGAAATAAGTTTGTATACTGGCGTTAGGCTGTCCTCTCTACACCAACACTATGCAGACATCTCTTCAAAAGTCCTCTTAAGCAATACGATAAGCGAACTTGGGAAAAAAATTCAATTTCTATGCTCAAATTTGCACTTTAAAAGATTAAATCGTGAAGCAGGTAGTTCAAATGACGATGATTTACCGTTTACGTTTTTGATGAATGGTAGGACTAAGTAAAATTTATTTTACAAATTGTACTGAAGGAGTAACGCGATCACTATCTTAACTTAGTGCTCATTTCATGGCGCTTCTATTAACAACCCGTTCTCTCTTCAGGACGCTTATTATAAATTTCTACTTAGGCTTGCACATCCTGGCGTATCGTGGAGGGAACTTGGGTACTACATTAATGTCAGTTGAATTCCAACCCGCTTCAGATGAAGAACGCCCTTGGTTTATAGTACTTCAGACCAAAGTAAAACGTTATATGCACCCGGAGATGTGTGAATCTGCAGGAGCACGTCAGTGAAATTAGTAAAACCATGCCCACCTCTGGCAAAACTACATTCACATGGTTCGCCATAAGGCAGTTAAACATTTGTTATGAGGCCACCCACGGCACTTGTATGAAAATGCCTGCGTCGTACAAATGCATCTCGTCTAACTTAATAGCTTACCCGAAGCCATTATTAAAAGTAGCGATGCCAACACTGAGTTAGAAAATGGTTGATTCTTTTTCATTGTTAATTATAATCCCACTGAATATTTTTCTATGGTATGCTTTTTCAAACTTTGAGATAAGTTTTGAAAAAAAATGTACATTTCTGCCAGTTGACCAATCATCAGGATGTAACTGAAGGTCGCTTCTTAATTGGCTCCAAATCTAAGGAAAGGGTGAAATTTGCAGTTTCAATTAAAAGGCCAACGTCCATAATCAAGTCATGCCGTTGGCATTCATAAGTTTTCCAATAAAAACCTTTGCTATAAACTTATGTTGCAAGAAGCAATCATTCCCAGTTCCCACTCTACTTCAAGAGCAAAACATCGAAGGACACGCCCTTGTTGGTCTACAACAGAAAGTCACTTAGGTCCAACTTTCGCCAAAACAATCATTGGCTTATGACAGCGAATTAAATCACGAAAGCTCTTTGGGTGAATAAGGACTCATAATGTTTTGGAACCGTGTGGGATGAAGTTCGCGTAGCCCATCCCCGCAAAGCTGTTTTATTTTTAAGGGGCTTTATAATGCCTGTAAAGGATAAAAGTGCAACCTCAGTCTTAACAAAAATATCCCAGAGCAATATTACCAAAGGCCTCAAGCGTATAGGTGGCGTTGTGAGTGATAAGGAGGGTAGACGAATTATTACTTGAAATTGATGGCAGGAAGTTTTCTTGAAACGAATGCTAATTTTGTCGTGTTGGATTTTATGAAATCACTTTTATTGTCTTATCATACAAATTTTATTTTTTATGTTCCGTCAGTTCAGCATTGTTGTAATATCGTGAAAGGAAAAGATCTTAAAGTTATGTTCTTTGAATGAATCCTGGCCATACCTACATGGAAACCGCTACCAATCGGAGAGGAACGCGTCATCATAAATTTCTGCATAATTTTGTTGGGAAAATTCCCAACAAAGTGCCCTTTTAGCTTTCACATCTCACGTTTTGCCTCTCCTCGTATCTATGAACGGAAATCTGAAAAAGGGAACAAGGAGATGAATCAAAGGTGTGATATTTTATGTTCCTTCGTGTCCACTTTAGCCCAAAAAGACTGATGTAGAAAAGTATTAATCATTAGTACACAAAGCCGCGCAATTTTGGAGCACGCTTCTTTGTGATACCGCTTTCGGAGGTGACTTCTCGATGCAGCCATTGTGTTTACTACTAGAAGCATTGTTTTGTCCACATCGGATACATTTTAAAACACTAAACGAATTTCAGGAAAAATACTCGGATCAACTATCATTTCTAGAATCAACTTACTAAGCTTGATTTGGCTGGGAAGTGGCACAACTTAGCCTTGCTACACTGCTAGGAGGAATGCTTTACACGACCTCCCCGATTTGTGATTGTGAGGTGAATTATGTAGGAATTTGTACTAAATTTGGAAAATCTGTTAATACAATTGCTTTCGTTAGTACCAGAAACCCCTCCCCAAGTAAGAATGAGATCTGCAATGCTTGACGTTCAACCCCACTTTAGATTGAGAAATTTGTGTTACACCACACTGGCAGCAATGCCGCAAATCAACCAAACGCGGGGAAGCAAGGTTTTATCCCGGTAACAATAGGCCTTCAGGGGTGTCAAAGATGCCCATCAAAAGTGGAAAAAAATGACATTTCATCCTTTTATTTCCTCTATTACAATAATTAAGTACGGGTACTCGTCCCTTTTTTATACGCTAAAAATGGCTACTCTCTAGGGCGAAATTGAACATTTTAAAATCCATCGCCGAAGTAAATTTTTGTAGCTGCTGTTCATGACTCCAAATAACCGCGGCTTCAAACATGAGTGGATCAAAAAACGACTACTGTGTGGGAAAGGGTGTGCATCCCCGCATAAATTATGACGGAGGTACCTGCCAAGTCACACGCCTTATTATGTCCCCAGAGGGTTCGTGGCCTATGCTGGCGACAGCATTGACAAGTCTAATTCACAACAGTAAATTTTCTGCTTCAAAAGAATCTGTCGTGAGAAGCCGAGTCTGCAAAGACCCACAGTTTCTGATTGTTGTCGCTACCTAGAGTTCTGTGTAACCAATAACCCAATGCCCCTTCCTATTGCAAAAAGCTGAGGATATTATGATTACTTAGTGGAAAACCACGCAGACCTTCCTCCCCTGTTTTGCCAGGAAACAAAACAAAGTGGTTGTTTACCACATTTTCTTTTCCTTAGAAAATGGTCAAAGTGGACAGCGGGACTCAGGAGACTCAACACCAAGTGCCTAAGCTCCCATTAATTGGTGATGTCAGTAGGACATTTTTGGCAGTCATTAATAACAATTTTATTTCGACGTGCTTGAAATGTTGCGCATCTGTCTACCTAAGTTCCTTAACTACACACACTCACAGAGATTAAAATCCTAGACATTTTAGATCTTGTCATCAGGAAACGGGAGACAAAAAACACAGCTTAAGCACAATTCCCGGATCCCTTCAATGAATGCCTGTGCTTATAGATTTAGATCTGTATTTACACTACCAAGGCATGAGAATTCTAGTTGCCGATTGGGATCAAGCCTTTGGACTAAAAGTTCGTCATTTATTTTAGGAAAAAGTTCGTCATTTTATTCTTTTCAACATCAAATCAAAAATTAATGAAGAAATTCAAGCCTACCGAAGAAGGGTAAATTAGACTATGCAAAAGCTTTGATTGCAGCCATTGTCTCAACTCTAAATGAATAGAAATCCAAGCGAGAGAAAGACCAAAACTGACGTCCTTTTCTCCAGTCATGAAAGCCTTGCCAATTTCAGCGAGTAGATTGAACACAATGATTTTAGATAAGGGATGCGAAACACCTCGGAAGAGAAACTGGGTTCCACAGTAAAGGTCATTCCTAGCCTTGGGGAGGAAATTAGAGAAACAACAAGCATTTCGCTCTCAAAAACAGCAGCTTTGCACCAGGCCTTCTTGACTAAGTTGGGTAACAATGCTCAACTCCCTCTACACTTTGCGGTTAGAAGAGTTTGTATAAACCGCAATTACCAAGATCTTAAAGCATCATTCAAATGCGACCAAACTGTCAGCACCAACCCCATGGATCGAAACCTGCGTGCATATTCTCAAAGCACAGCAACACCCTCAAAGTGGGAAATAGGGCTGGGAGTGAAGATGTGATTGCATAAATTAGGTCAAAAAGCTTAGAAGGACATATTATCCCAGTACTATTCTTTGCAGAAAATCCCAATGCTAAGTACTGGTAATGTCTGGATGTTTCTACCTTCATAGCTAATTCCTTAATATCGGACTGCCCCCACTCTCCCCTGATTGGACGGTAAAGAGCGCGAACATACCTTACGTGCGCTGACACACATTGAGATCAAGGTCAATAACCTACCACCGTGTCTCCAGCGCCCTCCATTAGTCAGTGAGCCTGCCTCCACGTACATACACATCGCCACTTTACTCATACATAATGGCAAATGAAGACATGCTTTGAAGTCTGTTTATTGATAACTCCGCTCTTATGTGAAGGTTTTCAGTAGTCAACTGATCAGAAATACTGATAAACTGAAGTCTAAATGAGAACGCAAGACAAGAAGGACAACCTCCCCAAATAATGTCACATTTCTGCGTTAATACCTCCATAAAGAGAGCGAGGCCGGTAGTTCAATTTAGATTTGAACTACTTCAGCCTAAAAACGACGTCTACTGAACAAAAGACAGACGCTTCGACTATCGGATAAGATGGAAAATAAATTTAAAAAAAACCCTTTCAATGAAAACAAGCGTTTACCATGAGAGATCAGAATTGCTACAGGATGAAAAGAGAATCTATTTAACAAGGGAGGGTAGAGACGACTAAGCCCCTCTTCGAAGCTTAAGGTTGCGGAAAAAGGGTTTCTAGCATCGCCTATTATAATCTAAACAAGTCAAATTCACTAACGGCACATTTATTGATGATTTGGACTAAAACCAATATGAATATTACAAATAATTCAAAATATCTAAACTTTGACAGAACTCCACCCGAAAAGATTTAAAAAGGATCCAATTATCATTATTCTTGTTAATCACGATAGGCGTCTAGCCGGACAATGGAACAACATCACGGTTCCGAACACGGGAGACAGCAATGTGGAAAAGCGGTTGACCGCCAGCCGCCGAGTGGGTGTCGTGGTAGCCCAGCGGACCAATTTCGCAGTCTGCGCAAATGAGGTACTTAATGCCCTCTACAGTGTTGCAAAAGCCAACATTTTCGAAGTCGGTCATCCTTTCCACCGTCCAAAAGTGGGACTCTATCTTTCGAGGGAATGTATCACCGTGTTGTTGGAGCTCCGACTTCTTGGCGATGATGGGAAGGGGGAACTAGAAAGAAAATAAACATTCCTTATGCTGCTTGATAACGATACTTCGAATTCGGCGGATGACTCTCTGATTTTGCCCCACTGAAACAAACACGGACGACCAAAAGACGACAAAAGAAAGGGAAAAAACGAAAAAAGAATCGACTCTAAAGGGTCTTGACACTTCTCGACTGAGGTAATCCGGGTAATACATGAGAATGTTTGCAAAGCATTCATTGAATATGATCGAAAAGAGTGAACAGTATTTATTCCGCATTCCTTGGCCACTATTTAAATTTCATGGAAGAGGATGTACATTAGATTTTCTTTGAAATTAATTGCCAACGGTGTAAAAACGAGGATGGAATTAGAGAGGGTTATAATTTATTTACCCTTGATACCGATATGGCTAAAAGCAATGCGTCAATTCTGTTTAGAATTTCAGATACCAGCCCTTTAGAATGCATCCACAATAAACTTCCATCAAAATCAAAGGTTCCCTGGAACTAAAAAAACTGCTAACACTGATTCAGCGAGCACGAGGGTATCGGCAGTTAACGATAAGGAAACTTACCAGTGGTTTACAAAAGGGAACCAAAAAATGAAAACACCGTTCTGTGTAACTATTGAAGCTACTGAATTCCATTGATATGTGAAGCAACGTTTATGACCCAACAATTTATAGGTCCCATGGGATAACTCTCCCCCCCCCCTCCCCCACTCCAACGAGTAGGTGGTGATCGTTGCATCGAAAAATCGTTTATCTGCGAACAGAAAGGACCTGAAAGGCGCGTAATAATTCCAAATTCTGTCACAGTTTACTTCCATAGTGAAAACACAACGCAAAGCTAACATCTATAGAGAGGCTTTGAATTGTTCAAATTTCCTTGCTAATTAAGCTTATTGGTGATGATGAGACCTAAAATAAGATACACACCTTGTATAGACTTGTAAAGCAGATGCATGGATTATAAAGCATAGATAAAATATAATCAGCCTACCGGTAGAGTATCAATTGATGTAAGCTTATTTCGAACCTTTATATTAGCTAATATCGGCTGAATCTGGCAGGTATAATTCCAGGTAGTCTGCATGACGAAGCGGCACCAGAAATTGTCGCCCAAAACTAAGTCAAACAATGTGAGTTCAAAATGCATCAGATAGACCTCATGTTCATCGCAACAACTTAGGTATTACACATCGCCATTGATTCTAACAACCCAATACTAACGCGGCGCTACCAATTTTCAGTAAAACTACTCAAATAAAAATGATGAAATAACTCATCTGCACCTATATCAAGCAAACAAATCTCACTCAGACTACTAATTTGTTGTCCATCACTTTTTGCCTAAAAAGGTGCTGTTGGAGATGATCTTTTACTCAGCGATGGATTACCTCACTTGTAACGAGAAATAGCTTATGTACTCATCCTCACATTCGCTAACAAATGTACCACTAATTGTCCCCAAATAACCCAATCACCACCACCCACTCCGCGCTTCTGAGGCACGTATCACCTCATCACCACAAGGCTATTCATGCTGTGTATGTTTGCGTGGGTGCAGTGAACCAGACGTAATGGTTCAACGAGAATTGTTTTCCTGCTGAAAACCAAACGAAAAATGTGGTTAAGATCCATCTACCTAAATATGTGCAAGGAAAATTGCTCCAGAAACTATTTGAAGCAACCAATTGATCGGAGTCAAATCATAGCCCTATTAAACAACAAAGACCTCGTGCCGCTGCAAACAAAACTTTCTGTGAGGATATTTGCACTTTTGCCTGGGAGGAAGGGGGCACTGCCTAGTCCCCATCCTTCCTATTCCTTTGATTACAATTCTCCAAAGTAATGGCTATCACCTCTCCATGGCATTACATATTCGTATGTGAAGTAGACATATGGAAAATCGAGTAGTGTTGGTCACACCTGGTCTTCTGTTTATAAGGCAAGCCATTATACAAACTTATGGTCCGGTAAAGAAAGGTATCGTCGTAGGCGCTGGCTGGGCGTTCACATGAATGACTGCAGAGACTATGACCGGGGATCTACCATCGCCAAGCTCGTCACTGACAAATACACGAGCGCCTTTAAGGCGGTAACATCATTCAAATGACCTACTGCCAAGCGGCTGAAAGTCCCATGACCGTGCAAACTGTACTTTGAGCCATCCGTAAACGCTCGTGAGTTTGAGTTTCACGTGCTCATTCATAAAAAAACTTCATTATAACATGATGTCGCATACGTGAACTACCACCGCCATCTACTGCCCAAATCAGCAATGTCTACACGCTGACCGCATAGTATGAGGGGAGAAAGACTCGCCACTTGCTACCGAGTTTAGTATCGCCATGGCAACATCCTTTTATCGTAGACCTGTAAAACCAAAAAGTATCTACTTAACTTGAATTCCCAGCCCTGACTGATCCAACCGGATAACAAGTTATTCAAAAAGGTACAACATTCCTTCAGCATCCCAATTGCAGAAGGGGTAGCCCGACTGCTTCTCAACCAAAAAAATAAGGCGAGTCCCCTTAGTAAGAGAGCCTACTCCGCAATTTTTACTTTTTTTTTTAGTGACCCGCAAACATAAACGTAAAAAAGCTGGTCACTACTTTGGCTATGAATGGTAACTCTAGCTTAAAAGAGCTGTGAGACTACTAAATCAACAAAGTGGCATTCAATCATGCACCACAATCATGTGAAATTCGAAAATATAAGTAGACAGATTTCTGCTAACAGAAACAGGACATTCTTAAAACAGTTACACTGCATGCTTATAAAGGTAGCTTCCAAACTCCTACACCCTACTACGTTCACAGAAGTAACCCTGGGATGGCGCTTGTGAAAGAAACACAACAATTTTTTTCTCTTCCAAAGATCCTCGTAAAGTCTACACTAGAGTGAATCATGTGGCTGTAAAAGATGAAAACGCCTAAATTTGCGAGGATTCACGAAGTCAAAATTGCATCAGCCTTTGACAGTTATTCTTAGCCTCAATAATTGTATCATGGATAGTAACAAAGGCTCATACCAAATTATTCTCAATCACCCATAAAAACAGCTGCTTGCGCCATATCTGAGACAAAAGACGATAAGCAAAAACTCAAAAACCCAACAAAGAAAGCAGAGAAGGATGAAATCAAGGCGAAGTTTCGAAAAGCTACCAAATATTGGGCAGTTTGTTTTCCTTTTTGATTCTTGACCAGTATTTCTACAAAGAGATTGAAATAAAATAGCTTATCCGCATAACACCGGTCAGCATTCCATGTCCATAGAGCAAAAACTATTTCCAACTTAGCGTCACTACGTGCTGACAAAAGGTTCAGAGAACCACCCATCCCATGACATCAACTCCGAGATTCCCAACTGAAAACTCAACCATTTTACATTGCCCTAGAGATTGTGAGTCACGACTCACGAATAAGCTTGCAAAAGGCAATTATTCGGGTGAAAGAAAATGCATTTTGAGGGCCAAATGGATTACATGTTGCAAGATTATTTCCACTTGCAGTTCAACTATGAGGCAACTCAATGATTGCCCTCTCCTTCCTTCAATGAAAAGTTATTGAAAATATTGTTCCTCAAGATGACACCTAGTCGCAGCACCTGTTTCATCTAGAACAGGTAATTGATTGGATGTTTGCACATTATAAAAACATTAGATTGATAGTTAAGCACTGATAATATATTTCGCCTTGTGTTTGTATTCATATGATACTGAAAACTCGAAGAAAAAGCAAACGCATAATATTCAGAACACAAAAGCCGGGTAATTGCGTAACTAGCGAAATGCTGGAAAAGCTCAAATGTAACCAGCCCGCATCCCTCAATATCACGACCTAATAGACTGAAAAATGATAGGTCCGTGGAGTTGGGTCAAAGCTGCAATAAATTGTTTGGCAAGATATATGTCATTACGCAGAGGTTGAAAACAATTCCGTATTTAGAATAATCCTAAATGTTAGTATCGAGACTGCTCTTGTTTATTCTTTTAACAAGAGGATGGTGTGATGCAAGAGCGGAATTGAGAATAAGCAGCTTATCTTTTACTACCGAGGAAATCCTCCCAATACAGATTTTTACCACCGCTTCGATAAATTTAATATTTGATATTTCCAGGTGTCTGCACCGTGATGCACTGGTTCTACGATGGAACGAAAACCCGGAAGAAAAAGGATCCACGTCTCGGCCGTAATCTCGTAAAAATACAGATAAAGACACAAAAAATTTGTCCAATAACGAATTATTGACACGATATAGGAAGACGGGAAATACTCAAGGGGCAAAAAATATCGCTTCCAAGGTTTATTTCCTCCCACTGCTAAGAAATTACACACGTTTTTTGCATGTCATGTGACCGCGAAACGTATTATCACTGATATTGTAGCATTTCGGTCGGAGAGCCGCCCAAAAGTATTTGACGATCTGGAGAGCGACGCATGAAAATGAGGACTGGATCGTAATAATGGACGCCTAGGGCGGCCAGCTGAATGATAAACAACAGTGTTTCATCGTTCGAAAACACTGACAACAACATTTGTGGCTAGAATAACCTTACACTCTGCGAGTCTAACATTGCATGAACTTCCAGTTAGACTTATTACAGACCACATCCATCAGAGCAGGAGAACAAAGTACGCAGGAAATTCCACCAGAATTTAAAAAAGAAAGATGAAAAGAACATCAGAATAAGAGCACCGTATCAGCCATAACACCAAGCGCTACACCTGACATTCTGAGGCGCTAAACCAACCCTCGTCTTTTGAGCTTTTTTTGCATATCAAGATATTACATAAAAATCACTAGAACTTCGGTTGATTTCATTGTTAGAATCAACAAAACCTTGGATTTAGACGAAATACCTATCTTGCTGGGGTAGCAAATAAGCCCTCTGATAGATGTTTTGAGCGCTGAACTTCCAAGTTATACAGGCTAATTGAGTAAGCAGAGTAATACGTGCCAAATAATCTCCCCAATTTGAAATTCAGATTGCGAGCAGCATTGAAATTGGCTATTTTTTTCTGAAGAGGATGAATGAAGCACAAGACACAATCTGGCGTCTACGTATTTGTAATACCTCTTCAATTTTATAGCTTTAAAAAGATCCCAATCACTGAATGCTTGAATGACAAAAGCACAATCCATCGCAGAATTAGAAAAGCGAAAATGATTCTCACTTTTAAATATTGTTAGGAATCATACAACGCATCTATTTTTTAGGACTCATTTTAAGCTTAAAAAATATTGACATCCTTTGCTTTCTGCTCTAAGAAACTTCTTTTTTACATTCAATGCTCGTACAACCAAAAACGCAAACTTGGACGCAACAATCCCACAACAGTCCATGTCAAAGCATGAAATATGATTGTCAAATCCTGTATCACAAAGTTACCGCTTATATTTGGTTCCATAACATTTCCAAGTTAAACCTCAGACTTTCATTCTTGCAGCATCATTGCCGCAATTACCAAAAGGGCTATAAATATCTACCTCCAAAACCATTATGGTCCAAACAAATAATGGAGACTACGAAGTCCTTTCCAAAGCCTCGTTGGGGCAGACGGCGATTTCACCGTTTGTGATAAGGAAAAGTGACGCAGTCTGCATCTATAGTCGCTGCTTTCCACTCGATTTATGGGCCAGCAACTAGTGTGCACCCAGTGAATCAACTACTTAGATGCACTACTTTTCCATTTGTAAAAGATGATGGGGAATGGGAAAAAGCAGCTGCCAAAGCTATCCTCGTGCAGCAAAGGCGCGGGACTTACCAAATTTAGTGGGTTGGGGGTTGAATCAAAAACGAAACCGTCAGGTCTGTAATCACGCGTCTCACAAACGCAGATAGGGCTGATAAGACCACCATAAGTGTGATGATTGACAGGAAAATTATGCAATCCTTCCCCTTTCTTTCTCGCCTTCAAAGCGCGCACGAAAAATTGGGAATCAGACAATCAAGCAGCTATGATTAACAAGTTCAAGCACAAGGGCCAGGTTTTACTTTCACATTATCTTCTTAAAAAAGCAACAATACCTTGTAAAGATCAAGACGCACATTACAAAAAATTGAGTCTTCTATAGTTAATGGTCAAATACTATATTCTTACATCGCCTGTCAACCATGGCCTTGAGACCTTCCAGCCAAAACAGCCAAATTTCTCTTTCATGCACCGGAACTGTATTTCTATTTTTAATCAAATTGGCAGCGCATAAGTTTCAGCCGTCATTTCCTATGCAGGGTAAAATGGACATAATTAGATATAAAGGAGGAGGAGCACGATTACCTTACAGTGGGCCACCATGCTGCAACAATTCAACACATTGTACCAAAAAAAAAAACCATCCGATTGGTACCGCTCGAAAACAGCCTAAAGTAAACTTGATGGATTGGATACTAGAAAAGGAATCAAAGTATGTACCGACAGCACTCGTGAATGGTAAATTTTAGGTTTGAAAGCACAATAAAAGACGGTTCTTTAGACTTCGACCAGTACCCCCTCTCAAGATATCCTTTCACTGTACATATTTTACTTGCTTTTCCCAAGATTCTAATAAACCCCCATAGTTGATTGCTATGCTTGCTTGTGTGCGCAGGCTTGGCGTTTTTAATAAAACCCATTCAAAAGGGAATTTTGTGAGGAGTTGATATCTAACAGGCTCCGAAAACCGTTGAATTAGGAATTATCCACATGGAGGGCATTACTTATATTAGCTTAGCACAAAATTTTGGATTCAAGAATAACGCTGAGATCTTACTGCAGAGCAAGGTACGATAGTGTACACGAAAGATCAACCAGTTGAGAGGTCAAACCTAGAACGTGATACAAACGAACAGTCAAAATTAAGCGATCTCAGTAAAATGGTGATTTTCGATCTGTCATTTTAAGACGGTAATGGCCCCTAGTTGCCACAAAAGTTCATTTTAAGACATCGAATGGATGCAAACTGGAAAATAAGATTTTAGTTTTAAATATGCTTTAACGGATCCTTACTCGTAAAGTGACTTTCAGAGATTTATGCATCGCATGAAACAATCAAACCAATAGTAGGGACTGCCCTTTTTTGAACAGCTTAATAACAAGTACGAAAGGACGAAAAAGTACCTCTTTTCTAGAGGTTGCTGTTTTGCTGTTACCAGAAGCGGCTGCCTTTCAATTTTGCATCGCTTTCGATTAGCCCAAAAGCAAAAGCTTCACCGCATTGGAAAAAAAACGGGTAGATGGAAGGAATTCCTTTTACCTAGGCGGAGGTAACAGAAAACCATCGAATGCACTAGCAGGTCCTCTGTGCATTAATAAGCTAATTTGGATTTGGCTCACTACCTCAGGAAATGGGGTTCTGGAATGCAACATCTAATGGGGAATGGATGCTTCCTTACTCAGAAACGATTAACACTATACTGTTGTCGTAGACGCACCGCATCAGCCAAATTAGCTCAAATTATTTACATAGAGGTTAAGGCTAGTGCGAACAGGTTGAAAAAGCTTGGAAGAACAATTGTATTTAAATAACAATCGACTTACGAATCCCAAGACGTCTAGACTCAAAATATTGTGCAAGACTTAATAGCATCCGAGAAGTTTCATCGAACTTGCTAAATAAGCAATAAATAAAAATTATTGGAAAAGGTATCTTAGCTCCAAAAATGCTATCCCGTCTGAATGAAATGCATGTCTCCTCTGAGACATCATCTACAGAATTTGACAAGCACAAGAGATGTTCAAGTAGTTGATATTATCATTCTCAATAATGTTTCTTTACTGCACAACGAAGATCTCAGAAGATAATAAAAGTGGAGACGATAGGTAATTTTTTAGCATCCACGGCAACTACCAGTAATTGTGATCGTAAAAACACCTGAATTTATAAATATTACTTCAAGAAGGCAGTCACAGTTTCGCAACAAGAATAGCGGAGATTTTTGCCAGCCAATAGACAATTTTGACAAAAATTCGGAACCGGTTTCCTGCGAGCAATAATGACGATTTATTGTCCACCGTTAATTTGCTTCATATGATGACTCTAAGTATCATCGAATCTCGACCATCTTTCTTCGCCAAATACACTGTAATTCATGCTGCTTTACTCTATTGGGCTTGGCATAAGACGATCAAAATGGCTGTTCGATTGTCTTATTCTAGTAATTGCACGCAAGAAGTGGTCAGTATTCCATTGATTTGCCCTCTCTTTGGCTATCACTCTTCCTAAACCTCTCTTACTCTTTTGTTGCAATTTTGGGCGTGTATTGGCGACGCAATCAGAATATCCGGAGATCTGAAGTGGCCGCGTGGCGGTTAACAAGCAAAAAAAACAGTGAAAGGTTTCAAAATTCCGCGGACCAGCATTCCTTTTAGATGCATCCAGACTGATAATTTTTACTAGTCAAAAGGGAAAAAATTATGCCGTATAAACGCCATCTAATGGGCGGTTTCTATGTTCCGCAAAGTTAGTAACATAAGTGTGGACTTGGTGTTCAAAAATGTGAATTACGCGGTAGTTTCCAGGCGCACGATGTATTTTTAATGACCCATTCATATTTAAAGCCCCAAAAATGGCCCACGTCCTAGTGACTCAACAAAACACCCCGAAGTTAGCCACGAAAATACGATACTTGCTACTTAAGATGATGCAAGTACGCAAAATAGTGCTGCCAGAAAGGTGTTCAATGGTGCAAGCCGAAAAATGGCTAAATTTTAACGAGACTTACCTCCTCGTTAGTGGAAAATGCAGTTCTCTCACGGAAAATAACACATGGACATCTGGGACAGCAGATGGCCTCATCGTTCAGCACCTTCCCATTCATTTTCTCATCGCCTTTTCTACAAATAAAACACATTCCAAAATACCGAAAAGAAATTTGTCGCAGGGAAATCAAGACAATAAGCAGTTAACAATGACTCTGTGCCATAAGCCATTCACAAAAGAGGCCGCAAATTAGCAGGCGTCTGCATAAAAATGTACAGCCGACAGTACGAATCGCTTGCAACTGTACAAGGTTCTAACATTTACAACACGGGTCAGCTGCCGAAACCACCTACAAATGCATTAATAACGCGCTCAAGAAAGCACTCCTCAAGCCTTGAAATATTCAAAAAGGTCACCACAAAGTTACTGGAGGTATCAAGATGACCAAAATCCATTACAAGATACACACCCTCCACTACGGGAAAAAACGGAAACAAAATCTCAAAAAATGCCAACAATTCAGGTGTGTAGTCAAATTATACCCAACAGTTTAACGCGGACTGCCAGTAAAGCTGATGCACCCACAACACAGATTTGTCTGGCACTTGCAGCACCTGGATTTAGCTAGAAGTTAAAAGGTTAGCTTGAGGTTAATAAACACATAACATTAATGAAAGTATAGTGGCGCCGGAGGAAGCATATTGCGGGCTCAATGGTAAACGTACGTCACATGAGTATCCATGAGAAAACAACCGGTACCAAAACGCCAGCACAGACAAAAGTAGTGACATTATTTGAACCAAGCGCCTTTAGATTCATTCACCAAATGCGAATCTATGCTATAATCCGACCTTTTAAAAAACTTTAATTTGCTAAGAAATTAAAACTTCGTAAAAAAGTTAAGTGTGCAACGCCAGCCAGGCCAAGCACAATATTGTCCAATAATGAAAAGAGATTCGGTATTTATTGTCCGACAACATACAAGTCTGTACGCTTCACTTAGCAAATAGAGGAAATACCACTAATATGCAATCTACCAAATTGGTTTTAATGCTTGCTTTTCCCAACACACTAGTTAAGTTTGATTTAGGTTTTATTACATGAATGCCCTCTTGCTTCATAACCAAAGTAGCGGAAATTTATGCTTATGTAATACTTTGTTTGTTCGAACTACCGGTTTAGGTCACTTGGGTGGCCATCTTGTTCTAGCCGGTTGGTCGGCCTCCGGGTCGTGCCAACAGCCCCCAAGTCCTCTGTTCCCGGAATATATATATTCTGCCCTAGTACTGCGCCTTCTTTTACCCTAAGGGGAGCCTCGGGACGCTACATTTATGCGCAATACGTTTGCCGTTAGCTTGATCCCTTGTTTTATTTGCAGTTGTTCGATTGGCCTTATTGCATTTGCAGGGTGGGCGTACATTTAGGCCATTCAAGTAGCCCCAAACAGTTCTGTTCGATAAATGCATGTGCAATGCTTTGTTTGCTCGAACTACCGGTTTCGGTCACTTGGGTGGCTATATCGTACTTGTCGGTTGGCCGGCCTTTGGGCCGTGCCAACAACCCCCAAGCCTCCTGTTTCCAGAATATGTATTCTGCCCCAGTACTATGCCTTTTACCTTAAAGGGAGCCTCGGGACGCTACATTGGTGGCAGCGGAAAGCGGACCCGACTTTGATGGATTTTATCCTGCTCCATGCCTCTTCTAGCAAACTTTGGCGGTGTGAAAGAAGTGCATGTGCTACAGATGGGAGAATCCCTCGCATCCCATAACAGAGGGGTTGAGATCGACGTTCATCTTCGACACCTTCCTCGCCCTTGTGTTCGACAGGGAAGCCATTAACAACTGAAGCGTCAATAGCCGTGAACTCCAAGTCCAGTGGAACTGCCAAGAGAGACGTGCGACGTTGTGGTCAAGCACCTTCTGTAAGCTCCCTATTCTTTTCCTGAGCGACTCGTCTCTCTTCGTCAAAGTGCGTATCTACAGATGTAGAATGTGCAGTACGCCATTCGATGGCATGGTTTTATGCTTTGCACACTTGGATCGCATGCATTTTGTTCCTATGAGACCCGACCGCCACATTTGATCAGGTTTTTACGATACCCTCGCGTTTCTTCTCCGGCATCAATTAAGCCTGGAATCGCAATGTTTTGTGTGTGTCTCGACTCATTTCGAAAACTTGGATTCGTACCTTCATCTTCCATTGGACCACATTGTCGTAAGAAAGGATGGGCAAGAAGTGCGCATTTGCTGCACTGAGTGCTACGCGGAATTGATGGCATTCGAATCTCGACGGCTGGGACGGTTAGCTCGTGGGTGCTTCTCACAGCACTGGTTACGTTGTGATAGCTGACACAGGAGGCTGACCAAGGGAAGCGTCGGGGACGACGCTCGAAAGAAGAGAGGGGCTGTATAATGCTTTGTTTGTTTGAACTACCGGTTTAGGTCACTTGGGTGGCCATCTTGTTCTAGCCGGTTGGTCGGCCTCCGGGCCGTGCCAACAGCCCCCAAGCCCTCTGTTTACAGAATGTATATTCTGCTCTAGTGCTATGCCTTTTTTCCTTAAAGGGAGTTTTGAGACGCTGCAGTATGTTCTGCTCAAGCACTATGTCTTCTTTATCTTCAAGGAAGGCTTGGGATGCTACGCATATGCCTGCTGTAATATGTTATTTGTTCTGACTCCCGATTTCGGTCAATTAAATGGTTTTTATTCCCATCAGAGGTCATAATATTGCTAAATTTTCTTATTTTTTGAAAATAATGCAACCTAATGGCTTTAATAGCAAGTATGCTAGGGGTGCAAACATGTACAATGCTCCGCGAATTATCTGAAGGCGAACAAAACATTCCGATCCAGCAAAGTATGCCTATTTGACCTATAGTAGGGCCGATAGGCCAGTTGACTTGGCGTAAACGCAAAGCTGAAAATTAAGACTGGCTTCCCTACCGAAACTGGACGTAAAGAGCTAGCGATCTACGATGCATGCATATATTCCATAGTGGATATGCAAATAAAAGCTTAACGCAAAAAAGCAATGATATACTTCAAAGAGCAAGATTTTGCATCTGAGTTTGGCTTTATATAAACTCTCAGCCCATATTTTACTTTCAATACGTTTTAATATCCATAATACTTGTTAGGCATGTTTGCTTCCTGCTTTCATCCGTAGACGCATTAACAATGGTCTAAAATTACTTTTTGCCGAACCGCCTTTGCTACATGCAAAAAGTTTTTCATGTGACCCGTTTTTGTGAATGAATGTTTGTTTTAGCCTTTCCAAATTATAGAGCTCTGGTTGATTTCCCCATTGGTCCTCGGGTCTTTGAGCGGTTACCGTTGTTGCGTCGTATCTTTCGACGTTTCACTCTAATGTTTTTGTTCTTATAAGATGAACATCGACTAAGTATGAATGGAAAGCCGGTACCTCCTATTAAAAGTTTTCTTCCCTTCTTGATAACAAGAGAGGCCGTGATTTTTGCGATGGACTTCAGCATCCATCTATTGCAATCCTTAATTCGTCTTTACTGCGCAAAGCTATCCTTCCTATGCTCACTACCCCTTAAGAGATTGGCGATCGCCCCTCCGCATAGCTTCCAAGTGAGGGTTCTACTGACGGAACTGGTAAGAATATGTTATCAATTGTTGCTACCACCGAAACTTTTGCCAAAACTTACCTCGAAAGACGTGACCTTTCACTGCTAATCTGTTTTTGCCAAAACGCAATGTTGCTGAGAGAGCTTGAATTGTCTGTTCTTTCGGGCGTCAGAAGCGTCAGTATATTTTGCAAACTATCTTGGGGTATACACGAATGTCCACTTAAGCCATGATTCTAGGTCGTTTGTTGCCCCTAAAGTGTTATTGGTTGTGGATTCTGGAAACTGTTTTTAAATTATTTTTAGTATCCGGATCAGGGCTCAGTTCTCGGAGCGGCAGCATGTCGTTCTAGCGAAACCCTCTGCATTGATGTATGTCTCGCTTCATCTTTTGGAGCACTTTTTTAGGACTACTTAGTTTACCTCCAGAAAATTGGCTTTGACGATCCCGAAGAGGGCCAAATAGATGAATTGAACTTCCTCTTTCAGGCAAATCATTTACCGATTTCCGTTTTTCAACCCAACACTCAAAACCGTGATCGGGATGTAAGCTTGTGTTCGTTCTTTCCAAATCTTTTACGTTTAGTCGGGTGCTTGTCAAGCCTTTCCTACTCCGACTACTTCCACCAGTGGTGCAAGCGTGAAGTCAGGGCCAGCTGAAGTCGATTTGACGCCTCACCTGGTTGTGTCAGTCAAACCCGAACTGGATGACTTGCTACTTACTCCTCAGCAAAACAGCTCTGTTGAGGAATTCACTTTCGACGCAGAACCCTCGGAAAATGTGACTGATTTTGCACCTCGGAAAATTTCGGTACCGAAAAAGGCTCTGGAATCTTTTGAAAGCACCTGCTCGGCCACTAGTTGCATCGGTGCGCCTTCAGAATACTTCGCTCCTAGTTCTCCTGTATGTTTATGTGAAATGGATCCTTCCTCTTCCCATGGGTCTATGTCATATGTTTTGTTTGTTACAGCCTTATGGTTCTGTAGTCAGATCACTCCAGTGCAAAACAGAATCTGGAAGTCCTCCACCGGCGCTGTTTGTCACACGGGCTACCCCTTCAAGTCCTCGTGTTCCTATTTTCGTAGGCCCCATCACAGATGCTGCTACACTTACAAGGTCCACTTTTTCTCCCTTGCCTTCCTCTCCGCCACGTAACGGGGTTCTCAAATCCCTCTCCAATGTCCGTCGAATTCCTCAGCCCCGACATCACCTTCACTCCAACCACAACCGCATTCGTCAACTTCAAAATCACGAGCAAAGCAATCTGACGGGGAGTGAGGTATTTGTGTGGCCCCGATACGACAAGCCGCGTCACCTCTGCATTCTTGGCCCGCGTGGTTCTGATTCTTCTGGGGATATGGGTCACGTCTCTGACTCAGAGTTTTGCCCTCGGGTCTCCCAGACACCTATCTGGCGGAGGAAGGAGGAAGAGGAAGAGTGGGATGAGGAGGTGGATGGGAGTGAAGGGGATGAAGAAGAACAGGACGGGCACGAACGGTGGGATGAGGTGGAAGGTGAGATCAGGTTCTCCAAAGTCGTAACTTCTCCCTCCATCTCTGGCAGTATTCCGCGATCATCCTTTTGCGATCGCAATATTCGCGATATCAACATCCTCAAGCGTCTCGCTGTGCCCTTCTCCTATGAGGAGGTAGCGTATAGTTCCAATGAGCGCTTTCGGGAGATTAAGTCAAAGCCTGGACTCACTTTTGATCAGGTAAACTGGTCTCCTTTGAGAAGTCGCCTCTTGTCCTTAACTTGACTTCTCTACTTTTTACCACAATGAGGATATGATGAACAAAGTATGAATGAAATTACTTCTGCGCACTGCGTTTTAAGGAAATCGCGATATCATGACAATTAAGCTTTACATGACTCTTGAAGAGATTATCTACCAGGCAAATCGCTTAACTGATCAAACACTTAATCATATTGCCGTGTTTTCGTGCGTCTTATGACTAATTCCCATTTCAAGTCGCTTTAAATTGCCAGTGGTCTCCGAGTGTTAATCAAATCGTGATTACTTTACGCTTTATTGTACTTGGACCTTAACATTTAAGTGCTCTTAGCACTTATTGCGATACGTAGTTTTTGAAAATTGGCTATAGATTCTTCAAAATGGGGAAGTCACTTTTCTCTGGGAATCTGACCTCACTTTTTCACGACCTAATTTGTGTGTCCCTACCCCATTGCATCAAGATCCTGCTAGACTTCAGCGGTTAAAGGGTTTTCACAATATGCTTGCTGAATAACCTAACGTGATCCTCTTCCACACGCAGGTAACTGCAATGCTGGATGCGCGCCGCCGAGCGACGAATCGGCAAGCGGCAGAACGTTGTCGCCGCGTCAAGTCGGCAGCTCGTGACAGCCTGGCAAACCAGCTCGATCGCCTTCGTCTGGAACATGCTGATCTTGCCAGGCGTATTATCCGCACTCGGAGACGACGTCAACAAAAGTGGTATGTTGGTCAAACCTTTCTGTGTATCATTAGTAGTCGCTGAGGTGTCTGAACCTCAACCGTTCTTATTGTTTCTCTTCCTCAGGGACGAATTGACATCAGCTCAAAAGCATTTGCTTCAGAACCTTGTTGACAGCACTGGAACGCCGCTAGATCCTTCTCAATGGCGTATACAGACGACTAGTGAAGGCGAATTGATACTCATGCGCATAGACGTCAATGGGGACATTCATGACCACGATAATGAAAATGGTAGAAACGATGGGCACGAAAGAACAGGTTATCAAGCAAACTTGTCATAACATCCTCGCCTCGTGATTTATTATCAGCATTCATTATCAGGCTGTGTTCCACTCATATCGCCCCCTTCTTTACTCCCATTACTCAGCCAGCAGTGAACAGCATTTACACACAGACACCACTTTCTCATTGCGTAGCAGGCGCCGGCTACATTATGCGCCGCAGCTTCTCCTTCTAGCTTCCTGTGCTGTTGCTCGAAGTTTAATTTTTTTACTCGCTGTCATCGACACGTATGGGTCACCTTTTTTTCCGTTACAGTTGCTTTTTCCTTCAACTTTTTATACACAGCTGCACTCGCACGCACACGTAGGCACCTGTGCGTTCATATGTACACATGTATTGCATACACATTGTATTTATTGAACCTTTCGGAATTTTTTTCAACTTAAAAGTCCCCTCTTTTCGTCTGACTGAGTTTCGTAAAGAGATATTCGATGTTTGTTAAGTTCCCTTTCGGATGTCATGTCTGTAATCACTATCAAAGTGCCTTTTATTGTGATTTCCCGTTTTGGCTTGAAGTTGCTAGTGGTTGCCATCTTCGAATTGGTGGGGTTCATTGGATTCGTTTGCAAATCACGTGCTAGATGCTCCACTAATCTGTTTTTTCTCATCTATTAGTGCAGTCATCAAGTTCGCATGGTTCTGATTGCTTCTCTGCCTTCTTGGGGATGTCAGCTGATCTGGGTGTTTGCTAATCTTATAGAAAAAAAAACAGAGATGCCGTACTAAGGCAACTTCACATTTGTTGTTCTGACATGATGTGGGTACTTCGAGGCGGCGAGTTTCAATCGAAATCCATTATCATCGTTGGAGGCTTTTGCTAGTCTAGGCTGGCGAAAATGTGGTTTCAGTGGAGGAACAGTCGTTTTGTGGATCAAGTGGCTTTTTTATTGATTTTTCTCCACCACAAAGACGAATGAGTACTCAAATATTTTTTCGTCAGTCGTTGAAATTTTAAACTCACTAAGTGTGCGACCCAACTTCCGGTGGGTGTACTTCTGGTGATTAAATTCATCTGGCTTACGAAAGTAAGTTGGCCATTGTTTCACATGTTCTTTTGATTCATATATATATTTATTTTAATTGGACAATGTTCGTGCTTTACGATCTTGAAATTTTCTTTGTGAAATCTGCTTTATTTGACGTCATTATAGAGTTACAGAGGACTAGAAGGAAAGAAAGTGATAGTAGATCAAAAACATTCAATTTTAAGGTTTCACGCAAAAGAAACAGCGTTTTGCAGTCGAAACGATTTCAAACCTGTTTTAACTTTCTTACCCCCCAACAGTTACTTCAAAACGTACTTTTATGCACACAATCCACCCACACTATAGAGGTGAATGGAATGAGATTACGAATTTGTACCACAGCGAAAAAAAGTCAAATTCCCGTTTCAACTAACTGCTACGTCTTCTGTTGAATACCGAATCGGATTAAGGGTTCTAGCCAAAATGTCTTCCCAGATTTAGGTGCTGTTCTAGTCTTTTAGCCATATTGTCACAACTCGCTCATCCATCTGGATTCCTTTAGAATGTCTTGCGATTTGTGATAGTACTTCGCCTTTGGAATTTCACATTCTTGTCATTTCCACATAGGCATTCTAGGCAAGCCAATTCGACTATGCCGCAAATCATTCGTAATATCAGTAATAACTTGGAATTGGTCCAATTTTAGGCATTCTTTTTAGTGACACTTTTCGCATACTTGCCGGTATACTCAAATGCAAATGATCCTTCAAACGCCATCGTGGTTAACTCCACATCCCAGTTACTATGCGCACAACATCAAGGCTAACCGCCGTCTTATGTGTCTATCGCCAATGCAAAACTTGAGTTCCTTCCATAGGCATAAGGCTGCAAATAAGAAGATTGGTTAGTGGCTGCAGTTGTCACCCACAATCACCACGATTGGCATTGATTGGTGTTATTGTCGGTTAGCTACCCCGTTTAACCTCATTGGTTCTTTGTGGGTTAATTATTCTAATTCAATTATAAAATAATGTTAGCATTATTCCATGCTGACCCTTTTTATAGTGATAAGAAAGTACAACATGTCATAAAACCGTAGAAACGATGTCACTTGAGCCTGGACAAGCGAGTTTTGGTGTTCTCTGAGGAAGTTAAATTGAGAAGTAGGTTTGTCATCAACGTACAGAAGAGTTGAAAAACTTATAGCGTAGCCGACACACAGTTCGACGCTACCACTGTGATGGTCTGGAAAAGCCACAGTCCAAGTCCTGTCAAAGGTGTGTAGGCGTATGTGCACCTCTCTCGCCTGTCAGTACAAGAGTGTGTTCAGGCACGTCTTGTCGGACTTTTTATCGCGTGAGCGCGACACTAGGCACACCTATGTCAGAGGGTATATCAATGGCCGTTGTACAGTGTGACAAAAAAAATGTAGCTAACTTCTCGTGGCATGAGGTGTGAGATGAGACGCCACTTGCAAATGAAGTGATTCCCACATCGCGATTTGACATTGATAGCTGTAAAGAGGTTTGACGTTAACGTTTGTTGTATTGTACCTTATTCAAGCCAAGCTCTCAATGCAATTTTTTTGGATAGAATACTGATTGGTTCTTCGACACTTACTTAAGAGAACTCACTATTATACGAATTGTGTCTTTTGACCTTAAACAGCATCCATGCAGTTCGCAAGAGAGATTGATGGTGAGCGATGTCTGGCCAGATTTAACGCCAAACCAGACCGTATATCTGTGCTTCATAATTTATGCAAGTTAGGCGAATCTGCAAGGAATTTCTCCACTGAGCACAAAAATGTGATCAACTCACATGCAAATCTCTTGAACCTGTCAACCAATGGATTATGCTATCCTTTGTGAGCTTACGTGCGCTCCAACAACACAGTGATCAAATCGCTGCATTTTGGGTGAAATTTTATTCCAGCCCTACGCAGGAGAGGAATTCTTCTTCAACTGGATGACATTCAATGCAAACATTAAAGTCGCCTTAGGTGCTAGCCGGAAATGGTAGACCAGGCCACTCTATGTGTGTTGTCTACCTCTGTCGGTATCCGCCCTAGTCCTGAGATCGTGATTTAACCTCCGTACAAACAGAGCTGCTGGAAACGGAAACAATGCCAGTGTGGATTACTCACGCTCTACAAGTCGTCTCGACGTTAATTAATCCCCTAATGGCCCTAAACCGGTTGGCAAGATGAACATCAGTTATCTCAGCTACAATGTTTCTTTTGTTTTGCTCTCCTTCATGCAAAAAGTCAATCCGACAGTGCTGTATGTAGTTGAACGTGATAGGAACAGGGCAAAAATTGCTACTGCAGGTTCACAATAGGGGAAAAGGTTCTGAGACCTTCAAACAAAGTGGTGACAGATTGGGCAGCGAATCAATTGTGAATGTGGAAAAGAACTTAAGTGTTGAAAGCTGCACCAGGGTTTGCTTTAATAATCGTATCCCCAACACCTTAAAAGTCATTTTTAAAGTGTTAATTATTTTACGTTGGAAAAGCAAAAAAGGAGTTAGTTTGAGCATGTCTTCATTTTATGTAAAAAGTAACAAACTGCACAGACAATGGGGAGAGGCAGAAATCATGAAGTTTTTTTGTGGAGAAATGAACCAGTTAATTTTTATAGTATTTCATGTAACAAAATAAAAAATACTGTTTGCCAAATTCGTTTACTAGCTATCTTTGCGTGACTTGCCAATTGGAAGTGAGCCTATTAGGAGGTCATTAGCCAGATCACTCATAATGACCTCAAAAATAGGTATTAAGGCCTTTGCGGTGACTCCAGATGACGCTCAAGCATTCCAAACAGGAGAGTTGGGGAACCAAATTAGGGAGTAGGGGGGGAGAGGTTGGTGGAAGCGGACACTAAAATCATGATAGCTCTCGACAACATCCTCCTGGATTGAGTGGAAAGTTTGGGAAGGGGAAGAATCATGTAGATCGATGTACTATCTTCTCCATACTTAGCCTTTCCAGCTAAGATTTTTTTTTAAATCAAACGATTTCCTACTTTCAAAGGCAAAACAAAGGCAGAAATGGGATGGTAACCACAATGCCATCGAAATTCGCCTACTGGCAATGTCTACACAATCCAAATGTCCAAATATTCTAAATGCTCTGCAATCATTGACGAGCGCCTGCACCTATCCCACGGTTCTCTTAGAATCCTAGACATTCCTTATTCTCAGGTTCGACTAGTTGGCGACCGATGAAAATGATTATAACTTTCAAAATCCTGGAACATATTGACCTCCCATCAGACATGGTCAACATGGCTTTTAGGTACAAAAATAGGGCACACTTGAATGCCCAACAGGTTCCAGTAAATTCGTTGCCATCTTATTGGTACTCGCTTTCTATTGGTTGGCTTTGGACGAATCAACTTCATGCCCGTTCATAGTCTCAATGACAATCACGTTTACTGCTCTAAGTTGATGCCCATAATAAAAAGCAGTATTTCTATAAGTTATTTTCCTCTTACTTGCAACCGATCCACTAAATAACTCATATAATGGTTTTATGCACCACTAAAAGCCTTTAAAAAATGCCTAAGGGTTGTTAAAAATTCATTCCCTCCGTAAGAGCATTACAAACTTGTGCTTACACTTTAGTGGCAAAAATATGAGCTTAAGTGATAAACAGGAGAGCACGTTTGCGCCAGAAGCTGAAGTTTGTTTTAGACTAGACAAATTTCGAGAATAGTGCCTCAATTACATCTGCTTAATAGGCACACTTCGTGAACCCATTCCGAGAACATTATAGTTCATTAACATAACCCAATTCATTACAAATCTGATCTGATTCCACTCATTCGTTTTGCTGGTTAGTATTTACTGAGCTGTGTAAATTGCCTATGGGAAAGTACTGTCATCCTCCATTGAGCAGAAGCTTGGCTCAAGTGGATGCATTTAGCTGTTTGTTTAACACACACGCTTGCAGGAAATGATGAGCTTTCAGCATCTTTCCAAATAAATAAATTATTAATATCAGCTAAATATTGGGGCTTATTAAGGTAACTACTTAGGGTAATTTATAAGGGTACCTAACTTTCCATTCAAAGAATTAAAATGGTGTCGGCGATGTGTTCAACGTTTCCCCCTTCCATCGCTGCTTTCACATCCTTCAAATTGAGCAAGCTGGTTAGAGGGGGATGTCTTTGATTTGATAACCTCATAAATTGGGTACAGGGGATCAAAGTTATATCAGTTTAGGATTTCCCTTCTTTTTAGGGGACGAAGCTACCCACTCAGTTACGAGGTTCTTAGCTAAAAGGAGTATTCAAATGTCCATGTATTACCTTTAAACTAGCTTAATATAGATTAATTTTTCTAGCAAAGGAAAAACACCACATTACAAAAAATTATCGTGTGTCTCTACATAAAAAATTGGTCGTAAACTGGAACTTTCTGCTTTCCATCTGTTGCCAAAGTTGCCTTTTGATAAGGTATCACCAAATTCACCGACGTCAGAAAGTTAAACTTACCAATCCTTCCCCCAAATCGACTGTTGGAAGATTATACAGGTGTAATCATTTAGAGTTTTCTCCACGTATCCGAAAATGGGGCTATTTACAGACCTATGCGCCATCAACAATAGCTTGTTTTCTTCAAAAGTCATGATAGTTTTGTGCTAACCATGCTTTGTATCGCTCTGGCCTTTTCTGCCTCCTCTAAAATCGTTGCTCTCATCGGTGACTTTGATCTCTTGTTAATGATACTTACACCACTAAACCCCCAGTCGTTTATCCACATTAATAATAAAACTGCTTCCATACTCGTAGCCCCTACAAAGAGAATTCCCTGTTTCTCTATTGTCGTTGTCCCTTTATATCGAAGTACTTAGCCGTTGCCATCGCTGCACCAGTGCAATTTGGACCCAATGCATTTTGTAATCGTACCAAGGGAAATTTGTTATTAAAGTACAGGAGATTTGGCAGGCTGTTTGCACTGTCGGAGGACTGTGTCGTTGAGCAAATGTATAACCTACAGAGTTGGAAGAGTTAAGCATACACTTAATCAAGATGTCAAACCACTACATAGGATCGAATACGTTCCCCAGTTAAAAGAAGAAGTGGCACAATAGATCACCCCCATATAACGCGAATCACGAATCCTGTGCTAGGCTAATTTTTTTGGGCTCTCTGAGTCTAAAATGAGCCATTTCAACCGAGATCCTATGTGAAAACTACGGTATTTATAAATCCCATTAAAGTACACAAGGTATGTTGGAACTACCAGTGTGGATGGTCATATCTTCACAACATAAATGGAAGGAAAATGTGCTGTAATTTGATGTCTGTTTTGGTTGCGTAAATCATTATGGAGGAAAATCAGTGTTTTTTTTTAGAGGACGTGCATACTCTGATCAGAACGTCTTTTGCTTTAAGCGTTTGCGCACAAATTCTTGGATTTCCTGTGGATGGCTTTTGTCGTACTAAAGCACACCGATTGAGCCGCTGTTAAAAACATTTGCAGACCTCTATGCACTTTTCAATAAAGGGCGTACAATCACTTTTTCAGTGAATGATAGTGCCTTGGTTAAAGTTTAGCCACGTAGCAATGGTATATTGCCAGCCTATGGAATATAATAGTGCTCTCAATCTCGGTAGACCATTATTGCGCAACGTGGCAAAGTAGTCAGAGCATAGGTTTCGTCAGTCAAAGCCGTGTTCCCTGAGTTTAGCAGATCTTTCGAGCCCTAAAATTAACCAAACGAGATATTAGTTTTATTTGCAGTTCTACATATTGGAATTATTGCTAGTCCACTGTGATTTATTCTGCCCTATGCGGATATTTTGTCCCAAAATGCAACCAAAATAGTAGAAGCACTATTGCTGCATGTAAACAAAGTGTTATTAGCCTAAAAGTGTGACTCCAGTGTCGGCTTAGACTTCTAATACTTTTGAAGCGTAATGAAGCAGCTAAGTACTAGTGTATTATTTGTTACAGCAGCATTCACCGACATAGATCGATCCTATCGACAAGGATTTTTCACCCTTGAGATTTCCATTTACTCATTAAACACCATTTCAGGAAACATTCGTCTTCTTCAACAAGCGTCAATAGTGGTTCAAAAAAGTAAGGCTATTTTCATCCTATCCTAGCGCTTTATAGTGAATGGAAACCATGATGGCTAAATAGCTACCATAGAGGCGTTAAGCTTGCAAATACCACATTGGCGTTAAGTGTGGCGTCAAGTTCTTCCTCTTCTTCAGTAAAGATAAGAATTTATTGTCCTTCTGAATCAGCGATGGGAACTTAGAGGAATCCTGTTAGTTGACGTAGCGATGATTTAAGAATTGTAAATTTTAATTTACCCCTCTCCTTCGCCGTTGTCAGGTGTGAAACCATACCCTATTGAATGACCAACCTCTTCATAAAGCACGCTATTCTGGTAAGAGAGAAATCTAATAGGACCAAAGGACCCCTGGATGCTGATGGATTTTAAGTAGCCTATAAAAACCTGAAACAGCCATACAAATTTAACTTCAACGGTATCCGTACATTGTCGACCGTAAAGCTTAAGTAACCTTATTTACTGATCAAATTGTCAGCTAAGTTCTGTTCCGCAAATCACCTAAGTGAAATGACTCCCAATTACATCTTTAAGACTTCTGATTGTTGTATCCAATTCCTTTTTTCAGCATAAAACAAATACAACATTGCCTATTGTTGTTTGGAAACTATTTGACTTTTCGTTGGGATAATTTCATTGGTTAAAAAAGCAACTATTTTCGCGCAAACGCTATCAGCGCCCCTAAGGAGTGACGCCAACGAAGGCTTAATAATATAATTACGATCAAAGAGCTCGCATACATGGTAGTAGATGGAAGGAAATGTGTATTGAAGGCAAGATATAAAGAGAGGAGAAGATGGAAGGATAAGGGAATGCATCAACATGTTGGCATCAGTAATAGCAATAATAATAATAATAACAACAATATGAATGTCCATACATATGCGTGTGTATATATGTATATATATGTAATATATGGGGAACTGGGAAGAAATCTGGAGACGTAGCTTTGCTGCATAGAAGAGAGAGGTAATTTAATTGTTTCCATCATTACACACACATCAAGATTTGCGTTAACATACATATCACATATGGCTTGAGTAGTTGTAGTAATAAGAGAGGGGCAGCACACAACAACGATAAAATCTGTGAGTGGAGCAGATGGTAGAAGAAGCTGTGTATCTGGTTGTCTGTCAATCTGGATGTTTGTAAGAAGGGAAGGAAAGAGATGTTACGTCACCGCGGCCAAACACCCCACCATTTGTCCTGCTTCTCATACTTCGCCGCCAGCATAGCCGCTGTCTTGCTAAGGTTCTTCGATTGATCCAACATCTCTTGGGTCTGTGTATCCAAATGACTGAGTTTTTCGCCTCGTTCCAAAGCCGCATTGCGAGCCCTGGCAATCTCCAAGGTTGTTCCGCCTGCCTGACCTGCTAAACGGTCCATTCGACCTGAAGGTAGGAGAGCAGCTGTCCCGCATGTCGATTTTCCTGCCTGTTTTTCCCCGACTATGCAAGAAACCGAGGGAAAACTGGAGTTAGGACGCCACAACGATTATTCATTACCTAATTCGAACCGCACCTTTCATGAACAGCCTCTGGGCATCCTTCAATACTGTAGTAAAGTCACATTCAGAATGAAACACTAGAGGTTTTAAGCTAACTCTTGCTCTAAATAGGGAGAATATTTATATCCACAGTCCAGAGATCGTTAATCAAGATGGCACAAAGCAGTGGTAGCGCATGCAGAAAGCAATGTAGTGACAAACGGAATTTAGTGTAGAAAAAAGGACCAAAACCCAAACCCGCAAATCTCCGCTTTGAGACTTTAGGTTAGCGCATGCTGAGTGTTCTGGGCTGATTTAGCTGCCCTGACAAATCGTTTCATGTCAGAGCTGCCCTCCAGCCACAAGCTAGTTTGTACACAAGCGTAACAAAAAATCGTGTAGAAAAATAAACCCCTTTCACGCTCTTTTAAACAGTTTTACTTTTTGCACAACCGCAAAACTTTCGATTTGACCTGAGTGACCTGAAATACTTTCTTGGATAAAGTTAATCTTAATAAAATTGTAATATCCCCATATTTTCAATGAGATCTAACATTGTAGGGTTTCTTTTCAGTTCTTGTGCTAAATATAGTCCCCAGGTTCTGGGTTCCATGAACTCCGATTGTGCTCTACTTCTGTAAAAAAACTGGTTTCTTAGTCACTACTACTGTATTTCTAACCACAGCTCGGTTTGGTTCACCCCTGTCTATTCTCCCCTTGTGGTAATCTGGAGTCTTTAACAGGTAACCAGCATCTTAAGTGGCTTTTAAGAGGACGATATGCATATAAAGGTGAAGCGGTGGTAAATGCTAGAAAAGCGGTTGCGGTGACTCATGATATTAGCCTTCCCTATCTAACTGATATACTGACCAGTAATGAAGAGAAATCAGACTTAATAGGCCATGCCAACAGACCATGCTTTAAGCGAGACAGCTGGAAATTAGACAAAGTTCAGGGGATTTTACCAATAAAATACACCAAGGGAGAGAGTAGACAATATTAACATAAGAGCGAGTGAGAAGGGGGGAAACAAATAACTAAGGAAATCTCTAGTGCTTTCTCAGCATTGTTTAACTACCGCTAGTGCTCTCACAATGGGTGGTTTTCATGAGAAATTCACTTACCACAGATCATTCAAATCTTAGCTCCATTTTCTGAATGACTTCTCGTTGCCTGAAAACATGCACTGTTGAAGACTCGTGGGAATCAACTAGATTTGTCGATTATAGCAGACTCGGTAGCCATCTTGTCGCGATATGAATTAGCTAGACCATTACCGTTTCAATTCTATGTATGTTTTCAATGCAACCAATAGGAAAAAGTGGTATCCATGAATCCCAGCAAAAACTACCAAAGAGGAGAACAATATAGACAAATTGGTATCTTGTACGCATAAACCACTCCAACGTTTGCTCAGGTTGTACTGTACCCAGCTCATCTGCACTGTCATAAACTTTAGACACATCAAGCGACTCCACTCTTTTTTTATAAAAAAGGTTTTCGAAATAGGGCGGCCCTTGTTGCAATACTTTGTTCTTTCGAACTGCCAGGTTCGGTGACTTGGGTGGGCATGTTGTACTAATCGGGTGGATGGCCTCCGGGCCGTGCAGACAGCCCCCAAGCCCTCTGTTTTCAAAACATGTATTCCGTCTTAGCACAATACCTTCTTTTATCTTAAAGGAAGTCTCGGAACGCTACACCTGCCGCCAAAGATTCTTGCAACAAAACCTTGAAATGATCTCAGAAACCCAGTTTTGCAGGAAGGACGTAGCTGGCATTGAGTTTGTGCGATTGATATTGTTGAGAAGCTCTACCTCTCCCAAGAGATGACAGATTTCAGCACAATTATTTGATAAGTATTTGCGCCAAATTTAACTCAAAAATTCATTGCGGAAAAGATTTTTAGTTCCACTTTATGTTACCAGAATGGCCTAATTAATCCAACCCGGAATAACAAAACAAGGCCGAAACGAACTAAAACCTTTATCGTTCACCGACGGTAAAACGTTTGGGTTTAGTAAGGTTACCGATATTGATGTTTTAAATCAGTGTCAAACGGAGTTTAAAAAGAGAATGTAATAATGTAGACACATGATTTGTTTTCATTTAGGTGTTCCACTAGGTTTTCACTGCTTAGCTTACACAAAGTTTACATAACTGTGGGTTACAATCCACCAGTGCCCTATTTTAGCTTAAAGCCACCTGAAATACACTTTGGACCATGTTGTCACAGTGACTAGCAAGCTTTAGTGTGCATAAATTAGGTATCCCCCAGACCACTGACATTTATTCGAGGGATTTTTTTTCGACTGAGCCCTTGCACTTGAGCCACAGTTGGACATCAACACGAAAATCCACCCAACAAATCAACGTGTGACCTCACTAAAAGTAATAAAGTGCTCGATCCGATGTCGCATGCATAAAAACGTTCAGAGGCCGCAGATTTCAAGGGAAAACGACATTTGGGTTCATGGATGTCAATGAAACTTAAGCATTCATTAGCATTTTGACTTTGACCTTTGATCCGGCAAGAGTGAGCAGAAAAACCCGATCCCCACCTGGCTCCCCATTTTGCCATTAGTCAATGAAAGCTCTTGCGGTTAGTCCCTTTGAAGAATTGCAATTCGATAGAACGATAGTAGGGACAAAACGGTGACAAAAGGATTCGAGAATCTACGTTTATTAAAAGCCACTTTTCCAAATATTCCTGAGAACTAAAGGACTGCATGACTTAATAATTCAGACTTGTTGGATTTTTGACCACTCATCCCAAAATTTCGTGGAGGGACACATTAGATCTCAGTCAAACAGTGACCCATTAAAATTCACGTCACCATGAGTAGGGAAAAGACATGTTTAGAGGTATTTTAGCATCTTGGTCTTTTAAACTGTCATTTAAATCATTGGAAATGTAAATAAGAGAATCTCATTATCAATTTCAATCGTTAAAAAATATTTACCGCCAAATAAGTGCTCAAATAGGAACTATTCAGGAGTAACCATCTAGTTAAATGGCAAATGCAAACATTTTAAAGTAACGAGTCAAATAGCCATGCATCGTAAGCATGAACATGTTTTAGAGTAATGCAATAAAATATTCAAACAGATTACTTGCTGATTTCTTCCAACTTACATTAAAAGATTTTTGCGATTCAGAAAAAAACGGAAGGCTTGAAGAGTTACACAGTGGAGTACAGATTCAAAAACGTCTGTTGCTAACGAAAACACCGAAGTAGGGGAAGGCAGTACACAGGTCTGCCTTTTAAAGTGAGAATAGTAAATGAATTCTAAAACGCACTTCTACTAATAGTTGCAACTCAAATATTTTCAAATCCTCTTCGTGGATTCTGTGTACCCAAATTTTCTTGGAAACGTAAGAAAGCAGGAGAAGGTAAGTAGTGATGCTTTTACAGAGCAACTAAACCAAAAGAAGTAACTTGATCAACGTGAGCGCACAATCCCTGTAGAGTACATGTAAAGGCTTCTTTGTAGCCATGGCGACTTTCCCAAAGGCTTTGGCGGCGCTATCAAGTAATTCAGCATTTCAAAGTCCATATCTCAAAATATTACATTCGCGACTATTTTTTGCATCGAAATGGAGATTCAAATGCTGAACTGGAGGTGGGACACATTAATTTATTATGGAAAAACACTTGAGAGCACGTTTAAACAGATCCTTTACATCAGTGAATTGCTAAAAGGAATTTTAAACCACACAGAATACGACAGTTGCTCACTTAAAGCACCTTAAACCACGAATTCATTGGACTAGAGTCTGAGAAATCCAACCGATATGGAACCGACCGTTTTCCTAGACCTCGGATCACCAATCATCACTATTGCAGGTGGTCGAATTTGTCATAACAGATTCATGGATAGATTGAAACTTAATTACAACTGCCCCTGTACACAAGCTCAATGAGCTAGTTATTAAATCAAAATTCAGACTCATCTGATGCTGCTATAGAGCTTAAAGTAGAACGTGATATTAATTCATTGTTCATATCAGCAATATTCATTCAAGACCCCCTCCAATTTATGTAAATTCGTTCGGTGGACAGGAACTTCCTGAAACAAATATAGCGGACCCTATTCAGAGGACCAAAAAGTGTCAAGCTATCAATTCAATTTTGAGGAGGAGGAGGAGTTCAAGGATCTCTGGTCGCCAATAGTAACAGTTCTAGTACTTCTATTACTTCGGACTGTTTCAGTCCGAGTTTCAAATTTGACTATAACCTTCTAGTTATTAAAAGAAAAATTCACGAACATAACGCATCCTTATCCGCCGATGATAGCCCATTTCCGGTGAAGAGATTGGTGAAGAAGTTCCTCTTCGGTGGTTCTGGCATGTTGCAAGGCAAGAACAGCTCACCGTGCATTTCGCTGAGATTATTGCTGTAACGGGCGGAATAAGTCAATTTACATCAAAAAGATACAATAATAAGCAAATCCTCCTAAAAAATCACCTCAGATCGGCGGATATGGATATTTTGGCGAGTTCAGAGGGGGAAGACATATAGATGGCGTGACCAAGGTTGCCAAAGGTAAATAAAGCCTGGTGAAATGGCTTGCTGACCACCTCTACGTCGCTGAGGATGCGTAGCGAGGGCAATGAGAAGGCGATCAGATGGCCGTTGGAGAGTAGGCAGGAGACATAGAGTACAGTGGTCGGCGTGGCTGTGGAGAGCTGGGAGGCGGAGATTGAGGTCGAGAACGGCATTCGTTGATTGCTCATCTCTGCGCGGATCACTGCACTGGTCTCGGTGATTTTCACCTACATAAGAAGGTGCATTATTGATGTTTACCACATATCAGTGCGATCAAAAAACATAAAAAGGCTTGAAGGATCTTGTTAAAGGATCGCATAGAAGAGATAGTAAAGTTGTGCCCAAAGAAACAAGGCATTGTATGCACCACTTGAAGGGTGACTTTGAAATTACATGCCAAAGTTCATGAGCATCTGCATTGTTCGCATAAAAGTAGTAGCTGAAATGCATCATTACAGAACTGCCAATAAGTCCACCTACACAGCAACATTGCGGAACAATACAAGTTTTAGTGACACACTGATAAATTGGAAGTGAAACCAGCAGAGTTATGTGTGCAGTTGGAATAATTTATCCAAGTATATTCCGCTTTAGCTGACTTTGAAAGAAGCAAAGTTCTTGTCGAAGAAATCCTCCAAGAAGTTGACTTTAAGTAATCATACGAACAGCAAGTGAGAAACGATAGCCCATAATCAAGTTTTCAAGCATTCGAAACGGATCAACCATGATTATACATAACGAAAACGAGTTCATGGACATTAGGAATGACTTAAAAAAGTGGAATGGGGAAACATTTTCTTCCAGGTACATACTCTGTGGGCAGTATAGTTCACCTTCAAAGTTCATCCCCCCAATGGGGGGTGAAAATGACTGCTACTGCCATTGCCAACACTTCGAAACTGAACTAATGCGACAAAAGATATGAGTAATCACATTTGATAAATCTGTTACGAAATAGGTGCAGCTAGTCTGTAAAAATGGAAGGGCAGAAATGAGAGTACCTAAAAAGCAGAGGGTAAAACCGCTGTCAAAAGCTCGTATAAAGAAAGGTGGCGATTTGATTAATTAATTCAAGTGTAAAGATGCCCTGAACTAATCAAATGGATATAAAATGCAAGCAACGTCAAGTTTGCAGCAAACTGTCTTTTTGAATCCTATGTGGGGGGCGTTAAATGATAAGTGTACCTGCTGTTTTACCTTGACTATTCTTATGTGAACCATAAAAGTATTGTTTACGTTGAATACATTTTAGTTTTTAAAAGCCATTTTTGGGTTAACGCAAATAATGCTTGAGAAATATGGTTTAAATTTAAACATGAGTTCTACCGTGAAAAGAAAAAAACAGACCAGACAATGCAGAGCATAATTGGAGGAAATATATGTCTAGTAAAAATCCGGTCAATTAACTCAATGTCTAACTTGAAACATTTTGCTTCAGTGAACTATTATGCTAGTGGAAACAAACCGGGCGCATGAAAACTCGGAATTTGGACAACGACTATTAGTTTGTACATCAAACTATGCGTATACCATCGGGAAGATTTGATATGATTACGAAATTACTGCTTTATTATCTGAAACAAGTAGATAGGGGTGAACTTTTGGATTGATGGGTGTGACCTCATAAAATAGGCAAACGAGTGTGGGGGTTTGTATCTTCCAGGTGTTATGACTTCAGTTAATAAGTGACTACTTTGAGTGGTGAGAATGACTTCTTCTAAGATAAAAGAATGTCAAAAATCAATGCTATCGCCAAACTGAAAGGGTACTGGTTCCGCACAATCAAATTGTAAAATCTAAAACAACCAAAGCAGAGAAAGTACAACAAACGATTAGGCACAAGGGCACAAGTTATCAAATTAAAAATTAACCACGAAAAAATAAAAATTTTGATTGCGCGACTTCATTATTTGATTAGCCAAAAGAATAGCGATACATAGAAATTTTGAGCCAGACAAAAGTCAGGTCTCGTGTGATAAAACGGCTAAACAAAAAATCGTGCTTCAGAGGATACACGGGGAAGAGGCTGACACATGTCACCAAAAGTGGTATCGTCATTACACGCCTCAATCCCACCTCACATCAGCCGTCGCCAGAAGGCTCCGATCTCTTCTGTGGAATGGGTTTCTACTCATTTCGCGCATCATTTTGCAAAAGCCAAAGCAAAACTCCCACTTTCGAACACCCAAGCGCCTACACAAGAGCAAATTCGAGTGTCTACTCTTCATGCATTATACTGCGTAACATCAAGCCCGCATGCAAGTGCAAAGTCGTCAGGAATAGATCGGGACTTCAGGCTCTGTGCACCACACCAAGTAACCACCAAACTCTAAAATATGCTGTTTTTGTTCTTCACTCAAGCCTGATGGAAAGCATGTGATGGCAGAAAGAAGGCGCTGGTTTCCCCCTCCCTCGTTGCGATACATGGAGTTGCTAATGCGATAAAAGGGGAGGAGTTGGGTATTTCATCCTTCCTAAACAACATTCAGCTGAGGCAGAATCCACTCTCGTCTACACCAAGTTGGTTGGCGCCTCCTCCAAACTATGCACAAAATCCAAGCATGTGACTGGAATGGAGGACGGAAGGAAGGAGGGAAGGAATGCTAGATGCAGGAGGGAGATATGTTTCCCTTTTTTCCCCCATTCCAATGCTAGCTGAACACTACACATAAAGCAGTAACTTGCGACGCAATCAAACTACAGTCGAACGTGGAATTTTAACCTGACTTACAGTAAAATATCGAAGTAGCTGAAATATGGTGGTGACTCTTGCTAAGTTTATATTATGCTATAAGTTCTATTTACGCGTAACCGATATCAACTTTGCTTATTTTCCTTTTGTTTCTTCCATTCAAATGCTAGCAGAACACTACACACAAAGCAGTAACTTGTGACGCAATCAAGCTACAGTGAAAAGTAGAAATCTAACTTTGCAAAAGGCAAAATGTAGAAGAGAATGACCCATGAGAATCTAGCGTAACGCAAATAACTGAAAACCTTTAGGCGGTCGAAGCTCGGTGGTGGATACTTTGTTCAGGTATGAGTGGTGTTCCATTATTTTACCAGTTTGGGTAGCAGCAGAACGACACTAGGTGCATGCTATCAGGCAGCCCTTTAGCCTTCAATGAATTAATTAGCTGGCTGGAGACATGAAGCTCTACTCACACCGCAATTCTCCTAGCCTTTCTGTGCGGCAATTCCAAGTTCACTCGCCAAATGCTGCCTACAGTTCTGATGTTTCTAAACATTTCCCCAACATTACAAGCTGATGAACCTCTAGAGCTATATATATTCTGTATTCAAATGTTCCCTTATCCGAATCATGAGTCCAGTCCATCGTCATGATTGAGATAAAAAGTGAATATCCGAATGCACCAAAGGATGGAAAAAAGCTGCGGTTGTAAATAGGTTATTACTTTCCTTGTAAATAGCTTTCTAAATGGTGCAATAAAATGGAGATTCATTAATAACCGTGAGAAGGGGACCTGGAAGCTTAATACATGAGTCATTTAATGGGCAGCAACAGCTCTAGAAGCTTTTCCAACAAACGTAATTATACTGTCAGAGATGAGTGAAGTGCTTTATCAGCAAGACCAACTTTATCAGAGTTTACAAAAAGGATAATAGAGGAAAGTAAATAAATAGATAAATAAAAGGAAAAGAAACAATAACCTAGTTACAGGAACCGGCATTGGCCATTCATACACCTTCGTAAGATGAATGACTCACCCTGTTGTAGCAATTCCTAGATGGGAACCCAATGACCTGAGCATGCTTTTCCGAAATCACCACCATGAAGTAGCCGTCTGCCGAGTCTAATGAGGATTGATTGCTTCCAGAACTGGAAGGCGCCTCTTCCTGAGAATTTGCGGTTCCACCCATCCCCTGGTTTCCGCTATGTGTCGAACCTAAAGAAAATTGAGACCTCGGAACACACAACCCCGTCTTCAAATTCACAAGTTCGCGAAATTCTGCTTACTTGACGTCAGAGATGTGCTAGGAGGCCCATTGGATTTCCACTTGTTTCCTGTGCGCCTAGAAGACACCGGAGAATTCGGAGCATGATGACCCAGACGCCGAAAAGCAGCGGACTCGCTGGAGACGCCGTCGTTGCCTTCGAATTCAGCAGATTCTCCAGATTCTTCCAAATTGGGAACCAGAGTTAGTCGAGGCACTGCACTGCTTCCAGCATCCCACTTTGCCGAAGGAGCATTGCACATTTCGCCTTGAGAATTCCCGAAACCGATGTAGACAACCTCACCATCGAATTTGAAGAGAGAACCTGTTACGAATGGAACAATGAAAGCGTCATGACAACTAATCAATGGAACCCGTAAGGTATTGTTTTTGAGAATATAACCAGAGCTTATTTCAAAGAAAAGCCTAACGGTGTAAAGAAAGCATTGTGTCGGACAAAAATTTGATTTAGTCTCAATATGCTTCGATCCTGGAATTGAGATTTTGTCAAAAGGGCTAACAGCAAATGGATTCTTTTGATTAAACTTGGTCAGCAAAATCACCAAACAAACGTCACTAGCACTCATATGACAAGTAAACAGGCTAATATGTCTTAGAGACAAGAACTAGGACTAAAGAATAAAAAATCATCACAAATTAAATAGGTTATCCCTCTTTGTATAGAATGGGTCGGTTTAATCATTATTTACGCGCAAGAATAGACTTTTGGGAGTGATTGACCTTTTACGGCTCATTTCCATTTATTTCATTCAAGCCATAGCATTAGACGATCATGTGCTTTAACCGGCTGACTAGGTCAAGCCACGATCCCAAGAGATAGTAGGAAGCCAAATTTTTTTGGAATGGTATGCAAAAATACAACACAAAAGTAGCCTAATGTGACCAATAAAAGTAGCATAGACCACCGATTTCTACCTTGACGCTTACACGACAAAAAAGTTTGGTGATACTGATAAATAGATTGCTATCCGTTTGAAATGATTCGACTTTGTTAGATTACTAGCTTCACTGAATGGTCTTATCACTTCAGATGGAATTTGAAATGCATCAGCTACTTCAGTTATTGCTCAGTTCAGTTGGGCTATATTCCACTTGATCGCAGTTCAGGACCCCTACATTGATGAACAAGTTCAAAGGGAAATACTTCTCAAACCAACAACCATCCCTTTGAACACTCCAATCTACCGTCAATTTCGTCTAAATTCAATTGCTATCGCAAAAATTGAGTAGAATATGCAGGTTTGCCTACTTTATGGGTGCCAGCATTTTCATTCAATAATAATGAACTGCTGGAGCAATTGGTTAAATCTGTTCCTACTAGAATTGTTTTTGCTTATTTAAAATTAAAAATTAACACGGTTATCCCACTCTTTTTTTTAGATTTTTGCTAACATAAAGTTAAGATTTTGCCTCAGGAAACGCTTCCCATTGTTGAGTGTGGATACGTGCACGTAAATGGGAATCCCCTTGTTGCCGAAAAAAAAGACTAGGGAACCAATTGGATAATTAATATAAGCAAAGCTACATACCTCCAGCCTGCAAATCGATGCGTTGGAGACCCAGCAAGGCAAATGGGTATTACATGCAAGTAAAGTTGCTATCGGTTACGCGTAAATAGAACTTAGAGCATAATATAAACTTAGCAAGAGTCACCACCATATTTCAGCTACTTCGATATTTTACTGTAAGTCAGGTTAAAATTCCACGTTCGACTGTAGTTTGATTGCGTCGCAAGTTACTGCTTTATGTGTAGTGTTCAGCTAGCATTGGAATGGGGGAAAAAAGGGAAACATATCTCCCTCCTGCATCTAGCATTCCTTCCCTCCTTCCTTCCGTCCTCCATTCCAGTCACATGCTTGGATTTTGTGCATAGTTTGGAGGAGGCGCCAACCAACTTGGTGTAGACGAGAGTGGATTCTGCCTCAGCTGAACGTTGTTTAGGAAGGATGAAATACCCAACTCCTCCCCTTTTATCGCATTAGCAACTCCATGTATCGCAACGAGGGAGGGGGAAACCAGCGCCTTCTTTCTGCCATCACATGCTTTCCATCAGGCTTGAGTGAAGAACAAAAACAGCATATTTTAGAGTTTGGTGGTTACTTGGTGTGGTGCACAGAGCCTGAAGTCCCGATCTATTCCTGACGACTTTGCACTTGCATGCGGGCTTGATGTTACGCAGTATAATGCATGAAGAGTAGACACTCGAATTTGCTCTTGTGTAGGCGCTTGGGTGTTCGAAAGTGGGAGTTTTGCTTTGGCTTTTGCAAAATGATGCGCGAAATGAGTAGAAACCCATTCCACAGAAGAGATCGGAGCCTTCTGGCGACGGCTGATGTGAGGTGGGATGGAGGCGTGTAATGACGATACCACTTTTGGTGACATGTGTCAGCCTCTTTCCCGTGTATCCTCTGAAGCACGATTTTTTGTTTAGCCGTTTTATCACACGAGACCTGACTTTTGTCTGGCTCAAAATTTCTGTGCACCCATAATTTTTTAGTCGGTCCAGCTGTAAGCTAATTGTGCTGCCTAGCGCCGAGCCAATTCCGTTCCCATTTCTTATTCACTAGAAACAATTTGATACGGCATCATACTTAAATTCACCCGAAGCTTTGTATCCTCATTACGCTACAATGTGCATATTTTCACTTATACACACATTTCCTGAAATCTTTAACAATTTCATGTTTATCAAGTGGGTACAAAGGCATTTACAGAAAGAGAGTGCGACTTTTTAAGTTCTGGTTTTACTTCTTGCATCAACTTCGCAGCGCCCTATTTTTCTTGCTCCACTTTTCTTAAATTTTTTTGCAAATAATTACTCGCCGGCTTACCGTTCAAACTTTTTATTTTCTCTGCCATTAAATACCACGTAAATTTTCAACTAATGATAACACCATACTTCACGCCTGTTAAATCAGCTGTATCATTCCGCCCACTTCCTCATCGTGGTGTTAGATCTGAAACACAGACTCGGAGAATTTGTACTTAACTTCGTTTTCTTTGGTGCAAAAAGTGAGAAGAACGTCTTTATTTTCCCTTACCGCATCTCTACACTTTACACAGTCCAATGGGAAAAATAAACTGCGCCAATCCACTGAAAATGCGAGGCTAAGGCCTATTTTTCCACTGCACCTGCCTTTGCCCTATCAACACCCACTTCGGTTTCAGCCGAGCGCTACTATGCGAATGACTCATTTTCCAATATAAGGTCGTCTATCGAGACAGAACTCTTTGAATTATTGTAATCAGTCTTTGAGGCCATTACGAATTTCTATTTACAGATCGATTTATAATCATTGAAAGGCTTTGTGAAAAAAATACCTCAATTTCTATTTTCTTACATCAATAGATTAAACTGCACTACCTTGACGCGACAGTCTCACGTAAAAATAGTAGTTACATCGTCAGGATGCTAATTCTAGTGTTGATGCTTATCATTTTACCGCCTACGTTTAAAGCACAAATAGACCATTCCAGAAGGAGACTGGGAACCACTTCAGTAGCCAAATTACTTACTAGCCTATCCTCACACATGCGCCTTTAGGGGTCGGGTGACCTTGGGAAGTTGATCGTTAACCAACCCCACAGACTTCTATACAGGGATATTTCAGGAATTGAAGCTGCATAAAGGTTACTTGGAGGTAAACGCTTTATTTCCGCAATAAGGTTGAAGTAAAGCCATAAAAATGCGACTACGACCATAATAATAATATCCTTTTGCAACAATTCACTACATTAGAAATGACCCTGAGAAGTTATTCGCTAAAATGAATTCTCGTTCACAGTGTTTACTTCAGAGCCTTTTTTGTTGACGAACTAGACTGTGTGTGGCCCGCTAGTTCCCAAGCAATGCTCGCAAATGAAAGCAGTGAGATTCTATCACTATTCAGAGAACAAGTCTTGGCTAGTCCCAAAATAATTGATAATCATTTCAACGGAAAAGCGAAATGAGGGACCAATTCTATCCTCTTTTAGAAACGGAACACTGGATGAAACATTTTCGGTTTTAATTACACTAGGCATAAATATGCGTGAGCCGGTCATGATAATTTATAAAGGATCTAAATTAGAATATCTGTGGCAATATGTCACACTTCTCGGTGAGACTTTTAGGAATATTTTAGGATATTAAAGGTGAAAGCATGCTTGGAAACCTTTCGAAACATTGAAGGTGGTTTTGTGACCAAGACCCTTAAATTTCTTACCAAGCCTAATTACAAGGATTGGTTTTCAAAAAGCAATTCACGCTTAACTTGCACAGCACTAGATAAGAGGACTGACTTTCCAGCTCAAGTCTTGCATAATTTTCTTGCGAAACGTCAGTAATTGAATTGCTGACTGGCGAGCCGTAAAAGCGGAAGATTTTAGCAAAAGAAGGGAGGAAACGTGAGTGACCGCTTTTATAGGTAAGGACTTCTGAACCCGATCTCTAGTTCTAAAATAGCCTGTAAAACATGAAACTAAAGCGGAAGTTTTGGTTGTTTCGGTAAAATGTAAAGTAGACACTTTTGTTTGTTAGGATCAAAGTCATCCTGTGAAGAGTCATCCATTAGTTCCCATAAGGTTTTAAATGAAAAGTATTTTCTAAAAAGTAGCTTCATCCACGAATCAAACTACCAAATTTTCCAAATTCCTCAGAGCCTTTCTAGTTTCATCAACATTCACCCTTAAAGCAACTGAGGCACGAAATACGTATCCCCGGTTATTCACACTATCTATTTATTGCAAATAAACTTTCAGCAATGTCCTCTGTAAAATAAGGGGAGGTTTAACTTATTCTTTCGTTTAAGGTAAAAAAATCAGCTTAATGTTAGTTTATGGCCATCTCGCACTTCATCTGAACTGTGACACCTACAAAATCCACCAATTGATTGCCTTAATGTGAGCCAAGAAAACAGATAAGGAACCCCAAGGAAAATTGACACTTCAAATAATCTGGCTGTAAGAATTTTGTTTGATAATGTCACTTTAAAGCCATTTTAGTTTGATGTAAAATTAACCAACGAGCTGATGGCAATTCAAAGTTGGAATACAACCCTTAATTTGCAGAAAATAGAGTGCGCAAGTATATGAATAAAAACACCTTTTTTGTTTCCTAATTTTCCCTCTGCATTATTTCATCCTACATTTTTGTATGTTTGTTGGTGATTTAAACATCGCAAAATAAAGAATTCGATAAGTAAGACGACGAATTCTTACCCAGAAGGCTATAACTAGGGGCATGCGGGATGGAGTCTTCCGAAGTATCCAAAGTAAAACCAAATACCGATCCACGGTTAGTTCCAACCCAAAGGGAAGGTTCTAGAAGATCGAGGGAACGGTTACACCTTCCCTATTGATCAGTGTGTCTGCATACTCTCCGAACTCACCGTTCTTACGATCGCTCATGTCGACAAAGGTAAGTGTTCGAATCCCTTCTAGCACAGACTGGTCAATTGAACTCTGTTCGGACGTGTCTGATTGGCGTTGGGATGTGGTGTCACCGTACTTGTCTAGACGAAAAGGGCAACAAGTCACATTTGTGAGGTACAAATCAGTGCAGTCGATCCACACGTCCACTGCATGCAGTGTGATACTAATAAAATGGGAAGACGTTGCACAAATTTCGGGCAGTATAATGATCTAGCTTAACATACAGCGGGTGCAGAGTTTTAGGGAGAATTCCTACTCCTCCTACACTCGGTTTGTTTCCAAAATTATAGTTAGTGTTAATGCAAACCATATCTGCACTTTGAAAACTTTAAAATTTTAATTTTAGGATACTGCAAAATCGGTGAGTTTGTGGTGAATAACTTGCGTCTTAATGGTGAAGTAGAGCAGCAACATCCTCGGTGGACTACAGAGATGACCAGAAAAAGAATATTGCTTAGTGAGATTGGTGCAGAGCGATTGTGTGTGATAACAAATGATGGGTTGAGAATGAATGATTGGTGCATGTTAGCACATGAATAAGCGGTGGAAATAACGAGTGAACCAAAAAACTCCTCCAAAAGGGTAAAATGATCATCCCATAGTGCGATATCAACTAGACGGTAAAAATAATTCGATTTCACTTGCAAAACACTACGGACCATGCCTCCGTCTGCTGAAATGCATAACTGGACAGTTTTGAAACGAATGATCGTTTGGGTCTACTACGAACAGTGAAGTCGTCGAGACAGTTAAAAGCAAAAAACAAGTAGCTCCAAGTCTGAGTTTTAAATGATTTCCTGTCGTGACTATAATGAGAGAGGGAACAGATCTTCTGTTGCGATAGCTAGCCATAAAATAGGCGATATATACCCACTCCGAGCATATACGAGGGCGAGAGTATACGGTTGGTCGGAAGAAGCAATTCCGTAATTGAATGTGTGAGTAGAAGCTATGTCTAAGAATAAGCGGAAAAGTCCGGTGGCACCAAGTGTTGGGCATGCAGGGACGAGGAATATTGTGAGTGAATGGAGAAAACAAAAGCGTTAAGACGAATTCACCTGACAAGGCAGAAGGGAGAGGGTTTGACTCGCCTTTGTTTGGCTCCATTTGGGGGAGCATCACTAGATAATGACAACAAAAGCATGCAGTAAAGGGAGGAGCAATTCAACGGGACGCAGGAATAGAATCAGAGGAGCGTTACTAGCGCTCGTTGGCCAATCGACGGTTACACGAATCAAATGCAATTCCCATCAAATTTTATTACTTTTGCGACGATTGAAAGTTGTTATTTTCAACTTTAAACTGAAAGATCACTCCATCTCAAGGCAAAATTCTTAAGTGGTACAGTAAACAAATGAATTTACTTTTGAAGGTATTTCCTAGAATATAACAAAGTCCTCCTATTTCTCTGGAAACAAAAATGGTAAACGCTCAAATATAAGCGCTTTCTTTCTGTTAAAATAAACTTACATTTCTAAACTGATGCTAGTCTGTTTCAATAGAAAATTTGAGAAATTTGATTGTGACTATTCTTAGACTGTTGCAATACCTTCATGCTTTACTTCTAATGTTCGAAAACTTTTTTATAAGTAATTCTGAATAAGATTTCTATGAATTGGACCATGGCTCATTTTAACAGTAGTTGTTTAAGTTAATGCAAACATGCAGTAAACGCGGAGACGGTACGACACGGCTACTGATCACCGCCAGTAGCAAGCAGGTTCATGCAGTTCAGTTCTAATCACATTAATCATGCACAAGTGGAGGTGGCACTCTTGCGGCATGCTCAAACCTTGTGACTTGGCCCTTTTCAAATCCGTGCGTGTTGAACCGCGCGACAGCGCAGTCAGTCGTGATGGTGTACCCATTGCCATCTCAGAACTGCCCATAGAAATGAGCATTTCCTGAGCTGGCTTAGTTGGGGGTGAGCCATACTGACTGGACTGAGCATTTAGCATCTCGTGGATTGACTACAGCGCGACAGAGATTCGCATTAATTTGTACCTTCGACAACAAAAAGCACACCTACTCACAAACAACAAGTAGTAATGTTCTACGAGAATAATATTACTTGAGGCCAGTAGTGGGGAGGCGGCCATTATGAGGCCTGGAGATGCCTCCGAGGTAATTTTCGGTTTTGTTTTATCAGTGCCCCGAAAATCAACGATACGAAGTGCAGAAGCCTGTGGTATAGTCGTCGTTCGACGGAGCCTTTGAGAGGCAAAATGGCGGTGGGAGTTAATATTCTGATGTTTAATAATGCATTGATTTTGAGCACTGTGGGGAGGAGCAGAATCCATCTGGATCGCAATGGATGAAAAACGTCTTCCCGTGGGATGATATATTTCGCGACGAGGATGATGAAAACTGGTAAGAAGGGTTCGGCGTTTCCAGGGAAAACGAAATGAATGCGATGAACTAGCAGATTTCCTTATCAGCGGCGGTGGTGGTTGGGGTGAAATAGCGGATTTTTGATTTGGCAAGGTTGGCGGGGGAGACTAATGATTTACACACAACAAAAAAAAGGAAACAACAACGGCTTTTCATTCGACATGCACATGCAGAAAGGCGAAAAAGCACCGAGATCCCTCACATTTAAAAACCTATGAAAATTCGCATGGGAATATGGTAATAGCTCTATCATTCTCATCCTCTTTGTCGAAAGGAAAAAATAATTGCCTAAACCAATTATTTCGAAAACTGTACCATTTGTTTTGATCTACCACTGAGGGATCATATTCGGTTGCTTTTGTGGATTCGCAAGAAGCGCTACCAACCTGATTATTGTTTGTTCCAGCTGAGGTAGTGATGGAAACAGCTGCGGTTGTTTTAGAGCCGTTTCCAGAGTTAGCAAATCGAGGGGAAGACCTTATTCTTGAGCGCACGAGTGGATCTAGAGCTAAAAAAATAAGGTTTGACTTGGAACTTCTCAAACATTAAACAGCATGATAATGTGGGGAATTTCATTTTTAAATGAGAAGTGGGGGCCAGTCATCGACAAATTTTTCCTGGAACGTTCTAGACTTGTAATGATTGAGTCGTTTTGAATAATTCGAGCTCCAAATTAAGGCGATTTACTTTAAGTTAAATTGAAATAAAACCAGCTTGAACATATCATATGGCAAATCAACTCGTCAGCAAATGTTCTCAACTACGAATAATACCTTAATATGTGATGATTCAACAACTAAGGAACAGCCTCTATTGGACAATAACGAAATAGAGTCGGTGTTATTATTATTATTTTTCCCGAAAATCTTACAAGTAGAATTTTATTGGGGCAATCTAGTTAAGCCTAGATGATATCAGTTCTGGAACGAATGATCGAATGCTTCCAGCTGCCTAGTCACTCCAAGCAAATGTACCGATTTTAAGCGTACATTTTCAGGTGATTGCATCCAAGAAATGCCCCAAAGCCCTAGTTCAATTTAAGCGTCTAACCACCAGTTGGCCTTTACGACATTGGATTCTTAATCCTCAATGAAAATCGCAAACTCACGACGAATAAAATAGGGTGTAAAAAGTGAAACGCCTGGAAAAGACAGGGTCAAACATAGGAAACCCGATTTTAGCCCCTTCTCGGGGTTCCCTCACTTTCGGTGTTACTATTCTCAGCAGGAGTAAGACGAAACTTTCCTATTTATTTACAACAATCGCGCAGACATTCAAGTAACTATGTGTTTCGAACCATTTGGACTCTAACAGTGAGATCTAAATGAAGATTACACTCAATGAAGCTGTAGTTCTATAGAAGAAAATAGCCACATGGTGGTATCAGTAGCAAATAAAATGAGGCAAAAACCCCTCATAGCTAAAAAAGCACGAAACATTCACCGTAAAATGTTAGAACGATGGCAATTCAACAAAACGGAAGCCCCATGCTTAGTTCTCAAATAGGAAATAAGTAAGGTGCCATGGAACAATGGAACAAACCTTCGAGTTCGGGTACAGCTGCGCAGACAAGACAAATGCCCTGATAGTAATCAACAACGGCTATTCCTCCGTCTGTTCCAAATGCGAATCTGGGAATTAAAAATAAATAAAAGCTCAATAACATTTTTCACCGTATTCTCACACGTTTTCAACAAAGTGCAAATAAAAAATTGCCATAAGGGATTACAAATGGCATTTTTTTAGAAACACATTCAAGCCAGTAAAACCCAGAGAGACTGCAGAATTTTTCATAGGCAACCCAACTAAACATGTTATTTTAACACATATGTTGACTGCATAATCATACTCAATCCTATAAAAGCTAAGGAGGATGCCTAGTCGCCCGCTTATTTTCTAATATTCCCAATTGAGTAGGATGACCAAGGAACCAGGATAGCATATTTCTATAAACGGACAATCTCGACAACGTTAGCAAACTAAAGTTGAGATAATACAACGTTTTGCATTCCTGTGATAAAAGCTCTCAACTCTTCTTTGGTGTATAATAACTAAACTGGCATCAGAACCATTAGTTAAACCGAAAAGTACAACTCATAAATCCCACCGTAGTGCTCATTTTTCTTCTTGGAGTGAAATACACTGAGAATCGATGTGCACCTTCATTTTATGTGAGTTGCCTTATAGAGGAATCTACGAGAACAATCTGCACCAGTTGAATTCGACGACTACAGATGAAAAGGCGATGAAAGCATCACCAAATCATCTTAAGAGTTGGCATTTTTGAGACATCCAAAGCAGCTTTGTCCAAGAGAATATTGTTTTTCAGGGCGAGAAGAAGTAATCTCGAGGTGGAGCAACAAAGCGTTAATTTTTCAGAGCCTGAACCTGACAACCGAAGTGCTAGTAGATTGGTAAATAGACAAAGTTTTAATCTTTAATTAGGCGCAGCATTTCGCTAAAGAGAGTACCACGGAGGAAATAGTGAAAGGTACCATGGTTTATGGAAGTGTTGCATTAAATCAACTATCAAATTGCGATTTATTGTGATCTCACATTTTCGTCGTAAATTGCAAAAGGAATAAACGGTGAACTGCAACACAAAAAATTGCTCACAAAGTTGAAAAAGTAATTTATGTTTTAAGCGAAAGTATAGATGTATCAATTATGCACTAGGATTCCAAATGTTAAAGGTTTCATTTGATTGGATTATGAATAGACCGATAAGAATTCCCTCTTTAATAAAAATAAAGGGAGGAATTTTTCGACCGTAGCCATTTAGCCTAATTGGATTTGCGGTGGTAAAAGGAAACACTAACGACTAACACAACTGTCCATTTGAAAATAAGAGCAATTTTTTGGGAACAAGGCATCAGCGCAAAAAAAGCATTTTTTTGTTTCATCACAGCTTACAATCTAATTATATCAATCCTGGCCTTTTGTAAAACTCTGGATTGCCAAAAGATAATAACATATTTTCGTCCTATTTGATTTCCGCAGTTATTGAAAAAGAGGGGGAATGAAAGCACACACTTGAAAAGATAAAATTTCTGGTTGAAAAGGGGAATCTCATCCCTTCGCAAACAAAAAATATTTAACGTTTGCTTAAAAATTGGCTTAACTGAGAAGGAAAGATTACTTTTAGACGGGATCCATCAGTTGATACTTTTAAATCACGCAGTAAGACAATAAAACAAGGTTCAACATAATAGAGAGAATGTTATCAGGAATTATGGACAAATTAAAGCTAAGAACGTCATAAATTGGAGGGTGGGTAAGTTTCACATGACTTGTTATCGTTGGACGTTAGAGATACTCTGCATCCGTCATTTTGAAACCCTTTAGTCCAGTCCTAGACGAATTACTACCAACAAATAAGAGTCAACGTTTCATTCTAAGGCGACGCCTCTACAGTAAACTGAAAAGGGAGCCAGAATATTTAACTAAGTAGTGGTGTAACAAGTCTATTTACCATCAGATACACTCATATTCATTATTTTCGACATTTTAAGGAAAAGACTTTGCATGTCCAAAAAAGTACTAGAAAAGCTACCAAATTTAAGGTGGATAATGCACAAAGGTTAACTCTCGTCAAAGTCCTCCCCAAGAAGCCGAACTTTAAACAACGCCTTTTGGAGATGAATGAATCAACCAGTGTACCTACCGCCTACGTGCGGTAAGAGTAAATCAGTAAAGACACAAGGGAACACAGTATTAATTTAATTCAAACACTTCCAATGTCCAATGCTATGCTCGACAGAAGGCTAAATTGTCTCCAGCATTGTTGTTAATCAGCGTGCTTTGTGAAACAGCAAATGACGGTAAGATGTTTTATCACAACATAGAACAAACATAGGCGATCCAGTAGAACAGTGTTGTTCCGAGAAATTTTGTTTCTTTCTTAGCAAAAAATCGACAAGAGCATTGATTACTTTTATAGGAATGGGCTATTCAAACTAAATGCTACATCAAACACCGCAAGTTCTTCAAGTTTTCCTAAGCATCAATAACAAAGTCATTGATATCGGATACGGGCATTTGTCTTATTCAAAAGGTTACGTCTATTTCAGGTAAAACTTTGATAAGCTACGCAACTTATTGCTCCTTTTGAACCCAACTTTTATCGTAGAGCCAATGCATTGGAGAAGACGGTGCCTTGGAACCATAAAATAATGAGCGAGGACAGTATGGGAAGTGTCAGCCTACCAAATTGTTTCGTAATAGAAAATTAACCAGAAATGTGACTAGATTAAGCAATGCGGAAAAATTTTTGAGGCTTATAACTGTAGTGTAGATAGTACAGGGAATTGGCAACAAGAATTTGATGCTGTCTCAACTCCAACGACAATGAGGATTAGGAGCCAGCCATTGGGATGTAAAAGCATAAATGCATCTTCATGTAGGTGCAGAGATCAACATTCTTTGTCCATGTATTGAGAAAATATAAATTTAAGACCGACGTAAAAATTTATAGTTAATCCGGGTTATTAATAGTTAGCTACGTTATTAACGTGCTAAGACAGCCATCAAATTAGGGAATCCAGAGTAAGTCAATTAAGACCCAAAATAATTGCTGCTTTAAGGAAACACGTAAGGTCCCGCAGGTTCTAAGTGAAAAAGATGGTCATTTTCTAGTTGTGAACGTTCATTTTTTGGTTTTGGTTGATTCCATGCACGAGAGCAAGCAGAAATTGTTTATATTAGAGCCCTCGAGAAATCAACACTCACTTCCACATTTCGTTTTGATGATGGACTTCGGCGTATTTTACACAGAAAACAGTTCAGAGGGTGGATTACACATATAGGTCAGTACTAGCACTATTGCAACAAATATTATTTACCACGGAAGTTCACTTTTATTTTCTCCCCACTTCCAAAGCATTAGACCGTAATATGCAAACCTGGAACTTAGTAACAGTACATCTAGTGAAAACACCTCAACCGCTAAAACATAAATTTACAGTGTTTAAGCAAAATGGTACAAAAAATAAGTTGGAATGATTCCGCTTCATGCCATAAAATAACTTGTTTTGGCGGCATATTTCATTATGCATTGCCGTTGAATATGCACAAACAAGCATTGCAATATTGCAGGTTTATAATTCCTGCTGGATTCCTCCCGTTTTGATGTTGGTGGAACTAGCAATAGGACACTTATTTCAAGCTCAAGTAAGACTTGGGGTGGAAATCCAAGGCGCATTCCAGGAATTCGAAGACCACTTGATTAGAAAAACAAGGATAAGAAGCAGTAAGAAAAGACATGAAACCATTAAAGTTTTAATCGCAGATTCTTGAAAACAAATATGTCAAGCAAAAAAATAAATTCGCGAATTGTTTTCAAGAATGAATGTTGGGTACTAACCACTAGGTCTTACTTTCAACTAAAGTAAGGCTCTCGAATAGATAACACTACACTTAATAAACTCGTTAAAAGTTACGAACAAATCCATATAAAATGTGGTATTATCTAACAAAACAAACACTTATATCGTGGCAATGCATATTCAGGCGTTGAATGGCAAAAGCAATCATAACATAACCCATTACAGTCATATACTCCAAGATAGAAAGTCACTACGAGTATTGACATCAGAATCGTTAAGTCATGGCATGAAGAGTGTTGACATGATTTTTTGCCATACCAGTACGCCGATCGTGACCTATTACTACCCTTAATAGCTGAATTGCATGACCTAAGCCTTTCCGGACACCGTTAATCAAGAGAGTTGGCAACAGTGGTGACACGCGCGCGTGTATATAAGGCATGTGGCGAGGAACGAACTCTCATGTGAGCAAAGACGCAAAATCCAGACCCAGAGATGCCGACTCGTATCTACGAGGATCTTTTAGATGAGTTTTTCACGGTTATGACGCACACACGCTCTTAGCAGTAAGGCATTAGAACAGTCGGAACTTTTCCAAGACAATGAAGTGTACGCCTGTGCGTTAGTGATGCTCCTAACTGTCGTAACTGTGCTTTCACTTAACATCACAACAATCGTTTTTGCGGACAAGCAGTCAGCTCACGAAAAACTGCCTCTTCCTGGAAATCTGATCGACGACTAAGCCTGTCGTTTTACGGACTTCGCATTAGGGGCTTATAAAGCACAATCATTAAAAAAATGATATTTTTAGACACCCAAAACTCACAAATTTGTGGCGGAGGTGAGAGCGATGGCGGAAATGGGTGACGGGTTGGCAGTGTAGGCGGTCATACCAGCTTCATACGGCAAAAAAGCCAGATTTGGAGCGGCCAGACGGCAGATCAGGGAAGGCTGATAGCCTGCACTCCATTCGCGTATTCCTGGTCGTACTATGACGAAAACTTTGCCTTCCTAATGAGGGGAAATTTCAAGAAAAAAGCACTTTCCCAGATCAGGAGGCTAGCAAATGGCAAGGAAATTGACAGGGGACAAATTTGCCCTGAAGTCGGTCTAATATTAAGTTACCATGCCAAAAAATGTTCAAGAAACTCTAGGTTAAAAAAACCGTGTGCAAATAAGAGTACTGTGAGCCTTTTAATCAATGCCATTATGAGCTACTCTAGTGGAGCTCTGGCTATGGAAAATAGTACTAAACGACGACTCTCCGGAATTACTATTCTTCGATAAACCAAATTTTTGTCTCATGCCGTTTTTGGTATTTCCTCAACCACTTGCGTAGGTTTTGAGACCGCACCTTTTGTAAACATAACTGGCTCCTGACACCTATAGAGGGCATTCCCACCTGTTTCCAAACACCAGATACTAATAGGAGCACCAAATTCACCCAACTGTTTAACGCACAATTAATAGAAGTTACACTCGAGTAATGAAGCCCGTCCTAGGTAATAGAACAGGAGAGTTTTTCAGAGAAAACCTGGCAATTTTTAGGCATGACTCCTGCTTCCCATGCAATGTTAGTGAAGAAGCTGTCTATAGCCTCTGCTTTGAATTTCTTGGGCTATTATGCCAGAAACAACGTTGTGAGGGGCACAAACAGGCTAAGGACCAATTTCTGTCCCTTATCAAAGATATTATGATTATTTTTGCTAGGACAAACTCAAAAAGAACATACCAACATTTTAAAAGCTGTATTTGGAAGGTAATCAAAGCTGAAGGCACCTATTTGAGCAATCTCAGAGTCTAAATGAAAATAAGTTAAGTTTTATGGGACTAAAAAACCTGGTTTTTAAAGAAATAAATAAGTAGTTTTTAAGGAGCTGACGCCTCAAATAAGTTAATTAGTCCATTAATGAATCCGTCAATTAAGGTCGAAACAAAAATACTCATCAATCCACCTAATGGAACTAGATATCAGCATAGCGCAACCACCCATCTCCCTCCAAAACATGTTGATGGACCACGCACCCTTTCGTTGTGAACTTGAACAGGGGATGTCGAATGCGATGTGGAGTTTGTAGGAACCTGTGAAGTGCCCCTGCGTCCAGAGGAGGAACTCACAAGGGAACTGGTTTCGTCTACAGTTCCGATCGAGGGTTCAAGAGCTTGGTCCTCCTCGTACTGCAGATAGATATCCAGAACCTGTAAAGTAATAAGACTGCCCAGATTTTGCACACAAAATTGTAATACCACAGTGAATCGGTCATAACACGCAAATTTCTTAGTATTCATTCCACTAACGACACGAAACTACTTGTTATTGCCATGAATATCAAATCTTCAGCACATAAACTGAAGTAACTTACTACCACATTTGAGTTTACAAACCAGTTTCAAGTGATATGCAGCATATTGGGCAAGAAGCGTCTACAGCTCTGGAATGAACCTAAAGTTGTTTCACGAGGCAAATCAAATAGAACCACATTAATTACGTTCAACCGACATTCGATGATAGGAGAGCTCAAAATAAGAACGCCGCACATAAAAACACGACCGCATAGGTTGACATACGAGGTGTACGGAAAGCTCTGATATCTAGTAGTTTTCATTGAAATTCGGTGTAAAAGCTGAAGCGACCCAAATTCAATGACAAGAAAACTTTTGGTGGTCCCCAAATGCTGAATGGCGCGTAGCAATATGCTTTATGCCAGCTGATTCTACAACTCAACTATAAGAAATTAACCTTCTTATTAAACTAGTCCTTTAAAGAAAGTTACCGGACATATATTTTTAGATTATTATTTTTTAACCTAATAAAATGCCAGGAAAGTGGGTTCAACCACGAGAAATTGCACTCCTTCATATCACATCGCATCCAAGTGCATATAATCACCACCGACCTATAGTTGCAGTGTAGCAGCAGTTGCTACTTACTACTACAACGTGAAAAAATATTTATTTTCAAAATTCGTCCAATCGCAAAAGAGGAATGCATCCAAAAGTTAATCCTTTTGGTGCGCAATTAGTTTTTTATGCCTATAGGGCCAAGTTTAAACAACCATTTTCGTGATCGGAAAAGATTTGGAGATTTTCAGATACTGACTGCTGCGTAATATCTTACGCCATACCAGCTAACTAACAAAACCCTCCTTTTTAGACCAATACATGCGAATTTTATTTCTGTCGGGTCGACTTCCTAAAACAAAGTGGGAATTTTGTGAATTCTGATCCGTCTAAGACGCAAAACGCAGCACAGTATTGTGTTTTATCAAACAAAAAATATTCCCAACCGGAATGTCCCTATGTGTTATGAATAAAGATTCAGTGGTAAGTACTAAGCGGTGAGCATCAGTTTACTTCGCATAAAGCACATCTCCTTTTAACTTCAGATTACAGAGTATTTAGATCTTACCAAATGGTCTTTCTTACGCGATGTGCGCAAATGTTTCTTTCGCTTTACTTTTATACGAACTAAAAAATATTAGAAAACCAGTGAGGAAAAAAATCTGGTCCTCTCTCATGCTACAGTGGGCAAAAAATCGCATTTATTTAAAAATCCAAAGCGGGTGGTTTCGTAGCATTAGACATTGGGGTCAGGAAAACTCGTAGAAACGCTCTCCCATCACTTTGTGCTCTTTCATTCTATAGCTTTAGACCTTTTCAAGTTGCTGAATAATTTACACGCTAGATGCTAACCAACCTGCCAAATAAGGCAATGTGGGCTATAGTAACAAACATAAACTCGTGATATTCGATGTAAATACCACGCCATTCCAACAGGGATCCTTCGAGATTGATGCTACTTCTGTAACATGAGTATCTGTCAAGTGTAACTTTCAATGAACATTAATAACCAAAAGATTAGTATTAAGCAGAGTCTAAGTCGATTGAGAAGGCAAAATTTCAAAAAGGAATTTCAAGATCAAATGGACAAGTGCACAGAGAGCCAGTGAGCCCTTTAAAAACTGGATAGCAGACCTTGAGACCCATTTGATCCGTCACTCAAGAGTTTCATTGACAAATGATCTTTTTAAAAAATAAAACAATTTATCCAAGTTCGAAATTTCACATTAGCAATGACATACTTTACTCAGCTTAGTCGGAAACCTGCTTCACTATCTGCAAATCCGAGTTGTTTTTGATGCACCGAGAAAGGCATTGCTCATCTGACCAGAATTCGTAGCAACAGGAGTGCATTTTAAAAAGCTAACCAAGAAAAAACTACATTTTGCGGAATCGGAAAGTCTAATCGCCGACTGCCTTCGTGACTGGGGCGAACCATTAACCAAATTGCTTTTTAGCTGAAAACTAATCAGCCTGGTTGCTTGGAGGATTTCATATTAAAAGCAAGCTGACTGTACACTGATCTGATCTAAATTCATCAATGATATTTCAAGTAAGTTGCTCCTCAACGAAGCAATCCTGACAAGCATTTGGAAAAATATCTTCGCGAACTCAAAAGCCAATGTTGTGGTTTAAGAAGCCACTTTGTGAAAGTGGCAGATGAACAGCTGAAGAGTAAGCGAAGAGCGAAGGGAAATCGAGTGGGAGAGCAAATAAGGAACAAGAGTCCATAAAGATATGCTTACGAAACAATTCTGTTTCAAGATAAGGTTGACAAAGTGGACTTACTGCAGAACATCATCCAATCTTCGGCAATATTCACTAGCAGCGTCTTTGTTGTAGAGTTTACAAAAAGAGCGCATTAAAATCAACAAGATATGTAAGCATCGCCAAGATGGAGTGTTTTTGACTGTAATACGAAAGCGGTACATAATAACTGATCCTGCCCCATAACTAATTTCGGATCCCTTAAATGGTGTTGCGATGGTCACCTCAAAACATTCTACACAGGCCATTATTGTTTCGCTAACCTTCGATTCACGCTGTTGTTAGGACTCGGAATCGTTCCAAAAAATTTAAAAAAATTACGGTACATAAAAGCCAAATAATGGATTTTGAATTTTTAAAGTAGTGTGAGACTGAAGTCAGTTCATACCCTAAGAAAACTCAAGCTACTTCAAAGCATTATAATTTTGGCTTCTTTAAAAATAATTCTGAATGAATCCGCTGATTAACTAATGAACAAAAACACCCCAACCATTCATGATTTTTAATGAAAAATCATCTAAGGCTACAAGACAAATAAGCAGTTGTGCAAGGGTTAGTAATATTATCAAAAAAGATTGTTAAAGACCAGACCAACTTCCCAAAGGGTACAACGAACAACCAACGTTGCTCCAGGAAAAATTACTCCGGAAAATTATTGGCACAAGAATTCAAACCAAAGCGTTCCCCATCCCAGTTCCACTTAACGTCAAGATCGCTGAAATCCCTCTTTGTCACCGCTCAAACCTCACTTCCCTTCCCCCACCTGGGAGATAGATCACGCTAATTGAAAAGGGAAAGGCGAGAAATTGCGCTGAATTTATTTTTCCGAAAGATAAACAGTGGGACATCTTGCGTGAGTGAGTCTGAAATATGTAAAATGAGTCGTTTCAAAGGAAGAACGTGAACGATAGCTAGGAAAGCAGGGAAGAAAAGTGCCTAATTAATGAATCCCCTGGACTACACAACACTTTGAAATCCTGAATTTATTGTTGTAGGTTATATGCTTCCAGTGGGGTAAAGGAGCGACAATTGGAAGAACTTTATATTTGAATAAAATTGTCAGCAGCCAACTAAGCTGGTTTAGTACGCTTGGAAGTAAGAAACTACAGATTTGCTACTAATTCCACTTTAAAATTTCTAATGCTGAAGAGCCGCAATCCTTTAAAAGATATCGGCAGAACTAATCGGCAAATTTTTGTGCATTTATTCTTGCACTTAACTAATGAAATTGTGATAGCTAACTTTTCCAAAAATGTTCACCTCCACTAAACGAAAATTTGCTTTGAAACGCTCTCGAAATATCGAAGGATACCTAGGATATATGCGTGAATTCAATGCGCATGACTGAGCGACGATAATAATGCGTGTAACCGACCGTTCGAGTCCACCCTTAGGATACCATGCCTGGATGAACTAGCAATGTGATTGTGAAAATGGCCTTGAGGCGACCACTTGCGCGCTAGCTGGCTGGAAAGAAGGCTCTACACGCCCTAGAGCGTGCATGACCCTGGAAATGGAATGAATGAAGTTTAGCACATTTGATGGCCTCCTACATGCACGACTAGAGTCTGACAGCTGTCACATCTTCGATATCCTGAAGACCAAAAGAGTTCAAACTCATTTTAACGGCTAAATCTCCTTTCTGCTGAGTTTTCTGTTGAGAATTAAAAGCGTTAATTGAGTAGACGAATCATATCCACTGAAAGAATTCAAGGATTTAAATCGAAAAATTTAGTTTGTATTTATTGAACACAGTACATGGATCACAGGGTAGGAAACATGCGGAGTTAATGACACTTTTGGCATAAAGAATAATCCCAACCTAATACTACTATGTTCTTTTATTGGCTCAAGATATAGGCCAATCTATTCCAATGGTCACATAGTGACAATTTTATCTTGACTGATTAATTGTGACCAAATACGGGGATTCCAAGCATCTGGGAAGATGACCAGTTTGGAACTTGACTTAAGGGGTTAGGAGTCGTAATTTTCAACTGAATACGCCAAATGATTTGGCTTCATTTCTGGGCAGGTAAAGCTACTTAACAACTCCTGAGAAAACCCAACTATTGAACAAAGTTATGGAACGTAAAGAGATTTAAAAAATGGTTTAATTATCTTAACGCGAATTACTTACCACCCACCAATTTTAAAAAACAGCAAAACGAACGTTTTTGGGCAAACGATAATCCATTTCGATCAAAATTTAGTTTCGCTTGTATTCCGAAAATTCGCAACGGGAAAGTTGTTTCATGACTCGGAAGAAAACTTTTAAATTGATCTAAGATCGACCATAATGCGCAAAAAGTTCAGAAATACTCAAACAACAATTTTGCAGGAGAGCATGCCCAGCTGCAGAAAGCTTTAGCAAATATTCCGCTCATCTAAATAAGCATCGTTACAAACTGTTACAATTTTACTTCTCCAACGAAGGCATGCAGACTTATGTAGCTGATTCTTTTATAACGTTCAGGCCTCAGAAACCAAAAACGATCTAGCCACAATCACTCACACCTCGCTTTCACTCTTCTTTCCCAACTGTCTGCTATATATTGCCTGTGATCGTCTAGTGTCACGACGAAATGCGAGCCGCCTGAAGAAATGCCGCATGGGAACTCAAAAGATAAAGACAAGAGGGATGCAAAACGAGAGGTATCCCTCTTTCTTCTTCGCTACTATGTCCCAAACTGGTCTCCTAAAACAGCACCTCCTCCCCACTGATCGACCAGCCCTAATTGTTTCGTAGACGAAAGTTTTCTTGCGCAGATTCGCATCGCATTGAGTAGATTGAACTTGAGGGTGGGTATCGTTTGGTCCTTAGTAAGAAACTATTTTCCGATTCACCCCATACAGGTGGGCAGTATAGTTTTGTGAATATGAGATGTCTGAGAAGTGCGAGTGATGGTAAACACGCTAGTAAGTAGCTGGTTCGGAATTAATCAATGGTGCTTGGCCTCTTGACAAGCCTTGGAATGAATAAGTCACTACTCGTTACGAGTCATACAACCAATCAGTCATTCAATGATGAAAAAACCTTTTCAACGACATGGTTGCATAAGATATTAGGGTTGATAATCGGTCAAACTTTTTTATACCTGTGGGAGCCATTTCATTAATGACTCCCAATACGGCTTTCTTAGTTAATGTGGGTGAGAATGAATTGATCTATCATCGCCCACAGCAAACATTAAGTTGTTGCGAGTTATTCTCGATACATGAATCTCGAGATATTCAGATCAACAGCGACATTTGGTTAATCAGAATTATCAAACACAAAATAAAATATTTCATGCACTTATTTCCATTCGCTGGCATATGAGTTTATCCAACTTTCTAATGGTTCTCCATCAACTAAAACTGATCTTTCAAACTGCACGTCAATCAATGTCAGAGATGTTGATCTTGGTTTTAGTTTAAATGCAACCCTTTCCCATTAAGAAATGTCTTTCGAGAAAACCAAATTTTCCTCAATCCGCTCAAAGCTTTCAAAGCAAACTTAATAAAAAGTATGAAATGAGAAATGAGTAAGAAATCGGCCAGTTTTGTTATAACTTAGGTTTAAACTTGGTACCTCAGCAACTGGATTTTATTTGGCAGCTCTAAAGAATGAATAGTAAAACACTAAAACAATTTCATTTGTATAAATGCCCTCCAGAAAGCTAGATATGGTAAACGCGCTATCATTTTCACCTTTTCCACTACCAAAAAACTAGACGTTTACAAATGAATTTTCTTTTCTGTTACGCTACAGCGGAAACAAACGAATTTAAAAAAACACAGCTTTTAAATGCAGCAATTAATGCGGTGAAAGGCTGGATATCAAAGTGAAGCTAATAGTGCGATTCAACCACTACCATTAAGCGCAGCTTGGAGGAAAATTGGGATCCGCTTTGGACCGCCACTTTGACATCTGAGTATCCATAGAGCAGGAGCTAACTGCCCATGACTTAAAATAACGTTACAAAGCTCCTTTCGGTTGTCATCCCAACTGAGTTTTGGGACAACTGGTCGAAAGACAAGTGACGAGTGACGTAAAATGGACCAGGTAACGAGCAAACAAATAAATGAATCACTGTATGGACTTTCAGGAGACATGTAATAGAAGGAGGTAAAGAATAAGCCAGACCAAATGGGAGCACAAATACATCAGGACATTTATAAAACTCGATGTAATACTTTGTTCGTCCGAACTGTGGGGTGGCCATATTGCTCCATTCGGTTGGCCGGCCTACGGGCCGCGCCAACAGTTCCCCAATCCCTTTGTTTCCAGAATATGTATTCTGCAAAAGTACTATACCCTCCTTTACCTTAAAGGAGGTCTCGGGATGCTACACTAGACAGTTTCAAAATGGAGAAATTAAACACAGAAACCCAGTTCAAGTGGTTTAAAAAATTTCATGATTAAACTTTGTATCGAAGCGACAATTTTGCCATCCAATCAAGTCGTATTCATCGTGATGTTACAAAATAAACAAATCCACCTATAAAATATAGACTAGAAGGAATTATAAGCCACTATTCATTTTTAAACAGAGTCGATCTTTTTAAAGTTGGGTAAAAAATATAAGAGAGGGTGGATGATAATTTTTGGGTCTTCGAAGCAAGCCGGAGTAATCCGAATTGACACGGGGAAAGCTTAGCTAATTGCATTTCATTATGAGCCGATCAGTGGTTAAAAGGACTGGGTATTTATAAACTCAAGGTTGCATATCTAAATGCAAAAATGCAAGGCTTATTGCCTGTTCGGAGAAAAAACACTCGAGGAATGTTAAAGACACCCAATGTTGTGAAATCATAAATGGGGAAGTGTCTAGTTACCGCTTCAAAGCTTAGATGGGGTGGGGTCATAGATTAAGCATTTAGTGATGAACTTTCGGCTAACTTAAAATGTAGACACACTGTGAGTCTATTTTTTGTAATTTGTGCTTAACTTAGTTTAAAGTCTCTGAAAAAATGCGGCTCTGAGGACATGAAGAACTTGGCCTAAGATTTTTACAAGCAATTTTTGATTGAAGATTCATTGAAAATAATTAGCTACTATCAAATATTACGAGGTTTTCAGCTATAAATGGCTTAGTTCATTTGCCTAACAAGTTAAGCGCCCAACTAGCCCAAAGGCGTTGCATTTGAACAAAGCCTTGAGGAAGGAATAGATCCTTTGTTCAGTGGAAAAGTCATGACGTTAAATTTGCATCCTGAAAGTACTACGAAAAGCTAATTCTAAAAAAATGTTTATTCATGATCCGACCAATGCTGATAAGGGAGTGAGAAGGAAAAAACTCTGACTATCTTTGTTTTTGAAGTGCTTTTAACCACTCGCGAATAATGGAATTTTTTAGTAGTGCCATTGTGCACAGTCATCCAACTTTAAGTGATTTAGCCGCCACTCAAGCTTGGCCTGGGAATCCGCTAGAATCAACTAACTATATTACCTCCCATATGTCTAACCATGAGGAGCTCTCTCATTTATCATCCCTATAAATACTAACTTTTAAATAAGTAGTCGATCAGCGACGTACGAGAATATAAGGTGAGCAGAAAGTTTCATTTCCACTTAAGGTTAAATATACTCAACTAACTACGCGAATAATGGAACGACCTAAGCAGTAACTCAATGAGCTGTGCTAGGTGATACGTCCATTAAAAGATTCAAGACATGTGACGTAGGATAATCAAATTTAGTCTGCGATTGGCAAGCGACTAAAGAACCATACTCGCTAAGGAAGAAGAAGAGTACTTGGGGTCACAATTAGGTAGCGAGTCTGATTATGGACACAATCCAACCAATATGCTTACTAGACGATCAGGACATATCTTAAGAAGTTTAAATGTCATGCAAACCGAACGGCTCCAACCAAGTACATGGGAGAATCTCAAATACAAATTCGTCAAAACAGAACAATATGCAGATTTCCACCTTACTTACAGCTTGGATCAAGAGAGTAAATCAGATCTGTGATTTAGCGGCCAACGTAAGTAGAGCTCGAAGTGTGAATGCTCCCAGAACCCGAATGATCTCGATGATCGCATTGGGGTTTTCAAATCCACATTTATCAAGACAAAGCTAAAGGGTACAGAACTAGTGAACACGGGCCTTCCCAATTATCACGCAAAATAACCAACAGTAAAATAAGTAAACAGCGATTATTACTAAGTTTTGGAAGAGAAATTCTGTAAACAAAGTTGGGTGAGGAGGGTCTATCATTAGAGGACTTGTCTTTTGAGGCATCCACCGAGCGGTTTTAATGGCACTCAAATTGGCCCGCCTTCGGAGCTAATCATAAGAGGTTTAAAGACAGGTTTGGTACAGCGGACAGAACAAATGCTAGGCCCTGCTTAATTAACAGCCATTAGAATAAACACGAGCCATTTAGCGAACTAAGCAATGAAACTGGATATAACTTAGGCAGCCTTATCGCAGCTCAAAATAGGTTGTTTTAGACAAACGTCTACAGGAATCCCAAAAACAAATCCAAACAGGTTCAGCGCAATCAATATCACCTGATAATTATAAGGATCCCATTTTAATCAATGAGCTCTTACGGGAATTTCAAAAGCAGACTGGCTGCGACAGAAGGAGAGGAGACAGAGGTGCCTCTGACCGGCAAGAAGGAGGGTGCGGGACTCCACACAGAAGCGGATGTGTCGAATGGCGAAGGGTTCAATGATGGCATTGGCGTAGATTTGATCCGGTGTGGTGCAGGAAGACTGGTCGAGGGTGGTGCAGGGGGCAAAATTGTCACCACGGGAAGAAAGTGAGGTCGTGTTCGGCATTACCGATCGGTCAAAGTAGCGGCTTGTACGAACTTTGTACAGAGGTGATAGGTTAACTAAAACAGCGATTGCATTGATAACACAATCCTCGACTTCCCTAAGTGATGGGTTTATGCTTCACATCCATAGCAAAACAATGCATGCATTTTTTTTCGTATTTGCAACTACGCAATTCTTCCCAGTGTCCGGGAGTCTGGTTAGCACGATAGCATCCAGCGAATGACCCCTAGGCTATCAGAACCTCACCCCTTTGGAACGTTTCTAGTAAATAAGTTTTTATATATCACCAGAAATGGACTCGTGCATTGCAGTTGTCGAAGAGGTTATTCACAAGCACCCAACTTTAAATAAATGAATAGTACGCCCAACAGCCGTGAAGGGAAGGTACCTACTGCAGAAAATCACAGAAGAACTGCTTACAGTGATTACGCAAAAACACTAAGGACCGGATACTCCTCCAATTTGTAACGGGCTAAGCATAATCCAAATTGGTGACTAAATAGCTTTGAAATGGGAAAAGGGTGGAAAAAAGGGAGAGGCAGGGAAAAAGTTTTCTGTATTCCGTAAAATAGTTCTTTGTTAGGTGAAAGAACCTAAGAAGAGCTGTTTTCATTCTAACTGCGCTAGCTGCAGAACATTCACCAGCTCAGAGTGATGTTGAGAAGGGGCACTATAAGCAAGTAGTTCGTAAGGTGGACGCGACAGTTGGATCCATCAAAATTTCCGAGGCGTAGTACAATCTTCTGAATAAAATCACACATTGCCACTCAGATGTAAAGGAGTGTCGCATTGTGGGATAGCACTCGTTCCATCTGCATAGTCAACTATGTGATATTTTGTGACTACGATCTCCCAGCCCCATCTACTGAGCTTAAAATGTTTTAAACCTTATTTACGTTAAATTAGAACATCTGCTGCGTCTCCAAGAATGCCTCAGGTGTTACAATCTCAGAGCTCAATCATGTAGATGGTCACATGAATTAAGAACCATACATTGACGGGTCCTTTTAGGTCGAGTTTACCAAATGTGGTACTTTCAAACGGGCACTACAATCGTGTAAAAGATGGTAGGATGAAACTGAATGGATCTCCAACTACGATTGACTTGAAGCTACTACATACTCACGCTATTAAATAAGCTCTGTAGGATTATTTCAAAAGTGTTACAAGGGGGTCAAGAGAGTCTAAACTTCAAAGAGAATACACCGTGTGAAGTAAACGAACCAGCAATAGTAGAGAAGTTTGGTCTGTTTTATCTCCATTGCGTCAAAAAGAGACGTAAAGGCAAAGCAACATTTTGTGCAGAGAAAGTATATTTATTATTCTTCTGGATTCTCGCTAAAAGACAAGTTGTTTAAGCAACTTCTTGTGCCAAAAGTGCGGACGGTTTATCAAACAGTCCAGCTCACAGCCGGAAATATGCATGAGAGGCGCAAAAGAGCTGATGGATTGGTGGTAGCGGTAAATGATTACTAAGGGATAAATGTGAAAATAAAAACGATCACTAATAAACAACCAGGAGTAGGTGATGGAGGAAGACTGTCTTCCTTTCAGTACAGAAAACGATCACATGTTGCCCCAGCGAAACATTGCATTGGGTGAATGGGACATGCGTGGCTCTATTGCTAAAGCTTTCATGTTACGGATCCGAACCGATTTGGAGTGAGAATGGACTCTATTCGTAAAAGATTTTTGACTCGCATTTTCGACAAAAACTCTGTTCCAAATATCGGCAACTTTTAACAATCAAATAATCAGCTTTAACTACGAGCTCCTACGGGAAACTATTCATATCCTTCAATTCTATCATATAACGATGGTACGAACGGAAGCGCTATTGTTCTTGCTTACCCACAAAGAAAGGAAATATCGGCTGTAAAAGTACAGACCTTGTCATTACATCAAAGCAAGCAAAATAAGATGCACAGGCAGTGAAGTATGTTTCAGAAAAGCCTCGCCACGCATTTAACCGACTATTCACTGTTATAGACACGAGTAGCCAAATTTCCCATTTATTCATGGTCCATGGAAATCTAATTAACTTGGCCATCGTCAGTTGTTTTGGCCATTCCCGAACTATAATACCGCCACAATTTGTATGATGTGGCACAATTTACATGTTTGATGAGTAAAAGTTAAAAGTCAAGCGACGAAAAACAGGAAACCAGACTACAGAAAAAGGAAGTCAACGAAAATGAATTTCAATGGAAGCTACTTGATTCAGATGAAAATTGGGAGTTTCTAAAAATTAGTGCATTTTACTGCACCATTTTCATTAAATGACTTCGTTCGTTTTGCAAAGAAATCCTTTGATAATTGCCAAAGTTTCAACCTATCATGTTAAAAGGTATTGCTAAAATACATCCAATAAAATGCGAAAAAATCGATACGGCTAATTGGTTTAAGTTAGCCAACCAATCAATGAGAAAATGAGGACATGAAATTTTTAGTCCATGAGTAGACAATTGAGACAAAAGAACCATATTCCAAACCGAAATGAAGGTGGCTCACACAAATTAGATAAGGGTGGCGTCATTATTCCAATTGCACGCAACAAATTTTAGGCCCCGTTGTGGTCTAAAATAGATTTTTCCGACCAAAAGCAGACGAAAGTTAATTTGCCTCATTGTGAAAAGGTTCGTAAAAGGGTCACAAGCATCATAGGATAAGACTTTTGGTTTTAAAATTTTACACATTTGATTGGCGTTTTGTGTGGAAGTTTTGAGGTACACAAAAAGACAAGTGCACATGACTAGAATTGTAAGACTCCGAATAATATTGTAGTTTTGGAGGTAACAGCATGAAGACTAGTGGGCTCAGTAAATATTTAACCGGATGCAGTAATTCACTTGTTTTGGCAACAATATAAGTGTGTGCCAGGACCTTCCAATTTATTCAGCATATGATAAAAATGATGGGGAGAGCATGAATTATTGGGAATCAAAAGGGTTGCAGTGGTGAAAGAAGGGATTCTGTGAGATCTTCAGCTAAAAGTGTCTGCAGACTTTCTTTCAAAAAAGTTTGGGTAATCGAACAAACCAGCATTTCACTTTCATCCCTCATATCAGTCAGTTTGTAAAGAACGCTAATTTATCCAGAGTAAATGGAAAATTGGAAATGGGAACGGCGCAAAGAAACTCTGAACACCCCGAAGAGCTTTCCATTCTAAATAAATGTGAACTTTAAAGGTTAGCTGTACTTTAAGGCAGCAAAAAGATGCAGAATATAAGTTCTCCTTGCTTAATTTAAAATAATGGTGAGGATTTTGCAAGTAAAAAAACATGGATACCATCATATTCTAACATAAAATAGGCTTGTTATTCATGTGCCACTTTAATTGAATCCAAACTCGACGTTCATTTGAGGAAGGTCTGAGCGAATTCTACAGTACATTTAGAGTTGAGTTTTTGGCAAATATGAAAATCTGGAAAATACCTAACGAGTGGTAGGGGTTGGGAGTAGTCTTATGGGCATAAATAGCCTTCTGCTTGTACTTTCATGAATCCTTCTATTAGTAAAAACGTGAGAGAATTTAATCGTGCCTCGATTTGCCGACGAATATCTCGGGTTAAAAGTCAGCGGATCAAGGAGAATTTGATTTAATTGGGGTAAAGGAGCATGAGGTGTGCGGTTTGACATTCGTGAAGTAGAGGAATACGTTAAACACAGATTACTTATAGGAGTATCGACAAAATACTAAATTCGTGGGTAGAATGGCCAAAATGAAGCACATATGCGAGTGGTCTGTGATTTAGCGGAACATCCGCGTCATTCAGTAAAAGTATTTATGGTCTTCGCATTATTAATATCATTCGTAGGCAAATGCAAAAGAACAAAAACTGGGAAGGTTTCAAACGGTAGGGACAAACGTCGGAGCACAAATGGTGATGCAACTTTATCAGACGGTAGGTACGTTTGTGGGATTCAAAAATATCAGAAGTGAGACCTCAGATTAACAGCAATAACTGCACAAAATAAATCCGATGAGCTATTGAAGACTACTAGTACACGGTAAAGCATTTGAGTAACGGAAGAATCTTTTGGTTAAACAGAAGTCCTAGTGCAATAGAGTGTCTTTTTTTAAATTTCCTGCCATCTCTATGCAGACGCAGATTAAAACCCTCTATAAGAAATTGCTTATTTTGTTTCTTAAATGGAGTGCGGAATATGGAAATGAACTCCTGAATTAGCATTAATATCTCTTCCCTACAGTTTACAAACTGCTTGTGAGCGAGATTAGAACCATTTTTGATAAATAAATTATTTATACTGCCTTTCCTGTACCGTTAAAACAGTCAGTCAAAATATGTTTTTAAACGTTTTAGTAATTGCTTAATTCATTAACTAGTCTTAAAGAAGAGTATATAATTTTGAGTAAAATGCTGAGGTGGTTGCAAAATATAAATGAGTAAGTAGTCGTGATAAAACAAAAACTTTCCACTCACCGCCAGAAGCATCCCAAAACCTTACTGATCCATCTGCGTGCCTAAAAGAACATTAAAGTAATTTTTTTAAGTGCAAACTGACGTCTCCCTTGCTTGTACATTTTACCACGGCGCCTGTTCAGTCTACAATGAATCACACTCTGTCACCGTACCAGAGTACTGCTTGTTTCATTTGCATTACCAGATACTCAGCCAAAGCTACTTCCAGGCCTGCCTCTTTAAAAGGCTTCAAAGGTAGCTGAGCAGATTAATAAATCCAAATAAACACTTTGATTGAACAGTGGACTTTTGAGAGACACAATGGTTACAAGGATCTCAGTCGGCAAATGGCCACTAAAACCCACAAAAGACGCGTTCTATTTGATGTAATGGGAGTCAACCCTTTTCAATAAGCATCATCATCCTCGGGTCAGCAACATCTCACGTCTATTTTAGCTTCTAGAACCAAACAACTCTGTTTGCGACATGACTTGGTTAGACTAGTAATCGCGCACCACAAACATGTGATGCTGTTAGTGAACACATTAATAGCACCAGATCACTCACCCAGTGATGATGAGCTCCTGATAAGAGCACAAATTAGTGCCCCATTCTCCGCCATCAATGGGCCACTTTTTGGAGGAGAATGAATCATTGCTTGTCTGTCCTTCAGCAGTCCCCTCCTGAATTGTTGATTTTGAGGTCGCAAGAGCCCTCTTACCACGACTGCCGACAGCGTAGAAAGCCGGAACGAGGTCGGACAGACAGTCGACAACGTAACAACAAGATGTCACTGGTGAAACGGCAATGTCCATGGGGTAGGGGTTCTCAAAACTCGGGCACCTAGTCGAAGTAACAACTAAACTCTTGTTGAAAAATAGTGAGTTAGTTTACTTAAGAAAATAGTCTAACTTAAAACCAATTTTTTCAGCTTAGAAGCAAAAAGTGACAGAGAGGCTTATTTTAGTTCGACTTGGGAGATGAAACGGTTAGAGACATTCAACATGATTTATTTTCAGATTCTTTATTCATCTAAAACTGTTTGAATGATTTATGCAAATTCTTGTAAATTTGATGTTGTTGGTTGCCGAGAGCATTATTCTTCAGAATTGCACTTTGTGCTTCGGATTTCAAGTATTACCAGAACTTGACTGTGGACATTATAGAAATTGAAATGAAAAGTGAACGAGAAAGCTTCAAAAGGGTCAAGTAAACCTACCCTGGTGTCAATAGATCCACGAGAACAAGATCTTGTTGCAGCAGGACAGCTACCGCATAGGGATCACAAGTTTCTGTAATAATTAAGACATGACTTAGACCATTGACCAACAATGTTTTCAAGGATAACTTGCATTACCGACGTGCCACTTTAAGCCACTATGTAAAATCAAGCATTTTGGAAAGAATTGAGCATATTTATAGGATTTGTACTTCAGCAAAGGAAAAAGTTCTGAGAGGCTCAAACCAGTACAGGAGGAAGTTTGAATGTCTTCCATTAGATTTGACAAAGTTTAGACAAATTAGTGACACCGTTGGGAGTGAAATGGTCATTTCATTCTGTTTAGAACTTAAAAAGATGACACGCAGAAAAACAAGCGCAAATATCTTATTGTAATGACAGTTAAAAAAACCTTCCTTGACTTGGAACAAGTTTACTTAATTAGTTGACCCCTTGCAGTTGACGTTTGGGTGAAAAGTATACACATTTACAAGGAGAATTTTTCCGTATAACTACAATACACTTAAGCCACCTCTCGTAATATCAACTCCGAACAACGGAAAACCTTTCTCGAGAGGAACAATGACATCGTGCATGCGGGATAAAGAGAACAAGTCGAAGTGAGCAGGGAAGTTAATGAAAGCAACTCATTACTCCATAAAAGACTGCCAGTGAAAATGACCTGTGATAAGAAAATGAACAGGAATATATTTTCTGTTAATTCGGAGGTAGCTTTACAAGTACTATCAAGTCTCGATTTGTCTTTTAAGGTTAACTAGTCGTGACATCAGAAATGCGGTATGGGTTAGGGGCATCTTGGAGCAGGCAATTGCAAGAGGTAAGCGCAGCTCTAGGCACCAAAGAGGCGTAACTGGTAAATGCTTGTTTTGCCAGACAAAGACAGCCAATTCCAGCTCATTAGACGGTTTAAATCGTGGTCTGAAGGTTGGGGCGTAAACAAGTGCATATTCGATGACATATTTTGAGAATCACGGCCTAACAAACACAGAAGTAGCACTAAAAGTATGCACAAACAAGCTATCTTCAAGCTGGAGAGATCTGACCAGTCATCTCCTGACAACTTAAAACGAAATATCAGATGATACATTTTGAGGTTGGGAGTTCAGGTAACAAAAAGCTAATGGTTAAAATACATTAAAGTAGGTAAGAACTTAACCAGGTTCTAGCGGATGCCTTCAGAAGGCAGCGAATGGATTAAAAAAGTTCATCCCGGGAAATGGAAAAAAAATAAAAGAGAAGCAGATACATATCCAATGACACAGAGAAATGCTTGCGATTGGGATAATGAAGACCAAATTGTATATAAACTGGAGAATTTTTCAACAGCCACTCGTTAAAAGTGCTGAACAAAAGTACACACCATTGAAGTAGGGTGAGGTGCAGAGAGTGGTAAAGGTGACAACGCTGAAGTCCATCTGCATGACAGCTAGACGCTTTCCACGCATGATGGTGATGCCGGGTGTCGTGCGATCGCCCTCATCGTCATCGATGACAGCGTCCAGACAGTCTCGACGGTTTCCGCCAGAGAAGACGATTATGGGCTCTCTGGAAGGCGTAAATAGAAGTAGTGAATACCAAGGAAAAAACCGAGGGCGATATTGTTGGTACAAAGTGGGTGAGCATTTCCAATAAAGGGAAAACTAAGATCGATATTACCGATATCAATGGAAAGAATATATTCAACGTGCAATAAAATATATTCATGTTTGAAACCAAATCCTACATGAAAGCCATCTAATTCGTGACATAAACTAGGGTACTGCGTCAAGATATCCTTAAATGGTCTAATTGAGCCCTGAAATCCAACCCGTTTACCAAACTCTCAGAAATGATGTCGCGTCCTTCGGTTAAGTAGATAAACTACCACACCGTACTTTACATAAAACAGTCTAATTTCCTGAAAGGTATGTCAAATTTAAGCAGACTGTATGAAGAATTCACAGATATCTTAGCACGTGTGATTGGAAAGAGTAAATGGTCCTAGATCTTGTGTCTTGGAGACTAAATGGTACTGTTAATAATTGAAGATTATGCTACAATTTGACTTTTATCCACGGTTGCGGAGATTTCGCCGCAAACGTAAAGTTTTAAAGCAAGCCGAAATTTATTACTAATGAATGAAATATAGCCCGCAATTAGCGAATGTTTCCCCATAAAAATTTAATGGGGACGAAGCATAACTACTTGAAAAATATTTTGCCCAGTAATAATACCAATGTTCACCCGAAAGGCAAATCGAATGTTAACTTAACTGACAGACCAAAGGGTGGATGCTTTACCAGTTAAGATAATCAACTCTTGAAAACATATTGTTTTCGTGTTAGGATGATAATTATGCCCTGGTGAACTCATTTGACGACGAAATAAACATCTAGTTTGAATTTTTAATCAACTTTATTTAGATTGAATGTCATTTGACCTATGGATAAGAAGATACCCGATGCTTGGAGTCCGTGAAGGTATAGTAAGTACATCTATCGTGATCACCGCGTTATTCGGTTGAATTAAAGTGAAACTGCAGGATTGAAGCTAACCCCATTTGATAATAACACAAACAAACCATAAAGGTATGCAAATGTGCTTCTGCGCACGTGTTTTTACGGACACAAAAGAATCGCCATCTAAATTGTTCCTAGGATTGGAGGGAATTTTCTAGGAAATTGATAAATCGAACCTCTAAATCTTTACAAGTTGTGCATGAATGTAAGGTCTGAGCAACAAATTACTGCAAATTTGTATTTATTCAGTTAAAAATCACACTAGAAATATCTTAAATTTGATAGCGAGACGAATGTCAGCGTGCCTATGCTGTCTTATCTCTCTCAAAGATTCTGATTCTGAAACAAATTTACTGGCAAACTTGTTGCCATCTTAAAATGCTGCTAGATAAGTAACCACTAACCAAAAAATAGCCAATCATAAATTGGATGAATTATTCAATGTATTCAGTGGAATCTTCCTACAATGCTTCTGCTGATTGTTTAACCCTTCGTTTTGATTACATAGGCACTTAATGCACCGCCAATGTACTTCCGCTCGACCGCATGGTCTCTAGGCTATGCCAGCAGCATCTAAGTCATTCTTTGCGTCGGCAGCACATTTTCTACCATGATGGTATGATTTATTCTGAATTTAAGGACTCAGAGTGCTGCATTTAAAACCTCCTGACAATCCGATTGAGAGGTCTGCATTCCGAAAATGTGCTGAAACTTTTGGTTTGCTTCAAACCCACTATACTACTCGCTATTCGTGAAGAAGTGACTGGAAGTAAGTGGCGGAATTTGCTCTCACTGCTTCTAAAAATCAAAAAATGAACTATAAAAATTGCCGAGGGCAGGCCAATCCTGGTAGCATCTACTAGATCAACTAATTTGATAGTTAACGGAAAATTTTGGACTTAAAGTATGCAATGTTGTGGAACTATGTGCTGAACGTATCGACTTGGTGTTCTGATTGGCTCCCAGAGGCCAAGAAGCACACGTTCCCGTCTTGTCTCTGCCTACCCATAATCCTTGATGTGGTTATCTCATGTAGGGTTTTTGGAACAAAAGGCAAGGCGAAATTGACATGCGCTGTTAGGATTTGTCGAGTTAGGTTCCGTAACTCACCCCGTTTTAGTCGGAAGCCATTGAACACAGCGAATGGGTTCAAAGGCGAATTGAGAATTCGACACTTCGCCGTCCCCGGCTGCACAAGACAGTCATAAAACAAAGGAACTGATTTCGAAACCTCATTTTAGAAGGAAAAGAAAAAAACAAAGTTTGCTTTGAACCTGGTCGGTGAGGCAAGCTCAAACCGCTGAATGACCTACATAATTTCTAACTCAAAATAAACATACAAAAAATGCACGAAAATATTGCACAACTTTTCCTCCAATTTAAAATGACTGATATTTAATGTCTCTAGAATTAAACACATAAATAAAAATAAAAGTAGATTAAACAACTTACAAAGTTTGAACCCTTTGGAGGCCCAAATTAAGATTAGGCCTTAGTCGATTCATTATATGGTATTTTGAAACCCACATTTCTGACAAGATATTTACAAAATGTACAATCACAAAATTAGCCAATCTTATGGATCATTCAGCGTTTCGGAAAATCTTAGAAAACGAACTAGCATGAAAGGCAAGATGTATACATGGAAAGATTACTTGGGTTCAAAAGTAGTGTATAATGCTTTGGTTGATTGTTTATCTTTGGATTTTATTACACTGGCACTTAAACATCAGCAAATTGTACTTCCACTCAGTGGCATGGCCTCCAGACCATGCAAGTAGCACCAGTTCTTCTGTTCTTCATTAATATACCTCCTTCTACAATGCTATGACCCCTTAGGACTACAAAAAGACTCGAGACACTACAAATAGAGCGGGTTTAGTCTATTTGCATAAGGCTCAGAAAAACTGAGGCGCAAATTTCTCACTGAAATCACTCAAAATATTAAGTCTTAACTAATGCTACTTCAACGTCTTGGGCTCAAAATAACGACTGACCTACTTACCTTAAGGTGAGTTCAACAGAATTAAACTTGAATTTATCGAACAATTTAGATGAATTTTTCCAATCTATTATTTATGACATCAATAACTATTCCTGGCATGTTTTTGTGCTATACTTACTTATTTTCTTTCATTAACTCGAATCATTCTTTCAAAGGAAATCATCTGGTCTTAAAATCTAAATTTGGAGCAAAAAATCATTTTAAACTTCCGAATCGAAGCCAAACCGTTGGCCTGAAAAAATTAGGTCTTAACATGAAAAAGCATAGTATCCATGATAATAAACATCCAGTGGGGAACTGCATCTCACAAAAGGCGCATTCAGTTGAATGGTAGGGTTGCTAATGCTCGAAAAGGGCTTAGGACCCGCGTTTATAGGAATATCTAGCAAATAACTGTCCTCTAAAGGCACATTAAACCACGTCCAAGTTTATTACTCAAAGAGCTGCACGATTAAATCAAGCATTAACAGAGCCTCATGGTCCTAACAGGACTGACTGAAAAATCGAGGAAGCAACGAATATTCCCACAACTTCTGCAGAAGACGCTGAAATACACGGGAAGATACCTGCTCACCATATTGCCTTTGAACCAATTTATATTTGAGCAGGAAACAAGGCCTTGGTTTCATTGAATCACAGTGCCCTACCGCGTAAAGTACAGAAAATGAAATTTCAACCTTTGAAGAACATTAAAAAATATGCCTTTTGGTAAAATTCAAGGCGCTGAAGAAAAAAGGGCAGGTAGAAGAGAGTTAAAATTACATGCTTCTTAGAGTGAAACTGATGTGTAGGAGTGAAATCACGAAGTGGGGCGGCAAAGAGAAGGCGTTGTGACAGAAGAGCTATGATGCGTTTATCGCGAAAATGTATCCAACTTCAAAATTCGGATGGAGCTAAACAGCAGCAGCAGCAGAAGTAGTAGTAGTAGCGTCTCACCCCATGACCTTGGAGAAAAATCACCTCAACCAAGGAAATAAACTTAAATGCATGCAACAACGCTAAAATGACCCCAGTTCATAGGGCTTCGTTGATGGAATTGAAGGACTGACTGTGTATGTTCTTCAATTCTTTAACGACTTGGCCTTCAGCGATTTGAAGTGATGCTATCACTATTCCAATAGTCCTTTGTATTTTTTGCACACACATAACAAAACTACCTCTAACGTTTTCAGACGCGATACAGGCTCTAGTTGAAGATAACGTGCTTCTCCACATTGCAAAGGATTTTAACCTACATGGCTAATTAAACAGAAATGGAGTGGGAACAATGTGGGAATGGGAAGTAAATACAGGTTTTTTAGATAAAGGTTTCGAAGCAAGATGACTGACTTATGGTATGTGTGCGGTGTAAACCACAGATCATCAACCAACAAAACAAGGGAATCGAGAGATTAGAACCATACCAATGGAAGTAGTTTCGCGGTGCCAAACAGCCATTGCATAATCCAGTATCTGACGGAGTAGGACAATTACAAAGATGGCTCAATCGGCTCAAGGTTCAATCGAGGCTTTGAGTCGCTTTTACTTAAGGCCAATCGGAGCACAACTTACCATGTGGACAGATAACAGATTGGGGCCGCTTAGGTTGGTTTAGAGTCCAGGTGACGATGGTACCCGAACTGTGTGCTGAAATAAAGCTTTTGCCTTCCCAGTGCCAAGCAAAACTGTATAACGTCTGAAAAGTGAAGAACAAAATCGTTTATGGACACGGGGTACTGCATTGATGCTGTGGCATTAAGATGAAGCTGTCACCCTCTAAGTTGAGGTATCTGAGGTCACTTCGAACAAGAGCTCTTACTGCTATTGGTAACCAGGGCAGCAAAAAGATGAAAGGATTTAAGATATTTGACGTAAAAGGTGAGTGATGGCGAGGTCTCAATAAATTCTCACAAATGGCAGACGCCGTTGGACTTTGATTGACCCCCAAAAAAATTTCGATTTAATAAGGGTGCCAACGTTTACGCAGCCAGACTACTCTGGTGGACGAAATTGGGATTCATAAGATGACATTCTAGGACATTTTCAGCTTAAAGAAATCTTCGACTATCGCTTCACATAGGGATTATGTTTTCCTATTACCTCTTTCAGCTGATGAAACCACAAATGTCTCGCTCAAAAACTACTGGAATTGACGCTTTTCCTTTGCTGAGCCACTGGCAGAGCAATCAAAATCGTTTCCTCACTATCTCAAACTGTTCTAGGCATTAATTAGCATGAGTCGTTATTGGTACTTCATCACCTGATTCATGCAGCAACAAAAAATGGCTTGTGTTATTTGTTTATATTAATATCCACCCACATGTGTAACCTTTCATCTGTAATTGCCGTAGATGTTTGGTCACCTTCTTTCAACGTTTGCAAATACTGGTGAGAATTAAGCAGAAGACCCGGACTTTCTATCGTTAAGTCAAAAACAAACATTTAGAGGGAGGACGAAGAGCTTGCTTATTTACATTTCCCCAAGCTAAGTCATTTCATTAACGCCCGCTAGCGCACAGAGGAGATTAGCGTTTCGTTCAACGCTGAAAAAACATTCTCCTCCTTAAATGATTTGAGACTAGCATAGAATTCGCTACTGCGCGAGTTAGTGGGCTAGTCAAAAGGCCTGGATGCAGCTCTTTCCCTCCTTCGGCCTCTTGACTCTGCGCACAAAATCATGCACTTTTTACCACCTGTCTCCTAGGCCTGGACTCCGATAAAGGGGAGAGGCATTCAAGCACTACTGATGCAGGAGATCATAACCCTCTCACAGAAGAAGACGTAAGTTTCTGCGAGACAAACATTTATATGGGAGAATTTAGGAGGTCCAAAGCATGCAAAACTTTTCAAATGGACAGATGGTCCATTCTACGGGCACGTGACCCAATTAGCTATTGCGCATGGGAACAGTTGAGCTACTAGAAGAGGAAACTAACTCCTCCTCCTCCTCCTCCTCCTCGTCCTCAACGCTCTCTCCTTTCCCTCAACTCAATCATAGTCTCTATAGATAAGCAAATTTTACCTCTTGGATAGCTCTAATAATTTGAATCGCGCTTGCTGAGAAGCGGCTTACAATAACGTTTAGAAAGGCCTAAAAAGGTAATTTTTGGTGCTAATATTGTTTAAAAATGTTAAAAGCAGGTTACATGGCTCGTTTTACCATGAATTTTTTAATAAATCGCATAAGTGTTCTCCTTTCTGCTCCACAAATATTGATTAACGTGATCAGTTCCTCTTTATCAAAAGAAAAGACCTCGTATGTAAAAATCAGCAACCATCAATAGCATTTTTGAGCAAATATATGCCACCAAATTAGATCATGACCAAAGCGCAAAAACTTCAACCATTTATCCTGCCAAGTAAATGAACTGTCAACTCTTAGAATCACTCATTGTTTCATTAACTAATTTGCAGAAGAAGAAACATCTAGTCTTTGTAAATGAGATGAGAAAAAAATGGAGAGAGGTGAAGAATTTTAAAAGTCAAATCGTTCATTTGATACAGAGTGCTGCGATCTTTTAGCCTCATTAACCCACCAAGTGGAAAGAATTTGTAAGGTTGTTGGCTTAGAAATTCATCAAATCACAACCCACTTTCTCAGTTGACTGCAACATTTATTATTGGATCTTTCAGTTTTCTTTAGAAATCTGAGCCTCTCTAAATGACAGTGGACACCTCGAAGTAACATACAATCTGAATGTTTCAGGCTGTACTGTAAGAATTCAATAAAAATATGAATAAAAATGCGTATTTTCTAGGAAAGTGTAACTCAAAATCACCTTAAAGCTTATTCACATTCTGGATGAAACCATTTATAATGATGCTGCTCCATAGTAATTACTATTTCGTTTGTATATTTAGTTACGATGTCTCCTCGAACTTCGCAAGCCCCATTCACCAGATCAATGATGTGATCTCTCGTTAATACCTGCTAGTGAAAAGCCCACAATCTCCTCTGCGCATTTATGATGAAATTTCATCCAGCCCTGCACTGCTCGTTCAGTCATACACTTAAAGTTCTCTCTTCCGTCGCACCATAGTAATAAGGCAAAGATTTCGCTTAATGCCTGTTAAAACCATCTATTCTTATGCAAATTTGAAGCATGACGGCGCTACTCAACAATCTACGCAGCAAAAGCGAAAGAACCGGATGACAAAACCTTCGAATCTGGATAAAAATAGCGATCAACACCTCAAGCAAAGCGTGTCGTGTGGAAGAGAGATTCAGCCTTATGAGCAAAGCGGCAACGTCGAACATCCTTCCTAGAGTTATCCAACTTTCACAAAGAAAGCTAATTAAATATGCATGCACCCACCCATGCATATATCATGACGCTTCATGCAAGCAAGCCCAAATTACATGTACTATAGCATGAATTTTTAAAAAACTACTTAATTTGACTCATCCGCCTTCTGATCAAGCTGGAAATTGCCAACATCCTTAGATATGGTGAAACAGGACTTAGGTTTTTGTTTTGCATAAACGTTGCAAAAGTAAAGATTCAATTATGGAGACCCTGGTGTTCCAACTCGCAAGAGCGAAAAGAAACCAGTCGTAAAGGGTTATTTACAACAACACTACCGCACCGATTAACGACCAAGGTCTGCGAACATGGAGTCTTTATGTTGCCTTGACTTGAGTGTTAATGGGAGGTGATTGATATATGAGATGCGCCCAAGGAAAATATTGTCTGAACTGCAGTGCTACTCCCTGAATGCACCTTGTTTGCCAAAAAAATGCGGCAGTAACTTCCATTTAAGCATATTATGTGAGGGAAATAGAGGCCGTTCCTTGTATCTCTCATTTGGCTGCAAAGTGGAAAGTTTACCTTGAAAATTACCAGAAATGGTGGTTAAAACAAAAACTAGGCTGCACAGCCGAATACACATTTGACAAGGGAGGCTCTTTTACAACCTACCGCAGTTTGGCTATCGTGCTGGCGGTATAGAGTCATGCCTACCCTTCTTCTGTACGTTTTGTAATGAAGCCACTTCCGGACTAATTTGCCTTACGGTCTTCAAAAATAATTCAGATGCTCCATGTAGACAGCCAGAGTACGAAAAATTAAATAAGTCCAGTTTCCAAAGCCTATAAAGCGAAACTAAATTAGCATTGTGTTTTAATAGGTCGAAGCGGCTTTACCTCTCACTTGCATGATAAATGAGGTTTACTTTCTGCCCAACCGATTTACTGGTGCCTACCTCAATCGCGACGACAAACATGTCTGGGAGACGCAAAGTGTAGCCAAAATACCAGACAACCATTTGCAAGTGCACAGCAAGTAAATACTTTACTTCTCACTTCCCAGCCTAACTTCTCCTATTCTCGGATCTCAGTGAGTGGTAGAGGCTGGGTATCATAAAGCATATGCCTTACTTAGGCTCTACATCCTGCTATTTTACTGGAGAATCACGATTTTTGCAAGTTCATTCAGCAAATTCACCCCTATTATAAGCACCGCTTATAGTAATGGAATCTGCCCTCACCAGCGTATCGAAAAGGCATCAGGAGCATATTTTACATCCCCTAAAGTGGATTGTGGACAAAATATTCTAGCAATGAATTTGGACATCTTTAGATAGTGAACTTCCATCCTTAAATGCCAATTCTAGTAATCGCTGAGGTCACACCCACCTCATGATACTGGAATCTCACTTCGGCAGCTTTGGCTCGAAGATCCCACAGCACCAAAAGCCCAGATGAGTAGCCAATTAAAAGTCTGTTGGAGTCTTGCGGGTGCTCAGCCAGTTGAACCACGGCACCGGGACGCTGTGATTGAGTGCTGTCAAGGTCGTTCAAAAAAAGCAGGTACTAAGCATGTTTCATTCCAATGCAATCAAAATAAAAGGTTAAACACGTTCCTGAGGTCAATTCCATTTTCAATATAAATAAACCCAACAAATTCTTGTTTACATATTCAATTGAAATCTTTGTATTTCAGACTATGTAGAGAAAGTTAGCACTCATTCACTTCATACTTATTACCTAATTGAGTACCATAATTAAAAACCAAGGAATTTTAAAACCAATAATGCTAACATATTATTTCTCACCGTGCTAGATAATGGACGGTTCCATTTACTAAAATATAAATGAATTTGCCCATACGCAATCACCTTAGCGATTATGCAAAACGTGTAAATGCAGTTGAAAATGCTAATCCAAAAAACCGGATAAAACATGTACACGGTAATGTACTACTAAAAAGGCTTCATTAATGATTAAGTCAGAACATAGGTTGTATGGAGAAGTGGTCGGAAAAGCGACAAAACCAATTTAATGAGTAAAATCACATGTACGTGTAAATAACGGAAACAGAGAAGCTTAAAGAGCTCTGGTTGGTAAACGAATCGGATTTTAAGCTCGAATCAAAACAAATAAATGCCTACACTTTTCACACATCCTAATTGATATTCAGTAAAACTAAAAAAGACCTTTTATTTTTATTTCCGCAACTTTACTTAAAATAAACGTCTTACAGTCATGATGACGCATTTTAAAGCTGGCTGTACATTGCGTTAGATGGCGTGGTGGCGACACCTTTGCTACACCTCAAGAATTTATTATCGCTACTCTGAAACAATGGAATTAAAAGTGGGAAATCAGCAGCTATAAGGCTCACGACAAGTAGACCTTTAATAAAAAGGAAATAGATTGGCTATATACTTGGAGCACTCGTGTGGAGTTAGGGGGAAGGCCGGATACAACCGAGTTAAGGCAAGTTCAAGTCTTGCTTATCAAGGTCAAATGAACGAGGGAATGAGGGGTAGGGGATTGAGCAGAAGGGAGAAGGGGAACACTACTCCTAAGTCAAAGGTACCGGCGGTGTAGGCTTGGATAATATGACAAGGCACGCCACCTTTGCAATAAATTACCCAGGTGCATTAGAGGTTAGCATGCGTAGACCCCGGATTCCCTTTGAGCGTTGTCACTAGATGTGTGTTTACAAGGAAATAAAATTATTTATTGCATAATATTATGTCCCACGAAATCTCACAAACTTACTGCCGAGTTCTACGTTCAGAGTGGACGAGAATACAAATTTCAAAGCGTTGGTGCATTTGAGTTTTCAGTAACGTCTATCGAATACTGGTATCAGCTAAAGCTTTACGATAGTTGTTAGCTAGAACCAAATCATAGTTTAGAAATAGAAAGATTAAAACGGGATTCAAGAGATCGTAATGAATTACCTATCAGTCTTTACCGTCGAGTAAGAACACGCGTATTCCACTTTTATGAGGCAAATAATGCGACCATAGTCGTCTTTATTTCTACCTCACTTTTGGTTTTAAATAGGAATTGTATTTGCTATGTGATTGTTGAATGCCAATGTCAATAAAAGGTGGAACATCAGTGGGTTCGGGAAAATAAGACAATGCGCCCTAACGTAAATAGGGGTCATGCATTTCTTGTAGAAAGAGGACTTCGTTTCAGCCATCTCACTTGTCTTGGAAAAAAATTCATGCGCGCGTTCAAGTTGCATCGAGCAGATATACCTAAAATGCAATTTTTTTGTTTGGCCTTCAGCATGAAACCAACTCCTTGGGGACAATCACATCCGCGCTCTCCTCTACAAACACGCCTAAAATGGTGGTCTGTGGATTGTGTTATGCTCGCCTTCGAGGTGTAGGATGGTTAGTGAGTAGGTTTGCAATACAAGTCATTTAATTGAGGTGTACTAAAAAATGAGTTATCTATTTTAGTCACCTGGTAGCTTTCATTGAAATGCTTTGCAAACTCTAAAGAATAAGGCAGGGCAAAATTGGCAGAATCAGAGCAAATATTGTTGCACCGGAATGACGTATTTTGTTTTTGTAAACACTTGTGCCCACCTCCATGGTCTTTCGTTAACTGGTCTTCGCTATGATACCATAAAGCATTGATCTTGGTATCAATGTTACTGGTATTCTAATCCTTCCATTAGTGACATTTGAAATATTTCTGAAAAGGTGTATCTCGTAACGCTTTACAAAGTAACTTGGGAATTAACATCGAATTGAGAGTGCCAAAATTAGCTGAATGGGCGTTACTTGGACAAGATAAACATATACACCGAGTAAAAATGCCACAACGTCGGGTAACATTTGGTTTAAGCAAGAAATTCTCCTTAAATTTTATTCATCCTGATCGAAGATTCGAATAACTTTCCCAAAGTGTATGTGCGACAAAGATGAAGCAATCATAGTTAAGAACGTATAAAAAGATTGGATAAGCATTCAAATAACCGGCAATGAATACGCTGACATCCAATTAAGCGGTAGTAATTTTTGAAATTTTTAGTAGAAAACATTATTGAGTGTCGAAGAATTAGGATAGGAAACATGGATTAAAAACGCTCGGTCCAAGTCTACTGTAATACGTTGGCTGTTCATTTAACCCTCAGTTTCGGTAAAGGGATCACTCAGATGCTCCGCCGCTCTACCTTTGACGAGAGGGTTAGCTCCCGACCGTGTCAGTAGCCATAGGCCCTTACATACGCCGAACATCTTCTGCCCCGGCATTTCCTCTTTTGTCTTCTGAGAAGTCTCGAGATGTCACATTTGTGACTGACAGAAAGCGAATCTGATCTTGTGGGACATTTATTTTGATCCCCACAGATGGATAATAAACCTTAGCAGGGCAGAACCGTACATAATGTGATGGCTGACACAGAGGACTGATCGCAGTGCCAGGAAAAACCTCAAAGGAGGAGAGCGGATATGTAATCCATTGGTGGTTTGTTTTACTACCTCTTTAGGCAGAGGGACATTTAGGCGTTCTACCACTTGATTCTCCCCACACAGGATGGCCTCTGAGCCGTGGCAGCATCCCACAAGCCCTGCTGGAAATCTCGGGGCACTACTCCAAAGGTAGCCAAGGTCTTATGTCCGAACACTTTAAAATGAGTTCGACTTATCATTGACACAAATAAAATCAGAAACTGCGTGCCTCATCACCGCTATGGGGCTGCCTGTTCAAAATTGGCCCATTGGATCACATCTCGTATGATTCTGGAAAGGTAATTGACCTCTTCCTCCAAGAAATGTTCTTTTACCAAATCGATATTCTTCTGCTCCAGAACTCTACACTGAATGATTAAAACAATTCTCAAATATATCACAACTTATTCTACTGAAAATTCTAGCTTTCGTCTATGGACTTGGCTTAAAAGTGGAATCCGTTAACAACTTGTATTACCGCATCCAATAACCGAGACAGAGGTACAAATACCACAGAGTGGTCACTCTTTTTAACGCCAAGGACGAATAAGTTCGCCTGCATTTGGCGAAGCAGCACTACTGCACAGTCCACGTACACATCGGTGTGTGTACCAAGTCGATTGACTTGGCAAACCAGTCCATTACCGGTGCCTTCCAACTCACTTGACCCAATCACAATTTCATCATCCATTCATTCATGTGAGTGCACGTTTTTCTTCAAAATACCATGGGTCAACGGAAAAAAAGTCGATTTGTTCGCTTCCATGCAAGTGAGTGCATTGGAGCCCTTTAGTTCCTTGGAATGAAAAAGACAGTCCTGGTGGTGAGTGATGTGATCATATTCCCAGCATCCCTTTGCACATTGAGAATCAGCAGACAGCATAACCTCACCGCCATGGGGAAGGTTGTTTTTATGTACTTGTGACGTGAAAGTGTTTATGAAACTGATTTGGAGCCTATATCATTAATTGAAGCATCATACCACAAAAATACGTCTTAAAATAGGTCCTTAGATTTAGTGACTAATGAACTAACTAAGCATTCCTTTCTTAGGCTCATGCATTGCGTTGGATGCTTAAACCCTCCGCGTACAAGCACCTTAATAAAGTTACTGACATACATATTTTGGTATTAAGAGTGGCACATGATACTTATGAAACGACTAAAAAATCCTCAGCATTGGAAAAACCAACCTTCAATTTGGGTTTCGCATAATAAAAGCGTAACGAATGAAACATGAATAATCTATTTAATCACCCCAATGAACACACACAGTTAAGTCAATTCTAATAGACACCTTCCTAACAGTTTTCTTTGATAAAATTTCTAGCGTATGCAGTTCTACTTTTTTCTTATTTTAATAAATCACATTGCTTGAAGATCACTAGTAGTCAACAGCTTATTCAGTATTTAAAAAAAGACGGCAGTTAACGAAGTTCGGTAGATTGTTAGCATACCAAACTTCAAGATCTAGCATAATGAATGCCTAAGTTGTTGAATTAACTCATACCCAACGTTTGCTTCCCCCACTTGTAAATACTCTCCTTCAACCGTTTCAAAAATATGGTCCAAAGCCACGGTTGCCCGGTTATGCCCCGGTTTTGGTAGAGGCTGATTAGATGCTCCACCACTGTACCTTCCCCACATCAGCTGGTCTTCAGGGTATGCCAGTAGCCTCAAAACCCTTTCGCACGTCAAACACCTTCTACATAGGCGTCAGGCCTTCTTTCGTCTTCAGAGAAGTCTCGGAGCGCTGCAATGACAGTAGTGGAATGTCAACCCACTCTTAGATGACATCTGTCCAGTTTTCCACTGCTGGGTGTCAAACCCTAGCAGGACGGAAGAATCGGTGACAAACCCAACCACCCCTGTCCCATCGTCTGCAAAAAAACTATTAACACCTAAAGCGAAACTAACCATAAGCCATCCGGACAAGTTTTGGCTCACGGTTGCCTACCGTACCCTTATGCAGATTCAGAAAGGCGAACTCCCCACACCTTCCCTACTTCTCCACTGACCGGGTGCAGCCTCAATAGGTACGGTCGGGCAGCTCTGAGGTAAAAACGAAGTGGCAAGGAGGAAGAGGAACGAAACCCTGCCTACGCAGGACAACGTTAAGTCCAGGTCTTCGTCACATGAATCTACATCAAGGCTAGCGTTCCTACGACTCGCGATGGACATGCACAACGGTCCACGCATTCCCCCGTCCCCGAATCCACCTCCCATGCAGGACCCGATTCCAGGTCTGGTAGATTCAATAAGACGGATCAGTGACGTTGCGATCAAGTGTCATCCCAATTACATGGAAATTCCATGACCGCCAAAAGCGGCTCGTGGGTATTTCCCCACAACACTGATTCAGTTATCATAGTTTACGCTAGAGTTTGACCAAGAGGGGGGTCAGGGGCGACGCCCCGAAGAGGAGAGGGGCTATGCAATCATTCGTCTGTCTTTCTAACTCTCTCTTTCTAACTCTCGGTTTCGGTGAGGGGATTACTCAGGTCCTGCACCATTGTGCCCTCGCCTCGTAGACTTATCCCTCACCCACACTAGTAGCCCTAGTGCTACTGTATTCTGCCTGAGTATTGTGCCAACTTTCGTCCTCAGGGAAGTCGTGCAGCGCTACAATTGTGTTAACCCATAAACGATGAGATTTCCCACAATCAAAGAGGCTCGGTTTCCTTGTGAGACTCAACATGGACACATTCAGTTGGAAACTCTGTATCACCAATAAGGCGCCGCTTCATGGGAACAAATCCTCCGTCAGGGTTTCACATTTTGCAAACACCCAATGGCCATCAACAAACCAATCATTTAGCCATCAAACACGACCAAAGGCTGGCCAGTGAACATTCAGCATCACAAATGAATTTTCAGATGAACATGCTCTTACGCTGCCTCGTGAAAACTCTGTTAATGACAGAACGACCAAGAAATTATCCGATGCGAATTCAATCATCAAAGCAAGATTTCATGTGAACCAGTCATTATCCAATGCTCCACATTCCAAGCCTTACTTCACTAACCAAATAATCATTTACTCTAGTCACTCATGAGACAAGGAGAAGTCGAACTGAATCCCACACGGACCAATTTTCAGCGTCCACTTTTGACCGAAGTTTCAGCACATGCGTTCATACTCAAACCCAACGTTTACCCACAAGCAACTGACGTCCAAATTTATTTTACTCGATCAAGTGTTATATGAGATACGTATGGGTAATGAACCCCATCCCATTCACGAAAACAACGCAGCACTCGAGCCTGCCTTTTATTTAACTTTAAATTTCACGGCCTGGTAGAAACACTTAGTGGATTCATCACTTAATGCTACTCAACAGTCAACGGAATGCAACTGGGTCTAAAAGACGCCTGCAGTGCACAACCTTTCCTCCGGTCCTACTTTGTAAATAGTAAGGCTCCCTGTCGTGGCATAGAAGAGCCAGCCACTTGAGTGTCCGATCGCATGGTGGAAAGGGGAGGAATTCATGAAACCGCCTCAGAACGCTTCTTTAATTGGCGTTTTAAAAGTCGAGCTCCAGGGTAGGGAATCAATGACAGCATTATTCAGGCACCGCTAAACGCTTGCGTAAATAAACACCACTTCAAGCAACAGCTGCTGCCAGTCTCGTTTGTTGCGTCAAGGTTCGCCTATGACGCGCGCCGCTGTGAAAGTTCCCTCGGCCAAATCATATACCTCTTTTTTGTTCATGCTGCCATCCTCCTGCAAATCGGTGTGGATCTTCGCTTGCTCATCTTCAGCAACGACACACCGACCGTAAGAAGTCAGCAATACGTAGCCAACTAACAATTGTGCTATTTTCTACTAAACATCCACGCAAATGTCTTTACGACTTCTCAACCACTTTTACATATCTTTTAAACAGGAGGGGAGGTCCTACTAACTCATGGGTCATGTCCAACTACCCGTAGTGAAGGATGAGTCGCTCGATCCAATTCAAATGGGATCGAAGTCGACTTGTGTCAATCAGCGGTAGACAGAAGGAAGAAAACGGTATTTTGTCAAGATAATACTTGTAATTATTCCTTCTCCATCAACAGAGGCAAAGTGCATCATGGGATTGTGATTCTGCATGTCATTCCTCTAATATTTCAAGTACTTCTCATAGAATGCCGGCAGTATTTGCTAATAGGGGAAGACAGCTACCAAGGCAGCACTGTACACAGAATAGAGCAAGATCAGAGCTGCTAACAGTCACAACGTTTGCCCTACTAGGGCAACTGTCAACACTCCCATAAAAGGCATGTGGCTTACGGAAACAGTTGAATATTTCGTGTGACCAAAAGGAGGGCGGTAACTCACACATTTATTGCTCGGTTCCAGTTGATAACGTAGCCTGAAGTGCTGAAGTGTTGGACATTCACGAAGTGCACATTGCCCTGTTCTGAGCCCACACTGAGCCAGGAGCTGCTGACTGCAAGGTAGCCACAAGTCAATCTAAATGCCAAACATAAAAAAGCATTACATCTGTTGCATTCAGGACCAATCACACTGCTAGCACCCACCTGCCTTCATATTTTTTTTATATTTTTGCACCGAATATGGAGAAACTGAGTTAAAACTGAGACAATATCATTAGAAATGAAAAACTTTTCCAGGAAATTACACCTGCATTCTAGCTTGATATTTTCAAGATAAGTTACAAACAAACTCGTAAAATTCAAGGCGAGAATTTCGACTCCTATCGATTATCTTCACTAGCATTATGGAAATTAAAAAATGACCGTGCGAAATAGGGCTTGTCAAGGAGCAATTAGTTGGTATCGTCTCCAACCTGCCAACCATGCACACATCTCCATCAATCAACTTTGTTTGAAACTCAGCAGAGATGCGCATTTACCTACTGTCCTTTCCTTAGTTTTAGTGGGGTCAAGAAGGCAAATTCAAAAGAAACCTTTAGAGTGGAAGGTAAAGAAGCCTCACTTGTAATTAGTGCTGCTAATACCCCAGTTGGCATTCGAACACTTCGAGTAAATTTGAACAAATAAAGGTGAATGAAATTTGATTAGCAGTGAGCTTGTGCGTCAAACATGGGAAGTCAGGAAGTAGGCTCAATCGAGATCACCACGAAACAGTTAATGCGCTCAATTGTGCCCTTACTCAACTAATGCTAATGTTATTCCACGTCAACTTGAGAGGTTAGGATACGAAAAGTGTTCAAATGGACGATATAAGTAGAGTTTATGGTTATGAAACAAAAAATACCACTGAATTCGGCTAAGCAAAAAATAAGGCACATCATTTTTGACGTTTACACATCAAACACTAAAATCCACGAAGCCCAATCAGCTCAGACTGCATTCAGTGCATTTGGCGTTTTAAATGCCCACATTTGCATCTTTTCAGGTGAATCATCCAAAACTACCAAGTGGGAGTGTGGAACTGTGAAGACTTTCCATAAATCTTCATGCAATTGGAAAATATTTTGGCATAGTTCATTGCATAATTTCAGCCGGGTCCTTGAAAAGCATTCAAAATCGTCAAATTTGTTTTCCTCGGACCGAAGTTCTCCTTCCAAAAGCAATTCCAAATTGACAAAAATGAAGCACGGTACAACACCTTTTTCCGAAAGCACAAGAGCTAAACCGATGAAAACAACAATACGAAGAGTGAAGTAAATTAATTAATTACAAGTTCATTAGAAAGTGGAGATTTCCCTATTGACGCTCAAAGAGTATTGTAGGGATAAGCCATTGACATTCATTCTAAGTCATGCGATTGCTACTAAATTCCATTCACGTTCTAATGACAAGGGATAAAATGTTACTGGGGAATACTGCAGTTGCACAGGTCTTCCGTGTGGTATTACACATCTGGGTCACAATGGGGGTGAAGAGAACCCTAACTAGAATCAGACATAGCAATGAGCTAAAGTACTTCCTACTCTGCCTGAGCAGCGAGTGATATGGTCAAGATTCCTACAGCCCATCATTACTTACTTCCAGCTAGAAAAAGCTCAACGTATTAGACTGAAAAGGGCTCCAAGTACGTATCGGTTTTTAGTTATTTGTGGCGCTATAGCTGAAGACAAAGCATTACCATATATTCTGTGTCGAAGGCAGGTAGGAGTCAATTTAAATGCGTACAACTTTAAAACATTTACATATTAGTGCAGATTTTGCATTTGAGCACTCTGTTACCCCCTTAGAGCAAAGCAAAGCACAAATACTGGTCGTTGAATGATCGAAAAGGGTGTTCCAAGTGTACGTTGTACATTGTGCAGTAAATGATGCTTTAGAGTACAGCTACTGACAGTATTATCACCAAAGCCAAGAAATCACCGACCCACAAAGATTTCCGAAAGCACCTATGAGTGGTTTCTGCGGCTTTTGCAGTGAATTAAACCTAGTTCCAAAGTAATGCATTATTTTTCGAACACAAATGTTGAAACGCAGCAAAAAAAATCGTGCTGCTTAAATTCATCACCTTCTTTCAATCGGTTGAATTGGTCGGGAAGTGAAAGATGAGTGCCAAAACAAAGTGAATCCTTTTAGGAGATTGTGTGTGCGTATTCACAATCGTAAATGAGCAAAATAAGACACAAAAGTGATTCAGCATGACAGTACTCCATAAACCTACGAAGCAGTTATGGATATGAATAAGGAATTGAATGTGGTAAGCGTTCAAAAACAGTGTCTAGCTTCCTAACAACTCCAAAGGAATTGATCTGTTTCGACGAAATATTCAGCATACAAAGGTTATCCCTCTTAGTTGAAGAAAATCCACCACTTAAAACAATTTCACGCGACCTTTTGCTTCAGTCTGTTTCAAGCCCTAAGGGAGCTATTTTCGGGCAACACAACATAGTCCGTACTTTTAACTTCATTTCCAAAGTAAAAAAATGTCTTTTTATGAGAGCAAGACGCACAAACTATCAAGGCATCCACTGCTGTTTTAACATTTTTGTTGGCAAAAAAATAATCCACTAGCCAATGACCATTGCACAAATTTCTCTCCACGCCACTCAAGGTCGATGTCTCATGTTACAGATATGTTGCTTAGGTTGGTCAAATTCCAACGCATCGGTCATGGATATGCTCATGCCTTATCGTAGGAGAGATCCTCTGGGGGAAGCCCGGGAAGACTTGCTAACAAACTCTGCATACTAGGGCGATCGAAACCCTGTGAAAAGTGTCTCTGTAAAAAAAAAACACACTTTGCATCAGTCGTGTCTTCAAGAGGTATAATGAAAGCACAGGCAGCTATCTGGATCCCATCAACTGGGAAAAGTGATAGCGGTTTCCCTTATCATTAGGAAACGAGGGTGGTGAGGCAGTTTTAATTTTCAAAGACACATAGAAACATTAATCGTCACGAGAAAGTATAAAGAGCACCAAAATAAATGCCATTCCCGAATGGTTTCCACTGAAAATGCAAGAATAGATGCCCAGAGGCATTAATACACTCCTTTAAGGTTGGCTCATTTGATCACATGATTCTGTAGCCCAGCCCAATGTATTGTGAAAGAGGGAGAAAATGGAACTGAGAAGAGCATGCGAAAACAGCAAGTACAATGCCTAAGCATTTGTCCGCAACTTGGTGGGTCCTGAGCGACACGCAATGTAGGGAGGACAAACAATAGTCATTTGTATAGGAGGAAGAGAGAGAGATAAAAATAATGATCGCTACATTTACTTCATTGGCTGCTCTAATTACAAAATTACGGTGACTTTGACATGCATTCATATGTGTTAAAGCTTTTATTTCCAGCAAAAAATGTGACAAATAAACTAACGAATGCCTCACTGATGACCCTTGAGAAACTGTTCCAATGAGTGTTAGACTTCAATGCATTACTTTAGTTCTGCAAGCCTATTTTAGTTCAAGGGGAACAATAGACTTCCGAAAGCACTTAATAAATTCGTACCGGACCAATACCTGAGTGAAAGACAAGGCTATTATCCTTACCTTATTCGTGCATGCATTTTTATGTAGCACTGGAAACATGTTTATTTCAAAGCTCAGGTTAAAGTTCGACTTTGAGTAGCAGATCCAGCTTGCTACGTATCGTGCTTATAAATGTCAGTTGCACTTCTTGCACTAACAATGATTTACTGCCGTGGTAAACAGGTAGTCGAATGAGAGGGCCTGTTTATTTGCACAGATCATACTTCGAATCACAAATTGAGGCTGAACTGCAGCGCTTACCTTCAACTAGTCATGGGGACAATTTCACATTATGTTTACGTCGAAAAAAAAATCACCTGAGAATAATTTTCCCGTTGGCATTACTATTCTGTTGTTCTGCTCTATCAACTCAAAGTTCCGCGTAAAAATCGTGCAAATTCTCTACTACTTCAATTTCATTCAGCGGATACTCATCCATACACAAATAATTTCAAATTTATGCCAACCTTAGAAAGGTTTAAATAAATTGCATAGAAATGGACTCCAGCTTTTTCCGACCTATCAGAGTGTGTAGATAAGGTGTTGCAAATCGAAGGTCGCTCGAACGGAGAACCAGTGAAAGGTAAGAGGATTTCCTGGGCAGCTCTCGCTGCAAGGCTGCGACTTTTCTGTCAGTCAAATTCGCATGTCTTTTGCAACACTTAGCCGAGGATTTACCAGTCCGCCCCTACTTTAGGACCAAAGCGCTCCCCTCGGCTGAACTTGTAATGCTCAACAAAGCCTAGAACTTTTGAGCAAAATAAGACCTCCCTAAAAACCAAAGCGTTCTCTTGCTGTACACTAATGCTCCTCCTATTAATATGCTATAAACCTTTAATGGGCATGCGGAAAAGTTGGCTTTACTACTTACTAAATGAAATGGACATCTATGAGCTTTGGCTAACCGCGGAGCTGCTTGGTAGACAACGTTTCTTTGAGTCGTTGGCCTTCGAACGCATCAAGGAAAGGACAATCCCATCGCATCTCTTAATGCTTTGATCTCTGAAGCAAACTATTTGCATTCTCCGGATCTTGCCCTTACCCTACGACGACGTTTTATTCAGCAAGCCACTTAGGGAAGTGCCGTCGGTTGTGAATGAAAAAATCAGGTATTTTGCTCATTCCTGTTCTAAACCATTTTTTGCAAGCAACTCAAATGATGTACCATTTCATTGAGGGCGTAGGTCATGGTAGAACTATATCAGACAACCATTAGGATGTATTTTGGTGTGGGGCTCAAAAAGTAGCGCCTAATCCAACCACTTTCGAGTCCTCTCGCGCATAGCTTAAAAAGACAGGAGACGTCATTACGTCCTCGAAATGACTCGCAATGTAGTCATGTGCAAGAATTGTGTGATTTCACAATGATAATATGTAGTAGGTGCAGTTGCGCCAACAAAAGCATTAGAAGAAGACAAATTTAACGAGAAATATGAAGATTTTCGTGAGACTTTAGGTATTTAAAATACCAATGTCAATAAAGAGCGAAAAAAATTGAGTTGAAGCAAAGGAAAAAGTATGCTTTCAAGGACGGGAGTCTGCGAGAATTTCATGCAACACGGAAGTCGAGGATAAGAAAGACGGGAACCAGGGAGTTCGCTACACGGCCTCTCCATATTTGTGCCAATAATATTCTTTACTACGTAATTGCGGCTGATATCTCATCTATACATTCCTTCTTTCATTCAAGAGAACAAAGGAACTTGAAAGAAATCAGGACCATTCCCGCCCAACACGATCACAAGGCAAACAAAGGCGATATAGAGTGGATGGGAGGGTTGGAGAGGATTAGCTGACGGAATCTTGATTAGCCGCTATCACAGCATTTTCTTTGGTCCAAATGGCAAACCATTTTTCCGGCTTGCGCCAAGCCTGAGTCATTTGGCCAAATCTTTCAACTTCATCTCACTCCCGAACAAAATATGCTCCTAGGTTAAAATGCAGTCTAAGCCAGATTTAATTTTCAACGTCCAAACTAGATAATTTGGAAGACAAAGCAAATGTTTTGACAGGTGGCATGAATCTATCAATACTAAAGGAAGAAATGGGATGACTACATAAAAAGTGGCTTCCAATCGCGTGAGATGTCACAGCTGTTTCAAGATAGGCAATATCAAGCCTAAATATCTAAAGAGTATGGTGACTTTCTCCGCATTAAGTTGGAAGAGCCCTCAAGAGAACTTTGGATCTGTGACTCCAGGGACATTCAAACTACAAAATGAAATATTTGAAATAGTGGAATGAAAATCGCAAGGTTTACTTGACACAAAAACTAAAGCACACTATTTCATTTTGGCAATTAATTTTTCACAACTATTAACCGACTAAATTAAAAACTACTCATGCTATACTCATTTTTTGAGAAAAGAAACCAGACTGTATGCATACAAATTCAGTGTAGAGATGGTGTGAATCATTAGCTTAGAGGACCCTATGCATTTCACAAAAGCAATCACCCGGGAAAGGGCACGGATATTTCCCGGACAACTCTGGCGGTTGGAAAGCCACTCAAAAGGGGTTTGTAAACGACATCATCTTAACATATTTCATCAAACACTAAAAAAACACCTTGAAAACTCCTATCCCCTTCCTTGATTTTGCTATCAGCAATGTTTGCAAACAATAGGAAAAAATTTTGTACATAACAAGTAAATCACTCACTACACCACCTGCCGGAACAAAAAAAGTAAAGCACTGTTCAGACGCGTACATGAAACTTCCAGACTTTGAACGGAAACCGAAGAGGTCCAAGACCTTAGAGCATATGAACTGCACGGTGCAATCCAATCTTAATTAGCCCAAGTGATGCCCATTTCTGGCTCTATGACGACAATACTCGTCCAAATTAGCAACGCATCAACTGACATCGAGTAACATGTCATTATGAATGTTAAAAACAGACACGAACGTAGAAGCAGCTCCAAATCTCTACTCAAAACTGTGAACATCCATTTCTCAATAATCTGGATTAGCAGCTTACCCATGAGTAGCCGTCTGGTGAATCAGTCCAAGCAAACAATTTTATCCTACATTATTCAACGATGAAGGTGGATAAGCCTTTGCAAAATGAAAATAAATTAAACGTGACTGAAGATGGAACAGCGTGAGAGCGAATAAGTAGGATTAAGGAAATAACAAGTTCTGTCGTGCCTGTAGCAGTCTTATGAGAAAACTATGCTAAGCGAGGTCATACAGAGCAGGCATAATTAGATGGCTTAAGCGTTCATTTACCCTTGAGAGAATAGAAATGCGCCTTTTTAGGGAAAGAGATTTTAAAACCCAGGGATGGATGTGATTAGCTGAGACATCACGAATCAGGCAGAATTTTGGACGTCAGTTATGCACGAAGTTAAGATATCAAGATTGTTATGGTATACAGGTGGAATGATTGCCAACATAATTAAGTTGGTTTTACGCACTTGTGGATCCTGAGAGATAAAAATTTGCTATAATTTAAATACTGACTCACTAAACAACAAAGTGGGGAATTTAGTTTAATTATTTGCCCATACGATAACTGAAAATAATCCATAGATAAATTAATCTTACGTTTCACGTTTAAAATGCAGAGAATGCACAATATCAGGCGGTTTTTGGCGGATATTCCAAAGATGAATGACGTCGTCACGACATATTGAAATTAATCCACCCTAAAAAATAAGATTTTCATGGCTATACTTCGACTTTATGATGTTCAATTAAAAAAATAGTAGAAAGGAAGCACGCGGCCACCAGAAAAATGGGATGGAGAATAGTAAAACTGCCTTAAGTACTGCACATACAAAACAAATAAAAGAAATAGTGACATTTGAGTCAAGGATCGAATTAAATAGGTTTGAATATGCATTAAAATCTCGTAGGTCAATTACTTCGTTGACGAGAAAAATCAGTTGGAGAACCGCGGCAGTGGAAGGATGTTCAAGATGAAACTCAACTCCTGGTCTCCCGAATCTAAAATTTTATTTTTATTTCAGAAAATACTTCAAAATGTAAAGCATTGGTGAAACAGATGGCTCGAAGATACAACAGCGCTGAACATGTCGCAAATGCTATTTTATGATAGCCAATTCGCAAATGACCTCCCATCACCAATAAAACGTATGTCTGATCCAGTCACAAGTTGTGAAACTTTTTAAAAGTCAAGTATGCATGGGCGATCATCAAGATCTGAATGACAAACATGATTTAGATCAGAAAATATACGCAAACGGTGCAGAACAACGAACTTGCGTCATCTCTGCACACCAGTGATTTCAGCAGTCTAACTACATGATAAAATAATAAGCCACAGCATTAGCTCAAAGCATGGAGCTGACACCGAATGGATTGCTTACAACTTTATGCACCCATTCTTGGTTCCAACAGCCAAAATCCGCTGGACTGGGTCGAATTCCATGCATGACGGCTGGTACGGAAATCCATGTTTGGCAATCTAAACAAAAAATCAGGACCGAATCCTACGTCTTACAATGCCTAAATGAAAGTGGTCGCTTTTTAAGATCTCCTTGATATCGATTCCTGATTTCTGGTTGCTACCCGAAACAGTTGCGGCCAAGTTCCAAGCGCGAAGCCCATCAATAACTTTCAAAAGCTTTTTCGATTTGGATGTCATCACCCGTTGTCAGCGAAGAGGCTAATTTACCCCACCGTTCATGCTTAAGTGTCAACAGACTGAAAAAGCCGGTGGTGTCTTAAGGCCGATCAAATGAGCTAAACAATCCGTAAAATACCAAGTGTTTAGCACAAAAAACAAAGTTTGATCATTTGGAGATGTTGCAGTTTTTCATGTTATGGAGTATTATTAACATGATTTATACTATTTTAGGCTAAAAAATTAATGTTTGCGTATCAACTAAACACTACATATTGCGTTCATCTCATCCCCCTCAGTTTTCATTTAAAACGACCGGATTCACTAAAAAACCTTGATAGAGAACACTGTGACTGGCAGAACACACGTTTAGAGTAATCTTTTTACTCAAATGTAGACGAAAGATGCTCCGGGCTTCACGTCCAAAACTATGTTTGAACAAGCATATAGTGCATCTGTTCATTGACAGATTGAAATTGCACTTAACATGATTAGGAAAAGAATTTTTTTGGTGGCTTTTGCCATGTGGGTCATGTGCGTTTTCTTTCAGGGCCAAACAGAAACAACAATTTGTGATGCATGAATGAGTGCTTTAACGTAAAATCATATGTGACTGAGTTGGTGTGGGTCAAATTCTAGATAGTGAGGACAACAGGCATTTAAACACATAAACTACTTCGAACTTGCATGTTTGTAACTCTTTCATCAAGTACACTGCATTGAACCCTAAACCACTCCCAGACTCAAATTAGATGTTAAGGAGTTAAATCAGTACAGCAAAAAGGATAGTTAACATACTGAAGGTCTGAGCCTAAAGATTCAGCACAAAAGTCGTATTTTTGAGTATTAGATGTGCTGCTTTGACTGTGCGTTTTTGACTCCGCTTTGGTTACACAAGCGCTTAAGCCTACACCATAGTAACTTCGCTCAGTGGCTTGTACATCAGAAGATGCCACTAGTCTTCCCTTAGCCATTTTCTACGTCTACAATGTATTTTCTGCCAAAATGTTGCAGTTTTCTTTGAAAGCATTATAGCGAGATACGTCTGTAGTTTGACGAAATCGCGGTTTGTACACGGTATTTATTTGGCAAGTTCCACTCTGCCAAGTAAGCTAGTCTCTTGGTCATGCCAATAAACGGTCCTTCTTGTTCGCGAAATGTATTTATTCTGGCTAAATGGAGTCAAAATTTACCTTCAAAAGTCTTAAGACACTCTCTAGTCTCCCTTGGAAACAAAAATAACTTTATGAAAAGAACATACATGTAATACCGTGTTTGTTCGGACTGCTGGTCTCGGTCATATGGGTGGCCATTATTGTACTAGCCGGTTTGTAATACTTTGTTTGTATGAGCTGCCGGTTTCGGTCATTTGGGTGGCCATATTGTACTGGACCGGTTGGTCGGTCTTTGGGCCGTGCCAACAGCCCCCAAGCCCTCTGTTTCCAGAATACACGTATTCTACCCCCAGTACTGTGCCTTCTCTTAACTTAAAGGGAGCCTCGGGACGCTACATGGTTAGCTGGCCTCCGGGCCGTGCCAACAGCCGGAATATATATTCTGTCCAAGTACTATGCCTCCTTTTGCTTCAAAGGAGGGCCCGGGACGCTACAACAAGTGCTTTTATTTTACCTAACTAAAATGAGTGACATTGTGGTTGGCGTGTAACCATTCATCAACTCAGCTTATAAAATCAAATGATAACCTTCTAAAAATCACAATTTTGCGTTAGAATAATCATCAAATTTGATCGTTTCTAAGTGCTCTGTATCTTGTGGCGCTCAGTCGGAATGTTTGGACCACTTTTTTTGACGTCAAGGTTAGGTTGCTGGTCGATGCGATTTGATGAGTTCAAGCGAAGCAGCTGGGGAAGTTCTGGAACACTCCAAAAAAGAAGACAGCTGCGATAGTTCACCTCAACTTTCTCACACCGTTTCGCCTGAAATAGGACAAGTGACGTACTCTTATTACGCACCTCGAGTTTTCCATAAATTCATCAGTAAAAGCAATCTGACTAGCGAATTTCCTTGCAAGCTGAAGTTTTCTCGTGGAAAGTTACAGGAAATAAGAATCACAGCTGAATCGCAAGGCACTATCGACGGGGTAGTAAGTCGTATCACCGACATCATTGCGACCACTCGTCCAAAGCTTCGCCCCAGTCATTTCATTTGTCTTCCTGTTCAGGATCCAGCATCAGTAGAAGCTTTTAAGGCCTTTAGGTTGAAAGCGCTTGAGAAGGCGGAAGAAAACCCTCTATATGAAGGCATCGATGAGGATTTGTTTACTTCTCAATATAAACTCCACCTAACTTTTGCCCCTCTACTACTAGTCGATCAAAAGGAGGTTGAAAAGGCCTCTCATTTGCTTGTCAATTTCTTTGATGAGTCGGAGGTTGGAAGGGGACTCTCCTCTACTCCCCTTCATATTGCAATTCGCGGATTGATGAGCATGCAGACCAATCTCAACAATTCTCACGTTCTCTACGCAACTGTAAGTTTTGCAGTCCTTTGTTTTTTTGCTTTTAGCGCAGATGCAATGCTGAGATGGCATAATTTTGCTTACGAAACAATTAATTGACACGAATCCTGGCGTGCATTTCAAAATGGAGAGCGAGCGTTAAATCATTTTTTTTCGATTTAATCTTTTTGAGTGTGTCTCATCGAATATTATCTCTTGGTGCTATTTCACCTACTCTTTCAAATCTGGTTGGGGATATTGCCATTTATGTTCCCAAGGTATTGTTAAAGGTGAAATCGTTAATGCCTTTGCCGATTTCTACAGCGCTGGTTGAGATCCCGATTCACACCTAAGCGCGCTGTGATTGTACAATTCTTATTGCTAAAAGGAGGAACTTAAACGTTCTCTACATATTGAATAAGTCTATCCCCTTGGCTTCGGCTATGCTGCAGTGGGAAATTGCTATAAGTTTAACGTTATCCAATCGTGTTTCAGAAATGAGAAGCAGAACATGTTTTGATACATTTATTGTAGCGTCATCCCTTGTGGTGAGGCATTTATTTCAGTTTTACCCTTTAAATCTCTTGTTTTTGTTACTGATATTATTGTTAGGTGCTTGTTTCTTGCAATCCACTCTATTTGTGTTTGATGGTATTCCCCGTTTTGTTAGCCGTCACTGTTTGTTATGATTGCCTTTTCTGGTGATCTGATTCTGTCGGACAAATCCCACTTCGCAGCATAACTTCTTTGTCTACTTTCTTGTGCAAATTTATCCAAATTGTAATTCTTTTGTCAAGATATCCTTAAAACCTCCAAAATTTAGCAAGAGTAGTAATAGAGGACTACCTGAAACACATTTTAGAAACCACGCCTACTTAACCTCTACCAAAATGGCATAAATTTTATTATTGATGCACTACCAAAAATTTCTTCGACTAAAGTAAGCTTCGTGGTGCGGATTTGCATAGCAATTAGGTCAAAGGGTTGGTTGTGGAAATAAGGAACAGTTGTAAAGGATTGTTTTTGAGAGGACGGCAGTACTTTTCGGTGAAGGAATTAGAGGAAATGTGTAACACCCCAGAGTGCAGTATGGGGGTTTAATGTCGCAAACAATGCCTACCACTTCACTTTTCGGCTCTGTGAAACTGCTTGCTCAGCGATCAAAGGAAAGCCCTACCTTCTTCTCGTTATAGGGCGTGTTCATGCTTCTTGACTACCGTTTAAAACAGGCTTAAGGCAGATAAAGGGTAGCTATCATTCCGTTTGATGGCTATAAAAATCGGTGGTGCTGAGCTAATTCGTTAGCTATACTACGCGGAAACATTTTACCATAACCACTTGATACCCTTTCTGAGCATTATGACCCAGGGGCTTGCTTCGATTTAGTGGAATTTTTACAAATGGAACTAAGTTCTCGCAGATTCGGATGGATAGTTTATGGGAACGAGCTGTTAATGGAGCGTGAAAAAAAATATTTACGCGAACAAATTTGGGACCTGTGGTATTCAACATCAAAAACTAAGAAATGTGAGTAACGAAGAATGCACAAGAACACCCTGCTTACTAATTTGGCCGTTGTCTAATCGTGTTTTGTCGAGGTAGCCTTAAACGGATTCACCAATGCGTTTTTCGGGTAAATGGCGTGAATAGACTCAAAGCCCTTTCATCGAAATTATGTTCCTTGATTGTTGAATGAGAAAAGTCCCAAGACATCTTGTTGTTCCATTGGACAGGTGCAGAAGGACGGTGATTATGAGCGTCTTCAGGCGATAGCCAACGCGATTGCAAATCTCTACCGACAGCACGGACTGCACAGTGGGGCAGAGGCGACACCAAAGACAGAGACGGATGTGAAACTTCATATGACCCTCATGAATTCGCGCAGTCGTTTGGAGAAGCAGCTTTACAGATCGCGTGGTTCAGAGCGTCGACGTCTCAAGCGTCGTCATTTCAATGCCACAGGTCTATTGACGGACTTTAAAGATCAGTGCTTCACAGAAGGGACGGTCTATGATGCAATTAATCTCTGTCGAATGCACAGCACTGGTGCGGGGGGTTTCTATGCTACCGAAGCGCAGCTTAAACTCATGGAAACAAGTCCGGACATGGTGGGTCGATGTGGTGATTAATTGCCTAAGTCATGGATATTTTTCTAATGAATTTTGATATGACTTACTATTATCGTGCTGCGTTTATGCAATTTTGACTATGAACTGCAGATTGTAAAATCAAATGTGTGTTTTGCTATTATGGCGCCTGGGAATGCGAGTTGGTTAGACAGTGAGAAGGGAACTCTAATAAGAGTTTAACTAATCTTTTCTTTCGTTTAAGTTAAAGCAACGCCTTTATTCCCTTCCTAAGGCGCAGTGATAACTTTGTGGTAGGCGACTCCAACATATGGTCGACATGGCTTCAGTGGCAAGTCGGTCAGTCCAAATTTGTAACTGGGTTTGGCAGTCAATGCAGTTGTCGATTTATCGACCTGTTAAAACCGTTGTAAAAACGTCTTTTTGGGCCTTTCTTCGATGGAGTGGAAATGAGTCGCCGAGGGTTTGACTACGTACGCGTCGTAGAACTAGTTGGGTACGTAGAGCCGATTTCAATGTTGGCAATTGCTCCTTTCATCGGTAATTTCCAGAAGCACGTTAGGCGATCTTCTATAACCATGGCGTCGAATCATCAAGTATCCTTTTATGACTTCAGTTGTAGCCCAAATATTTTTTTCGTTCCAATTCACCTGAACGATGCTGTAATTTAGGCCATTCCAACTGTAACGTAATCTTGGCTTGCAGTTGTGGTCGATACAATCATGAATGCCTTTCTTGCAGATTCCTTTCTGGTTAGTTAGGATCTAGTGTGCTTTGAAGCCCAGTACCCATGATTAAAGGATGAGTAGCTCGTCTGCTATTAAAGCTATTACTTGGCAGCAAACCACTCACCGCGGATTTTTTTTATTAAAACGGCTTTGGCGAGTATTCCATCAAACGGACATCGTGAAACTGTCAGCAGCACTCGCCAAGTTGAAATTGCTTTGAAAGCGCCCTTATGCGAAGATGGTCACTCCTACTACGACTGTTTCTCATTAAATATATACCCAACCCAGGTCCTCCGCACAACTTTCTAGCACCGAAGACTGTGAAATTTGGCGCGATGGCAAAAACGCGGCCCTCTTTTTTTGGAAAACAGTTCCGGTATGAAAAACTGGGAAGACATCTGAGAGAGCACTGCATTCGACGTGGTAATAATACTCTTTTACAGCGAGATTTCTTTCAGTTTATTCCGACTGCTGGGTTGATAGGATTCGATCTTGACAGCTCCTACTTCTCAACTGAGGTTCCCATACCCATGAATTCCCCTTTCTGGTAGATCAGCTCAGTTCAGCAGCGATTTGCCCACAATTACTCTCTATTCCAGTGCGAGGTAGGTTGTGTTTGTACAAGGGGAAGACGGAAAGAAAGGAAAAGGTGAAAGGTTATTTATACAAGGATACAACACCTGGATCAACGGCAGGCCAAACGCGCGTGATCAACACGACCGGGAATGACAAGGGGATGGAGGAGTTCCATCAACTCCGCAACCTCGCGCTGAAGTGTGTCATCTGCGGGACTGCCGACGGCACTCACCTCCACCATCAAACTGTTAGGAGCCACATTGCGACCCTTGGAGGGAAGCTAAAAGGCCATCGAAACGAGAAGTGGAGATGAGATGAAGAGGAGAAATAAATGCTGTAAATGGCCTCGTGGAGCTACCTCAAATCGAGCGTGCTTATGCATCCTCGATCGGCTTCAAGGACATCCAGGCTACCAACTTACCGACATTTGCATATCTCCACTATTAGGGTAGACAACTTCAAAGACAGCGTAGATGAGGACCTTTGCACGCCCACGAACATACACCTCGCCTTCAGCGATAAATTCAAAATCCTTCTTGAAGCCAATGGACTTGAGGAACCCCACCAGAGGCCCATTCACACAAGCCTCTAGATAACTGCGTCTACAGACCTGAGATGGAAAGAGGAGAAAAGAAGAAATATGCCTCCTTTTCGAGATAATTAAGATTAATAGACATTAAAGAGACCCACTCTATCCCCAGATTCTACAGAACCGAGATAACGCAGCACCGGCCAGAGGCCGAGTTCACGAGCATTGGGAAGGACGCTACGACGCGCGCGCAGATGGACGAATGGGGTGGTACCGGAAGCACTAGCTACTGGATTTGTGGACTGAGCATTGACAAGGGGGACTGAGAAGGCCTCTTCATGATCCAGAAAGACAGCTTGCTCACGGCACAACCCACGGAGACGTGCTGTCAGGATGTCCACTTGGCTGACTGCCGCTACGCCCTTGAAAGAGGAGGGATGGATTAATCGATTAAATAACAACCACGACCTTGTCAACACGCCTAGCAGATTTATTTTAGAAATTTTCCCAAATATCATGGGTCCTGGAAGGTGGGAATCCGGTCTAGTCTCCACATCCTTCATTATGAATGCTTTTAGATTTCTGTATGCAACATTTGAAGCTATGATGGATTTTGGGAGTTTGTTCACCTATTTCAAGTTTCAGAAGATGGCAAAGGAGATGCGAAATCGATCTTGACAAGTTGCTCCAATTTTTAGAGTGTTGAACACAAGAAAAAGCGTTACTCATCTAGTCCAGGTTAAGAATGTCTGGATGGCAATTAGAGCTGGGTTCAACGCACTTCTTTGCAGATGCTTTAGTGTATATTAAACACAGGAAACGCCTCTTTGAAACGAGGTTATGTACCATCGTTACCTCGGCAGATACTCCTGGTGGATTCAATCGACGGGCACCTTCCAGGTAAGACGCTGGTCGTGAGAAGAAACATACAAGCTGATAGCATCCAATTATGGGTTACACAATGGTCGGTAAATCAACCCAGAGGTAAGTGAAGGAAGAAGGCGATCCGTGAAATCGTTTACAGTCACAGAGCATCAGATGGCCAAATTAATTTGGGAAGCAACTCAGATAAATGCAGGGGACTACTTTCGGTGACTTTATTCAGTGAAATAGTCATCAGCGCACGATCCACAATCCATTCTCAGCGAGGAGCTTTGCGATTCCACAAAAAGCTTTGCCACCAAAAGCGAAAAAAAAACAGTTGCTCCTCCCCCTCCCACTAACTAGCTCGACTTGACCTTCTAAACGTCGATTCCATTTAACAAGTGATTGGTGCATGCCAAGCAAATATGATATTCATAACTTGGAGAAGAGTTGTGGGAATGCAAGATGGGACGATGTTGTGCATCCCACCCTACAGGCCAAATATTCTTCTAGGGCAATTATGCAGCGTGAGGTCGCATACTTTGTGGAGCGAACAGCCGATCGGATGGTTCTCAGGAGACGATCGTTTCCTAGTGAAAAACTGCGCGGCCCAGAAGTCTGGAATATTGGGTAGCTCACTTGGAAACACTTCACGATATGCTCCTTCAACTGACGGCTGGTGAAACAAAAAGATTCCCTTCCCAACAACTCATTGATAGCTTCTGGGGCTTACTGCCACCCACTCAATACATGTTTAACTTCCAAAACGATTCTTCCAGTTGGCGTAGGTGAACACGAATTGCTCCATCATCCACACTGAATCCTAATACGAAAAATTCCTTGACACGTTGACCTTAGCTAAACTTGTCCATAGCGAAAGTTAACTCATCAGTTTCCAGAATCGGAGACCCTCCTGATAGTGCTCCATCCTCGAAAGTGTCATCACCAAAACTGTTCAAACCACTCCTGGAGGTTATGTTCCGCTACCACATGATCCACCTTTTCCAAGTGCTAGACAAGAAGCCATTTGAGATGCTTCAGCAGGTTCGAAATCGAGTTGAACGCACGAATTATCAAAACCATGGAGACTTAACCATCAGGTGTTTAACCGATTCCCGCTTTAAAGCAAGAAATAATCGAGAATTAGGTTAATCAGCAACTCGTTAGTCCACCTTATTGCTTTAAAGAATATCCGCTTTTAACGTAAAAAAAAATTTTAGCTTGTTGATTCCATTATTTATGTTATTTATGTTCGCATTCTTTGAAAAACCTTCAATTTCACCAGTCTGCCGATTTGGAAGTTTAAATTTATATTCAAACACTAACCTGAATAAAAACCTCCTGCATTGTGGCCCCACGAGCCTGTGAACTGGACCCAGCAAAGGGTTCGGGAGCACGTGTCTGCTGTTCCAGCAGGGCGGAGGGAATGGCCTGACCCTCGAGAGGCTCGAAGGCAAAGGCCTCTTGTCCCAGAGACATCATCTGTGTCTGCTGCTGCTGTTGCTGTATCACCACTGGTTGTTGTTGTTGCTGCGGTTGTTGTTGGTGTTGAGGTGCTGACATGACCGAGGGTTTTCGAGGAACAGCCGTTCCTGGCAACTGGTATTGCTGACCGTCCATGAGTTCTGCCAAGAGAGTAGGGACGAAATAATAGTTAGGGGACCTATCCCTCACTATTCCACATGGCATAAGGGATGGGCTTGTAAAATGCTTTTCAGGGTGCTAAAGAGGGACAGTAGACCACAAGACGATGCTACCGACTGACAGAATTCGGAATTTTTTTTCGGTCGATACTACTCCAACAGCACTGGGCCGGTTGAAACGAAGAAGCAAAGTGGAGGAGTTAATGGGATCAAAATTAGTTTTGTGGTATTCATAATGAATCAATTCCTGCCGTACAGAGCATTTTTTTTGTTTGTAGAACATAAATCAAATATTTTTTTCTAAAATGCTGTTAATTAGCACAATAATGTTTTGCTAATCCGACAAGGTGGTAGCAAAGGCCAAAAAACTGTTAAGTAATAGCATTTATCGCAAAGAACATTTTCACTGCAAAATAAGCTGCAGAAGTTTAGACGAGAATCGCTTGCTAAGCAAGCATTGAAGGCAGAATTGTAGTCAAACTCATAAGTCCATCTTCAAGCCTTGGTATGGGGACGTGAGAATGGCAATTCAATCAAAATCGACTGCTCTCGAACTTATGACCAAGGAGACCACACAAAGAAACGGGGGTTAGGACCGGAAACACTGTTTCAGAAATGTGCCATGCATGTTGGCACAATGTGATTGCAAACTCCAAGATACTCAATTTCAAGGAGTTGTACAAGTACACTGCAGTTAGATGCAGGTGCTATGAACAAAACTCACAGAGCCTGTCTACATCAAAAAGTGTGCAAGGATGAAAGATAATGTTTCATGGAGCACGGTGGACGCTAGAAAAGTGAGCCTAGTTGTACATAGAAAGCGATAAGTGACAATGGCAACTGTATGTGACAGCTTATAAATCTCAGAATACAACCAATTTATTGGAGAACTCTTGGACGACAAAGACCAGCCTGAAAGGAATACTATCCAGTAAGATACAATGTATCAAAACAAAGACCTCTAGGTAATGTTTATTGGATAACTCGGTAATAGGAACACAAAGTATAGGTTATTTAAAATGAGTCCACAAGCACACAGACACCAAAGATCGCATTCAACCAGGCAATCGAAAAGTCAAACTACATGGAAGAATGGAAGATATAGGTTAGTGGAACACGGTAAACACAGCCGGCGCCATTTGAAAAAGTTTGAGGGAATAGCATTGAGTGAATTCAGCGAGTGGTAGGAGCACCCTTGATTGAGCTGACGGAGGGTCTGCTGACCATTAGAAGGTGATGATAGTTGGGCAGGATCTTGCTCAAAAAGTCCAACTGCAGCGTCTGTGGCATAGGCCTCTCTGTGGCCACCCGTCTTAGACACTACAAAAGTCAGGACAATGCAGGCCACATGATGTGAGTGCAAAGAACTCAGAGCTTGAAGAGGCTAGTTAAACTTTCAACTCAAGAAGCTGGTCAATCGCAGCATTCATTAAGGACCAATGGTTCAAATTTTGAACAAAGATTGGAGCATATAAGGTAATTTCGAAAGATGACCTTTGAAAAAAACGGTACAACTCAAAAAGTAAGAAGTCGCTTTAACTCCATGTGTGTGAGCCCAAAGGTATCCTGTCTTGATGAATCTAGGCGAAATCGGCAAAATTCACTAAAATAAGGCACCGAAAGAAAGTTTAGTTCATTCAAGGTTGGATTGTTATTGGAACACTGCAGTTTGACCAATTGTAGGAGCGGTTACAGTTTAGAATTTGAGGAATAGAAAAAAAAAATACGCGGAAAACCGCATAAGACGGTGATTGGAGGCAAAAGACATGCGTACTAAAGCCGTCGAGGTTTGAAAGGCCCAATCAAAGAGTCACTGCAAAAATTTAAATTATCAAGGGGAAATGATGTGAAAAATTATCGTCTGAGGCCTTCGAACAGAACTTCAGCAACACCAATATCAGAAATGAAAATCTAATGGGAGAATTCAAGTCTAAGCAGAAAGAAGAATGGAAGGAATCCGAGAGTTAAAACTGCGAAAGCTTTGAATAGATGAAAGAGAACAATGAACCGACTCTACAACAGCAGACATTGACCAGGAACTCAATGGCTCTAGGTTACAGAAAATCCTACCAAAGTAAGCCAAAACAAAGATTAAACCAAAAAAAAATTGAAAAACAAACAGCAACGTCCGTCGACTGGCTTTTAAATAAAACTTGGGCAATGTTTTCGTCTCGCCTACTTTCCAGATATCGATACGACAGAAATACTTCAGGTGCGTGAATTGTCCATTTACAGAAGCATCCCATCATTGATTGACGCCTGGACTGGACATATTATTAAAAAGTGAATCTGGTCTGCCATGGCAGTTAGTCATGATGCCTAGATGCCCACGTTATGCTATTATTTACTATTTAGTAAAAACATTGACTGGCCAATGCACGAGAACACGGACATCAATTGGACAGTTGATACTACCATTTACCAACACACTTTCTCTGCAACAAACATTGATGCACACCAATTTGCAATGGGTTTAAAACATGTAAATTAAGAACTAAACAGCATAGCCAATCCTCACCTCTATAAAACTGCTTACGTTTCATTGTTTTCAGCAAAATCAGGTCAAAGAAAGGGAGGAACTACTCACCCCTTCGCCAAACACGATGGTGTTTTCAGGCAACTGCTCTGGAGCAGTAAGGGAGCACATAGCACCGATGACGCAACCGTTGGAGATGCGAACCTGTGGACCGACAAAACACTTGGATTCGAAGACGTTGCTGTTACCAACCTCGCGACTGTGAACCCGGGCTCCCACCTAAGGGATGAGTGAAATTTAGACTTTGGATAGCGCTGCACTGACAGCCTGACATGATGCTGGGGAGAAACATATCATCCGGGTGAAGTTTAAGACACCGCCAAACGCCGAAGGAAAAATAGTACTTGAAACGTCAATAAAACATGACGCGAAATTGGAGCGTGACCAGAAAGTCAATTTCTAGGCATCTCATTAACCTTTTCGGCTGCGAACCAAGGAACCACCGACGCCTACCATTCGGACGATGCGTGAACACGGGACACAATAGAGGTTAATTTAGAGGCTTTCATACCATATTTGCCGATTGTAAGGCAGAAAATACTCAGATATCATTTCATGCACTTACAGCACTGTCAAAAACCAATGCTCAAAGGATAATCACTTACGAAAACTCACCAAAGCTGCACTTTTCATATGTGAGAGGTGTGTTAACACGTTCCAAAACTAATAGGTAAAAAAGGGCCTATTTTTCAACGCTTCCCATTCATAACATTCGTATTTGCTTCGACAATTCTTTAAGGAATTACACACGATTCTCTGTTCATTATCGCAAAGATTTTCTATCCTGTGATTAGCAAGACGGTACAAAAACTTTTGGTTGAAAAGCAATTTCGGAATACACGTCGTTAAGCAAGTTTGTGTTGGGGACAGATGAACTCCCAAAGAGCAAGTGGCTCTACCGATTAGCTTGAAAAACACCCCCACATCTGAACTAATTTCAGTACCAACAACCAATCACCGTTCCTGCCATCTTTGGCATTTACAAAATGTAACGCCTCTTGCATGAATTCACTAATGACAAAAGTCGAAAGAATGCGGTGAGAGGTAGACGATGAGGAAGTATGCATCAAAGACGGTGGGGTTACAGAGGAGAAAGGAGGGCTTTTGAAATTGAAAAGGGTATTGCTCATTTTTAAATAACCGCATCATCATTCATCAGCTCGAGAAATACAATACACGTCAAAGCCATTGGATTCGCTACTAAGGAGGATATCGTCAACAATCGACAAACCTGGTCCAGATCAACAGAACCTCCAAAATAAGGCATCAGGTATCTTATCTGATCAAATCAAATTTTGGTTAATCCAAACAATGTAGTGGGAGGCCAACACAGCCACTCTCAATCAGGTGAACATCGAGACTGATTTCAAGGGCAGCGGTGAGAAAAACCGATAATCTCAAACACGTTGTTACCAGATCCAACTAATTTCATTTGAGATCTCAGAGTTAACGTTCTGTAACTCACAACACCATTCATGAAATCAAGAATATTAGGGAAAAATCCGTTCACAAAGAGGTAAACCTGCTCATGGTGTAGGTAGCGTTGAGCGACAAGAAATTGCAGTCTATGCATCAACAGGGAGCAAGTCGAGTCGTAGTCTAGTGAAAACAGTGATTTAAAATGGTACAATGAGACAACCTACCTCAAAGACATTGAAGTCGCCAACGATGAGGATGGTGTTGGGTACACTGTTGATAATTTCCACCTGCTCCTCAATGAGATTCGACTCACCAATGCGGATAGGCCCGGCCTCCGCAATGATCCGTGCCTTGGGGTGAATAACGGTGCGGGTGCCAACGGTGATGTCGCCCTGTATGTCGCACTCACTAGTCACTACGGCGCCCGGCATTATAGTCAGACCCTTTCTTGACATCGTGGTGAGCTGGTTGCAAAAAAAAGTGCGAGTGGGTTAGCACGACACTATTGGATGCACATAAAAGAATTTTTAAAAAATTAAATTCTGCCGCAATAATTCAGAAGTTCCAATAAATTTTGAAACATCACACACTGAAAATATAGACTAAAATAGTACTGAAAGGCAGGGTTTTGAATAACCCGCCCCCAAACCTGAGACATATACCAAGAGAAATAGTTAACGAAATAGTGAGCATGACAATCCGATGTCCAAAGCAAACTTCCTACCAAGACATAATGTGATCTCTAAACGTCAGTAAATATGTAGAATAAGGGGAAGAGAGAAAGAAGAGACTAAGCCTGATTGGATCAAGACTACATTAAATACATCGACGACATACCAAGTACACACATTCAAACCTGAAAGTCTCAAAAAAACGTGGGATAGGTGAGAAAAAAAGTAAGTGGTCGTGATACTTCAATGGGAAGCGAACTAAGGAATTGACAGGATAGGAGTAGAAAATGGAAACTGAAACAGTCAAGGGAAACTGTCAGGGGATCAATCAAAACAGATACAAAAGCCAAGCTAAAACCAAATCACCACACGAATCATAAAATTTAATGTCAAGAAGTGAAAGTCTATAAATAATGGTGTATAATCTGGAAATAGTAATAGAATCTGTTGATACTTTATGGTAGAAGAGCAAATGCAAAGGCGAATAAATGCTGATCTCTAGTCAGAGTCATGGGACATGGAGTCATCATCATCATCATCTTCTTCCATCTCGTCTTCCTCCTCTGAGGTAGAGGGCTGTCGCCTTCGTCGTTTTTTTGGAGGTGGTTTCTTTGCTAACCGTTTCGGCCTTGATTTCGTCTTCGGGGTTAGCTCGGCCTTGACCAAATCGGAAGCATCGAGAAGACGTGGAAAGATGGGGTTGGCAGTGGCCAGGGACTGCCAAGGGGAGTTGGAAGTCGTTGGTTTAGGTAACGACAATGACTTTTTAACCTCACCCGTTGACACGGTCTGAAAGTGAGAAATGAAACATTTGGTTAATAGAATGCTCGTGTAGTTTCTTGGACAGAAAGATCTAATTTCGCCACCATCGATATAGTTTTACATTAAGGATTGAGTGGAATAATTGCTACTGAGTTGCCAGCAGCAGTGGTAGTAGGCGAAGCAATCTGACGAGATGAAAAGGAAGAAATACGCTTTGTACGGTCTGTTGAGTTGTGCTCCTTTTGATCAGTCATCATGCTAAGGGACCATTATCACATTCCATTTCGAATGTCATTCTGGCTGTGATCATGCAGACGATACCGTCGACAGCCAATCCTTATCTACATTTAAAAGTTATCGGAGCACTACAAGTGGGTTATGACGCCTTCAAAAGCGACTCCCCATTTTCAAGTGGCGTACGAGTTTTGATGGCACTGTTTTCTCCATGATACAGGAGTCCTGACCTTTACTACGCTTGCACATTGACTAATCTTTACGTCAACAGCAATTTTCACCCAAAGCGGTGCAAATGAGGAAAATTAAAATCTGCAAAATTCAAAAAAAATCGTGGCAAGCCGACAATCCAACAAATACACCCATATGTTCCAATTATCGAACAACTTTCGATACTTTTCAATTAAAAAAGAAGCATCCATTGAAAATTGCTTGCGAACAAATTTGAACAATTTTGGATGTCCTTTGATTACTGACGAACAACCTGCTCAAAAGCCTTACTGACGAACTTGAACCCAATCCTCCTTCTAGCATACGATGACAACCGCTGACGTAATACATTCCTTACCCAAAGCTTCATGTCTGTGTCAGAATAACACGCATTTCACCATGCAAAGATTATTGGACTTCAAGCCAGTGCCATAGACCAAAGTTGCTAGTCTGTCAGCTCTTCCATTTTGATAGTAAGGCGACTTCCCGACTAACGCATTTCATTACACTCATAGAGGTAGTTTCCAGAGATTTTTAGAGCCTCAAAAACACGCCTACCTCAAAGCTCAAGGATTTGAAGCTCAAAACTTTCGCCCTATGACCAATTCTACTATCACTAGTTTTCCCGAGTCATTCAAAAATTATAAACGGATTGAAGAAGCGGACACCTCTCCTACAAAGAATTAAATACTCGTGTTTGCTTGAAGTTGCAAGTGATTAAGAGTGACAAGCCAGCAATGACTACTACCTCCTCCGTACCCGTACCTGAATGAACGTTTTCACAACAAAAAGGGCTGCAGTTAACTATTAGTAAGGTAGGATGATTCACTACCTCTCGGGATCTCACCTCACATGAAACTGGCCAATAACGTACATAAAAAGCTGCAAAGGTGAAGACCAAATGAAATTGGATCCGATCCCAAAAATACGATTTTACATGGAGCTTTGAAAAAACGGTCTTATGAAATGCGGTCGGCATATGGAGTACCTTCGATGTCAACTTGGAAAAACTTTATTTGCAACCGACTCACCAGCGGTGTAACATGTACCGTCGCTTTAGCCAACTGGAATCCCGCCTCTATGCGTTGCCATAGCAATAGGTTTCGCGTTACACGTTTCCAGTTGGCCAGAGCACGTTCAGTTCGATCGGCTGCAGCTGCCGCGGCGGCAGACATGCGTTCTGCACGCCAAGCGTCCACCAGGACTGGCAAGACCTCGCGACACACTACGAAGCCATCGTATTCGGGGTGTGCCCAACCCGCCTTGTGGAATGACCAACCCACCATCGCTGGTACCGCATCGATCCCAAGACGCTTGGCAATGTGTTGGATGCCTTGCGGAGGTAAAATGGAGGAGAGGGTTAGAAAGACTAAGATCAACACCATTGGTTATACTGTATATCGATTCCGAGTCCCTTCTTGAAATCTGCACCCCAATATAGACGGATGTTGGCATTGAGTAGTTAATGCAGTAGATGATATTCTTTTTAACCAGGCGTTTGACCACACAAATCTTTCCAGTCCCAATTCAGCCATAACGCTAGTGATATAGAAACAGGATAATGCAAATAGCATCCAAGTCCATACGGACGTTTAGAGCAAACTCTTTTAAACTAGTGTGCCTGTTAAGGTGACTCAGAGAACATACTAGTGGTAGCTTCGACAAACACCAAAAGGGGGCTCCGCTTTTCCGCAGATAATGGGGCAAAATATCACAAATGCGTTTAATGTGTACTCCCAAACGTGCAAAGACATGTTAAGAGGTCAGTGTCACGTGCTTGTATCAGTCATCACATGCCACAACAAACTATTTGAATAAACTCCCAATTGGCTGACCTAGGTGGTACCCCTCACACATGCACCCACCTTCTGTAGTGAAAATAAACAACTTCAAGCCATTAGAACTCACCTTGGTTCTATCTAGGGCCAGCAAAACATGATTTCCAATGTCTCCGACATTTAGTCCTGTGCGGATCCGTGTTTAAGCCAGGATAAAGAAAGGTTACAATGACACGGCAGAAAAACTACTGAAACAGTGTTGACCCCAAGCTCAACTTAGCAGGTAGCAGTAGAGCGGAACCAGGTCGGAGTGAAGTCAATAACTTAAACCATTACTTGAACCGCATTGGCTCGTGATCAGGATCTGTAAATAATATGATTCCCATCAAAGGTTCCTAAAGGTGACTGACACATGACAGTTGTCCCTTCAAACAAAATCAAGGCTTCAGTACTAGTTCACAGGTAAATGGCTCCTCAATCCACGGGGAAACTCCAAATAAATCCAAAAAAGACAATGATAGCTATGAAGCAAAGTGAATTTATTACACTATCCTTACTGTCGCACACCTGCTCGTACTCCACTGAACGACCTTCGACAAGAAATGCAAAGGAGTGAGCGCTAGGAACGCTATCGATAAAACTTAAGAAGGAAGGGTACTAAGAATTTAAAAGATGGGTATTATAACGATGAATCTAAACAAGCAGCCCAGGTTGAGACTGCTACAAGGTGACATGAAACTCCCTTGTGTCACCCCTAATACTAACTCTCTAGCACTCCTATTTCCAGGTTTATTTGTATCATAACATGAACGGTGTACCTACCAACTAAAGCAATAGGAGCTCAACACGATCAATGCACCACTTTGATGACATATCTGAACCAAGACCAAGATTATTGAAGCATTACCGAAAGTGAAAACATCAAGTTCAATCTTCCGTGTAATTCACTAGGAGGGTGTAGTACCCTTGCCATCCCAAATAACAACATCAAACCATCTACCTCCACATTCCAACCGGCCAATAAACTAGCTTAGTAAAACCATTAGAACGGCGATCTCCAAAATCCAACAATTACGCCTACCTGCCAGTCGAACGTGCACACAACCAATGGGCAACATGCATGGCTTGAAGAGTTCCACGTTGCCGTGTTCGTTGCGAGGCACAATGCCATTTTCAGCCACCGGAGGCACATAGTCCTCAACCTGCCAGGGTCCAAACAATTCCACCATGGGTGGTGATCCATTCGACTCTTGCAGCAATTTGCGCTTCATGGACATCATCGCCTTCACCTCCTTTGTCGCCTTCTCGCCCAAGCGAACAGTCTGTGAAAAATGCAATCAAACACGGTGGTGAGTCTAAAAGCCTTTGCAATCCCTGAGGAGTAGGCCTTTGTACTGAGTTCGGGTCCTGGTGCCTATGCCTATAACCTCCTTGTGCACTCAGTACAATAGCAGTAAGGCTAAATCCATAACCACAGAACTTATGACTTCTCCAGAGTTAGCCTGCATACCACAGTGGAATGGGACTCCAATCACACAAAGTGTCAGACATGGGTAGTTATCTGTGTGTCTGATTATGACTGGATCGGAGGGAAGCAAAAGGCCTCAATACCCTCTGCGACTCCTATACACCATTTGTAAAGATGAGGGAGAGGTAGAGGGATGATGCCGCGTCGTGGAAATTTGCTTTGGAGCACCAAGAAGGTGAAACTTGAAGGGCTATCCATAAGGCGACAGTGTTGATTTGACTAATCATGCAATGCACTGTGAGTCCCTCCATGAAGCACATATTTTGAGGGGCCGACGTCAGCTTTGATTTTAAAAAAAACTAGCGAATTTTCTTTCATCTCACTGAACTTGAACACTACGGCAGGCGTAGTGCGCCAGAAATGATACCAACTCCAATTTAGTACGCCTCCACATCGTATGTGTCGATTAGACAAGGAAACAAGGAAATACCACCAATGTGAGTTCAAAATTCGCCAACAAATAGGATGAAAGACGATTAACTCACTTTTGCCTCCTTCAACCACGACTCTCTGGTGTGGCAAACGTGAACACACTCTCGAGGGTAAATAGGCTCCATAGCCTCATTCCCCTTGCCTCCAACCTTAAGAAATCCAACTACCGGCGCGTCGAGTGGATAAATCACTTCAAATTTTAAAAGATGCCGCCTCAGTGCGTACAGAGGATGACCCTTAAAATCTTGCACCTTCGTGGGCAGTGGGAGACTCCGAAGGTAGTCGAAAATCCTCTCAACATCTGCCACGTCTCGCATCTCCTCCATCCCTCCGACGTCCTTCGCTCGAAGATTGATCACATCCCCGTCACAATGACCTCTCAGTGTAGTAAGAAGCTTATTCCATAGAGGATCAGAGATTCGATGACCCCGAGACGTGGACATCCAAGTAGGATCGTACCGAGGAGCCAAGTCAATTGGAGTGCGACCGAGATAGCTAGAGTGGGTGGAATGGAAGCCCACGAAATAGGGGAAGTTTGTGAAGTGAAAAAAGACCTCTGTTGTCACCCGTCCCGTGGGAGGCAACAAGTCGATACTGTACCAAACTTCATCGGAGGGCAAGTAGACCTCACCAAAAAAGACATACTTCGAAGACAAGGTTTTTTTGTCGTCTTCGCTCTCTGAAGAAATTATTTTTGACGTTAGGGATGAGGATTCAAGGGGTTTGAGTTTTTTGAGGCTACGAACCGCAATGTTTTTGGCAGGTTTCAGCGATGGCGGAGCGAAGGCTAAGACAAGACGTGTATCCAAACCACAAGCCCGTAATGCGGCAACCATCAAAAGCGTACAATCGACGGCTGAAGTCCCTTCACATTGTAAACGTGTTTGAATCGCCTCACGAATATTAGGATTCTTTATCTTGGGACCATTGCGATTAAGGGATGCAAAGGTAAGAACGAGTGAGCGAAGAGCCTCCGAATCCCATGATTTAGGTGCGTCGACCAGAGACAAAGCCAGAGCGCGGATCATTGCATCATCACACGCCTTATTAGCGAATCGACCGAAAGTGAGGAACTGCAAGACGTAGAGTGTGTGGAGATCGCGAGTGCGTTCGCGGATCTGTTTGGCCAAAGCAAGAGCAGCGAGAGCCTCAGGATCCCGAGAAGACGATTTTTTGTGAGGAAGGGTGCTAACGGAAATTTCTAGACATCCTTCATCTTCAACCTTGGTTACCTCATTTTCTGGCTTCTGTAATAGTTCACCGAAGAATTCAATTTCCTTGTGAGTTGAAGGAGCTTGCTCAGCCTCTGACTCAAAAGAGGGATTAGATACCTCTTCCCAGCCATCTGCGTCGCTGGGTTCACTATGAGTGGGGAATTCTTCGACTTTTATGGCTTCTTTCGAGTCTTTTTCCTTCTTTACCTTCTTGGACTTCCGATTTGGTTTTTCCGACAAATCCGTGACAGTCAGACTCCTTTTAGTGCCATCTTTCACCTTCCTTTCAGACCTCATAATAGGCTTTTCTTGGCTATTAGAGCTGGGTAGCTCTTTTTTGTTCTGACTCTTACTGCGTCTGGATGAAGTCTTAGAGCGGGGTGTAGATCTCAATTTTAGAGGAGGAATGAATTCATCTTCACTGGCAGCAATATTGTCAGAATCTGACGAAGCATCAAAGTATGGTGATTTGCGGGCTTGACGGTGGGTTCGAAGAGAAGGCATATCTTAGGATCCTGAAACATATGATTTGACTAAAATATATCTGGCCAAAAATACAACATACTCGGTGATACGGCAAAAAAGTCGGGTTATTCAAGTAATTTGCTGCTGACAACGACTATACGAACAGATAATGGCGACCGTGAGTGACCGTAACACGCACGCATCTGAGCCAGCGCAGTCAACCCGCATACTACTTAAGCGGTGCACTGCCAAGACTAAACGCTAAAACAAATTAGCATAGAAAACTAATCTGCACAATACAAAGTAAATTCGCTAGTGGCATTGCACACTATCCAAATTTTGGTCAAATACTCTCTGCTATGTGACACCGAAAAAATTGGCATACAGCTTTTTGTTGTAAATGGGGAATTCAGTTACAGTAACAATGAACCGTAACCTAGCGACTAGGCCGGCTTGCATTCTTCAAATACAGGTCCTAATTTTTTCTAAGTTTTTCATGTTACTACGCAGAACAAAGACTGGTGGCAAGTATTTTGCTCCCCCAAAAGAATTAAGTATCAAACACTAACCCTATTTCGCTAAAATAAATCGTACTTCCACTATGCCAACCCTGGCCGTCCGGGGGTTAAACGTCAATGCTTACTTGATTGTGGGTCGCGGTTTTGTCAAGTAATGATTGATTCCCTCAAATCAGACTGGATTTTAAACCATGTCAAGCACAAAAAATATTTGGCAGTGTTCATAAGAAGACGTTAGTCAATGCAGTTAGTTCCTTTGCCTACACGTAACAAAGCGACGTTGTATTCAGTGACTAGACTATTATCTTCTTTAACGTAATGGAGCCACAAACACTATGTCATGATTAATTACCTGCAGCCGTCGAAAGCATCACAAATACCTCCTCTCGAAGGAACAAAATAATCTCCACAACAAGATGCATTAATGCGTTTCTATAAAAATGCAAATAAATCCTACCAACACAGGGGAGGGCTAAAGTGAATTTCAAAACTGCGGTAGTAACCGAACAAACTGTACTCTTTGGCAAGGCAATGGGAGCCATAAACGAATCAATTATTGCCTGAATGGACGGTGAAGAGGTGTCGCCTTTTCTCGCCAAAACCGACCTGCTGTTGTGGCAGTGGTGATATTGATGGTGGTGGAGGCGAATAGATCTGAGAAGCATCCACCACTTGACTTTGAATCCTGCTCTGGAAATGCTCATCTTCGAAGTCGAACCAATCATCAGGGGTCATGAAGGTGACATTTGGTGGCCTTGCAGGTGGCTAAATGCGACAGTTGTTCGCGGTTTGTTAGCAGAACATCAATTTCATGGAGGCACAAATATCTAGTAAGTGTGGAAAATCTACTTCAAGAAATGGTGCAATTTGGTGACGCCTGAGAAGAACATAATTGTCAGGATAAACTGCTAAGGCTAAAAGGCTCCCCCAGGGATAACCGCCTAAAACGCTTGCTATGTGTTATTTTGTCCCGCATTTCCTCTCAAGAATGTCGTTTTGTGTCTTCAATCAATGCTTTATTCGAGGATTCATTAGTTCCTATAGCGCTCAGCGCCATCCACAATTCCGAGTTCCGTTGATTAATTCCAGCTCCCAGACTTACTGCAGTTCTTGATAAAGCTCCCTGCAAGGACCTAATATAACTCGGATGGACTTAGAGGATGCGATCCCAACTTCCCAACTCCACCATTTGTTAAACAAACGAGCACATCACTGGTTGTCTCCAAACAGAGGAACGAGATACCTTCTTCTCATCCGCATGCTCCAATTATTAAGCACGAATTCTTTCGCCAGCAACACTAGAAAATCATATTCGAGGGAGGACAGACAGTTTTTGCTTTCAACAAGTTCTAAAGCTTTACTACACCTAAGCGTCCACCAATGGCGGAACTGATAGCCTTGTATCCCTGATTTACAAGAGCAATTAGTTCAGTGAATTATTTCACATTTCGTTTATATTACAGAAAAATTTCACGAAATAATTTGAATGCAAAGGCTTTGAAACATGACTTTGTTTGAGTAAATGGAATTGCCCTAGAAATGGAATGAAATTTGGAACAAGTTCGGAACAGATGGTACAAAAAGGGCGATGTTGACCCTTTGCAATGATGTATTTTTCATTCACACCCATCACGCAAATCTTTAATGTTTCAAGTTGACTGCTGTATTGAAAACAGTCTACGAGTTTTGACCGGAAAGGTGGGACATTATCCCATTAGCGTAATGGAAAATTTTGATGAATCAATACAGCTCTCGCATTTGCTCTCTCTTTTTCAAAAGTTGGTAAAGTATGATGCCCAACAATAAGCAAGAAAGAACCTGATCTAGAGGCTAATGCATTGACCTCAAGCCGGAATATTTTATGAGCCGGGGGCAGATGGCTGGATGTATCCCATCGCAGGGAACACAAGAGCGAGCATCAAGTAAGGTCTTATCATCCCAAGCTTATCAATGAAGTCTCACTTTGTTATGCTTGTGGTGTTTTGAAGACTATTTGACAAGGTGGTCAAATACGTGGGGTAGAGGCTAAAAATTAGCGTCCTTGGTCATTCAGAGTACCATGAGGTACGGTTAGGTGATAAATTCTGCAACCAAATGGATTAAATAAGGAGAACTCCGAAGGAACATGGGTGATGGGCGAATGACAACACACTTAGAATAACAAAATGCTGGATTTTTCAAAAAGCCAAACAATCAGACCCGCTTTATTCGAACTACAGCAAAATTTACAAGTCTCTAAACTGAATTCCATGTTACTTCCTTCAAGCATTTCGTCGCTTCGTGTGACCTGTGAAAACAGCTTAATTTCTCTGTCAACAATGGATAAAATACCCATTGTTTTCAATGTTAAATGCTGAAAAGGTTTTTAAACCTTAATTGAGGCCAGCCCTTCCTTTGTGGAAGGCAGATAAATAAGTAGAAGCCATCAAGTAAAAACTGTAAAAACAATTCAACATACGGTTCCGAGCAGAATCCTAGGTTCCTGACTTTTACTTCACCTCAAAAACAAAAATAAGTCAACAGTTCTCTTACCAACTGAAAGAAAGGGGTAGTCAGTGATCGTTGGTCCAACAAATCGGTTGCTTTGCCCCACCTTGAATGTGGCAACTCCAAGCACCCACCCTCGTTTTCCTTAAAGCTTTCTGGGTTTTCCAGTAGAGGATGCGGCTCCTCAGCCATCACAAGGACTGGGGGCACCGCAGCAACCTTCAACGACTTCCTTGCCGGTAGTTGAGCTGCCGTCCCTACCAGTGGTTTTGGTGGTGGGAATTGGATGGTCTCGCTGTGACCGCGCTTCTGTCCACTTCCGGTGTTTGTAAAGCCCTCCTGGACCGGTGCTGGAATTCGGGCAAATGGACCAGCAGCTTGGTGATCCGGATGTGCTGACGCCTGAAACGTACACAGATGTTTCAATCGTTGGTATCTTTTTTCCGCTGTTTTCTCTCTTGTGTTTGTTCAAAAGCTAGATTAATGAGCGCTTTAAACTGTTATAATAGTCTCTTGATTTCCTTATGGTATATCGATGGCATTGCTGTGGCATGTTGCATTTACGCCAATCGTCATTCAAGACCACATCTCGTTTATTTCAGCATAAACTATTCAAAATTTTAGTTGTCCTGGAAAATTATTGCGCTGTTTGCTTGAATACAGCAATATTTTTTTTCGTTTAGGTAGGTAATTACAGTACCTGACTACATCGGAGCCATATTACACTGGTGTTTCAAAGAAACTTGGTAAATAAAATAAAAAGGTGACAAGAAATGAATGATTTGGAAGAAAATCAGGTGATAATTGCATCAGTCTTCAGTGATGCCTTAGTTTCGCTGTTCCATGGTCCATAGCGGCATAAGTCAGATGAAGGGAATCAGATTAGCCAATAAGGCCATCTGTAATGCCTTCAACAAAGCAGGCCTGAAAAACAACTTGAACAACTAAGTAATTATTCACTAGGGAGGTAATACCCCTTTGGAATGAATTAAAAGTAAACCTCCTCGTATGTAACACCAATCGAACCAGATAGCCAGATGGCATCACACTGGCGACCTGTTGGAAAAAAAGCACCCGAAATCTTTCCAAATTGAAAGTTTCCTGCATATTTAAGCGAAGGATTCCACAGGACGCTCAGCCTGTAGCGTCTATCAGTTCCTTTTACTCCAAATAATCTTACTAAAATTTGGAACGTTCATTACAATAAGTAACACCGTGAGTATGCTCTCAAGAAGGCAAATCAAAATCTGCATCATTTTCTTTTTTCCGCAAGCACATTCGAGAGAAATAATCACTGTGGATGTATATCGCTGAATTACCTTTCAACAAAGTGCTACAATGGCTAATTCAATGACCTCAACATTTCAATGCCACTCCATATGTTGTTCATCATGGAAGTTGACAGCTATAGACAATAGAATAAAGTATTGGAAGTCCAATCTTCCAGAAGGAGGGGATATTCAAGAACCTGTCCCAATGCACTAATTACGCCATTTAAGCAGAACTTCCTGTGAAATACACTAGCTTTCCCATTTATAACTCGGGTGGAAAAGCGATACAAGGAACAGCATGCTCAATTTTCTAACTGGTTTTAGTTGTTTTAAAAACCTCATCAGGAGCACAAATTTGGACTTTTAAACCCATTGCCTTTATTTCCAACCCTCTGTTTTGCGTTGAAATGAAATCTATCGCTTCAGAATCTCATAAAGAGGCATAGGACTGGCAGCTTTGGTTGCAACAGGTAGCTCCGTCTCTGAGACCCATCCAGTGGATGTCTAAGACATTCCACTAGCCAGATGATGGCCTAATATTCAGCTGTGTAAGTCAACACTATCAAAACTTCAGTTAAGTAAAGGATAAAGCAAGACCTTTCTTGGAGCCCTCTGCGGCGCCTTATGCTGCACATTCTCTGCCTCCTGCTGCTGCGGCCACTGAAGCTGAGGTGGTGGCGTCGGCAAAGCGATAGATGTCTTACTATTGTTGTTCCTCGCCCTTTCCCTCGGCGCCCTCGTTGAAGTCTTCGCCATGGTGGAGGCAGTTAGAAGCTGCTCAAGCCTACTCTGCAATTGAGCTGCCTGCTCGCGTGCCTGGTTCTGAACTTCGTTTATCTATGGGAAGAGGTAAAAACACGCAATTGGGTCATTCACAGCCATAAGTGCACTGGAATGGCCAGTGAATAAATTGGCCTAGTAAGTCTTCCACGAACCAACCGCATATCACTTGTGCCGAAAACCAGACGTTTTGTTGAAAAAAAAAAAGAAGTTCTCCTATCGCGCAATTCGGATTTCAAAACGGTAAAATAAGGCTTTGAGTCACAAGTCTTCCTATCCTTCTACATATCGATAACAAATCCTATTCAACCTTTGTAAACCTTAAAATGTTTAACAAGTTGGGACGTGTCAGGAAATGAAACAAGCCCATGGTAACTTGAGTAATGGCTCAGTGCGTTAACCTGTTGGGACCTATGGGGACGTACAAAATACTTGCATTCGTTTTTAGGCATTAAGACAAATAAATACAGCCCTCGGATTAATCGGCTTTACGAAACAAAGATAACCGCGTTTAAAAACTGAGGGTTCAGAAGAGTTCAGTATAAAATTTGTTGAATGAGGGACACCGAGAAGTAACACTCAGAACCAGGTGATTGAAAAGTGCAATTCCGCTGAGTCCGGTTCTGTATTCTTAGTAAATATTAAAAAGCATCATTCTTCTCCGCCGTATGGATACGGGAGCTTTCCATACTCCTCAGCTTAGTTGACTCCATTAGCAATGGGAAAACGCCTCGTTTAGTTCGGATCGTTTTCTAACTGAGTGGCTTATGATGAAAAAGGGTTTTTTGATCTAGCGTTCTTTGATCAACTCACCAAATCATGCCTATAAGGCACGCAATGCTTCATTTCCAGAAGGCCATGCTGACTTTGCGTGTGTAGTGAGCTGAAGAAGGTGCCGTTTGCCATTGAGTTATTGAAGAAGAATATGTAATTATGACCGAATATTCGAAACAATTTAAAGATATGCAATGCTGCAGGAAAAACTTTTCCATAAGAAGGTCTGCGCTTGAGGATGAGAGTAGGATAAATACAATTTCATCATCTTCCTTCATACCCCTGTAACCTGTTGGTAGAAGGCCAAAATTATAATGGTGATAATTTCAGCCAAAAAAATAAATACCTGAAGAAGTTCTCTGTAGTAACTTATTCCATTATAATAAAACTCAACCCTTCTTTTATAGAATGGGATCACTCTGACTGATGCTTCGAAGAATTGTGCTTATTTCAAAAAGGGATATTTTCGAAATCCACAGAACCCCAGCACTACGAGGGTGTGAGCAAAACCTGCATTATCAGCGCTGATACCTTCTTACACGAATAATAGAACAACTTGCATCAATTTGGCTAAACAGTGATATGTAATAGAGCAAAGATTTGTGCTGAGGAACTGCTATGTCCAACAGGAATCAGTAACTGAAATGCATTCGCTTGGTATGTAATACTTTTCTGTTCGGACTGCCGATTTCGGTCATTTGGGTGGCCATATTGTACTGTCCGGTTGGCTGGCCTCCGGGCCACGTCAGCAGCCCCAAATCCCTCTGTTTCCAGAGATATGTACTCTGCCATAGTACTATGCCTTCGTTTACCTTCAAGGAGGTCTCCGGACGCCACACGGTCCTTCACAATGATTTCAAAGTGTATAGAAACTGTTATGGCTTGAGAGGAATGAAGAGAAACATGAATCCACTATTGCATCTCGTTGATGATGAAAAACAATCGTATGATCTTCGTTTCCGTGTCTGCTTGTCACACACTAAAGGTGTGAAGAGTTACCTATGCTACCGAAATTTCTGATCTCCATACGGTTCGAATAAGCTTACTTCTAGACTTGCATGGTTTGCAATGGCTTGGAAGTCAATCAGACGCCTCTTCATTTTCCACATCCGACCGTTTTGGCCATTTTCATCGCTGATTGAAAACAGGTGTTTTTTAGGGAAAGAAAGGTTTCCACTGTTAATAAGTTGAAAGACACGGAACCAGTCATAAGAAATAATTAGTGTAATACTCGTGTAACCAAGTGAACGATAGGCATGAAGGGCCTGGATAGGCGTCAGGACGGTACTGAAGGAGTGAAGAAAGTCGTGGAGTGTAATCAAGCCAGAATTCGAAGGAGCTATCATGTCGTGCACTTATTGAATTGGCATAACTTTGAATTAACCTTTCTTGAATTAATCACACATACCATTGCCAATCAGCTCCAACACTACTTCCCCATCTCTTCAATATTTTGATGCAGTAAGGGAACAAGGTGGAAGATGAATAACCTTTTGCCGAAATCTAGAAAATGGGCGTTTTGATGAGCTTCAATTCGACTTCGAGGTTATTGCTAACTCACATGAATGCCGTCTTAAAGGTCGGCTGATGCGCGATTATTGGGAACACCGTGAACAATGGTTTGATGAGAACTATCTAACACAATAATATTGATGCACGAACCAATCAATCAGAAGCAACTTCATTTAGGAAGTTAAAGAAAAGACTAACTAACTACTGATTTACCTGTCGCAGGATTTTAGCTCGAAAATCCGGCTCTTCCTCCGCCACTTTCTGGTCCCTTGACTTGACCATCGAGGCAAGCTCGTTGGCATGATCAATTAAAAGCTAAAAGAGATTCAAAGTCATTTTTTGAGATCACAGAATTCTCCTCAAAAAATGCAATTCACCCTGTCAAACCGACTTGTTTACCATACAGACATTGAGCATTCATTTCACACTCATTCTACGATGCGCTAAGTAACGAACCACGGTCTGTGGTCCTTTCAGAGATGCAACTACGAAACATCAGTTTCTGAAGCCTGCAATACGCCGGAGATGGCTTGCCTACGTTTAAATAAAATGACACGAATATCAAAATTGAAGCACTGTTATGTTTCCCATTCAAACCAGCTACATTTAAGACTGACGTTTTCGCAACTGAAAATGATATGCTTGCTATGGGGTGTTTTCTAGAACAACTTCCTAGATGAATATTTTGACAATGAAAGCGATAGATAGATCATTCCGCCACCAACTTGAAGTTATGATACCACTTTTACTCCCGTCTCCTGGACGGTTCCATAGAGCCCGATTCCAATGGTGAAGCTATGTGGAACTTCAAGTTACGTAAACACTAGAACATAAGTTCGAATTACAACGTAAGCTTCTATGGTCAATCAGGGCCTCTTTTGACTATCACTAAAGTTCCAGTCATTAAGGCGGACGAATTACACAGAAATGAAAGAGAAACAATACTTATGGACACAACACATCTGTGATTGGCCCAGACAGATTGGTGATCAGAAATAGAATAGAAATGAAAACTAAAGGATGAAATCGGAAGGTAGCGGTAAGTCAGGAACGTTGGTCCAGTTTTGATCTTAGTATTGCGTACGTGCTTCACTGCACTACACCGAAACTTCCTTGGCTTTTCTAAAAATATGCTGCCACCAATATCTTGGGTTGCATACATTACTACTTCAAGGTTACTGGAAGATTCATGATATCATATCATAGCCTTCAAATTCACCTTCTATTAAAATTTATGCGCCCTGGCATCTAACCATATTGATGGGTGGATGTATATGCAAAAATAGCATCTAACAATGCCAGTCGACGTAACGAAACGAAACTTTGAAAATACGCGATAAGTACGCCAGATGATGCAGACTGAAAGTCCAAGACATCATTTACTCCACGTTCAATAATGCAGCACGACTCGGGGATCACCTCAAAGCACAAATGATGGCATTTAGAATTTTTCTCATGCAATCAAGGTACTGACATTCATGGGTTTCATTTTCAAATAAATATTGATAAAAATTTGGTTTAGGTGCAAAAAACGCTTGTTATGAAACGTTTCCCTAAAGTGCTCCCCAAGTGAAGCCTGCAGCCCAAAAAGCTAAACGGAAAAACTATGCTGCCATCATTGAACTAAATAAACTTTTGATCATGACGCAAGGTAATGTAACCATCTCAGCGTCTAACCAACCGGCGGTTCGAATGCAACTGAATGCTATGATAAAAGCCATGCGGAGGTCTGATCTGTGAGAGTGTTAAGGATTAAGTTCGAGCCAAGTAGTAGGGCTACAGAGACAAAAATTTCAGCCGATTCCATTGAAACATCAAACTTAGTTATGTACTTTTGCCTATCATGAAATCGGCAATGGTGAACAGGGTACCACCGCCTGGAAAATGGATTGAGGCGATGAATCACAAACATACGCTGGCTCTCTCCTCGTTCCAGGCATCTCTTTGAGCCGCAAAATTAGCCTTTTCCTTGTCCATCATCTCCGTGAATTGGTTCGACTGCTTAGTCACTAGAATGCGTAGGGTAGGAAGGAAAGCAGATGCGTACAAGTGCGTGTTTTCTTGGTGGGAGAATAAATGAATGGATTTCGATGGAACATACATTTGGCTTCGTACTCATTGCGCACTGATGTCACTGAAAAGTCGGAAGAAGATCAAAATTAGGTGCGCTTTTGGAAATGCTCCTAGTTCGAAAAACAGGCAATTAAGCCTTAAGCAAAAAATCACGAGGAAAGGTAAGTGAAAAGGGATTTGTAGTGCTATGAATTAAACTGAACAGCTATCACCACCAAGGTGATAGGTCATTAAATATGGTATGGTATTCCTAATGGGTAGCTCGCTATTTGTTTAACCCTCAGTTTCGGTAAAGGTACATTTGGTTAGCCACTGTATCCTCACCGGATGGGCTGGCCTCTGCGTCAAGCCAGTAGCCGAATGAATAGATAAAAGCATAAGTATATACTGTGTACAATCGGCTCGATCTTAAGGGACATCCATCCCGATATCAACTGCTGTGCGATAAACCTCAGTGGGGTGGAAGAAGTGCGTATGCCACAGGTGGGGGAATCGGTAACAACTCACAGCAGGAGCTGAGAATGATGTCTACCTTCGGGACCTACCTCAGTCCCGTATTCTGCAGGAGGGCTATTAAAAACTGAAGCGACACTAGCCCTAAACCACCTGGAAAAGTTCCATTTCTGAGTTTCCCACCGTATCCATATAAGGATGTCGGTAAAGCGAAGCCGCGATATCCTCTCTACTTCTCTAATAACTGGATAGGACCAAGACAGATATCACTGGACCACTCTGAGGCGAGAACAACGCGGCAGGGAGAAGTAGACGCGATACCCCACTTGAGGCGACTGCGCTAAATATACTTTCAGAGCAGTGTTTCATCTTCTAGCTGTGGACACGCCTGATGACCAGCGCAATTGTCTGCCCACAAATCCAGTTTCCAAACCAAACGAAACTCCAGATCTAGTTGAATTGCAAAGAGGGGTTGGCACCGTTACTATCGTCTCCCCAGTCGGATAGAAATCCGATAGCTGGTACAGATGGCTCACAGGTGTTTTCCTGCAATGTCGATTACCTTGTGATGGGTGACATGGGGGTTGAACCAGGGAGAGCGCCAAGGACGGCGCTAAAAGCCTTTGATTTCGCTTAGGGAACTTGCTTGACCATTACACCTCCACCGAGTGGACTGGTCTCTGGGCCACTTCAGTAGCACAATCCTTTCTGAACGCCAATAATATGTATTCTGCTCAAGTATTATGGGTTCTTTCGTCACCAGAGAAGTCTAGGCACACTACATATCGTACCAGTTGAGAGTGAGAACCCGTCCACCAAAGAGCTAATAAAGGTGAAATTATTAGCAATAATGAAACGAGTGGTCAAATAATCATGACGTGAAACTTACGAGTTGGCACATTACAGGCGAAACGTTTTTATGAAGATGCTATGAAAAGTCCACCTGACGTTAACTACTAAAAGATTGCTCAGGAGGGGTAAATTTTAAACAAAGTACGCAATAAGCGTCAAAATTCCTGTAAAAAGAATGACTGCGTTGACTGCAGTTGACATCAGAGCTAAATAATGCAACTTGCGGACTGTGGCGCAAAAAGATATGAATCTTTTACTAAATTTCCAAGGAAATCAAATGCTTGCTTATCCATGCAGTATGCTGAAACCTCCACGGTGACCTTTCGGTAATTTCCCCATGCTTTTTAACTTTGAACTGCACATTAGTTTCCAATGTACCTACATTTCTCCTCATTTGCAAGGTTAATTGCCTCCAACTGATCTGAGTGGGCTTTTTTCATCGTCTCAAGTTCACGACGCAGGAACTTGGCCTCTTCATTGAGCTGAGTAACCTCTTCTTGCAGTCTGACGTTCTCTGTCTGTATCGACACCATTACGCTGTAGTCCGTTTTGTGTGTCTCTAGACTGGTTAGCATGCGATCCAGATCTGCGTTGGAGTACAGAGAAAGGAAAGGATGAGGAATGGTAGTAAAGTATTTTGCAAAGTAAATGCATTAACAGCTAGTGCGAAACGTATTTTCGAATGGTTTAAATGAGAGCTAATTTAGTATGACCATTTGATTAAAGTCCTTTAAGGGGAACTACGTTTATACACTTGTTCCAAGGATAATTTACACCGAATCCCCATTGGAATAAAAGTGTTTAATCATTCCAGCAAGGGCACTTTCATTTGAAATGGTGTGACAACTTTCAGATAGAACACTAAGCAACATTGGGTTGTCGAAGCTTTAATTTTATCCAAGGAGGGCTTCAAATGCAGCGCAGGGGATGGTCCTCTCGCCACTTTTGTTAGCAGTTGGAATGATTTTGAGATCGCACCCTTCTTAAATTTCATTGAACATATTTTGTTCAAAAACTAGAAAGGAGTTTATTGCTTTCGTTTATCACAGTGTAGGCGAAAGGAAAAATACCCCACCAGCCAATTTAAATGTATGGAAATAAATGCCATTATGTTTCCAAGAAGTTTTCTTTTCATTCAGAACAGTGATGACAATGTGTAGTCATGGCCTACAAAAAAATGGCCCGTAAAATACCAAAAGCAGTTAAATTAGGTGATTCCAGAAATTGCTTGTTAAAGTTTGGTCCTGGAGTCTATGCTCAAGAGCTAGTAGGTGAGCCGGAAATGAGCTGGAAGTCAAATGGCAGAAAATCAGTGTACCAAGCAGCAGCAAGTTACGAATGCACGAAAATACGGAAATGTTTGTCTTTTATTGGAAGATTTAACAACTATTTTTGATATTCCCGAACTATAGCGTCAGAAATGTGAAGTGTGCAAAGCTAAATAGGGGTGTTACAAATTTTCAAATATTCAAACCTATGCATGGATGGAATATGTATCCTTAACAGTTGACCCATCGTTCAAAGGCTAGATCTTTTAACATTTCTACTTTAAGGAACATTTGTTGATGGAAACATGGCACCACAAGCGAACCAATGAACAAAATGATACGTTTAAAAAGAAACAGATACTGGCTAGCTAGGCACTAGATGCTTGTGTTGTAATGGCACTAACTAAAGATTCGCGAGTAACGAGGTTTGGAGACAGTTACAAGCATCACTTTGAAGGAATCAGATTACACTTATTCACTGTCAATGCACGGCTCCCTGTTGCTGGCGTACTACGCATCACCGCTTGCACAGCTTTACAGATGATCATATTTGCTTAACCATAAATGGTGATTTTTTTTGGCATACCTGCCAAGACTTCCGCGAAAGGGAGAGAGGGTTGATCCATTTTCAGACGTTTTGCTTCATCCTCTTGTCGGAGCTTGAGCATCTCAAATTGCAGTTCTTCAATATGCTTAAAGCCACAAAAAACTTATCAAAAAAATCGTTTCAACGACAGATAGTTGATAGGGGAATCAGCTTACCCGTTCCATTTCAATCAGGGAGCTTTCCAGTACCTCTAGATCATCGTTTGACACCGAATCCGAAGGCTCTTCTGCGGGCACAGTTGAGTCACTCAAGCTATTTTCGGCAATTTTCTCTGGTTGAGCAGACACACCTTCCACAGGCGCCTCGACCTCCATGGTTGATTCAGGAACCTGCGCCTCCGATGGTGCTTCCACTTGCTTAACTTGCCAAGGATATCGGCATCGAATTGGATCCTCCATTACCGATTTCGTTTATATTTCCCCTCAAATACAGAAATGTGTGCCGAAACGTAGACATTCAGAAGTGAAACAGTTCAGCTTGGATTTATTTTGGGGAATAAACTGAAAAAACTGGAAAAGACAGTATTAATGGTCTTGAATGTGATCATGGTGGAAACTAGCACTTCCTCAACGATAAGTACGGACTGGTGCGCCTTTTGAAAGTAGTTCTAAAAATTGAAAGTCCTAACTCTCCCTAAGAAAGCGTTCATCTGTGCCCAGCAGAGTTTTTAGTAGCTCATTTCTAAGGTAATGATAAAGCTTAATTTTTTGATTTAATTGGTATTATTTTTACGGAAAAAAATTTAGTCGAATGATGCACCGAAATGTTTGTCATTTTTCCTGGTTTGAAGCGTCAATAAGTCAACACAAAACAGGAAAATTGGTTTGGCCAGATGAATCGCACTTCAATGAAGTAGATTCGAATTATCTATGTACAAGTTGATCCCTGCAGATCCATACCGCAGTCCAACACACGACCAAAACATGCTACAAGAAACAGAATTCGGTCGGAAATCTGAATGCCACTTGTAGAGTCTACTTTAGGCTGCAGATATGGACGAAAGCTAGCTGTTACCATAAATGGTGTCCACAGTTTAAACACATTCATCTTCTCTCATTAAGTGGATAAAGACAGGGGTTCTCACAATCTCACTTGTGTTGATCTGGAAGAGTTAACGCTTCTGCTTTATCAAGTGGGAAAGCGGAACAGCCTCAGCATTCCTTGCTTATGTGATAAAATAACCACGAGCTAGTCAGTGGTCTTGATTTCCCGCTTCGCTCAATTCAATTAGAAGGACCATTATCCAATGCCCGGTTTCATCTACTTTGCATTCCATAAAACAGCGACGCCAGCACTACCGTCAGTACAGCAGTAACGTGAATCTTCCACGGAATTACTTCACCACCATTCAATGCACCGCAAGTGCATAATGAGACGCGCAATAGCCATGGAGGGCAGAATGATACCTGATGCTGGGAATCGTCTTTCCTTTACGATAGAGTGAATAAATACTCCCAATAAAAGTGGGTAAAAAAATGCATGGAAAGCCAAAATCCGTCAAAGGAGACAACGACTTTATCTAAGCTTCTAAACAGCTCCAAGCGCAGTTAACACCAAAACTAACGAAAAACTGAACTCAGTTGAAAAAAGAACAAAAATTGATTTCTTTTATTCGGTAAGATAAAGTGTACAAACCATGCAGGTAAGATAGATTTCCTTGAGGACATTCTATGCTCCAGATACCGAGCGTACCAGCTGCTCTGATGAGGTTCCATGACTGCAAAAAAAGATGAAACAATTACCAAGAAAAAATACTTTACTTACGTATTCAAGTGTAGCACTCAAAACTTCAATTTTAGGAGAAGCGCAAACATGTACAGCTAAGTCACTGAACACCTTAGGACCAGAAGGAAATCTACTTGCCGCGTTATCAGTCCGACGCCTATTTTGTTGGTAGTGGGGCAAAGGGGTCCCAAATCCCCTTTGAAAAGCCGTCCCTTCCTGAAAGGATCCTGTCAAAAAGTCTACAAAAATGACAGAAGGATGAAAATTCAAGCTTCAACTTTTGTCATAACGGTTAAGGCATGTGCCATGTCCATAAGAACCCAGTCCTCAAAAAATTAATGAAACTATTTCAAGTATAAAGTGAGTTACACAATGAACGAAAATCAGTTAGCAATGAATAAAGGCACACGGATAAGGATATGGCGGAGTTGTAATCTTCATAGCGGACGATTCAGGTCAGCATTGGCCCTTTTGCAAGCGCATTGAAAGGGTCCAAGCTGAGGATGAAAAACGATGGCTATGGTTTAAAAAAAGAAAACATTTTCATTGCCACAGGTTCACCTAATTTCATCATCAGCAAATTTAGAACAAATTAAGATCAAGGAAACATACACATTTGGACGATGCCTGCGAAGCAAACGAATGAATTGCTATGTAACAAATGAATGCCGAATTCCCTTAACACACCGGGCAGTTGAGGATTCGTCAAGGGTGATACACACAGTAAAATATTTTCGCATAACCGACCTGAAAAACAACGGCTGTCGATCACCCGCAGTCATACAACTTCACCAAATATCACCTTTTCTAAGACCTCCATATTCCATGAGACGTTAAGAAACGGCAAACACCAATCTCTCAACAACAAATGATCTATTTTCGCGGAATGCATACCATTCGTTTCGAGCGACTATGAGCCGCAATGAGAGTTTGAGGTCGAGGGACGGAAGCATCCCATGCGCATAGCCAATTGCTCCATTTGGGGCACCTAAAGGCGCGCAATAGATAAAAGATAATGCCCTAGTACGCAACGTTTGCGAAATCACCAGCCGACGACCGAGGTATCGAATACTCACTCCTGCATCATACGAAAGGCGCCTCAAGAAAATAACATTGATGCCCCTAAATGTGGATAAGTGATTATCATCGTGACTTTTTTTTCTTTTATGATAGTGGGACTTAACTGCAATGATTTTTCAGACGAATTTCAACTACAAACCCTTCAAGCAGATTGATTGTTTTTTTGGGCGGTGTATATTTTAGACATATCTTCCTACTACGTATGAGTGTAATTCATGCAACGCATGCAATATAAATGCAAGGTTACATAGGCAGAGTAGAACGGTATCTTTAGAAAGTCATATTTCAGGTGCACGCTTAGTCTGGTGACAGCCGCATGCACATTTATATTTGCTGCATTTACATGGAGAAAGGCTCAAGAATATGGCAAGTAGTTTCCCAGAGACTTGTTTCAATCTTGTTGTGGCATCCTTACGGAAACAAAATCATCTTAAAAGTGCGTAACACACTTTGTGTAGCGTCATGATGCTTCCAGTAGGAGTTGGGTCTACCAACGTGGCTCAGAGACCACGCTGTTCGGCGAGGATGTGATGGTCAAGACAATAGTTGCCACCCTCTCGGAACAGGGAGTCAAACAAATAATCCATCCATTGTGCTTCGAGCTGTTCATTATTATTAAATAGAAGAGCAATCAGATATTCTATTTGAAAGTACACTTGGGTGATAGGGAGGTGAAAATTCCCGAAATGACTGGGATCGAAAGAGAGGGTAGAGACAGTACCAGTCTTGTTGGGGACAACAAAATTGCATGCTAGTGGTTCAGCAGCGTTGCGCATGATTCATTCAAATACGCAGTTCAATAAACATGCTAGCACTTGTGGTAGTTCAGCCTTCTCCAAATTTGACCATCCCTAAATAAAAAGTGTGAAAGGTCAATTTAGAAGCATACACAAATGGGAGATAATGAGATGTGCAAGTTGATGTCGTGGTTAATACTTCGATGAAAAATCGGAAAAAGGCTTCTGAGTATCATTACACCACACGTCAAGCCACAAGGTTCACTATTCTCTCCTATAATACCATAATTTTTGTAGATATTTTCGTGAATCGTTCCATTGACATTGCTTTGATAGAGCATCTTGAGTTGTGCTTTCGTCCAATCATAGGCAAATGCGGATTCGGAGGAGAATTACCTTTAAATCCATCGGCCAGATGATAGCACAAACTACACGACACAAGAAAAGATTGCAACTTCCTCCCTCTCCCTATTCAGCTCAAATTTCAAGCAGTCGATCAGAGCTTGAGTAGCTTGCGCCTCCCCCGAAAGGTGACGAAGTCTAGCGCAACAAAGCACTAGGTGATGGTACCACACTGGATGAAGTGTTGTCGTAACTGGCGCTCCATGTGGTTCGGACGCAACTCGCCTACGTACAGCTTTACCCGGGCTTTCATCACGGTAATGATGCGTGAAGTGGCGTTTCTGCTTTGAAGTGCATGCCAACAACATCAATAACCTCTCGGTCTGTTTTTGCTCTACCACAGTCTGTCCAGACATAATACCTCTTCCCCGTCACCTTCATCTTCGTATGCTTCCCATCCCATATTGGGGCCAATACACACTACTAACACAAGCTTTAAGGAAGCGATGAGGCCTAAACCACCTTACGCAATCAACGCCTGCTTTCTGAATAATAAGCTGGGTGAGGGACTACAATCAGCCTGTTCCACCTACCTTCAGTTTTTAATGGTGTACTGAGTAGAGGACCGCGATGCTCGTGGATGCAGCACCGTTTCGTCAACCATCACAAGATCACATTTTTCGATACGCTGTCTGATCTAGATAAAAACAAAATCAAATATCCATCACGTCACCTTCACCTTCGTCAATGGTGCTAAGTACCTGCGCCTCGTAACCTAATCACTGCCCTCATCAAATCCCGCATCATTCAATATTTAGTTTGCAGACGAAGGGTGTCATTCTGATTGGAAGGCTGGAAATTACACTAACTCCAAACGCCTTCGCTTATTTTGAGCTCAAGCCTGTTGCGTCATCACGTTCTGCAGCGTGCATCCTCCACCCATCTCACAGGTAACCCTGCCTGTTCACACACGTCGCACATCTTGCGCTAGCACAGTTTCTAGTTAGGAACTTGAGGAATTGCACTGACTGTCTCATCAAGTCGCTCTCACTGGTAGAAACGTGCTACAATTCCGGATTCATGTTGCAGTTAGACTGAGTCGAAGACATCGGTGATGTGCTTAGCATGCAGAATCCGACAACCGATAACACTCACTCCTATCTTGCAGTCTTGATTGCCTGGCCATATGAAAAGGAAATGTAGGGTCCGCAGGATCTCCAGCTTTCACTTAACACCTGCATTCCATCAATGCTATTGGGAAATGGTGACAATGGTGAAACGAAGGACCAATAGCTACAAATGTTTTCGATAAAATCGCATCTTTTGAAGTGCACATACACGAACAATTACAAAGAGGCGGAAAGAAGTGTTTGTCGACTTACCTCATTGAATTGATCAGATAGACGCATCTGTGTTATAGGCAGAGGTGACACTTGTTTCATTGCTGTTCTCAATTCCTCAGCTTTAGTAAGGAGGCTTCTCAGCCATTTCAGCGTCGCTACAGCCACTTGTAAATCCTACAACAGAGAAAAAGAGGGGGAGGAAAAAATGGAAAAGACAGCAGGAACAATTCGCAATGCTTAGTAAACCGACTATCACTACTCACTTCCAGTCTTTCCGAAAGATTGTGGGCATTTCGTACTTCGGCAAACTTGGCCGAAAGTTCCGCGATGCGGCTGACAAGTCCATTTATAGTGCCAGAGCTTGCCAAATACTCCTTCTTCACCTTCTCTATGGAGGCATCCAGCGCTTTGTCCGCGGCTGCACCCATCTCAGACACCGGCTCATTTAAGGCATCAGCAATTCTCTCTTTTGCATCTTTCATTGTACGCGCTCTCAAGCTCGCTCTGTAGCATGCCAGGATGCCCAAATTTACACGCATCATCATGATGTACTATACACAAGAAAGGAGAGCAAACAGTCAGACAGTTCCATTCGGGGTTAGTACTTCCTACTTGTTGAATAGGCTTGTGAAATAAATAGCGCACTCACATCGAAACTATTCAAGGAAACATTGAATACTCTTGATCTGTGGCGAGCCATACTTATTTGTGCTAACGCGAAGGCACTTAGGCCTCCTTAATGCAAGACAATAACTAAACAAGGCGGTAATATGCCTGCTGTGTAGGCAGGAAACTGCCCTATTTGCACAATTGCCATAGCTGTGTGTCAAATTCAAGTCTGTGCTACAAGCCACGGATCGTTCATTGGTCTGTGTTATGGTTGATGCTGCACAATTAACAAAATAGGTAGCTTCTAATACAACGTGTAAATCGCCAATGCTTACACTGTCGAGGTGTTTCTCAAGGCATCGTGTACAAACTTGGCTTTCGCAATGTTGACAAAAGCTCATTTCTTGGGACTGAATTGGCCTCTGACAGTTACTGCAGCACACGGTTTGCCTGTTTCCACTTCTATCATTTATTGTCTGCTCCCCTCCTACTCCTCCGCTCCGCACTGAATGTTGTTGACTCATCTGCTCCCGTTGAGGTGAGTTCGTAGAGCTCCGAGACCCACCGTCGTAGCTATGATGACGGTGTGGGTGCCACACCACGAAGCCAACTTTAATGGCAACCGCCTTTGCCATTTCTATTGGTCAATTCTTGTGGTAGCTTCACCACTCAGTATAATGCGTCACTCAAGATCAGGCAACATGTGCTCGCAGAGCTAGCTGCATCTGAAGCTTGAGGAGCATGATTCAAATCAGGATCCCTCAACTAACCAGCTCCTATCCTTTATAATGAAAGACGTTTAATGACTTGTGCATCACTTCCTCCTCAAAGCCTCACACAAGCTCACGCTCCCGTTTCTTCTCTCTTATCTCTCTTTCACAGACAGAGCATTTCAAGTTATTGTACAACTTCCAAAATAAGAATTCCTACTTCTGATTCGAAAATGGAAAGGCTATTCCTGATACTAACTAACAAACAGAAAGGTAACCTTTTGCAGTCCAATGGGACTGAAAAAAATGTTCTTGCTGCTTTCCAGCAATGCATTCTCACGTACCCCCAAACAAAGCCAGAACATCTTCTGTAAATTGACCATGACAATCAACTTGGCCTGCTTGGAGGTGCAATTAGTGCACATGCTGCACGCTATTCCATGGTAAGGAGCCGGTCCCAGTTTCGGTAGAGATTAGTACTAATTTTGCTAAATCCACCTGCCCCATTCCATGCGATCTGAGGCACCCATATGAAACAGAAAGAACCTGTAAGTTGTAGAGGCTAGCCACCTAGTTCCTTTTCGCGTCGTAGCTAGCGAGCCTGTCCAATATGTAACTATGGCCACACCATGTCAGTGACTTATTTCGCTTCTCCCTAACTCAAACAGATTTCACGTAAAGTGTAGGACGCATTTGCACAAAGCACCGGCCAATTCAGGCGTTATTTCTCGATTCCCATGATTGCCAGTCGAGCACTTTTTGGTTTTTTCCGAAGACGGAGTATGTGCACACCACCTCAGGTTATGAAATGGAAAAGTTAACACCTAGGTAAGCCACGCAAATTCCTATTTCCCTCTGAATCACGAGGATAAGGATCTGGCCTCAGCCTAGCAGACAGTTTTTGTTAGTCAGCAATTTCACTTCCGAACGATGTGAGGTAACGACGAATGCACAACGTATAGAGTTCGATAATAATTATGTCAAACGATAAGGATGATGAGAGAAGGAGACATGGGTAAAAAAGTCGTATAAATGTTCAATAAGGTTTTGAGGCTTCTCTGCAATCATGATAGAACAAACGAGTCTTCTGTACCAGAGGAATTACAAGCGCGTTAGCTTTGATGGAGAGAGGTGCCATCCTGCGGAAGGAAGCAGTGAACGTGTTGTCTTTTATGTTGCACCAAGAAGGATGTGGGATCCCTACTGTCTGCCGTGCGGACATACGTCCTGCTTGCAACCTTGTTCGCTATCACACGTCGGGTCTACGACAGCACGCTACTATCAACTATCAGGCGGAGTGTGACGCGGTAAAACTGCGTTCCGACCACAACGCTGGGTTGTGGATCCGTTCCCTCGAAATGCAACGGGTGCAGTAGAAGGAGCAGATGCAAAATCGGCTAGTGATGAATGGCAAAGCCGATAATGTTGCAAGCGTGGTCTAAAAGTATATCACGGAAGACCTTTAAAAAACAGTGTGGCAGCTCGTTCATTGGAGGCCCTAGACCTACTTTCCATTTGTACTTGGTGTGAAAAATTGGAACATAAATTGCCGAATACCTATTCGAACAGATGCAAAAAACAACCTCTTGTAAAGATTCAAAGCACATTTCAGCCTATTCCTGAATGACACATATTGCAGCAGACTAAAGTTCTACATTGGATTAACGAATCAATGTCCAACAAAATTGTTGTAAAGCAAGAGTCAGGTGTCGCAGGGTGAAACGCATTTGCACCTGTTCAATGAGCCACCTGTTGCAACGAGACAAAGCAAAAGACTAGCTCAGCAGACAGGGACTGAGTTCTAGTAGATTCTTACCAAGGGGTACCAAAAGCGACACTCAAGATAGCAGCTGTAGAGGTACTGTTTTAAAAGTTCGCGACTACGCCCTGCCTGATGGGAAAATTCATCGCAGCACCCCATCCACAACGTTACTTCAATAATTTCACCAGTGGGAGTGAATTGTTTGAGTCGGTTCAATTCCTGCTCGAAATCAAAAAACTTAATTATCCTCAATATACTTCATTGCCTTAACAATAAATAATTTCTCCGCAAACCAAAATTTGGTAAAACCTCAGTTGCCGTAAGCTGCTAAGGAACTTGTTACATATGTTTGTGAACCGTGGAAGCCGACTCTTAGGGGAACAACCTCAATCGGAGAGCGGGCCGAAGTCGGGAACATGAAAACACTCACACAGGTGGAATGGTAACCCCATTGCTCAGTTCAACCAACTCAAGAGTAAAGTCGGGAAATCGACTGGCATCTTCAGCCTCTCAAGCAATGGCTGCACACCTGCGTTATGCATCGAAAATTGCCAAAGCGCAACGAACGCTCCGAACGTGACAGGTCGGCAATAGCGGCGCTTTGTTCCAAAGAGTACACAATATCTGGTGAATGATTATCAGAGAAACAACGCAATCCAAAACTCGCTGAGAATACGCATATCTTGGGGTAGTTCAAAGTCAACTTGTGCACTAATTGCGAATCGGGTCGGAAAGGTCCAACCACTTCCTGAGAACCTATAACATGCTAAAAACGCAACCCAGGGAAAAACAAATTAATTTGATCCCCAGAATGCATAAAAGTATCGCGAAAGCATCGGTAAACGTGCACACAAATTGGCAAAGAAGGAAAAGAATGAACTCCTAACATTTACCTTGAACAGTTCTTCAAATCCAACTGTATAACCACTCAATTCCCGACTCTCCAAACTCGCGAAAACGTCAATTAGAGACCCAAAAGAAAAGGCACTCGTCTTTGAAGACTTGAATGCCTTCGATTGGCAGTCATGTTAGGGAATACATAACGAAGAAACCCACCGCCACTCGAACTGCTGAGCCTGAGTTTATGCTAAACACACACACACACATGATGGCCTTGGAAGGCGATTTCAATGCATATCACAAAGAGGCAAAGTTAAAAATGAAGTATTGCTAAATGGTTGGGAAGCTATTATTGGCATACCAATTCACGTTTGCAAACTTCTGTTTTTAAAGAGGTAGGCTCTTTATTACACGCTTGTTTGTTCAACTCTTGATTTTGGTAAAGGGTGTAGAGGGATCTTCCACTTCCTCCTCCCTTTAAGTACATTGCTTACTAACATACAGCAAGTACAACTACCTTTAAGTCTAATTTATTTATTTCAATCTGCCAGATCATAAGCCAATCCATCCATCCCAGCATAAAAAGCCTTACCATCCGTGTGCGTCCATTTTTCCTTCCAGTGAAACGGATTACAACCACGTTAATGCAAGTGCACCTTTCATTTGTGGCTAAAAGGTGATTTCTAATGCATCCTAACTTAGTAGTTGTAGCGTCCCGAGACTCCCTTTAAGGTAAAAGAAGGCATAGTACTGGAGGTAGAATACATGTATCCTGGAAACAGAGGACTTGGGGGCTGTTGGCACGGCCCAAAGACCGACCAACCGGCTCAGTACAATATGGCCACCCAAGTGACCTAAACCGGTAGTTCGAACAAACAAAGTATTACAGTAGTAACCTTTGGATAGCATTGACTTAATACGCGACCAAAAGGTCAAACATATCCTTACAACCTTGTTTCGGTTACGTGGATTTCTAGTCGTGTCGATACAAAATATGTGGGCAACTCCTCTGCCTTTCAATTTACACCGAGGAGAGTGTTTGGGTGCAGTTGGTACGATAGAGCGTCTACAAGAATGGCAACATGAAGGTAAGGTGTGTTTCAGTTTGAACAACCATCAGCAATATATTTGCTCTGTCAGCCACTTATGGGGTAAAATATATTGCGGTTTGCATAAATTTAATGTAAGAATTTATGCAATGTTTCGAAGAAGATTAGCTCAATGCCTCACAATCTGAGTTATGTTGGACAGTGATACAGCTCTGACCGACCCACCAATTCTACTGCACTTCCGCATTTGGTCCGCTTCATTGCCAAATTGATGGAATAATGTGCCACTTCTGCTGATTACAAGATTATTTGTTTAGGCTAGGTAGATAAGCTAACACCTAGTACTAATTTGGAGATTTCATTGTGTGTCATTGATGTAGAGCATTGATTTGGGGCAAGTGGACTTCATTTCGTTGCAAAAAATAAGTGCGACAGTTAATATGCAAGCAAAGGCTGCAGTTATTTGTGCTCCTGACTTAAATAAACTATCAAGTATTGAGATTCATGTGCTACATTTGGCATTTTGAAATTGATGGGTAATGCTAGGTGGAAGTGGACAGGGCGAATAATCCTGCCAATCTCGATTCAGGAGACTTGGTCTTTAGACACTCTCGAAGTGTTTCTTGGTTCGTACTCTCAGCGTTATTGCTTTTGCGTCCCTACATCATGCGACCAGCACCGCTATCAAAGTAAGGTTATTAGTGCAATAACAAAAGAGTCATGAAGGAGACGAAGACTGGTAAAGACTGTGCCAACCAAATTTCTGTTGGCATTCACTTGGAAACAGCGAGCCCAACTATTGTCTCATCTGGTAGGCAAAATGCTACAGCTGAATATGGCTTGTACTGACAGTTAAGCAGTTGCATTCACAAGGGTACAGCGTAACTAGAAGGTAAGTGGAAGCTGAATGCAGTGGAGGGTTTTGCTTGTTGTCCCTACCAATCACGATGGAAACTTAATTTTCGTATCTTCTGACATTGGAAATAGAGGTGTTTGAGGATAACTGGGTTCAAGTGAATGTCACCCAGTAGGTTGATTTGGAGTTTTGGGTGAACAGACAAATTGGAACTATTAGTTGGAAGGAGGTGTCTAAAAGGATATCACAGAAGTGGCAGACATTTATTAAAGGTAGTGGATAGCGTTGAGTAGAAAGTTGCGTTAACTAAGTCGACAACAGCAAGCTGGCTACAAACAATAACAAATTCAAGAATAATATTAGTCATCTTGAAGTGGATACGTCTGTTAGAGAGTACAAGTATCAACAAAAATTTTGTCATTCGCTCTATGTCAAATTCTTTTCTCAACTGTACTGCGGCAAGACTAGCTATAGGCAAAGCCTAGACATAAACAGAGGATAGAAGTGGAATACGCATAACTATGCTACCCGCGCAAATACACACATAGGGTTGATTTAGATACAGTAGATACAAATAATGCATTAACGGCTAAGAGTTGGACAGTTTGAGCAAAACTGCAGTTTAAAAAGGAGAGGAGGAATTCTAAGAGGTATTGGTCATTACAGACACTGCATCTAGCCACCAGCGTGTCACGACCACACTTTTAACAGCTACTAAAGATGGCGTTTGGTAAAGGTGAAAAGATGGAACAAGAGAGCAGGAGAGCGTCCAAAATAAAGGAGGAATGCGCGCATCTAATCGTCATACCTTTTTTTAGTCGATGCCTATCGGCTATTGTACAAAATTTAAAAACGTTGCCTTTGGATTTGCATAAAACTTACCTATCCCAAGACTTTCGAAACAAACGAGCAAGGCCCTAACAGTCGTTTTAATTTGAGCCTTTTATTCTATAGGGGTCGGACACGGAGAGGATGATTACAAATAGGGCTGGAGGGACAGTGAGACAGTCGAGGTCACCACAAAGGGGATTTTTAAACGACTAGTCTGCCGCTTGACGGATGGCTGATTGATTGACTGACTGACTGACTGACTGACTGACTGACTGACTGACTGACTGACTGACTGACTGACTGACTGACTGACTGACTGACTGACTGACTGACTGACTGACTGACTGACTGACTGACTGACTGACTGACTGACTGACTGACTGACTGACTGACTGACTGACTGACTGACTGACTGACTGACTGACTGACTGACTGACTGACTGACTGACTGACTGACTGACTGACTGACTGACTGACTGACTGACTGACTGACTGACTGACTGACTGACTGACTGACTGACTGACTGACTGACTGACTGACTGACTGACTGACTGACTGACTGACTGACTGACTGACTGACTGACTGACTGACTGACTGACTGACTGACTGACTGACTGACTGACTGACTGACTGACTGACTGACTGACTGACTGACTGACTGACTGACTGACTGACTGACTGACTGACTGACTGACTGACTGACTGACTGACTGACTGACTGACTGACTGACTGACTGACTGACTGACTGACTGACTGACTGACTGACTGACTGACTGACTGACTGACTGACTGACTGACTGACTGACTGACTGACTGACTGACTGACTGACTGACTGACTGACTGACTGACTGACTGACTGACTGACTGACTGACTGACTGACTGACTGACTGACTGACTGACTGACTGACTGACTGACTGACTGACTGACTGACTGACTGACTGACTGACTGACTGACTGACTGACTGACTGACTGACTGACTGACTGACTGACTGACTGACTGACTGACTGACTGACTGACTGACTGACTGACTGACTGACTGACTGACTGACTGACTGACTGACTGACTGACTGACTGACTGACTGACTGACTGACTGACTGACTGACTGACTGACTGACTGACTGACTGATTGACAAGTCGCCTGTAGTGGCTACTCCGCGTGGCTGTGTATGAACGAATTAATTAGGTGAGGGCAAAAGTGGAGGAGGTGAATTTTATCGTAATCTCTAGGGTTTAGTATATCATCTTACCCAAACCGTGGCGGAGTCATTAGCTAGAAAACAAAAGTTCAGAACAGCAAATTGCATGGATTCGCGTTTACCTGACCGTCTAATCCACCTACGACGATGTACTAATGCATGAACTAAAAAGAGGTAAAGTTAGTGCGAAACGGTAAAAAGAACTGCGACAGTTAAAAGCACAAAAGGTCACTAGAAATAACCAAATGTGAAACAAGCTAAGGGGTAGAAAAATTATAATGATGGCTTAGAGTGAAATGGCTTTATCAGAGCAAAAGAGTTAGACAGTCGCCAATGTCTCCATTAACCTTTTTAGACCCTGACTGCCCATACTTACTTTCTGTCCGGACTAACGAAGTCAAAATCAAACATTTTTGAGTCTATTATAACGAAATTACGAGACAGTTTCAATTCAGTCCGAGTGAACCCTTTTTTCGCCGGAGGAGTTGATCAACAATGGGTGGACAAAACTAATGTCGCAAAGACTCAAGCAAACACTATTGGACTTATTCAAGCATAAATTCGATTCGAATTTGAAGTTCAATATGGTTTCACGCTGAATATGAGACTTAGCAAATTAGGCAATGATGGTCGCACAATAAATTGGGCTAAGGTGGAAGAGATTTATCTAACTGGTTTCACACATTTTCTATTAATCCTAATGAATTAAAAAGATTAATTTGATAGTGGTTTCAAGCTCACATGCTTCTATTCACCCCACTTTTAGTTGCTTTTGTAAGAAATAAAGGTCCTTTTTCACAACATGCATTGCTAGGTGGAATTTTGGCGCCCTATCAAATTCATTACAAAGCAGACGACCAGTCATTCGTACTTGCTACTCATATTTTGTGATTATTTATAAAAGCGATTTCTAGTGTTTTATTTTAAACTTTTTTCTGGCTTGTAAAAGTCTCGCCAACGCATGCTGAGTGGTACCATATGTGTAGCACTAGCGCCTCCCCAAAAGCCACCACCACAAATACTTTTTTGTAATTGACGATTACTTGATAGGGCTCTTCTATGCAAGCGTACCATACCAAGTGGCTGTGTAACCCCCTTTGTCTGTGTGCTAATGCGTGAATTCAGTTTTAAGTTAAGCAGCTTAGAGATCACATCCAGATCACTCCCATCATTTAGAAATTGTTTCAATGAGGCCTTGGATACCTGATACATACGCTCCGATTAAAAAACCGCAATGGACGCATTCTCGAAATGAGCTTCTGACTTTAATTATAATGTCGATTTCTAACATCAGCGAGGTTTTGTTGTCTTGCTACAATAACTTGCTTGGAATGACAGTTGATAGCATGCGTTTTTCCTCACAGTGACTGGTAGATAAGTTGAATTACACTTGTTGTAAGATGCAGTGAGAAAGTTGCGAATTGTTATCTAGTAGTCTACTTGACTCATTGAAAATTGGGAGAGGATAACAGAAATGGACTAGTTTAATTAGTGCAATTATGTTAAGCGCACGCGTTCGCCCGGCGATAGCTCAGTTGGCACTCAGTTGGCAGAGTGGTGGACTGTAGGCGTCAGCAGTTATCCACAGGTTGGTGGTTCAGATCCGCCTCGCTGGACCCGTCCTTACGAGTGGGCTCCCGGCATTGCAGCACTGCATGTTTTCTTCCGTCCTCTCCAGCCACCAAGTGCTGCCTTCTCTCGTGCTGGTACTGTGTCTGTAATCTGCATAAAGGCCCACGCTTTATCTCCTTTTCCTGCGTGCCGTGTAAATATATGGACCCTATAAGTGTTCGCTTATGCTGATGTCTCCACAATCAAGCTTCCAACAAAAATTCACACACTTGACTTTGCGTCAGGTACAGCCCAACACGTCCACTCTTGTACTCATGCATGGAATAATGCAACGGGATCCCCTAATCTGGTGCCCGTAACGCATAGGATAGGCGAGCGGGCGTCATACACGTGTGACACAGATAGTTAATGTGTCAAGGTGCAGTTGTAGCGTGAACCAATGTTCTGTTCGGTGCTTATTTCTTCCATGCATGATTAGCTCTTGTCCAACTTGAGCTTGTCTTGTCTTGCCAAAATCTGAGCCGGAGAAGTCGTACCTGTTTGGATAGCAGACATTTTCATTATTCTCACTTTGTTGATTCGTAGGTGCAATGCAACCGTCAGCTTTTCGATACCACCTAAGCTCTTAGTTACTTCCCTCACATTTTCAATATTTTTGAAGTTATGTTGCTAAAATCGTATCAGTAGCACCATTAAGTTTCAGACGACATTAGATTTTCCTTCTTTCATGCTCCCCGGTTCAAGCAAACCTTGCTGTAAGCACGTCGTTGCGCTAATCAATCAATCAATCAATCAATCAATCAATCACCCTATGCGTTGCAAAAATCTCCACTTAAATCCACCCTTACCCTCAACTTCATCACCTCCTGACCACCACCATAGGATTGCCCTCATGCGTGTCACGCTCCAACATATTTCCAAGCTTTTTCCCAATGGCTCTTTCGACATGCCACCTCTACTGCACAAGTCTTCTCCTTCCTCTTCCCTTCTTTCATCTTCCACTTTCGCATTCATTAATAACCCACTTTTTCGTGACTTAATGTAATTCCTTATTCCTGTACTACTTCTTCACAATTATTGTGCAGTAGATGGCTACATTCCAGGAGGTTAGGGAGGGCTTTTGATGCCACCATATGCTCCAGCTTCTTAGCACAGCCCTCAAATTAACCAGCAATGTTCGCTTCTTGTTTCAGTTTTATGTATTTACAGAAGAAATTTTCGATTAAATGCATTCTTTTGCATTTTGCCAATATGTAGAAGCGTATTCCTGTTTGAATGAGCTAGTTCACAAATGCAAAAGTGATTTTTGAACCATAACCTTGACAATGTTGTATGTTCTCATTCATGATTTAAGGCACAAGGCCCTGATTCTGGGGTAGGTAATTGATAATAACATGTACAACTGGGATTCAAATGGCCATTCCCCTGGTGCGGTGGCCTCACGACTTCGAGTACTATGGGGAACCGGTGAGTCCAGGAGTGTGCAACGTTTAAACTTTAGGTGGGTTGAGTTCTTGGTTAGCTGTATCATTGGACCACCCAAGGAATTCATCTTTGCACGATACGGAATGTTTTATTCACTTCTCACGGCTTCATTAGATCATTGCTTCAATAGGTGAAGGTATTTACGAAAGGTTTGACTTGTACCTTCTTCTCCATTCAGGAGTTACCGGTGGAGTCGATGTGGTCCTGTTTATGCAACCGACTGTAAATAAGTGGAGACCAGTAATGACAACGATTCACATTATATATGATCGAGTATTCAAGGTGAGAGGAGTAGGAGACACTAATGGGGGTAATTCACCGCAATCGCTGATTTAGCAGCAGGCATTCATTAATGTCAGATTTTGACTTTTGACAGGCATAAAAACCTGATATTCTACTATGCACAAAATTCTAGGTAGGTGATCAGCCTGACGATGGTGCTGATGATGTGCCGTGGACCGGCATGCCAAGATCATCACTAAGGTGCAGACACTTTGGTAGCACTGGGCTATCCGACTGTAGCTAGAGTAGAAAGCCATGGTTTGAGAATTGGCGCTACAGATGGTAAGATACTTTGGTTGCCACTACAGGTTGTTGCATGCACTCCTTGCCACTGTTACCTTGCATCTTGGTTAGCAGCGTATAGGCTGAACTGGTCATGACGTGAATACTGGCTGTCAAAGGTGGCATTTCAACACACTTGGCACGTGTGACTCCATTGTATTAGTTTGTGCTCTTGACTATAGTAGCGGAAAATCAGGCTTCACGTAGGCACTCTACGTATAATGCCCCAAAGGGTTCCCCAAGTCTCGTGTTTAAGGGGACCCAGTGTGCTCAATAACAGGCAGATGTGTTGGCTTAGGAGTCCATTCACTTACTCGCTTCTATCAATTACCTCAAAGGGATGCACTTGTGGATGGGAAAACCACACCGTCACCGGACACCTTACAAAACTCCCGATCTCGAGTTCTCAACCCGAGTGACCCAAGATAAAAAAAGTGCTCTGATGCCGACAATCTGGGTACACTCGGATTGTAGTATGTGTGTAGGATGTCGCTGGACTGGGGTTCTGGTTCCTGGGTATGCGAGGATCGCAGAATCTTGCCTCTCGAATTCAAATATCCAAAAGCACTTAGACATTTGCGAGGAATAAATGCGAGCTCTCATGCACGTGGTAGGGTGTTGCATTCTTTGTAGATCGTCGTGGCTGCATTTAGGTGTGCCGACTGATTAAACTGAAAGGGAAGGTAAACACATTCCATGCCAGATTTCTGCCGAAAATCAAGAAGCAAAACTTTAGGTCGCTTCAGCATTAGTCTTTTAAACGTTATCGCTACTGATTGTCAATAAGTAGCTGTCATATTTGCATGCTGTAAGCCAATCCCTTTGCTTAAGGGTTATAACCGTATTGATAGCGGAACCGCGAGGAGAAGATGTTCGGACACTGGATATTGCATTGGAAATCCGCATCAAAACCCTCAAGACCGCATAAAATTCGTAGCACTAATTAATCCTTAATCTTACATTGCTGATGCCCATCCCCTTACGCTGACATGTTTTTTGCGCATTGTCAATCTCTTATTCCTACCGACCTCAAATTTTTTACAAATTCTTTATTTTCATGTCCGTCAAAGTAAAATCATTATTTCAGCTTAAGTCATTGTGATACTAAAGGAGTTGCGACAATTCGACGTACGACGCAGATTGCCTTTGTACAGTTAGGAGTGCTAGTTATCATAAAGCCTAATTCAATGAATGCGATGAAGCCTAACTGGTACGTCACTAACACTACGATGCTCACTTGTGCTGTGTCGTCAACTAAAATGCCATTGTTCTGAGTTCACGGGGTTCCTCAGAGTTGTGTCGTGTAACCAATTGTTAATGCGATGATTGCCCCTAGTCACCTGGGTGAAAATTCTCTTTTGAAGGCTGTCATGCGGCGAGATTATTCAAAGACCAATAAAAATGGTCATTCAATTCGTCTCTTCCATCCATGACCGCACTGAGTGCTTCAAAGTTTGATAGGTAGTGCATATGATGAGCTAATCTAAGCCGACTCTATAGGGAATGGAGAGGTTTTAAGCATTGTCAGACATACGTTCACATCCTTTCTAAATAGTCTTCAACAGGTTAAGGGTGGATAGGGTATTCTGTAATTAACAGATAATGCTGCGCTTCATAGCTTCTGTAAGAAAAAAAAGGTCCATTTTCACAACATGCATTGCTAGGTGGAATTTTGGCGCCCTATCAAATTCATTACAAAGCAGACGACCAGTCATTCGTACTTGCTACTCATATTTTGTGATTATTTATAAAAACGATTTCTAGTGTTTTATTTTAAACTTTTTTCTGGCTTGTAAAAGTCTCGCCAACGCATGCTGAGTGGTACCATATGTGTAGCACTAGCGCCTCCCCAAAAGCCACCACCACAAATACTTTTTTGTAATTGACGATTACTTGATAGGGCTCTTCTATGCAAGCGTACCATACCAAGTGGCTGTGTAACCCCCTTTGTCTGTGTGCTAATGCGTGAATTCAGTTTTAAGTTAAGCAGCTTAGAGATCACATCCACATGGAAGGCCAAAATCCGTCAAAGGAGACAACGACTTTATCTAAGCTTCTAAACAGCTCCAAGCGCAGTTAACACCAAAACTAACGAAAAACTGAACTCAGTTGAAAAAAGAAAAAAATTGATTTCTTTTATTCGGTAACAAAGTGTGCAAACCATGCAGATAAGATAGATTTCCTCGAGGACATTCTATGCTCCAGATACCGAGCGTACCAGCTGCTCTGATGAGGTTCCATGACTGCAAAAAAAGATGAAACAATTACCAAGAAAAAATACTTTACTTACGTATTCAAGTGTAGCACTCAAAACTTCAATTTTAGGAGAAGCGCAAACATGTACAGCTAAGTCACTGAACACCTTAGGACCAGAAGGAAATCTACTTGCCGCGTTATCAGTCCGACGCCTATTTTGTTGGTAGTGGGGCAAAGGGGTCCCAAATCCCCTTTGAAAAGCCGTCCCTTCCTGAAAGGATCCTGTCAAAAAGTCTACAAAAATGACAGAAGGATGAAAATTCAAGCTTCAACTTTTGTCATAACGGTTAAGGCATGTGCCATGTCCATAAGAACCCAGTCCTCAAAAAATTAATGAAACTATTTCAAGTATAAAGTGAGTTACACAATGAACGAAAATCAGTTAACGATGAGTAAAGACACACGGATAAGGTCAGGTCAGCAATGCCCCTTTTGCAAGCGCATTGAAAGGGTCCAAGCTGAGGATGAAAAACGATGGCTATGGTTTAAAAAAAGAAAACATTTTCATTGCCACAGGTTCACCTAATTTCATCATCAGCAAATTTAGAACAAATTAAGATCAAGGAAACATACACATTTGGACGATGCCTGCGAAGCAAACGAATGAATTGCATGCAACAAATGAATGCCGAATTCCCTTAACACACCGGGCAGTTGAGGATTCGTCAAGGGTGATACACACAGTAAAATATTTTCGCATAACCGACCTGAAAAACAACGGCTGTCGATCACCCGCAGTCATACAACTTCACCAAATATCACCTTTCCTAAGACCTCCATATTCCATGAGACGTTAAGAAACGGCAAACACCAATCTCTCAACAACAAATGACCTATTTTCGCGGAATGCATACCATTCGTTTCGAGCGACTATGAGCCGCAATGAGAGTTTGAGGTCGAGGGACGGAAGCATCCCATGCGCATGGCCAATTGCTCCATTTGGGGCACCTAAAGGCGCGCAATAGATAAAAGACCATGCCTTAGTACGCAACGTCTGTGAAATCACCAGCCGACGACCGAGGTATCGAATACTCACTCCTGCATCATACGAAAGGCGCCTCAAGAAAATAACATTGATGCCCCTAAATGTGGATAAGTGATTATCATCGTGACTTTTTTTTCTTTTATGATAGTGGGACTTAACTGCAATGATTTTTCAGACGAATTTCAACTACAAACCCTTCAAGCAGATTGATTGTTTTTTTGGGCGGTGTATATTTTAGACATATCTTCCTACTACGTATGAGTGTAATTCATGCAACGCATGCAATATAAATGCAAGGTTACATAGGCAGAGTAGAACGGTATCTTTAGAAAGTCATATTTCAGGTGCACGCTTAGTCTGGTGACAGCCGCATGCACATTTATATTTGCTGCATTTACATGGAGAAAGGCTCAAGAATATGGCAAGTAGTTTCCCAGAGACTTGTTTCAATCTTGTTGTGGCATCCTTACGGAAACAAAATCATCTTAAAAGTGCGTAACACACTTTGTGTAGCGTCATGATGCTTCCAGTAGGAGTTGGGTCTACCAACGTGGCTCAGAGACCACGCTGTTCGGCGAGGATGTGATGGTCAAGACAATAGTTGCCACCCTCTCGGAACAGGGAGTCAAACAAATAATCCATCCATTGTGCTTCGAGCTGTTCATTATTATTAAATAGAAGAGCAATCAGATATTCTATTTGAAAGTACACTTGGGTGATAGGGAGGTGAAAATTCCCGAAATGACTGGGATCGAAAGAGAGGGTAGAGACAGTACCAGTCTTGTTGGGGACAACAAAATTGCATGCTAGTGGTTCAGCAGCGTTGCGCATGATTCATTCAAATACGCAGTTCAATAAACATGCTAGCACTTGTGGTAGTTCAGCCTTCTCCAAATTTGACCACCCCTAAATAAAAAGTGTGAAAGGTCAATTTAGAAGCATACACAAATGGGAGATAATGAGATGTGCAAGTTGATGTCGTGGTTAATACTTCGATGAAAAATCGGAAAAAGGCTTCTGAGTATCATTACACCACACGTCAAGCCACAAGGTTCACTATTCTCTCCTATAATACCATAATTTTTGTAGATATTTTCGTGAATCGTTCCATTGACATTGCTTTGATAGAGCATCTTGAGTTGTGCTTTCGTCCAATCATAGGCAAATGCGGATTCGGAGGAGAATTACCTTTAAATCCATCGGCCAGATGATAGCACAAACTACACGACACAAGAAAAGATTGCAACTTCCTCCCTCTCCCTATTCAGCTCAAATTTCAAGCAGTCGATCAGAGCTTGAGTAGCTTGCGCCTCCCCCCGAAAGGTGACGAAGTCTAGCGCAACAAAGCACTAGGTGATGGTACCACACTGGATGAAGTGTTGTCGTAACTGGCGCTCCATGTGGTTCGGACGCAACTCGCCTACGTACAGCTTTACCCGGGCTTTCATCACGGTAATGATGCGTGAAGTGGCGTTTCTGCTTTGAAGTGCATGCCAACAACATCAATAACCTCTCGGTCTGTTTTTGCTCTACCACAGTCTGTCCAGACATAATACCTCTTCCCCGTCACCTTCATCTTCGTATGCTTCCCATCCCATATTGGGGCCAATACACACTACTAACACAAGCTTTAAGGAAGCGATGAGGCCTAAACCACCTTACGCAATCAACGCCTGCTTTCTGAATAATAAGCTGGGTGAGGGACTACAATCAGCCTGTTCCACCTACCTTCAGTTTTTAATGGTGTACTGAGTAGAGGACCGCGATGCTCGTGGATGCAGCACCGTTTCGTCAACCATCACAAGATCACATTTTTCGATACGCTGTCTGATCTAGATAAAAACAAAATCAAATATCCATCACGTCACCTTCACCTTCGTCAATGGTGCTAAGTACCTGCGCCTCGTAACCTAATCACTGCCCTCATCAAATCCCGCATCATTCAATATTTAGTTTGCAGACGAAGGGTGTCATTCTGATTGGAAGGCTGGAAATTACACTAACTCCAAACGCCTTCGCTTATTTTGAGCTCAAGCCTGTTGCGTCATCACGTTCTGCAGCGTGCATCCTCCACCCATCTCACAGGTAACCCTGCCTGTTCACACACGTCGCACATCTTGCGCTAGCACAGTTTCTAGTTAGGAACTTGAGGAATTGCACTGACTGTCTCATCAAGTCGCTCTCACTGGTAGAAACGTGCTACAATTCCGGATTCATGTTGCAGTTAGACTGAGTCGAAGACATCGGTGATGTGCTTAGCATGCAGAATCCGACAACCGATAACACTCACTCCTATCTTGCAGTCTTGATTGCCTGGCCATATGAAAAGGAAATGTAGGGTCCGCAGGATCTCCAGCTTTCACTTAACACCTGCATTCCATCAATGCTATTGGGAAATGGTGACAATGGTGAAACGAAGGACCAATAGCTACAAATGTTTTCGATAAAATCGCATCTTTTGAAGTGCACATACACGAACAATTACAAAGAGGCGGAAAGAAGTGTTTGTCGACTTACCTCATTGAATTGATCAGATAGACGCATCTGTGTTATAGGCAGAGGTGACACTTGTTTCATTGCTGTTCTCAATTCCTCAGCTTTAGTAAGGAGGCTTCTCAGCCATTTCAGCGTCGCTACAGCCACTTGTAAATCCTACAACAGAGAAAAAGAGGGGGAGGAAAAAATGGAAAAGACAGCAGGAACAATTCGCAATGCTTAGTAAACCGACTATCACTACTCACTTCCAGTCTTTCCGAAAGATTGTGGGCATTTCGTACTTCGGCAAACTTGGCCGAAAGTTCCGCGATGCGGCTGACAAGTCCATTTATAGTGCAGAGCTTGCCAAATACTCCTTCTTCACCTTCTCTATGGAGGCATCCAGCGCTTTGTCGCGGCTGCACCCATCTCAGACACCGGCTCATTTAAGGCATCAGCAATTCTCTCTTTTGCATCTTTCATTGTACGCGCTCTCAAGCTCGCTCTGTAGCATGCCAGGATGCCCAAATTTACACGCATCATCATGATGTACTATACACAAGAAAGGAGAGCAAACAGTCAGACAGTTCATTCGGGGTTAGTACTTCCTACTTGTTGAATAGGCTTGTGAAATAAATAGCGCACTCACATCGAAACTATTCAAGGAAACATTGAATACTCTTGATCTGTGGCGAGCCATACTTATTTGTGCTAACGCGAAGGCACTTAGGCCTCCTTAATGCAAGACAATAACTAAACAAGGCGGTAATATGCCTGCTGTGTAGGCAGGAAACTGCCCTATTTGCACAATTGCCATAGCTGTGTGTCAAATTCAAGTCTGTGCTACAAGCCACGGATCGTTCATTGGTCTGTGTTATGGTTGATGCTGCACAATTAACAAAATAGGTAGCTTCTAATACAACGTGTAAATCGCCAATGCTTACACTGTCGAGGTGTTTCTCAAGGCATCGTGTACAAACTTGGCTTTCGCAATGTTGACAAAAGCTCATTTCTTGGGACTGAATTGGCCTCTGACAGTTACTGCAGCACACGGTTTGCCTGTTTCCACTTCTATCATTTATTGTCTGCTCCCCTCCTACTCCTCCGCTCCGCACTGAATGTTGTTGACTCATCTGCTCCCGTTGAGGTGAGTTCGTAGAGCTCCGAGACCCACCGTCGTAGCTATGATGACGGTGTGGGTGCCACACCACGAAGCCAACTTTAATGGCAACCGCCTTTGCCATTTCTATTGGTCAATTCTTGTGGTAGCTTCACCACTCAGTATAATGCGTCACTCAAGATCAGGCAACATGTGCTCGCAGAGCTAGCTGCATCTGAAGCTTGAGGAGCATGATTCAAATCAGGATCCCTCAACTAACCAGCTCCTATCCTTTATAATGAAAGACGTTTAATGACTTGTGCATCACTTCCTCCTCAAAGCCTCACACAAGCTCACGCTCCCGTTTCTTCTCTCTTATCTCTCTTTCACAGACAGAGCATTTCAAGTTATTGTACAACTTCCAAAATAAGAATTCCTACTTCTGATTCGAAAATGGAAAGGCTATTCCTGATACTAACTAACAAACAGAAAGGTAACCTTTTGCAGTCCAATGGGACTGAAAAAAATGTTCTTGCTGCTTTCCAGCAATGCATTCTCACGTACCCCCAAACAAAGCCAGAACATCTTCTGTAAATTGACCATGACAATCAACTTGGCCTGCTTGGAGGTGCAATTAGCGCACATGCTGCACGCTATTCCATGGTAAGGAGCCGGTCCCAGTTTCGGTAGAGATTAGTACTAATTTTGCTAAATCCACCTGCCCCATTCCATGCGATCTAAGGCACCCATATGAAACAGAAAGAACCTGTAAGTTGTAGAGGCTAGCCACCTAGTTCCTTTTCGCGTCGTAGCTAGCGAGCCTGTCCAATATGTAACTATGGCCACACCCTGTCAGTGACTTATTTCGCTTCTCCCTAACTCAAACAGATTTCACGTAAAGTGTAGGACGCATTTGCACAAAGCACCGGCCAATTCAGGCGTTATTTCTCGATTCCCATGATTGCCAGTCGAGCACTTTTTGGTTTTTTCCGAAGACGGAGTATGTGCACACCACCTCAGGTTATGAAATGGAAAAGTTAACACCTAGGTAAGCCACGCAAATTCCTATTTCCCTCTGAATCACGAGGATAAGGATCTGGCCTCAGCCTAGCAGACAGTTTTTGTTAGTCAGCAATTTCACTTCCGAACGATGTGAGGTAACGACGAATGCACAACGTATAGAGTTCGATAATAATTATGTCAAACGATAAGGATGATGAGAGAAGGAGACATGGGTAAAAAAGTCGTATAAATGTTCAATAAGGTTTTGAGGCTTCTCTGCAATCATGATAGAACAAACGAGTCTTCTGTACCAGAGGAATTACAAGCGCGTTAGCTTTGATGGAGAGAGGTGCCATCCTGCGGAAGGAAGCAGTGAACGTGTTGTCTTTTATGTTGCACCAAGAAGGATGTGGGATCCCTACTGTCTGCCGTGCGGACATACGTCCTGCTTGCAACCTTGTTCGCTATCACACGTCGGGTCTACGACAGCACGCTACTATCAACTATCAGGCGGAGTGTGACGCGGTAAAACTGCGTTCCGACCACAACGCTGGGTTGTGGATCCGTTCCCTCGAAATGCAACGGGTGCAGTAGAAGGAGCAGATGCAAAATCGGCTAGTGATGAATGGCAAAGCCGATAATGTTGCAAGCGTGGTCTAAAAGTATATCACGGAAGACCTTTAAAAAACAGTGTGGCAGCTCGTTCATTGGAGGCCCTAGACCTACTTTCCATTTGTACTTGGTGTGAAAAATTGGAACATAAATTGCCGAATACCTATTCGAACAGATGCAAAAAACAACCTCTTGTAAAGATTCAAAGCACATTTCAGCCTATTCCTGAATGACACATATTGCGACAGACTAAAGTTCTACATTGGATTAACGAATCAATGTCCAACAAAATTGTTGTAAAGCAAGAGTCAGGTGTCGCAGGGTGAAACGTATTTGCACCTGTTCAATGAGCCACCTGTTGCAACGAGACAAAGCAAAAGGCTAGCTCAGCAGACAGGGACTGAGTTCTAGTAGATTCTTACCAAGGGGTACCAAAAGCGACACTCAAGATAGCAGCTGTAGAGGTACTGTTTTAAAAGTTCGCGACTACGCCCTGCCTGATGGGAAAATTCATCGCAGCACCCCATCCACAACGTTACTTCAATAATTTCACCAGTGGGAGTGAATTGTTTGAGTCGGTTCAATTCCTGCTCGAAATCAAAAAACTTAATTATCCTCAATATACTTCATTGCCTTAACAATAAATAATTTCCCGCAAACCAAAATTTGGTAAAACCTCAGTTGCCGTAAGCTGCTAAGGAACTTGTTACATATGTTTGTGAACCGTGGAAGCCGACTCTTAGGGGAACAACCTCAATCGGAGAGCGGGCCGAAGTCGGGAACATGAAAACACTCACACAGGTGGAATGGTAACCCCATTGCTCAGTTCAACCAACTCAAGAGTAAAGTCGGGAAATCGACTGGCATCTTCAGCCTCTCAAGCAATGGCTGCACACCTGCGTTATGCATCGAAAATTGCCAAAGCGCAACGAACGCTCCGAACGTGACAGGTCGGCAATAGCGGCGCTTTGTTCCAAAGAGTACACAATATCTGGTGAATGATTATCAGAGAAACAACGCAATCCAAAACTCGCTGAGAATACGCATATCTTGGGGTAGTTCAAAGTCAACTTGTGCACTAATTGCGAATCGGGTCGGAAAGGTCCAACCACTTCCTGAGAACCTATAACATGCTAAAAACGCAACCCAGGGAAAAACAAATTAATTTGATCCCCAGAATGCATAAAAGTATCGCGAAAGCATCGGTAAACGTGCACACAAATTGGCAAAGAAGGAAAAGAATGAACTCCTAACATTTACCTTGAACAGTTCTTCAAATCCAACTGTATAACCACTCAATTCCCGACTCTCCAAACTCGCGAAAACGTCAATTAGAGACCCAAAAGAAAAGGCACTCGTCTTTGAAGACTTGAATGCCTTCGATTGGCAGTCATGTTAGGGAATACATAACGAAGAAACCCACCGCCACTCGAACTGCTGAGCCTGAGTTTATGCTAAACACACACACACACATGATGGCCTTGGAAGGCGATTTCAATGCATATCACAAAGAGGCAAAGTTAAAAATGAAGTATTGCTAAATGGTTGGGAAGCTATTATTGGCATACCAATTCACTTTGCAAACTTCTGTTTTTAAAGAGGTAGGCTCTTTATTACACGCTTGTTTGTTCAACTCTTGATTTTGGTAAAGGGTGTAGAGGGATCTTCCACTTCCTCCTCCCTTTAAGTACATTGCTTACTAACATACAGCAAGTACAACTACCTTTAAGTCTAATTTATTTATTTCAATCTGCCAGATCATAAGCCAATCCATCCATCCCAGCATAAAAAGCCTTACCATCCGTGTGCGTCCATTTTTCCTTCCAGTGAAACGGATTACAACCACGTTAATGCAAGTGCACCTTTCATTTGTGGCTAAAAGGTGATTTCTAATGCATCCTAACTTAGTAGTTGTAGCGTCCCGAGACTCCCTTTAAGGTAAAAGAAGGCATAGTACTGGAGGTAGAATACATGTATCCTGGAAACAGAGGACTTGGGGGCTGTTGGCACGGCCCAAAGACCGACCAACCGGCTCAGTACAATATGGCCACCCAAGTGACCTAAACCGGTAGTTCGAACAAACAAAGTATTACAGTAGTAACCTTTGGATAGCATTGACTTAATACGCGACCAAAAGGTCAAACATATCCTTACAACCTTGTTTCGGTTACGTGGATTTCTAGTCGTGTCGATACAAAATATGTGGGCAACTCCTCTGCCTTTCAATTTACACCGAGGAGAGTGTTTGGGTGCAGTTGGTACGAAGAGCGTCTACAAGAATGGCGATTTTCAAATCGCACATAGTAGGACAACATGAAGGTAAGGTGTGTTCCAGTTCGAAGAACCAGCAGCAATATATTTGCTCTGTCAGCCACTTATGGGGTAAAATATATTGCGGTTTGCATAAATTTAATGTAAGAATTTATGCAATGTTTCGAAGAAGATTAGCTCAATGCCTCACAATCTGAGTTATGTTGGACAGTGATACAGCTCTGACCGACCCACCAATTCTACTGCACTTCCGCATTTGGCCCGCTTCATTGCCAAATTGATGGAATAATGTGCCACTTCTGCTATTTACAAGATTATTTGTTTAGGCTAGGTAGATAAGCTAACACCTAGTACTAATTTGGAGATTTCATTGTGTGTCATTGATGTAGAGCATTGATTTGGGGCAAGTGGACTTCATTTCGTTGCAAAAAATAAGTGCGACAGTTAATATGCAAGCAAAGGCTGCAGTTATTTGTGCTCCTGACTTAAATAAACTATCAAGTATTGAGATTCATGTACTACATTTGGCATTTTGAAATTGATGGGTAATGCTAGGTGGAAGTGGACAGGGCGAATAATCCTGCCAATCTCGATTCAGGAGACTTGGTCTTTAGACACTCTCGAAGTGTTTCTTGGTTCGTACTCTCAGCGTTATTGCTTTTGCGTCCCTACATCATGCGACCAGCACCGCTATCAAAGTAAGGTTATTAGTGCAATAACAAAAGAGTCATGAAGGAGACGAAGACTGGTAAAGACTGTGCCAACCAAATTTCTGTTGGCATTCACTTGGAAACAGCGAGCCCAACTATTGTCTCATCTGGTAGGCAAAATGCTACAGCTGAATATGGCTTGTACTGACAGTTAAGCAGTTGCATTCACAAGGGTACAGCGTAACTAGAAGGTAAGTGGAAGCTGAATGCAGTGGAGGGTTTTGCTTGTTGTCCCTACCAATCACGATGGAAACTTAATTTTCGTATCTTCTGACATTGGAAATAGAGGTGTTTGAGGATAACTGGGTTCAAGTGAATGTCACCCAGTAGGTTGATTTGGAGTTTTGGGTGAACAGACAAATTGGAACTATTAGTTGGAAGGAGGTGTCTAAAAGGATATCACAGAAGTGGCAGACATTTATTAAAGGTAGTGGATAGCGTTGAGTAGAAAGTTGCGTTAACTAAGTCGACAACAGCAAGCTGGCTACAAACAATAACAAATTCAAGAATAATATTAGTCATCTTGAAGTGGATATGTCTGTTAGAGAGTACAAGTATCAACAAAAATTTTGTCATTCGCTCTATGTCAAATTCTTTTCTCAACTGTACTGCGGCAAGACTAGCTATAGGCAAAGCCTAGACATAAACAGAGGATAGAAGTGGAATACGCATAATTATGCTACCCGCGCAAATACATACATAGGGTTGATTTAGATACAGTAGATACAAATAATGCATTAACGGCTAAGAGTTGGACAGTTTGAGCAAAACTGCAGTTTAAAAAGGAGAGGAGGAATTCTAAGAGGTATTGGTCATTACAGACACTGCATCTAGCCACCAGCGTGTCACGACCACACTTTTAACAGCTACTAAAGATGGCGTTTGGTAAAGGTGAAAAGATGGAACAAGAGAGCAGGAGAGCGTCCAAAATAAAGGAGGAATGCGCGCATCTAATCGTCATACCTTTTTTTAGTCGATGCCTATCGGCTATTGTACAAAATTTAAAAACGTTGCCTTTGGATTTGCATAAAATTTACCTATCCCAAGACTTTCGAAACAAACGAGCAAGGCCCTAACAGTCGTTTTAATTTGAGCCTTTTATTCTATAGGGGTCGGACACGGAGAGGATGATTACAAATAGGGCTGGAGGGACAGTGAGACAGTCGAGGTCACCACAAAGGGGATTTTTAAACGACTAGTCTGCCGCTTGACTGACTGACTGACTGACTGACTGACTGACTGACTGACTGACTGACTGACTGACTGACTGACTGACTGACTGACTGACTGACTGACTGACTGACTGACTGACTGACTGACTGACTGACTGACTGACTGACTGACTGACTGACTGACTGACTGACTGACTGACTGACTGACTGACTGACTGACTGACTGACTGACTGACTGACTGACTGACTGACTGACTGACTGACTGACTGACTGACTGACTGACTGACTGACTGACTGACTGACTGACTGACTGACTGACTGACTGACTGACTGACTGACTGACTGACTGACTGACTGACTGACTGACTGACTGACTGACTGACTGACTGACTGACTGACTGACTGACTGACTGACTGACTGACTGACTGACTGACTGACTGACTGACTGACTGACTGACTGACTGACTGACTGACTGACTGACTGACTGACTGACTGACTGACTGACTGACTGACTGACTGACTGACTGACTGACTGACTGACTGACTGACTGACTGACTGACTGACTGACTGACTGACTGACTGACTGACTGACTGACTGACTGACTGACTGACTGACTGGTCGCCTGTAGTGGCTACTCCGCGTGGCTGTGTATGAACGAATTAATTAGGTGAGGGCAAAAGTGGAGGAGGTGAATTTTATCGTAATCTCTAGGGTTTAGTATATCATCTTACCCAAACCGTGGCGGAGTCTTTAGCTAGAAAACAAAAGTTCAGAACAGCAAATTGCATGGATTCGCGTTTACCTGACCGTCTAATCCACCTACGACGATGTACTAATGCATGAACTAAAAAGAGGTAAAGTTAGTGCGAAACGGTAAAAAGAACTGCGACAGTTAAAAGCACAAAAGGTCACTAGAAATAACCAAATGTGAAACAAGCTAAGGGGTAGAAAAATTATAATGATGGCTTAGAGTGAAATGGCTTTATCAGAGCAAAAGAGTTAGACAGTCGCCAATGTCTGCATTAACCTTTTTAGACCCTGACTGCCCATACTTACTTTCTGTCCGGACTAACGAAGTCAAAATCAAACATTTTTGAGTCTATTATAACGAAATTACGAGACAGTTTCAATTCAGTCCGAGTGAACCCTTTTTTCGCCGGAGGAGTTGATCAACAATGGGTGGACAAAACTAATGTCGCAAAGACTCAAGCAAACACTATTGGACTTATTCAAGCATAAATTCGATTCGAATTTGAAGTTCAATATGGTTTCACGCTGAATATGAGACTTAGCAAATTAGGCAATGATGGTCGCACAATAAATTGGGCTAAGGTGGAAGAGATTTATCTAACTGGTTTCACACATTTTCTATTAATCCTAATGAATTAAAAAGATTAATTTGATAGTGGTTTCAAGCTCACATGCTTCTATTCACCCCACTTTTAGTTGCTTTTGTAAGAAATAAAGGTCCTTTTTCACAACATGCATTGCTAGGTGGAGTTTTGGTGCCCTATCAAATTCATTACAAAGTAGACGACCAGTCATTCGTACTTGCTACTCATATTTTGTGATTATTTATAAAAGCGATTTCTAGTGTTTTATTTTAAACTTTTTTCTGGCTTGTAAAAGTCTCGCCAACGCATGCTGAGTGGTACCATATGTGTAGCACTAGCGCCTCCCCAAAAGCCACCACCACAAATGCTTTTTTGTAATTGACGATTACTTGATAGGGCTCTTCTATGCAAGCGTACCATACCAAGTGGCTGTGTAACCCCCTTTGTCTGTGTGCTAATGCGTGAATTCAGTTTTAAGTTAAGCAGCTTAGAGATCACATCCAGATCACTCCCATCATTTAGAAATTGTTTCAATGAGGCCTTGGATACCTGATACATACGCTCCGATTAAAAAACCGCAATGGACGCATTCTCGAAATGAGCTTCTACTTTAATTATAATGTCGATTTCTAACATCAGCGAGGTTTTGTTGTCTTGCTACAATAACTTGCTTGGAATGACAGTTGATAGCATGCGTTTTTCCTCACAGTGACTGGTAGATAAGTTGAATTACACTTGTTGTAAGATGCAGTGAGAAAGTTGCGAATTGTTATCTAGTAGTCTACTTGACTCATTGAAAATTGGGAGAGGATAACAGAAATGGACTAGTTTAATTAGTGTAATTATGTTAAGCGCACGCGTTCGCCCGGCGATAGCTCAGTTGGCACTCAGTTGGCAGAGTGGTGGACTGTAGGCGTCAGCAGTTATCCACAGGTTGGTGGTTCAGATCCGCCTCGCCGGACCCGTCCTTACGAGTGGGCTCCCGGCATTGCAGCACTGCATGTTTTCTTCCGTCCTCTCCAGCCACCAAGTGCTGCCTTCTCTCGTGCTGGTACTGTGTCTGTAATCTGCATAAAGGCCCACGCCTTATCTCCTTTTCCTGCGTGCCGTGTAAATATGTGGACCCTATAAGTGTTCGCTTATGCTGATGTCTCCACAATCAAGCTTCCAACAAAAATTCACACACTTGACTTTGCGTCAGGTACAGCCCAACACGTCCACTCTTGTACTCATGCATGGAATAATGCAACGGGATCCCCTAATCTGGTGCCCGTAACGCATAGGATAGGCGAGCGGGCGTCATACACGTGTGACACAGATAGTTAATGTGTCAAGGTGCAGTTGTAGCGTGAACCAATGTTCTGTTCGGTGCTTATTTCTTCCATGCATGATTAGCTCTTGTCCAACTTGAGCTTGTCTTGTCTTGCCAAAATCTGAGCCGGAGAAGTCGTACCTGTTTGGATAGCAGACATTTTCATTATTCTCACTTTGTTGATTCGTAGGTGCAATGCAACCGTCAGCTTTTCGATACCCTAAGCTCTTAGTTACTTCCCTCACATTTTCAATATTTTTGAAGTTATGTTGCTAAAATCGTATCAGTAGCACCATTAAGTTTCAGACGACATTAGATTTTCCTTCTTTCATGCTCCCCGGTTCAAGCAAACCTTGCTGTAAGCACGTCGTTGCGCTAATCAATCAATCAATCAATCAATCAATCAATCAATCACCCTATGCGTTGCAAAAATCTCCACTTAAATCCACCCTTACCCTCAACTTCATCACCTCCTGACCACCACCATAGGATTGCCCTCATGCGTGTCACGCTCCAACATATTTCCAAGCTTTTTCCCAATGGCTCTTTCGACATGCCACCTCTACTGCACAAGTCTTCTCCTTCCTCTTCCCTTCTTTCATCTTCCACTTTCGCATTCATTAATAACCCACTTTTTCGTGACTTAATGTAATTCCTTATTCCTGTACTACTTCTTCACAATTATTGTGCAGTAGATGGCTACATTCCAGGAGGTTAGGGAGGGCTTTTGATGCCACCATATGCTCCAGCTTCTTAGCACAGCCCTCAAATTAACCAGCAATGTTCGCTTCTTGTTTCAGTTTTATGTATTTACAGAAGAAATTTTCGATTAAATGCATTCTTTTGCATTTTGCCAATATGTAGAAGCGTATTCCTGTTTGAATGAGCTAGTTCACAAATGCAAAAGTGATTTTTGAACCATAACCTTGACAATGTTGTATGTTCTCATTCATGATTTAAGGCACAAGGCCCTGATTCTGGGGTAGGTAATTGATAATAACATGTACAACTGGGATTCAAATGGCCATTCCCCTGGTGCGGTGGCCTCACGACTTCGAGTACTATGGGGAACCGGTGAGTCCAGGAGTGTGCAACGTTTAAACTTTAGGTGGGTTGAGTTCTTGGTTAGCTGTATCATTGGACCACCCAAGGAATTCATCTTTGCACGATACGGAATGTTTTATTCACTTCTCACGGCTTCATTAGATCATTGCTTCAATAGGTGAAGGTATTTACGAAAGGTTTGACTTGTACCTTCTTCTCCATTCAGGAGTTACCGGTGGAGTCGATGTGGTCCTGTTTATGCAACCGACTGTAAATAAGTGGAGACCAGTAATGACAACGATTCACATTATATATGATCGAGTATTCAAGGTGAGAGGAGTAGGAGACACTAATGGGGGTAATTCACCGCAATCGCTGATTTAGCAGCAGGCATTCATTAATGTCAGATTTTGACTTTTGACAGGCATAAAAACCTGATATTCTACTATGCACAAAATTCTAGGTAGGTGATCAGCCTGACGATGGTGCTGATGATGTGCCGTGGACCGGCATGCCAAGATCATCACTAAGGTGCAGACACTTTGGTAGCACTGGGCTATCCGACTGTAGCTAGAGTAGAAAGCCATGGTTTGAGAATTGGCGCTACAGATGGTAAGATACTTTGGTTGCCACTACAGGTTGTTGCATGCACTCCTTGCCACTGTTACCTTGCATCTTGGTTAGCAGCGTATAGGCTGAACTGGTCATGACGTGAATACTGGCTGTCAAAGGTGGCATTTCAACACACTTGGCACGTGTGACTCCATTGTATTAGTTTGTGCTCTTGACTATAGTAGCGGAAAATCAGGCTTCACGTAGGCACTCTACGTATAATGCCCCAAAGGGTTCCCCAAGTCTCGTGTTTAAGGGGACCCAGTGTGCTCAATAACAGGCAGATGTGTTGGCTTAGGAGTCCATTCACTTACTCGCTTCTATCAATTACCTCAAAGGGATGCACTTGTGGATGGGAAAACCACACCGTCACCGGACACCTTACAAAACTCCCGATCTCGAGTTCTCAACCCGAGTGACCCAAGATAAAAAAAGTGCTCTGATGCCGACAATCTGGGTACACTCGGATTGTAGTATGTGTGTAGGATGTCGCTGGACTGGGGTTCTGGTTCCTGGGTATGCGAGGATCGCAGAATCTTGCCTCTCGAATTCAAATATCCAAAAGCACTTAGACATTTGCGAGGAATAAATGCGAGCTCTCATGCACGTGGTAGGGTGTTGCATTCTTTGTAGATCGTCGTGGCTGCATTTAGGTGTGCCGACTGATTAAACTGAAAGGGAAGGTAAACACATTCCATGCCAGATTTCTGCCGAAAATCAAGAAGCAAAACTTTAGGTCGCTTCAGCATTAGTCTTTTAAACGTTATCGCTACTGATTGTCAATAAGTAGCTGTCATATTTGCACTGCTGTAAGCCAATCCCTTTGCTTAAGGGTTATAACCGTATTGATAGCGGAACCGCGAGGAGAAGATGTTCGGACACTGGATATTGCATTGGAAATCCGCATCAACACCCTCAAGACCGCATAAAATTCGTAGCACTAATTAATCCTTAATCTTACATTGCTGATGCCCATCCCCTTACGCTGACATGTTTTTTGCGCATTGTCAATCTCTTATTCCTACCGACCTCAAACTTTTTACAAATTTCTTATTTTCATGTCCATCAAAGTAAAATCACCATTTCAGCTTAAGTCATTGTGATACTAAAGGAGTTGCGACAATTCGACGTACGACGCAGATTGCCTTTGTACAGTTAGGAGTGCTAGTTATCATAAAGCCTAATTCAATGAATGCGATGAAGCCTAACTGGTACGTCACTAACACTACGATGCTCGCTTGTGCTGTGTCGTCAACTAAAATGCCATTGTTCTGAGTTCACGGGGTTCCTCAGAGTTGTGTCGTGTAACCAATTGTTAATGCGATGATTGCCCCTAGTCACCTGGGTGAAAATTCTCTTTTGAAGGCTGTCATGCGGCGAGATTATTCAAAGACCAATAAAAATGGTCATTCAATTCGTCTCTTCCATCCATGACCGCACTGAGTGATTCAAAGTTTGATAGGTAGTGCATATGATGAGCTAATCTAAGCCGACTCTATAGGGAATGGAGAGGTTTTAAGCATTGTCAGACATACGTTCACATCCTTTCTAAATAGTCTTCAACAGGTTAAGGGTGGATAGGGTATTCTGTAATTAACAGATAATGCTGCGCTTCATAGCTTCTGTAAGAAAAAAAAGGTCCATTTTCACAACATGCATTGCTAGGTGGAATTTTGGCGCCCTATCAAATTCATTACAAAGCAGACGACCAGTCATTCGTACTTGCTACTCATATTTTGTGATTATTTATAAAAGCGATTTCTAGTGTTTTATTTTAAACTTTTTTCTGGCTTGTAAAAGTCTCGCCAACGCATGCTGAGTGGTACCATATGTGTAGCACTAGCGCCTCCCCAAAAGCCACCACCACAAATACTTTTTTGTAATTGACGATTACTTGATAGGGCTCTTCTATGCAAGCGTACCATACCAAGTGGCTGTGTAACCCCCTTTGTCTGTGTGCTAATGCGTGAATTCAGTTTTAAGTTAAGCAGCTTAGAGATCACATCCACATGGAAGGCCAAAATCCGTCAAAGGAGACAACGACTTTATCTAAGCTTCTAAACAGCTCCAAGCGCAGTTAACACCAAAACTAACGAAAAACTGAACTCAGTTGAAAAAAGAACAAAAATTGATTTCTTTTATTCGGTAAGACAAAGTGTGCAAACCATGCAGATAAGATAGATTTCCTCGAGGACATTCTATGCTCCAGATACCGAGCGTACCAGCTGCTCTGATGAGGTTCCATGACTGCAAAAAAAGATGAAACAATTACCAAGAAAAAATACTTTACTTACGTATTCAAGTGTAGCACTCAAAACTTCAATTTTAGGAGAAGCGCAAACATGTACAGCTAAGTCACTGAACACCTTAGGACCAGAAGGAAATCTACTTGCCGCGTTATCAGTCCGACGCCTATTTTGTTGGTAGTGGGGCAAAGGGGTCCCAAATCCCCTTTGAAAAGCCGTCCCTTCCTGAAAGGATCCTGTCAAAAAGTCTACAAAAATGACAGAAGGATGAAAATTCAAGCTTCAACTTTTATCATAACGGTTAAGGCATGTGCCATGTCCATAAGAACCCAGTCCTCAAAAAATTAATGAAACTATTTCAAGTATAAAGTGAGTTACACAATGAACGAAAATCAGTTAACGATGAGTAAAGACACACGGATAAGGTCAGGTCAGCAATGCCCCTTTTGCAAGCGCATTGAAAGGGTCCAAGCTGAGGATGAAAAACGATGGCTATGGTTTAAAAAAAGAAAACATTTTCATTGCCACAGGTTCACCTAATTTCATCATCAGCAAATTTAGAACAAATTAAGATCAAGGAAACATACACATTTGGACGATGCCTGCGAAGCAAACGAATGAATTGCCATGCAACAAATGAATGCCGAATTCCCTTAACACACCGGGCAGTTGAGGATTCGTCAAGGGTGATACACACAGTAAAATATTTTCGCATAACCGACCTGAAAAACAACGGCTGTCGATCACCCGCAGTCATACAACTTCACCAAATATCACCTTTCCTAAGACCTCCATATTCCATGAGACGTTAAGAAACGGCAAACACCAATCTCTCAACAACAAATGACCTATTTTCGCGGAATGCATACCATTCGTTTCGAGCGACTATGAGCCGCAATGAGAGTTTGAGGTCGAGGGACGGAAGCATCCCATGCGCATGGCCAATTGCTCCATTTGGGGCACCTAAAGGCGCGCAATAGATAAAAGACCATGCCTTAGTACGCAACGTCTGTGAAATTACCAGTGGACGCCCGAGGTATCGAATACTCACTCCTGCATCATACGAAAGGCGCCTCAAGAAAATAACATTGATGCCCCTAAATGTGGATAAGTGATTATCATCGTGACTTTTTTTTCTTTTATGATAGTGGGACTTAACTGCAATGATTTTTCAGACGAATTTCAACTACAAACCCTTCAAGCAGATTGATTGTTTTTTTGGGCGGTGTATATTTTAGACATATCTTCCTACTACGTATGAGTGTAATTCATGCAACGCATGCAATATAAATGCAAGGTTACATAGGCAGAGTAGAACGGTATCTTTAGAAAGTCATATTTCAGGTGCACGCTTAGTCTGGTGACAGCCGCATGCACATTTATATTTGCTGCATTTACATGGAGAAAGGCTCAAGAATATGGCAAGTAGTTTCCCAGAGACTTGTTTCAATCTTGTTGTGGCATCCTTACGGAAACAAAATCATCTTAAAAGTGCGTAACACACTTTGTGTAGCGTCATGATGCTTCCAGTAGGAGTTGGGTCTACCAACGTGGCTCAGAGACCACGCTGTTCGGCGAGGATGTGATGGTCAAGACAATAGTTGCCACCCTCTCGGAACAGGGAGTCAAACAAATAATCCATCCATTGTGCTTCGAGCTGTTCATTATTATTAAATAGAAGAGCAATCAGATATTCTATTTGAAAGTACACTTGGGTGATAGGGAGGTGAAAATTCCCGAAATGACTGGGATCGAAAGAGAGGGTAGAGACAGTACCAGTCTTGTTGGGGACAACAAAATTGCATGCTAGTGGTTCAGCAGCGTTGCGCATGATTCATTCAAATACGCAGTTCAATAAACATGCTAGCACTTGTGGTAGTTCAGCCTTCTCCAAATTTGACCACCCCTAAATAAAAAGTGTGAAAGGTCAATTTAGAAGCATACACAAATGGGAGATAATGAGATGTGCAAGTTGATGTCGTGGTTAATACTTCGATGAAAAATCGGAAAAAGGCTTCTGAGTATCATTACACCACACGTCAAGCCACAAGGTTCACTATTCTCTCCTATAATACCATAATTTTTGTAGATATTTTCGTGAATCGTTCCATTGACATTGCTTTGATAGAGCATCTTGAGTTGTGCTTTCGTCCAATCATAGGCAAATGCGGATTCGGAGGAGAATTACCTTTAAATCCATCGGCCAGATGATAGCACAAACTACACGACACAAGAAAAGATTGCAACTTCCTCCCTCTCCCTATTCAGCTCAAATTTCAAGCAGTCGATCAGAGCTTGAGTAGCTTGCGCCTCCCCCCGAAAGGTGACGAAGTCTAGCGCAACAAAGCACTAGGTGATGGTACCACACTGGATGAAGTGTTGTCGTAACTGGCGCTCCATGTGGTTCGGACGCAACTCGCCTACGTACAGCTTTACCCGGGCTTTCATCACGGTAATGATGCGTGAAGTGGCGTTTCTGCTTTGAAGTGCATGCCAACAACATCAATAACCTCTCGGTCTGTTTTTGCTCTACCACAGTCTGTCCAGACATAATACCTCTTCCCCGTCACCTTCATCTTCGTATGCTTCCCATCCCATATTGGGGCCAATACACACTACTAACACAAGCTTTAAGGAAGCGATGAGGCCTAAACCACCTTACGCAATCAACGCCTGCTTTCTGAATAATAAGCTGGGTGAGGGACTACAATCAGCCTGTTCCACCTACCTTCAGTTTTTAATGGTGTACTGAGTAGAGGACCGCGATGCTCGTGGATGCAGCACCGTTTCGTCAACCATCACAAGATCACATTTTTCGATACGCTGTCTGATCTAGATAAAAACAAAATCAAATATCCATCACGTCACCTTCACCTTCGTCAATGGTGCTAAGTACCTGCGCCTCGTAACCTAATCACTGCCCTCATCAAATCCCGCATCATTCAATATTTAGTTTGCAGACGAAGGGTGTCATTCTGATTGGAAGGCTGGAAATTACACTAACTCCAAACGCCTTCGCTTATTTTGAGCTCAAGCCTGTTGCGTCATCACGTTCTGCAGCGTGCATCCTCCACCCATCTCACAGGTAACCCTGCCTGTTCACACACGTCGCACATCTTGCGCTAGCACAGTTTCTAGTTAGGAACTTGAGGAATTGCACTGACTGTCTCATCAAGTCGCTCTCACTGGTAGAAACGTGCTACAATTCCGGATTCATGTTGCAGTTAGACTGAGTCGAAGACATCGGTGATGTGCTTAGCATGCAGAATCCGACAACCGATAACACTCACTCCTATCTTGCAGTCTTGATTGCCTGGCCATATGAAAAGGAAATGTAGGGTCCGCAGGATCTCCAGCTTTCACTTAACACCTGCATTCCATCAATGCTATTGGGAAATGGTGACAATGGTGAAACGAAGGACCAATAGCTACAAATGTTTTCGATAAAATCGCATCTTTTGAAGTGCACATACACGAACAATTACAAAGAGGCGGAAAGAAGTGTTTGTCGACTTACCTCATTGAATTGATCAGATAGACGCATCTGTGTTATAGGCAGAGGTGACACTTGTTTCATTGCTGTTCTCAATTCCTCAGCTTTAGTAAGGAGGCTTCTCAGCCATTTCAGCGTCGCTACAGCCACTTGTAAATCCTACAACAGAGAAAAAGAGGGGGAGGAAAAAATGGAAAAGACAGCAGGAACAATTCGCAATGCTTAGTAAACCGACTATCACTACTCACTTCCAGTCTTTCCGAAAGATTGTGGGCATTTCGTACTTCGGCAAACTTGGCCGAAAGTTCCGCGATGCGGCTGACAAGTCCATTTATAGTGCCAGAGCTTGCCAAATACTCCTTCTTCACCTTCTCTATGGAGGCATCCAGCGCTTTGTCCGCGGCTGCACCCATCTCAGACACCGGCTCATTTAAGGCATCAGCAATTCTCTCTTTTGCATCTTTCATTGTACGCGCTCTCAAGCTCGCTCTGTAGCATGCCAGGATGCCCAAATTTACACGCATCATCATGATGTACTATACACAAGAAAGGAGAGCAAACAGTCAGACAGTTTCATTCGGGGTTAGTACTTCCTACTTGTTGAATAGGCTTGTGAAATAAATAGCGCACTCACATCGAAACTATTCAAGGAAACATTGAATACTCTTGATCTGTGGCGAGCCATACTTATTTGTGCTAACGCGAAGGCACTTAGGCCTCCTTAATGCAAGACAATAACTAAACAAGGCGGTAATATGCCTGCTGTGTAGGCAGGAAACTGCCCTATTTGCACAATTGCCATAGCTGTGTGTCAAATTCAAGTCTGTGCTACAAGCCACGGATCGTTCATTGGTCTGTGTTATGGTTGATGCTGCACAATTAACAAAATAGGTAGCTTCTAATACAACGTGTAAATCGCCAATGCTTACACTGTCGAGGTGTTTCTCAAGGCATCGTGTACAAACTTGGCTTTCGCAATGTTGACAAAAGCTCATTTCTTGGGACTGAATTGGCCTCTGACAGTTACTGCAGCACACGGTTTGCCTGTTTCCACTTCTATCATTTATTGTCTGCTCCCCTCCTACTCCTCCGCTCCGCACTGAATGTTGTTGACTCATCTGCTCCCGTTGAGGTGAGTTCGTAGAGCTCCGAGACCCACCGTCGTAGCTATGATGACGGTGTGGGTGCCACACCACGAAGCCAACTTTAATGGCAACCGCCTTTGCCATTTCTATTGGTCAATTCTTGTGGTAGCTTCACCACTCAGTATAATGCGTCACTCAAGATCAGGCAACATGTGCTCGCAGAGCTAGCTGCATCTGAAGCTTGAGGAGCATGATTCAAATCAGGATCCCTCAACTAACCAGCTCCTATCCTTTATAATGAAAGACGTTTAATGACTTGTGCATCACTTCCTCCTCAAAGCCTCACACAAGCTCACGCTCCCGTTTCTTCTCTCTTATCTCTCTTTCACAGACAGAGCATTTCAAGTTATTGTACAACTTCCAAAATAAGAATTCCTACTTCTGATTCGAAAATGGAAAGGCTATTCCTGATACTAACTAACAAACAGAAAGGTAACCTTTTGCAGTCCAATGGGACTGAAAAAAATGTTCTTGCTGCTTTCCAGCAATGCATTCTCACGTACCCCCAAACAAAGCCAGAACATCTTCTGTAAATTGACCATGACAATCAACTTGGCCTGCTTGGAGGTGCAATTAGCGCACATGCTGCACGCTATTCCATGGTAAGGAGCCGGTCCCAGTTTCGGTAGAGATTAGTACTAATTTTGCTAAATCCACCTGCCCCATTCCATGCGATCTAAGGCACCCATATGAAACAGAAAGAACCTGTAAGTTGTAGAGGCTAGCCACCTAGTTCCTTTTCGCGTCGTAGCTAGCGAGCCTGTCCAATATGTAACTATGGCCACACCCTGTCAGTGACTTATTTCGCTTCTCCCTAACTCAAACAGATTTCACGTAAAGTGTAGGACGCATTTGCACAAAGCACCGGCCAATTCAGGCGTTATTTCTCGATTCCCATGATTGCCAGTCGAGCACTTTTTGGTTTTTTCCGAAGACGGAGTATGTGCACACCACCTCAGGTTATGAAATGGAAAAGTTAACACCTAGGTAAGCCACGCAAATTCCTATTTCCCTCTGAATCACGAGGATAAGGATCTGGCCTCAGCCTAGCAGACAGTTTTTGTTAGTCAGCAATTTCACTTCCGAACGATGTGAGGTAACGACGAATGCACAACGTATAGAGTTCGATAATAATTATGTCAAACGATAAGGATGATGAGAGAAGGAGACATGGGTAAAAAAGTCGTATAAATGTTCAATAAGGTTTTGAGGCTTCTCTGCAATCATGATAGAACAAACGAGTCTTCTGTACCAGAGGAATTACAAGCGCGTTAGCTTTGATGGAGAGAGGTGCCATCCTGCGGAAGGAAGCAGTGAACGTGTTGTCTTTTATGTTGCACCAAGAAGGATGTGGGATCCCTACTGTCTGCCGTGCGGACATACGTCCTGCTTGCAACCTTGTTCGCTATCACACGTCGGGTCTACGACAGCACGCTACTATCAACTATCAGGCGGAGTGTGACGCGGTAAAACTGCGTTCCGACCACAACGCTGGGTTGTGGATCCGTTCCCTCGAAATGCAACGGGTGCAGTAGAAGGAGCAGATGCAAAATCGGCTAGTGATGAATGGCAAAGCCGATAATGTTGCAAGCGTGGTCTAAAAGTATATCACGGAAGACCTTTAAAAAACAGTGTGGCAGCTCGTTCATTGGAGGCCCTAGACCTACTTTCCATTTGTACTTGGTGTGAAAAATTGGAACATAAATTGCCGAATACCTATTCGAACAGATGCAAAAAACAACCTCTTGTAAAGATTCAAAGCACATTTCAGCCTATTCCTGAATGACACATATTGCGACAGACTAAAGTTCTACATTGGATTAACGAATCAATGTCCAACAAAATTGTTGTAAAGCAAGAGTCAGGTGTCGCAGGGTGAAACGTATTTGCACCTGTTCAATGAGCCACCTGTTGCAATGAGACAAAGCAAAAGGCTAGCTCAGCAGACAGGGACTGAGTTCTAGTAGATTCTTACCAAGGGGTACCAAAAGCGACACTCAAGATAGCAGCCGTAGAGGTACTGTTTTAAAAGTTCGCGACTACGCCCTGCCTGATGGGAAAATTCATCGCAGCACCCCATCCACAACGTTACTTCAATAATTTCACCAGTGGGAGTGAATTGTTTGAGTCGGTTCAATTCCTGCTCGAAATCAAAAAACTTAATTATCCTCAATATACTTCATTGCCTTAACAATAAATAATTTCCCGCAAACCAAAATTTGGTAAAACCTCAGTTGCCGTAAGCTGCTAAGGAACTTGTTACATATGTTTGTGAACCGTGGAAGCCGACTCTTAGGGGAACAACCTCAATCGGAGAGCGGGCCGAAGTCGGGAACATGAAAACACTCACACAGGTGGAATGGTAACCCCATTGCTCAGTTCAACCAACTCAAGAGTAAAGTCGGGAAATCGACTGGCATCTTCAGCCTCTCAAGCAATGGCTGCACACCTGCGTTATGCATCGAAAATTGCCAAAGCGCAACGAACGCTCCGAACGTGACAGGTCGGCAATAGCGGCGCTTTGTTCCAAAGAGTACACAATATCTGGTGAATGATTATCAGAGAAACAACGCAATCCAAAACTCGCTGAGAATACGCATATCTTGGGGTAGTTCAAAGTCAACTTGTGCACTAATTGCGAATCGGGTCGGAAAGGTCCAACCACTTCCTGAGAACCTATAACATGCTAAAAACGCAACCCAGGGAAAAACAAATTAATTTGATCCCCAGAATGCATAAAAGTATCGCGAAAGCATCGGTAAACGTGCACACAAATTGGCAAAGAAGGAAAAGAATGAACTCCTAACATTTACCTTGAACAGTTCTTCAAATCCAACTGTATAACCACTCAATTCCCGACTCTCCAAACTCGCGAAAACGTCAATTAGAGACCCAAAAGAAAAGGCACTCGTCTTTGAAGACTTGAATGCCTTCGATTGGCAGTCATGTTAGGGAATACATAACGAAGAAACCCACCGCCACTCGAACTGCTGAGCCTGAGTTTATGCTAAACACACACACACACATGATGGCCTTGGAAGGCGATTTCAATGCATATCACAAAGAGGCAAAGTTAAAAATGAAGTATTGCTAAATGGTTGGGAAGCTATTATTGGCATACCAATTCACGTTTGCAAACTTCTGTTTTTAAAGAGGTAGGCTCTTTATTACACGCTTGTTTGTTCAACTCTTGATTTTGGTAAAGGGTGTAGAGGGATCTTCCACTTCCTCCTCCCTTTAAGTACATTGCTTACTAACATACAGCAAGTACAACTACCTTTAAGTCTAATTTATTTATTTCAATCTGCCAGATCATAAGCCAATCCATCCATCCCAGCATAAAAAGCCTTACCATCCGTGTGCGTCCATTTTTCCTTCCAGTGAAACGGATTACAACCACGTTAATGCAAGTGCACCTTTCATTTGTGGCTAAAAGGTGATTTCTAATGCATCCTAACTTAGTAGTTGTAGCGTCCCGAGACTCCCTTTAAGGTAAAAGAAGGCATAGTACTGGAGGTAGAATACATGTATCCTGGAAACAGAGGACTTGGGGGCTGTTGGCACGGCCCAAAGACCGACCAACCGGCTCAGTACAATATGGCCACCCAAGTGACCTAAACCGGTAGTTCGAACAAACAAAGTATTACAGTAGTAACCTTTGGATAGCATTGACTTAATACGCGACCAAAAGGTCAAACATATCCTTACAACCTTGTTTCGGTTACGTGGATTTCTAGTCGTGTCGATACAAAATATGTGGGCAACTCCTCTGCCTTTCAATTTACACCGAGGAGAGTGTTTGGGTGCAGTTGGTACGAAGAGCGTCTACAAGAATGGCGATTTTCAAATCGCACATAGTAGGACAACATGAAGGTAAGGTGTGTTCCAGTTCGAAGAACCAGCAGCAATATATTTGCTCTGTCAGCCACTTATGGGGTAAAATATATTGCGGTTTGCATAAATTTAATGTAAGAATTTATGCAATGTTTCGAAGAAGATTAGCTCAATGCCTCACAATCTGAGTTATGTTGGACAGTGATACAGCTCTGACCGACCCACCAATTCTACTGCACTTCCGCATTTGGCCCGCTTCATTGCCAAATTGATGGAATAATGTGCCACTTCTGCTATTTACAAGATTATTTGTTTAGGCTAGGTAGATAAGCTAACACCTAGTACTAATTTGGAGATTTCATTGTGTGTCATTGATGTAGAGCATTGATTTGGGGCAAGTGGACTTCATTTCGTTGCAAAAAATAAGTGCGACAGTTAATATGCAAGCAAAGGCTGCAGTTATTTGTGCTCCTGACTTAAATAAACTATCAAGTATTGAGATTCATGTACTACATTTGGCATTTTGAAATTGATGGGTAATGCTAGGTGGAAGTGGACAGGGCGAATAATCCTGCCAATCTCGATTCAGGAGACTTGGTCTTTAGACACTCTCGAAGTGTTTCTTGGTTCGTACTCTCAGCGTTATTGCTTTTGCGTCCCTACATCATGCGACCAGCACCGCTATCAAAGTAAGGTTATTAGTGCAATAACAAAAGAGTCATGAAGGAGACGAAGACTGGTAAAGACTGTGCCAACCAAATTTCTGTTGGCATTCACTTGGAAACAGCGAGCCCAACTATTGTCTCATCTGGTAGGCAAAATGCTACAGCTGAATATGGCTTGTACTGACAGTTAAGCAGTTGCATTCACAAGGGTACAGCGTAACTAGAAGGTAAGTGGAAGCTGAATGCAGTGGAGGGTTTTGCTTGTTGTCCCTACCAATCACGATGGAAACTTAATTTTCGTATCTTCTGACATTGGAAATAGAGGTGTTTGAGGATAACTGGGTTCAAGTGAATGTCACCCAGTAGGTTGATTTGGAGTTTTGGGTGAACAGACAAATTGGAACTATTAGTTGGAAGGAGGTGTCTAAAAGGATATCACAGAAGTGGCAGACATTTATTAAAGGTAGTGGATAGCGTTGAGTAGAAAGTTGCGTTAACTAAGTCGACAACAGCAAGCTGGCTACAAACAATAACAAATTCAAGAATAATATTAGTCATCTTGAAGTGGATATGTCTGTTAGAGAGTACAAGTATCAACAAAAATTTTGTCATTCGCTCTATGTCAAATTCTTTTCTCAACTGTACTGCGGCAAGACTAGCTATAGGCAAAGCCTAGACATAAACAGAGGATAGAAGTGGAATACGCATAATTATGCTACCCGCGCAAATACATACATAGGGTTGATTTAGATACAGTAGATACAAATAATGCATTAACGGCTAAGAGTTGGACAGTTTGAGCAAAACTGCAGTTTAAAAAGGAGAGGAGGAATTCTAAGAGGTATTGGTCATTACAGACACTGCATCTAGCCACCAGCGTGTCACGACCACACTTTTAACAGCTACTAAAGATGGCGTTTGGTAAAGGTGAAAAGATGGAACAAGAGAGCAGGAGAGCGTCCAAAATAAAGGAGGAATGCGCGCATCTAATCGTCATACCTTTTTTTAGTCGATGCCTATCGGCTATTGTACAAAATTTAAAAACGTTGCCTTTGGATTTGCATAAAATTTACCTATCCCAAGACTTTCGAAACAAACGAGCAAGGCCCTAACAGTCGTTTTAATTTGAGCCTTTTATTCTATAGGGGTCGGACACGGAGAGGATGATTACAAATAGGGCTGGAGGGACAGTGAGACAGTCGAGGTCACCACAAAGGGGATTTTTAAACGACTAGTCTGCCGCTTGACTGACTGACTGACTGACTGACTGACTGACTGACTGACTGACTGACTGACTGACTGACTGACTGACTGACTGACTGACTGACTGACTGACTGACTGACTGACTGACTGACTGACTGACTGACTGACTGACTGACTGACTGACTGACTGACTGACTGACTGACTGACTGACTGACTGACTGACTGACTGACTGACTGACTGACTGACTGACTGACTGACTGACTGACTGACTGACTGACTGACTGACTGACTGACTGACTGACTGACTGACTGACTGACTGACTGACTGACTGACTGACTGACTGACTGACTGACTGACTGACTGACTGACTGACTGACTGACTGACTGACTGACTGACTGACTGACTGACTGACTGACTGACTGACTGACTGACTGACTGACTGACTGACTGACTGACTGACTGACTGACTGACTGACTGACTGACTGACTGACTGACTGACTGACTGACTGACTGACTGACTGACTGACTGACTGACTGACTGACTGACTGACTGACTGACTGACTGACTGACTGACTGAACTGTCCTGTGTACTGTGGCTCCCGTGGCTGTGTATGAACGAATTAATTAGGTGAGGGCAAAAGTGGAGGAGGTGAATTTTATCGTAATCTCTAGGGTTTAGTATATCATCTTACCCAAACCGTGGCGGAGTCTTTAGCTAGAAAACAAAAGTTCAGAACAGCAAATTGCATGGATTCGCGTTTACCTGACCGTCTAATCCACCTACGACGATGTACTAATGCATGAACTAAAAAGAGGTAAAGTTAGTGCGAAACGGTAAAAAGAACTGCGACAGTTAAAAGCACAAAAGGTCACTAGAAATAACCAAATGTGAAACAAGCTAAGGGGTAGAAAAATTATAATGATGGCTTAGAGTGAAATGGCTTTATCAGAGCAAAAGAGTTAGACAGTCGCCAATGTCTGCATTAACCTTTTTAGACCCTGACTGCCCATACTTACTTTCTGTCCGGACTAACGAAGTCAAAATCAAACATTTTTGAGTCTATTATAACGAAATTACGAGACAGTTTCAATTCAGTCCGAGTGAACCCTTTTTTCGCCGGAGGAGTTGATCAACAATGGGTGGACAAAACTAATGTCGCAAAGACTCAAGCAAACACTATTGGACTTATTCAAGCATAAATTCGATTCGAATTTGAAGTTCAATATGGTTTCACGCTGAATATGAGACTTAGCAAATTAGGCAATGATGGTCGCACAATAAATTGGGCTAAGGTGGAAGAGATTTATCTAACTGGTTTCACACATTTTCTATTAATCCTAATGAATTAAAAAGATTAATTTGATAGTGGTTTCAAGCTCACATGCTTCTATTCACCCCACTTTTAGTTGCTTTTGTAAGAAATAAAGGTCCTTTTTCACAACATGCATTGCTAGGTGGAGTTTTGGTGCCCTATCAAATTCATTACAAAGTAGACGACCAGTCATTCGTACTTGCTACTCATATTTTGTGATTATTTATAAAAGCGATTTCTAGTGTTTTATTTTAAACTTTTTTCTGGCTTGTAAAAGTCTCGCCAACGCATGCTGAGTGGTACCATATGTGTAGCACTAGCGCCTCCCCAAAAGCCACCACCACAAATGCTTTTTTGTAATTGACGATTACTTGATAGGGCTCTTCTATGCAAGCGTACCATACCAAGTGGCTGTGTAACCCCCTTTGTCTGTGTGCTAATGCGTGAATTCAGTTTTAAGTTAAGCAGCTTAGAGATCACATCCAGATCACTCCCATCATTTAGAAATTGTTTCAATGAGGCCTTGGATACCTGATACATACGCTCCGATTAAAAAACCGCAATGGACGCATTCTCGAAATGAGCTTCTAACTTTAATTATAATGTCAATTTCTAACATCAGCGAGGTTTTGTTGTCTTGCTACAATAACTTGCTTGGAATGACAGTTGATAGCATGCGTTTTTCCTCACAGTGACTGGTAGATAAGTTGAATTACACTTGTTGTAAGATGCAGTGAGAAAGTTGCGAATTGTTATCTAGTAGTCTACTTGACTCATTGAAAATTGGGAGAGGATAACAGAAATGGACTAGTTTAATTAGTGTAATTATGTTAAGCGCACGCGTTCGCCCGGCGATAGCTCAGTTGGCACTCAGTTGGCAGAGTGGTGGACTGTAGGCGTCAGCAGTTATCCACAGGTTGGTGGTTCAGATCCGCCTCGCCGGACCCGTCCTTACGAGTGGGCTCCCGGCATTGCAGCACTGCATGTTTTCTTCCGTCCTCTCCAGCCACCAAGTGCTGCCTTCTCTCGTGCTGGTACTGTGTCTGTAATCTGCATAAAGGCCCACGCCTTATCTCCTTTTCCTGCGTGCCGTGTAAATATGTGGACCCTATAAGTGTTCGCTTATGCTGATGTCTCCACAATCAAGCTTCCAACAAAAATTCACACACTTGACTTTGCGTCAGGTACAGCCCAACACGTCCACTCTTGTACTCATGCATGGAATAATGCAACGGGATCCCCTAATCTGGTGCCCGTAACGCATAGGATAGGCGAGCGGGCGTCATACACGTGTGACACAGATAGTTAATGTGTCAAGGTGCAGTTGTAGCGTGAACCAATGTTCTGTTCGGTGCTTATTTCTTCCATGCATGATTAGCTCTTGTCCAACTTGAGCTTGTCTTGTCTTGCCAAAATCTGAGCCGGAGAAGTCGTACCTGTTTGGATAGCAGACATTTTCATTATTCTCACTTTGTTGATTCGTAGGTGCAATGCAACCGTCAGCTTTTCGATAGCGCCTAAGCTCTTAGTTACTTCCCTCACATTTTCAATATTTTTGAAGTTATGTTGCTAAAATCGTATCAGTAGCACCATTAAGTTTCAGACGACATTAGATTTTCCTTCTTTCATGCTCCCCGGTTCAAGCAAACCTTGCTGTAAGCACGTCGTTGCGCTAATCAATCAATCAATCAATCAATCAATTAGTCAATCAATCAATCACCCTATGCGTTGCAAAATCTCCACTTAAATCCACCCTTACCCTCAACTTCATCACCTCCTGACCACCACCATAGGATTGCCCTCATGCGTGTCACGCTCCAACATATTTCCAAGCTTTTTCCCAATGGCTCTTTCGACATGCCACCTCTACTGCACAAGTCTTCTCCTTCCTCTTCCCTTCTTTCATCTTCCACTTTCGCATTCATTAATAACCCACTTTTTCGTGACTTAATGTAATTCCTTATTCCTGTACTACTTCTTCACAATTATTGTGCAGTAGATGGCTACATTCCAGGAGGTTAGGGAGGGCTTTTGATGCCACCATATGCTCCAGCTTCTTAGCACAGCCCTCAAATTAACCAGCAATGTTCGCTTCTTGTTTCAGTTTTATGTATTTACAGAAGAAATTTTCGATTAAATGCATTCTTTTGCATTTTGCCAATATGTAGAAGCGTATTCCTGTTTGAATGAGCTAGTTCACAAATGCAAAAGTGATTTTTGAACCATAACCTTGACAATGTTGTATGTTCTCATTCATGATTTAAGGCACAAGGCCCTGATTCTGGGGTAGGTAATTGATAATAACATGTACAACTGGGATTCAAATGGCCATTCCCCTGGTGCGGTGGCCTCACGACTTCGAGTACTATGGGGAACCGGTGAGTCCAGGAGTGTGCAACGTTTAAACTTTAGGTGGGTTGAGTTCTTGGTTAGCTGTATCATTGGACCACCCAAGGAATTCATCTTTGCACGATACGGAATGTTTTATTCACTTCTCACGGCTTCATTAGATCATTGCTTCAATAGGTGAAGGTATTTACGAAAGGTTTGACTTGTACCTTCTTCTCCATTCAGGAGTTACCGGTAGAGTCGATGTGGTCCTGTTTATGCAACCGACTGTAAATAAGTGGAGACCAGTAATGACAACGATTCACATTATATATGATCGAGTATTCAAGGTGAGAGGAGTAGGAGACACTAATGGGGGTAATTCACCGCAATCGCTGATTTAGCAGCAGGCATTCATTAATGTCAGATTTTGACTTTTGACAGGCATAAAAACCTGATATTCTACTATGCACAAAATTCTAGGTAGGTGATCAGCCTGACGATGGTGCTGATGATGTGCCGTGGACCGGCATGCCAAGATCATCACTAAGGTGCAGACACTTTGGTAGCACTGGGCTATCCGACTGTAGCTAGAGTAGAAAGCCATGTTTTGAGAATTGGCGCTACAGATGGTAAGATACTTTGGTTGCCACTACAGGTTGTTGCATGCACTCCTTGCCACTGTTACCTTGCATCTTGGTTAGCAGCGTATAGGCTGAACTGGTCATGACGTGAATACTGGCTGTCAAAGGTGGCATTTCAACACACTTGGCACGTGTGACTCCATTGTATTAGTTTGTGCTCTTGACTATAGTAGCGGAAAATCAGGCTTCACGTAGGCACTCTACGTATAATGCCCCAAAGGGTTCCCCAAGTCTCGTGTTTAAGGGGACCCAGTGTGCTCAATAACAGGCAGATGTGTTGGCTTAGGAGTCCATTCACTTACTCGCTTCTATCAATTACCTCAAAGGGATGCACTTGTGGATGGGAAAACCACACTGTCACCGGACACCTTACAAAACTCCCGATCTCGAGTTCTCAACCCGAGTGACCCAAGATAAAAAAAGTGCTCTGATGCCGACAATCTGGGTACACTCGGATTGTAGTATGTGTGTAGGATGTCGCTGGACTGGGGTTCTGGTTCCTGGGTATGCGAGGATCGCAGAATCTTGCCTCTCGAATTCAAATATCCAAAAGCACTTAGACATTTGCGAGGAATGAATGCGAGCTCTCATGCACGTGGTAGGGTGTTGCATTCTTTGTAGATCGTCGTGGCTGCATTTAGGTGTGCCGACTGATTAAACTGAAAGGGAAGGTAAACACATTCCATGCCAGATTTCTGCCGAAAATCAAGAAGCAAAACTTTAGGTCGCTTCAGCATTAGTCTTTTAAACGTTATCGCTACTGATTGTCAATAAGTAGCTGTCATATTTGCACTGCTGTAAGCCAATCCCTTTGCTTAAGGGTTATAACCGTATTGATAGCGGAACCGCGAGGAGAAGATGTTCGGACACTGGATATTGCATTGGAAATCCGCATCAACACCCTCAAGACCGCATAAAATTCGTAGCACTAATTAATCCTTAATCTTACATTGCTGATGCCCATCCCCTTACGCTGACATGTTTTTTGCGCATTGTCAATCTCTTATTCCTACCGACCTCAAACTTTTTACAAATTTCTTATTTTCATGTCCATCAAAGTAAAATCACCATTTCAGCTTAAGTCATTGTGATACTAAAGGAGTTGCGACAATTCGACGTACGACGCAGATTGCCTTTGTACAGTTAGGAGTGCTAGTTATCATAAAGCCTAATTCAATGAATGCGATGAAGCCTAACTGGTACGTCACTAACACTACGATGCTCACTTGTGCTGTGTCGTCAACTAAAATGCCATTGTTCTGAGTTCACGGGGTTCCTCAGAGTTGTGTCGTGTAACCAATTGTTAATGCGATGATTGCCCCTAGTCACCTGGGTGAAAATTCTCTTTTGAAGGCTGTCATGCGGCGAGATTATTCAAAGACCAATAAAAATGGTCATTCAATTCGTCTCTTCCATTCATGACCGCACTGAGTGCTTCAAAGTTTGATAGGTAGTGCATATGATGAGCTAATCTAAGCCGACTCTATAGGGAATGGAGAGGTTTTAAGCATTGTTAGACATACGTTCACATCCTTTCTAAATAGTCTTCAACAGGTTAAGGGTGGATAGGGTATTTTATAATTAACAGATAATGCTGCACTTCATAGCATAATACCATCGACTCGCTGTGGATTTACCATTTGTCCCTCCACCTCCACTGCATGTGGAAGTTATTCAACACCTTCAAAGGTGTTCGCAGTTTTTTTTCAATTTTCTTCCAGTAATCCTAGTCTAACTTGTAAATTTCACCATTTAGCAGTACGTTTCGGGGTATCTGACAAGCTCACTGCTACAGGGTGGATTGAGTTTCACAATATGGGTGTGAGGCTTCACCACCCTCAACTTCAAAGGTGGGACCAACGTTTTGTAATATGATTAAGCACTGATCCTTGCTGTTCGTTCTGCTTACTCAGCCATCTTACAGGCTCCGCAACATTTGAAAGAGTCCATATCACCATCTCCGCCTTTTCATTGCTGCTCTTTCAACACCTCAGTCTCTGCTGCCATGACAGCAAATAAAAGTGGCTTAAAAGAGGCATATGCATACATTTAAAGAATTAGCATATTATTTAAATATTATACAACAGCTATGGCCCATCGGTTGAAGCCATCCACATTCTCGCTAACAGTTCACTACAGACACAACCTCATTTCTAGAACTGAGGGAATAAACGTTGCCTCAGAATTCTGTACCCGTAAAAGGCGTAAACATCGCATGCAAATTGTTGACCATTAGCTCTTCTCTGGGACAATAAAAAATTGAGACTCTTCTAGTGCTTTTATTGCCCAAAACGTGAATCTCTCCGCTACAAATGCATTTCTGTGGAAGTTGGTAGATTGAGTTATGCTTTTGACACTTACTCTTGCTGTCCAAGGATGATGACCTCAAAGGTCACGACTCTGGCGATATATAAGGGTGCCAAATCACTGTGAGTGGCAACTTGAGTGGAGTGTGTGTGACTCAATGCTTCTGTTAGAGAAAAGAGATTTTCAACTCGTTAATGTAATGCCCCTCTTGTGGCTTTGACTTGATTCGATACAACATCAGTGATTAAGACGTAGTCACAGTCGTTTAAACCATAATCCCTCCTTTACTACAAACAGATGGCTCAGCCTATTGCATGAGCGATTAAATCGTTTCCACTAATTTCAACTAAGACTAGAAAAGGGCGATTATGCGACTAGCATCGAGGAGGAAGGCGAATGCGAATGAATAGTACTGGAAACGAAATGCACCTGAGTCTGTAATTGCGCATTTAGCCAAGCACAAGTTGGTTTGGTGGTGAGACCAGTTGAGCTGAGAAATAAGGCGAATCTCCGACCGACATTAGTAGGATAGAGATTTACCTTTTACTCACGGTCATTGTTGACTTGAGGGTAGTAAGTAATATTTCAAATCGCTCGTAGATAAGAAAGCAGAAATTTTATTCAGCATTTAACAACAGTCTATAAAGGCGTTACTGGACTTAGTAATGTTTATTCCAGTCTTGTGTCAAGCTGTGGATGCAATTTATGGCTCCACCGCAAGCAACCACATTGTGGGGATTGCACTTTGCGAAGGATTGATTCACAGTGACTGGTGAGTAACTTTTGCCTGAAAATACATTGCATTACATTCAAAGCTACAAGCTGCCCGGAGAGGCTGCAATGATAACGTGTGTCCAAACAAAGTGTAGACGTGGATGAAAACCGCTGGCAAGGCGACGGACGAAATTGTGGTACATTATTCCATAGTGTAAATCAGTTTCCTCTTCAGCATGCCAAATTTCGGATGATGAAAATAAGTAAGATGGAGGCCATTTATCTGTTTCACTTCACAATGGACATCCTGTGAGCCTCGTATTTGAGCGAACTGTGGTGTGACACTTAGGGCGTTCGCAGACGGAGAGATAAAACTGTCAGAAGTGACAGGTTGTTAAGAAGCAGAAGCCAATTGTGTGTGCCAACTCAGCATAAGACATTGGATTAACAACATGGAGAGCACAAGGGAAAGGAAGGAGATAGGGAAGTGTACGAAATTTACAATAGGCAATGTTCATGGATGGCATGAATATACAAACCACAGACATGACTGTTACATGTGAGGGTCAAAATGACACTACAAAGAAAGGTAATAAGCACGAAATACTTTCTATATTCGCAGTCTCGATAACCAGTATTGTTGTGTGTGATGATGACTTGGGGAGGGGAGGAGCTAGCAAACCAGAGAATAAAAAGCATTCTCGAGATGGTCTGTTGCAAACTTTTCTTAGCCTATTTGGATGCAGTTATTTCGAGTTTGGGGGCAGGATAAAATATTCACCTTCTTTGATTTTACCAAGTACTTGACACTTCTGCACTGACCGAGTGAATGATTTAATTCCAGTTGTCCAGTGCATCCATCCAGCTTGTTCATTCATCTGGCCTTCCACGACACAAATCCATCTATAACCTCAGCAATGTCACTTAATTTACTATTACGTCAGCTGTTCACATTTTATTGTAAGCGTTTTAGTTTAAAGTGTAAAGTGGGCAGTTTGCACTTTGTGTCTTCAAACGATTCCTGTAGTATTTTGAAGATCACAAATGTACGTGTAAGGCGACATCGCTGAGCGATATAGTATACGATGAGAGAGCCGAGAAACGCGGCTTAGTTAAGTTTAGTCTAATTATGTTCTCAATAATTGCACAATATTGCAAGCGCTGAAGTGCTACTGGCATCAACTTTAAGCCATGAGGTGCGTAAGATGATGTCATCTTAATCAAGTTCCTCTTCTCTTGGCTGTGCATTGCATACTGGTAGCAGTTAAAACGTCATTTGTAAGCTCAACCGGCAAGTAAATACTGATTGTGCACATAACTTATCACCATCCAGTGGAAATCAGTGATGTCACCAGTGGATGAGCTGCTGCCTTCTATGCAAACGTGGCTTTCATCTCCAAACCTCGTTGTCTTCAACTCTTTATAGATGCTTTGTATTTGTACTGAAACCGAAGGATTTAACGCGACGCGTTGTATTACTGCAATCTCCTCAATACCTTCCAAAACAGCAAATACAATTGAACGCTAAGAAGACAATCAGAACAGTTGTACTCTTACCTAGTAGAAATTATCACTAAGTTGTGAGGTCTAAAATTCCTGCCTATTTTCACTGCCCCTGAATGTGTCGAAAGTACATGCGAGTCCTTGATGCTGAAGTGAAATTTTACATAAGAATAACATACGGGACATTGTGAAGCCGCCTATTCTAGGGGCAAATACCCGCACACCAATGAGACATCTTCCAAATGAAGGTTGTTTATTTAGAAAAAGAATTAGAGAAGCATGTACGACAAAGGGTATCAAAGTACAAAAGGCAAAAAGTGACCAAAAAAGCAAAAGAGCAAGGCTGATTATTTGAGCTTTCGTACTCGGCAATAGCGTTCCTTGTCCTCAGGAGTTAGCTCTCTCTCTACACCCTTGACTGCTTGTGGCACTTTGTTCCATGTGTTAATGTGAATTTTGTAAACATTCTCCGGATGCATAATATCAGTGTAGAGGCGATCCAAAGCTGTCGATACGTAAATGGGCGAGTGGTTGAAGAACATCTTCGGGTGCACCAGCAGACTGTTGAATGTTTGTTCGTTTGCCCAGAGAGCAATCGGTGGTGGAGTATAGCCTTTCCTAAAATTATCCGATAGGCCGATTACCATGGATTGGCCATGGACAAATGGATTTAAGTCATCGATGAAGGGAGATGATAATTTGGTACCGCTAAACCGGTAAGTGGGAAGTGAACAAAAGTAGCGCTTTCATGCAACAAGGTGATGCCATGAATGCATTGCCTTGTAAAAGCGGTTGTGCATCTCAAACTGTTGGACACTGAACCGCACCTACAGGAGGCAGTACGGTATGAGGATGGCCCAATCAACACCTCAGCTGGTGAGCGGTAGGACATTTGATTGGTCTAGACGTACGCCTGTCAGTGACTCTCCCAATCAATGTGACTGGACAGCACATAGAACACCTCATTTAGACTAATCATCACCAAGCCCATTGTCGTTAAAATGCCACGCATTTGGCATTGGCAATTTTGAGAAGCTGAGAATCGATGAGCACAAAATCGTATTTTTGCTTCAGATAGGGGTACAAGAGATAAACTGTGAAATGACTTCAAGAGCCCAGGATCGTCTGGACTTGAAGGGAATTGGGTATCCAAGAAAGCATTTCCTGCTCAGATAACGGCATGAAATGACCTTTCAAGAGGTAGTTTAGTCATCCCTCCGTGCATTTCGCATGGTTTTCATATAAGTACAGTAGAAGACTATACAGGAAAAGAAATATTCCCGTGAAATTGGAGAAGTAAATGTTAAAAAAGACGTATTTATTCTTAAACCATGACGACCTAAAGCTTGAGGACCAACAGGAGCTGGCCCATCTCCAATCCAATTTTCTACTTCTGCTCAAAAATTGGGAATTAATCGTTGAGCTACCATGCTACTTAGATAGGGTTCGATGAGGAGTTAAGTAGTCTAGACGTTTAATGACCAGTCAAAAACACATGGCCAGAGTAGTTTAGTAATTCCCGCACCTTACATTTAAGCTAGGACAATGAAATAGAAGATTCTAGCCAGTCTGCAACCTTTCGCCACCTGTGGCACAAAGTAAGTTATTTACTACAGGTTTTATTGCCCACGAAAATACATGCTTCTGCACCTGTTAATAGAGTGTAAGCTGAATGGTTGACTTCACCATGTTTCGACCTGATTCAGCTCACCTCTGACCACCTGTTCTTATGGACCACAAATAGAGAACCCTGAGCTAACTCAAGAGTGACTTATGGTAGCCAAACTACCAAAACACAGAGTTAACCTCGTCAACAGCTGCGTCAGACAAAGTAGGTCAGTTAAGAGCACCAGAGTCGCCTAGGTTGAGCCAGACGCATTTGTTAATAGAAAAAGAGTAGAGTAAAGTGACTCACTTCTTATAGGGCTGGCTGCCATTAATTTGGAAGTCCTGGTCCACCTCTAGGATATGCAAGAGCCGGCCGGATGGAATGGGTTCCAGGAAGGATTCAATCATCAAATCGACAGTATAATGATCCACTTGTTCCGGGTACAACAGAGACTCAGGATAGAGACTGCGAGGATAGGGACGCGGAAGAATCAACAGAGTCTTGCATTTTGGATTCTTCCAACGCATGAGAGAGCGTTGGTCCGGCAGCAGGCGATCAACTTTCGACTTACCTTCAAGGAAAAGCCAGCAAACAACTTGTGAATAAAGTATATCGGCAGATTAGTGAAACCACTTATCTCAGCAAACGTTCAAACAACTTATGGCTTGAAGGTACAAATGTTGTGTCAACTCGGCAGAGGTAACGTGTAATTAAGCTTGTTTGTGTAACTTCAGCATTAAACAAGGTAATCATTGGTTTTTCTCATCCATTTAAACAGCTCGGTAGAGGTTCACGTTTTAAACTTCTATCTCATCAGATGTTTAATATTGCTATAGCAATAAAAACCTCATGACAGACAGTTAATTTTAACAAACATCGCTATCAAATACCGACCTCCGGGTCTGTCCTTGAGGTAGGGTTTGAATTTCGACCCGATTGGAGTCTTGTAGGCTTCATTCATGTCCGGATCAATGAGTTTGCTTCCTGTCTCATCGTCCAAGTCGATTATCCTTGGTAGATTGTGCCAACAGGGCAAGTTACGCAGAAACAAGCGACAGATTTCTTTGCCTAGTGTGATGAATTTGGGTTTTTTGTAGACACAAAGAGCGTGGAATATGCGAGCTCGCAGATCCTCCACTGTGCGACTTGCCATACGGCCGACACAGTCATAGCCGTAGGACACGGAACACAGGTAGTCTCGGGTGGCTTTTGCGATATTTTTGCTAAAATGTAAGTGGGGAAATGTATTCTCTCGATGAGTTTGGACACTGGCAATCCTATTCTATCCAAAATAGTAGAACCTGTTTGTCGATCAAGTTTAAGTTTCAGTGATCTCCAATGGATTAGGTCTCACTTTCACATTACTGAGGGAAAATAAATAAAGTAGTATGGTGACGGTAAATGTGAGATTGTATTCAACCACCAGCATGTTTCGAAAACACTCTGGATTCCGTATGTTTTAGCATGATTTTTATGCAACATGATGTTAGTGCGATATGGTGTTGCATGAGAGCTCTGAAAATCAGCTTATGTCTTGTAAACTAAAAAGGAAAACTTAGCTAATGGCATATTTGGATATTTTTCTGCGTCCTCAGCTCGTATTTAAGAAGACACATTTACCTGATGGTGATTGGTTGGTAATGGGTCAAGTTTTGGGGGGTGGAGATCCAAGCGCTGACACAATCAGCGCACGTGTTGCTGTCGTAGGCTAACACCTGTTAGATCACGTGGGGTACTAACCCCCACATTCAGCTCCCCTGCAATTATTACGATTGGTAGCCTCAGATTTTCCGCTAACCTGATCCAACATTCTGTAGTCAGTTAGACGTTCACAAAGGGCTTTGCACCTCTCTGTCAAGTGTGAGTAGAAAATGGATTCTCATGTGACTTAGAAAAGGAAAAATTTGCCTCATACTGAGCACATGCATCACCAAAGACCAAGTTTGGTTAATGACGTCTGCGGTTACTAATACCCTCTTCGATGAAACTCAATAATAGGTTTCACAGCCATCTTCGCCCCAGGGTAAGCAACACACCCAGACATGGTCATTTGCCACGTCCTCTTGTCCTTATTCTTAAACTATTCTATCAAAGAAGAGGACTGCTTAAACTTTTTGCATGTTCCCAATAACTCAATCAAAACCGAACATGACTTACTTCATTAGACCACCAGGCGGACTGAAGGCGTAAGCCTTTAGTTCAGGGTAATGCGGCTTCAGAAGAACACACATGAGCGAAACCAGACCAGCACCCAGACTGTGTCCACAGATGACGACAGGGTAGTGAGGTCTGAGACGTCTGGCTGACTCAAACATCTGCTCTTCTAGGACATGTTGAACTATGCTTCGCGCTGTGCGACACATTCCACTGTGCCCAATCATTTGTTTTTCGGGTGGAAGATCGCGATCCTCGTCTCGCAGTGGTTCTCCGGCTGCCACCATGTCTACCAGGACATCGTCACTCGACAGGGTGCCCCGCACAATTAAAACTATTGCCTCGGAAAGGTCGTCAATCACTAGCATGATAGATGCGTTGTATAACTGAAAGGTTAACAAAGATATTTTAGTCTGACCTTGTAAACCCAACAATTCTACATGTTGTGGAGACTTCAAGTCGAAATTCCGTTCTATGCTTGTAGGAACGTGAGTAGACATTGTCTTGGAAATAAAGCATTAGTTTACCTAAGTCGATGCACTCTCGTCAGCTTCCAAAAACACAATAGAACAAAGTATTGAGGTTTATGGCCAAGAGTTTCCAGTCTGCTACCGCATATTACTACATTTCTTAAAGCTTTTTGTTTATTAACTTTGAGGATAGAAATCGCTACACTTAAACGCTTACAAAGCCATTTTAGAAACATTCTGAGGCACGGATGTTATGAAACCTCCCTTTAGATTATCACGAAGGTTTTCGAGAATATCAGCAAGATTATGTGGTAGAGGAGCTATGCCTTAGATATTTAGACAAGTAGTCTGTAGTGACTCTCAGAATCCCAAACCTTGGGGTTAATGGCGAAACTTTATTGCATTTTCGTTGGGAAAGTCCTTCAGAATAAGTCATTTCACCAGGATTTATGTTGCTGAAACTGTCTATTTGCCTAGATTTCTAGCCTTGGTGCTTTGTTGAAATTGCATCAATGACCTTGATTGAGATGTTATGTGTGACGCACGTGACAAATGGGAAACAGATTCGCCTTCTCATAAAAATCAAAGCTGAGACCAGTGAATGTGGTAGGCGGTGATGTGACTATGGGAAAGGAAAGGCGATCCTATAAAAAAAGTAAAGCTACTTATTTCCTTTCAGGTTTCGAAATCCTCTCTGGTGTAAGCCTACACTGCCACTGCCGTGGCCATACTGCTGCGAATTTGATCAGCTCTAAACTTTGAATATAAGTAATGAATTGAATGAACATCCAATTTTCTAACCTTGTTAACTAGTTCAAAGTAGAGAATGTCTTTTGCTTCCAATTGGGCCATTTCCATGAAGGCTGCCAGATAGAGATTTTGACCGGCACAGCAACAGCACCCGGGGCCCCGAATACCATTTTCAAGGTCAACCTCCTTCTTTTCTGTGGTCGGATTGCTGAAAAGTCAAAGTTCAATGTCTCATAACCAAGAAAAGAAACAAGCTCAGTGAATGGTTGAACAAACTGATTGTCTGGCAGAACCGTTCTTCAAAAATGCGGAATGGCTGTTTCATTGCATCAAGAGAATGAAAACAGGAAGAAAAGTTCATTATCAATAAGGAATGGAAGAAGACTGCCGTTTAAAAGTTATGGTTCTGATAAATTCGATTACGCCCTTTCAACCTTGATGAAATTTACTTAGAAACATTTTTACGAAGTCCTTAACAGATGTATTAATTTGACAAATCCCAAATAAAACTTATGGTGTGTAAAAAGCTCTTAAGAGTGCCTAATAATGAAACTTCATGTGAAGTGAATGTAAAAATAGCTCTAAATAATAAATAATAAGGGGAATCGATAAAAGTTTTGCGGCTACTTGACGTATTCTATGTACACAGTTCTCAAGAATCACAAAGTGGAGCGAAGGTAAGAAAAAATAAAATGAGGTATGAGGTACAAGAATTGAAGCAAAAGGAGGGTATCACTTATTACCTGCAAGAAAGCTTTTGGCACAAGCGATTCACTGCGACGCAGTCACAAATATTCTCGGTATAGTAGTAGAGCCACCCATAAGAGGCATTTACAAGGTGGGAATACCGTCGCAGTCGTGAAATGTGTAGCCACTCTTTCTTCAGCTTGACAAAGGGATCTGTCAACTTCGGGTTGAGCTTAATTTAAAACACCAAATGACAAAGCTAGTCATCCAATTTGGCTGCGCATATCATAAAATCGAAGTAAAAGCATGGAGAACTTAGACATCTGACGCTAAAGGCTAAAGAAGGCATGTAAAAAGCAGTCATTATAAGACGGGTCTTTAATAAAATCTTAAATTTTTTGGTTCTTAAAAAAACGTAGTGTTTAAGTACTAAAGTGAGAAGGTTAATACCGGAGCTGCCAAATCTGTTAGAGCAGGATCAGTTTGTTCAAGTACGTATTTGGCAGGAACACGACCATGACCACCGATCCATTTGTCCGACTGCCAACGAAGGAGTAGCAAACCAATCGCGACATCCGATTTTGTCAAGTCAAGATCCTACAAGAAGTTTAAAAATTACAATAAGCAATCACCGCCTCTTAAAACATGTCGCTTTTGTATCAACAGGCGAACATTTGTAGGTTGTTGGCCAATACATGCATGAAACAAAATTATTTTATGAAGCCTATGAAGCACGCAAGTTATAATCTGGTCAGCTGTGGGCATAAAGCCGAATGTACAATTGCAATTCACTTGAACTTAAAGCATCGTGTAAAATTTTACCGTCAGAAGGTCAACAAAAGCAGTTGAGACTGCATTGAGTGCAGCTTCTTTAGCGTCACTGCCATAGTCTTCGGGAGAATCGAGTTTTTTGGAAAGGACGTCTTTCCATTTAAACTTTTCTACCATCCGCATATTCATTACTAAGTCGCGCTTTTCGTCTTCTGTTTTCTTGTCCGACCCATCATAGAGAAATGTCTCATAAAACTCATATTTGAGTCTCCCATCTTTGTCATAGTGTCGTATCCAATCGATGATTTCACACACGATCGTAAACATTAGAATAGAACACCAACATATCACAGCAATGAAAGCAGAATTATTGGGGCTCTAAAATAAAATTAAAAATCCGTTGATGACGACCAGGCACGAACAAAAAATTGTAAAGAACATCAGGCCTCGGATAATGTATTTTTGAGTCGTATAGAAAGGCTTTATCAAATCCATCCTTAGCTGTTTACAAGCAATGTATATCAGAATTCTTACGCCAGGACAAATCACGATTTGCCAGATCGAAAGGCAGTAAAAAATCAGCTCCAGAATCATTAAAATGAAATGCACGAGGATCAGAGTTCCTATGGGTTTCCGCTTTTGCACTTCCATAACACCGCCTCGACCACTGACAGCAGCGATCACGATAAACAGGATGATATGTAAAATACACAATGTTACGGTGGTTATCAAAATGCCCTGCAAACATGAAGGCACAAATACACGCAAGGGTACCTTAAAGTTATCCGAATTATTACATTTTAAGGATTGATCTGAAAGAAGAAAAGCGCCAGCGATCACAACCCTAATTATAGAAAGGATAAGAGTGGCAAACATACAGTATGGTCCTCAATAAAGCTTGCACAATGCTTGATATGACAAATTCATCTTCTGAACGTTTCCATGTTCGTTTAAGAATTTTTAAGTGAGGCATTTTGTCATTGAGTTGCCACGAAAACAGAAATTTATAGTTGAAAGATAGTAATTGTCGAGGTCATGTATCCGACCTAGAAAACGAGCTATAATAAAAAAGATGAACGACTAAAGCTTGAGCTAGTGGAGTCGCGAACAAAGGTAAAAAAGTGTTCGTTTTACTTCAAATCATCTTAGAAGTTCGCTAGTACTTAAGCGAATTAATGGTGAGGTATTTTTGCTATCTATGGCTACATTGCCCCGAAAATGTGGATCTGTAAGCTTAATGTATTGTGTGATATCTACTCACCATCTTTACCTGAAATTTTGCTGTTTTCAATTAGGTTTAATTAAGGCGTGGGTGACAACGGTCTTAAAGGCAATTACAAACAGCTCATCATTATAAACGCTCTGCATAATTTGTAAAGGGAATACTAGGCTAAGGTAATGTTTGACTAGCATGACTATATTTCATTGCTTTCTTTGTAGTGGTTAATTAGGTGTAAAATGGTAGTATGAACAAAAAAACATTTTATCAACCCCTTGGGATTAGTTTACACAAGTGCGCCCTTTCCTTCATATTGCTAGACGTTTTTTACAATTAACAACCTACTTGTAGTCATCATCAGGAAACAATTGGAGGTTTATATTGTGGTTGAAATTAAAAACTGGTTATAGTTGTGCCAATCTCATATTGAGGTCAGCTAACGGGTTGGGGTCTACTTCCTGTTCTAGCCCGACTGGTTATTATCCGAGAGGATGTACGATTCTTACGTTTTTGAAGAAGATAAGCTGTAAGCACGATATTATTGCTGAATGGTGCCCAAAAACCTAACTGTTCGCCGAATTTCACTCACACTTTCCCAATAGCCATGTTTCGATATCCAACTGTCTATGCCAAACGTCAATTTTAGTTTGCACATTTTTTCCTCGTTTTCACAGTGGTATGATGGTGACGAGCGGTTCAGTGACGCTAAAAAAAGATCCTCAAAATTTGGTTGGGATTAGCATCGGTGGAGGTGCTCCCTACTGTCCGTGTCTTTACGTCGTTCAAGTGTTCGACAATACACCGGCTTCTCGTGATGGAACGATTCAAGCTGGGGATGAAATAACCGGTGTTGGTGGAGTTCGGGTCAAGGGTAAAGGCAAAGTTGAAGTCGCTCGCCTCATTCAAAGCTTCCCTGTACGTTGTTAAACGCATTTTTTGATTTTTATTGTGTTGGCCCTTTCTCATGGTATTTTTGATAATGTTGGAGTTGATGTGAGTATTTAAAAGCATTCAAAACATTTCAGGATTCAGTTACCATCAATTTCAATAAGCTCCACGCCGACCCAAGACAAGGCAAAACTTTGGATATTGGTAACTAGATATAATCACTGTTAACTAGTTCTTGATCTCTAACAAAGTAACCAACGCCCACTCTAGTTTTGAAGAAGCTGAAGCACAAGATGGTGGAGAATATGGAGGCCAGTACAGCCGATGCTTTGGGTCTGAGTAGGGCCATCCTCGTCAACGGTGCGCTTAATTTCTCTACGAGCATAAAAGCCACTCTAGTATTTTGCCTATTTGTTCGTTCCACTACATTTGCAGATAGTCTGGTGAAGAAGATGGATGAGTTGAATCGCACAGCTTCGATGTTTAACGGTTTGGTTCAGCATACGCGCTCCCTCGTTCGAGCCATCTTCCAACTGTCTAAAGTGCACAGAAGTGAGTCTGAAGGCCGAGAGTTCCTCTAGTACTTTCCACTTTCCTGAGTGCTATTTTTGCTGTCCACCGGTTTGGGTTCGCTTATTCTCTCTGATGTGTTTATCTGTCTGATAGCTATCCTTTCATGCATTTACCCATCTACACATCCGTCTTCATCCATCTGCATGATCAGTAACTCACACTGGATGTATATTTATCCGTTTTGGCTCTATTTATCCTTCTTGAGTCACTCATGCCTCATCGTTCAGCGTTTGGGGAAATCATGTCCCAAATCGGTGTTAAGGAACCGCAAGTTCGTGCCGGTCAGGCCTTCACTCACTTTGGGGAGGCCCATCGAGAATTGGAGAAATTCGCCATTGATACACTCAAGCAGTTGCGGCCGGTATGTTTTCTTAATATTTTAAATGAGCTTGTTTGCCATCAGTGTCCTTTGTTAAGTATCTAGCCAAGCAGTCTCACTCAAAATATAACTAGAGCCAGCACCGTACAGTAATGGGTTTCGAACGTACTTGCATTTGCAGGAACACTCAAAACCATCACAGTTGTTACGAGCACTTTTGCAGGGGTGGGACGTGTTACCTTCAGCCGGTTGAAAGTGCTATTTTAAGAACTGTCAAATTTCTCACTCATGCAGAGTTTATGGGGTTTCATCTAGAACCTTCAAAGATTCCGCTTGTGATGTCCCATGTCATTCTGTCTACTTCGATTATCTGGATTTTCTGTGCGTGAATTATTCCTCTGTGGTGTTTGGTAGAAATGAGCACTTTAATCCTTGAAGCGTTCGAGTTTCTGTTTCGTATGCAGTACTGTGGGTCATGCAAGGTACAAATAAGGTGCTCATCATGCGAAGGTATTGGAATAATTTAACGATATCCTATCTTTAAAATCTATTCCGCATTAACATTTGGCGCAGTATCAAATTCTTATTATGCAGGCATTTTTGCTGACATAAGAAAATGTCGAGAGTTTGACTTCACACCTAGTTTCCACCGCTTTTTAACCTAAGTGAAGTTTTTTCCCAGACTCAGATGAAGAACAATTCAGAACCAAGGTGCTCGTCCGTTAAGGGCCCTTAACGGGTGAGATCTGACTCGGGATTTGGTTCTACGCAGAACACCACCATTTGGCCTTCCCTCGGGCTGACTGTCAAAACTTGTTACCACGAGTTCATTTCCGCATTCGCTATCTATCTGGAAGCACTTACTACTGTCGAGATTTGCATTTTGCAAGTGCACGTTTCCTGAGTACAGCAATTGCCAACTTAGTGTCTTTGTATGATAAATCAATGGAGAGTATGCAAAATAGAAAATTTGCTGTATTCAACGCACTGCAACTAATATTATGAGGTATTCGTGCCGACTTTTCCTATCCTACATTGTTTCTGCTTTGTTGATCTCGGATGACAGCATTATGTGCGCAGAATGGCTGCCTCACTGCCGTACCTTTTTCAGCTACTTTCATCTTGGTATTTTTTGTAGTCGGATCCATGCACGGTCTGTCTCATCCGCAAGTAGACCTTTTATTTCCGTGTAATGTATTTCACGCTTCCGACGGTTTTGTTCTTATTTTGTAACACTATGCACTAGCCAATTTCTTTCTGCCCTCTTCAAGTATGAGTGTTTTTTGGGTGGACCATTTTTTGAATGGGAGTAGTGTATTTATAGTGACTTCGTTTCATTTGTTCCATCGATTTCAAGATTGACCTCAAGAATGTTCAGAGATGTGCTTATGGGTGAGATGAAAAGGGGCAGTAGAATGAATTGCATCCTATGGAATCCGTAATGCTGTGGAAATAAGGTAGCGTTGGACAATTTTTGGTCTGTGATAGCATTAGCAGGCTTTTTGAAGTGCATTATGCCAATTCCTGGATTGTCCAACTTGAACGGCGCACTGCCACCGGAAACAATGAGATGTGCGGGCGTCGCGCGTTTTTGGATTGAGGTCTGTTGGGACGTAGAAAATCCCTAAATTATTCATAGTTGTCATGCTTATTCGATTTCTCTTTGATCTGATGATTCGAGATGTTACTTTTTGGGAATAAGGTGTTAAAAGACTCCACAGGCCACGCGATTTTGTGATGTAAGCTGACAATTTAGATGCAAGCAAAGCGAAAACAGCCTCAACCACTTTGTAAATTAAGTGAGTTTTATTGAATTTATGTATAATATTGGCTCAGTCCCCAGAAATAATCGAAAGCATTCACACTGCTTTACATTTCTGTTTTATTTTTAGGGAAAGGTTTTTCACATAAGTACAAGGTTTTATTATTTTTTCGTGTCGCAAGCCTTTTTTTATTTACTGAACCTAGACAGCTCTACTACAAAGTATTGCAACAAGTTGGTGGCGCTTATATTACTAAAAAATAACTTTAAATGCTTTATTCATTCTACTAAATGCCGACAAAAAAACAGACTTGTTTTGCCCTCTAGAAGCGAAAAATCCAGCCCCAAGCCTCTTCATTCCCGATTTCCTACTATTTCTTAACTGTCTCTTCCGCTTGTTTCCCAATGAGTTGATGCTAAAAATGGTGACAATCTCATGGATAACTAATGCGTTTTAAAGTGTGATGTGAATTACGAAGTTTTAAATCTTTATTGCAAGAATAGGGTTTTCTTCCCACTGATTAATCCACTACTCCTTGCTGTGGTACTTGTTTCCGAGGCTTTTACCTCCCCATTATTGGGGGATGACGTAGTGCTTTACAATTGTAATGCAGCGAGTGGTTTGAGACTAACCAGCGGTGGAATGCAGGTTAATGGACAAGATTGCCAATTGAAATCGACATGAGATGTATCATATTTTTATGTTTCTGTTGGAATTCTGTTAAACTTCTACATTCCTTTTGGAAATGAATGCCAAATGTCTTGTTTCCATGACTATAAATCCACGTAATTTCCCCTGAACAGTATATTAGGGCCGATTATGCCCCCTCCTGGGTGCGACGCAATTGTGAAGCATATCATATGAAAATATTCTGCCTTTTAAACTCACCCGTCTGAAGATTTTCGTTTGAATGTTTCTATCCCACATTGCCAATGTAATAACGTCAGTTTGCAGTAAAAAATTACACCTTTATCGGGTACTTGTTGTTCCATGAGTTTTTATTTACAAGTTTTGCATCAGCGTTTAAATAGTTGCCATTTGTGTCTTGCTGACATGATCTTGGCACTTGCTTGTCCAATATTCTAGTCCTATCAGCATATTTACCACTTCGACGTAAAAATTCTGTATTTGTAAACGCTTTTTCGCCAACAAGACCAGCTTTAAATATGCTCCGGTGCTTTCCATTTCAAAACAATCCTCAACAGTTAATTTCGCGACAAGTTTTTACATTCCATGCATCATTTCTATGCTTAAGAGCATGTTCTAGCTGTTAAAAATGTTGAACCCCTTCATTTTAGATTGTTTCAGACTTGAACACGTTCCTTACCAAAGCCATTCCAGACACCAAGCTCACTGTGAAGCGCTACCTGGACGTGAAATTCGAGTACTTGGTGTGTTCACTGTACAACCATCCGTGCCTCCTTCTGTCCCTTTGAAATAATTACCTTACGTCCTCCCCTGTCTTCCAGTCGTACTGCTTGAAAGTGAAAGAGATGGATGACGAGGAGTACACCTTCAACGCACTGCAGGAGCCGCTCTATCGTGTGGAGACTGGCAACTACGAGTATCGTCTGATACTGCGTTGTCGACAGGATGCGAGGTCGAGATTTGCCAAACTACGCAATGACGTCCTCATCAAACTCGAACTTCTCGACAATAAGCATGGTGAGGCTGTGGGACCTTCTACTGACCACTTGGCAGTAGGCAGTTTTTATCAATTATGATGGCCTTAAGTATCAGGGCTGTGTTCCCTCAATTCATTCAATGCTTTCATGCCAATAGTTTGCAAGCTGAAAATGGGTCAAATTTTAAGCTTTTTTGTTTCTCTGGATCGGTTCAACAGATGTGATTGCATAGTTTTTAATCAAGAATGCATTTGGTCAATGTGGTTCCTATGTTTCCAGCGATTACCCCTAAATGCGTGTCCTTTGTGCACATTTCGAACCCTCTGTTTCTATCTGCCGAACACATTAGTGATTTTTTCCCTTTGAAAAGCCTCCTCTCTCCGTTTGGCAAACAGCGCTCTACTTTCCTGCTAGTGGTCAGAAAATAACCACAACAACTAAGAATTACAATAAGACGTTAAACTTTGAAATGATGTCCTTGTAGGGCTATACAAGGTAATCGTTTTTTGGTCCGAGAAACACTAAACCCTTACGCATAGGGTTTCTTCTGAAACTTTGTTGCTACGCAAGCTTTTGTACCCATTTTGTAAGTGAGGATTTGTTTGGATTATTTGTGCAAGGGTTCATATGGTTGTCAGCAATCCAACCGCCTTGTGCCTAAATTTTTCCTGTATTTTTCACTTGGTACATCTTTTCCTAAGTGCTCAGCAATCATCCATCCAGGAGTAAATACTTCTTATGAAAATTTTTGCTCTGATAGTGACATTTTGCGAAGGGCCGCCACGACCCCGATCCTCATTCCCGTCTTATTTTTGATGATTGAGATAAAGGTCTGTGTCTGGTTGTCTTATGTAAGTTTACCTCTTACGTCTTTTTGTGTAGTTTAAAAATAGGAATGCGCTGAAAGTGGCAATAAAATGTAAGGACCATGGTTTTAAGCATTAAAAGTGAAAGAAAATACTTTGACGTAAGTAAATTACATCACTTTCACTCCTCTATTTGACCGTTTCTGCTGTTTTTTTTTGTTGCTGTTTCCACAAAATATTACAATTCCAAATTCTCTTCCCCTTTAGAAGGAAAACATGTTGTCAAGCATGGAGATAAGGTGAACTTTTATCTTTTCTCGCGGCAATGTTAAGAAGCTGAAATGTAATGGCTGTTAGCGTGAAATGGAAGGGCAATCTCCGTAATTGATGTGTCAATCTTGATTCCATCATTGCGTTGTTTTAGATTGTGTACCCATTTGACAAGGGAGGGGGAAGATATTTTAACGCCTTCTGATGCAAAACCCCGAATCTTCTACATCCCTTCTCAGCTTTTGAATCTGAACTACTTTCGGTGTGGAACAATGTATTCTTACTTGGGCACGTATAATAATGTGATCTAGGAAGTATTGACCTTCTCTGCCAAAAGTTTTCGTCAACTCAGTGCAGCATTCCACTATTATGTGATGGTTGGGAGTGGAAAGGTGTATTTCACTGCAAGCTATGCATTAAATATTCATAATTAGACTTTGGATGAGGTAATTGACTTGAGCTAGTTTGCCACTGACGTAAAAATGTACTGCCGTCTTTTAATTATTAATCCCATTTGACTATTGTACTGTTGAACGGCTTCGCATCCTGGCACCGTGTCAGAATGTACTTTGGGTCTTCCATAAATATGGATAAATGCCACCGGGTTTGCATTGTGCCCTCTTTTCCCAATAAACCTCCACCAACACACGGTGTTCTATGCATCCACGCACGGTGTGTGAACTGGGCTGATCCACGACATATGTGCTAGCCATTTGTGGAAGGGCAGAGCGCTTACCACTGCGTACGGTACAGCTACGCCTACTCATAGTTGTAAAACTGAATGTTTTTCCTTAACATAAACACTTCCATGGCTGTATGGCATATTTTGGCTATTTGCTTTTTTTACTCGAAGTGGCTTAAAATCATTTAGCGCATAATGTTACTTTTGCAGTGCAAGATACCGTAATTCAACTGCAACGTTTTGTCTCCGCAATGGCTACTTACCACGAGAACTGTTATGAGGTGATGAAGGGTGCAACTATCTTTCCGCTGGAAATGGACCTTTCTCGAGACGCCTTTGCGTATAAGTCAGAGATCATCAACACTGGTGAAATCGAAGACGATGATGATGAAGTCGACGTCTCCACTGACAACGACGTTGATGTTGAGGCTCTAGCTGACTTGGTATCTGCTGAGGGCAATTTAGTCGACATAAATCTAGCTGAGAACGTGGACACGTTGTTGGACCTTGGAGATAGCGTTGAGAAGATCCCAAAGCCTCAGGGAGAGCAGAAAGATGTGTTTGACTTGATATCAATCGAATGACTTCCCCTATAACCTTTTGTCATATAGTTCTTTTTGTCCTTCCTTCCTTACTTAATCTTCTCTTGTGGTTATTGTGATGCTCTTATTATCATTTGTGCTTATTTTTGCCTTTGTCGTGGTGCATTCCATCTTTGAACCTCGTTCTTTTCCGCAAGTATATTTTGTATTTAGCATATTGACTTTCTTGCTACTCTGCTTTACCATCTTGTATGGGATTTGTAGGGTCTTCTTATTTTTGTGCATTAATTTTTAGGAATACTTTTTTGGAAGTTTCTGCCTGGAATAGACGTCGCTGTGTATTTTTAGCGGGCTGTTGACCTGCCGTACCTAGGACAGGTCTTTCCAGTAGTCTCATGGCCACGGGGATCCTGAGCATGCACTAGTTTTGAACCGAAAATAGGTAGGTAAATCCTCCTTGTCCATGAATTCTACGTTCCGTTTCCATATTTTAAATCCGAATTAAATCCAATCCTTATTCTCCGTTAATGTCGAGGTGGATTTGCAGATGTAAAAAGGAATTGTTCGAGTTGGTGGACGTATAATGGCTTGAGATTTTAATGTAAATTTGTTAAAATTATTGTGTTAGAATTTGAGCAAAGGTGAGCGAAAAGAATATTTTAAAGAGGTCAGACATGATTTTTAAAATTGCAATCTTCCTAGAATGCATTTACTTTGATGTTCTTTATTATTACCTCTGTTTGCTCGACTTCTATAATGATAGAGCTTGCAAAAAAGTCGTCTTGAATTCTATTTGCATTTATCGTCCCATAAAACTGTACTAGTCGACTAATTACATGTTCGCTACTTTACTTGTTCGCTTGACTCTCGGTTTTGGTCGAGCGAGCACTTAACGCCAGTGCCACGTCAATAATACCGTTGTTTCTGTGGTTGACATAAGGGAAGAAGGGAGAGTTTCCGGCAGCCCCCTAACAGAGGGACTAATAATAATGCCTGTCTTCGGCAATCACCCCCGTGTCATGTTCTGCGGGAATGATATAAACAACTGAAGCGACATCAGTTGTGGCCGTTTGTTATAGAGCCGTCCACGTTATCTAACCTAAGATGCCAATTAAGTGAACACACGGTACTTTACGCACCGCTCTAGTAGTTGAAAAGAAGCTGGTGGATAGAGTTGAACAATACTGAGGTGCAGACAGCATGGCAAGGAAGAATAGATACGAAACCTTTTCCTGATAAAACTATTTTAAACCCATCCCTTGTTAGCTGCCTCTACTTCTAGACCAATGTTCTTACAACTCGCAGTAGATATAAGAGATGGTCAGCACATTTCCCTTTCCATACAGGGCAAAACCTCAGATTCAGTAGAATTACCTAGAGAGGTAAGATATCTTCTCACGTGCCCCCAGATTCGGTGACTGGCGCGATTGGTTAGTGGGTGTTTTTTCCTGCAGCACCGACTATGTTGTGATGGCCGACATGGGGAGGAGTGGTCAAGGTGGGTAGTTAGAAAGGCACTAAAACGAAAGAAGAGGCTGTAAAGCACTTGTTTTCTTTGTTCAACTCTCGTTTTTAGTTATTGGAGCAATTAAGGCCTCGCCATTTTGCCTTGACTAGGTGCCACGGCCTCTGAGCCATGCTAGTGGGTGTACAGCTCCTCTAGACGATTCGGACACCATACATGTTCGATTCTCGGTTCTACCAAAATAGGCATACTTTTAATAATTATTGTACTCATACAAAACTCAATGCAGCCTGCGTACGACAAAAATCTAATCGTATTTTCTGTTAAATGCAATCGGCTACTTCATTATTGGTGACGTGAATGCCATTGGAACTTACTGACATGCATGAAAAAGTTAAAGAATTCTTAAGAGGGAAGAAGCGACACTTCTTTTAAATCTGCATCTTTCGTAGCGTTCTGAAAATTCCTTGAAGACTGATTACTGGCATAAGCCGGAGGCCGGCCAACTCGGCCAAGGCAATATGGCCACCCAAATGGCTGTAACCGAAACCGGTAGTCAAATGAACAAAGTATTACATAGCCCCTTTCTTCCTTTGAGCGTTGTCCTCGGCACTCCCCTTGGAAACTCTCCCACGTCAGCCATCACAGCATAATCATTGCTGAAATAAAACACCCACGACCACCCATATCAATAATCAAATTTCTATGCAACTGAGGAGAGGCTTGACCGCAGTGTCACTTATCCCCCTTGGCAGTTCTAGTGGATCTGGAGTTTTGTCCGAGTTAAGATCTAGATTCGGAGACCATTATGCGCGTCCATGAGTAGAAGCTGGAACACCGGTCTAGAAGTAGATTTGTGAAATAAAGTACAGGATTTGACACAGTTCTGTTGGGGCAGGATTTGCATATTTTCATATTGTCGGCGCCTTTATGCAAGTAGGGGAGGGAAACTCTGAAACGAAACCTTTTTAGCTGATTCATGGTCAATGTTACTTCTGCTGTCAATAGTTTTCTTGCAGGACACAGAAACAGTAGTTGCCGAAGGTGGACATCATTCTCAGACCTTCTCTTATGGAAAGTCAGGGATTCTCCTATCTATAGCATACACACTTCTTCCGCACCGTTAACGTTTGTCACAAGTGGTTCGGGTTTGCTTTCCGTTGCTACCGGTGTAGCGTCTTGTATCTTCGTTGAAGACAAAAGAAGGTATAATACATGGACAGGGTCGGAGCTACCGGCATGGCCCAGGGGCTGGCCCACCCGGCTAGGGCAATATGGCCACCCAGGTGCCCGTAACCGAAGTCGACAGTCGAAGGAGCAAAGTATTACAGGTATCTCATCGGTAATAAGATGGCTTTTCTCTCCTTTAAGAATCAGATTGATGTTAATATCACTATTAATTCAAAGTATCAATGATTGAAATAAATAAATGTTTCCTTGTGGTTTTGGCAGTTAAGTAAAAAGGGTTGGAAGAGTGAAGGTGCCACCATGGTTGCTCGTCTTTTATTGTTAAATTAGGCGTAAAATTCATTTGCTTTTAGGTGACATCCAATCTGTTGTATGCCTATGGAGGTCCTTTAGTAGCTCCACCCACTGGTACAAACTCATCCAAGTTATGAGCTGTACAAACTTATTTACAACTGGTATTTCCTACCGCCTATATTTGGGCAACCCTGATCCGCTGATAACTTAACAATTTGCCTGAAGTTTTTTCAGCTCCAACATTTAAATCCCTTAACACCTCAGGATGTCTGACCTCTTCCATGCTGTTCAATGAAAATTTTAAAGTTAACACTTCATTTCCCCTTGTGATATCTCGTCAACTGCAGGTTTGAATCCAAGTTCTTTCAGTTAGATAGAATTCCGCTACACCTTGTGTTTTGATTGTCAACACCTTTTCCGTTGACTATGCTCACAAATTCTGGGATGCTTTTGATGAACGAATTGACGCTTCTTTGAATGCCTTTGCGGGCAATGGTTACTGCTGCCTATTTTTGACCTAACTTTTCCACACAGCGTTAAACGTCAAATCTGCCAATAAAAGTGATAAATTTTAATCACAACCCATGGCATTAGAGTTGATGTGATCGATTAAAGGTTGGAGGCAGCCCTTTTATCAATTTTGCAACACTTCATGCTTTCTTTTCGACTTGTTCGATGGGATCGGGTAAGTTATTATCTGGATTTTGCCTATATACATCATTGTAATATGTTAATTGTATGCTTAACTTACGTTGTAATTGTTTGTTTGACTGCAGGTGTCAATTACGGTCAATCGGGTGGCCATATTGTCCTAGCTAGGTCGGCTGGCCTCTAAGCTATGCCTGTAGCCCCGATTTATTTCTGTTTGCTGAATAGATGTATTGTGCCCTAGTATTTTGCCTTCATTTGCCCTCAGAGAAGTCTCAGGACGCTACATTGATGGCAGCAGAAAGCGGACCCGACGTTAAAGGATTTTCAGCCTGATCTATACTGCTTGTAACAAACTGTAACGGTGCGAAAGAAGTGTATATGCTACGGATGGGAGAATCTCTAATATTTCGTAACAGAAGGTCTGAGAATGATGTCTACCCTCGGCATCTACCCCATTCCCGTGTTCAGCAAGAAAGCCATTAACAACGGAAGCGTCATTATGAGCCACCTGAACAAGTTGCGTTTCGCAGCTTTCCTTAACATACTTGCTGGTTGGCAGAAGCTCTCTCTCTCTCTCTCTCTCTCAGTTCAGTTCCCAAACCAGACAAAACTCCAGATCCAGTAGAAGCGCCAAGAGGGATCAGTGGCATTGAGGTCAAGCGTCGCCTCAGTTGAGTCGAATTTTGATAAATGACACGGTTAGCCCTTAAGTATTTTTCCAGCACTGATTTCGTTGCGATGGCTGACGCGGGAGATTGATTAAGGGAATCACCGACGACGACGTTCAAAAGAAGAGGGGAGCTGTGTTTGTTTGACTATCGGTTTCGGTTACGGTTGCTTAGGTGGCCATGTTGCCTTGGCCGGGTGGGCTGACACTTGGGTCATGGCAGTAGCCACGATCCCCTTCCCTTTGTTGAATGGATGTATTCCGCCCTAGTGTCATGCCTTCTTCTGCCTTGAAGGAAGTCTCGGGACGCTACATGCAGCTTTGATCAAGGGACCGCTTGTCGGGTGGACTGGTCTGTGGGTTGTGTCAGTAGCTCCAATACATATTCTGATAGAGCATTGTGCCTTCTTTCACTATGAGGGCAGATTGGCGATGATACCCTGTCATTACACTGTCCACCTCAGACGATGTGTTTCTTTAAATACGAGTACAAGATCAAAGAGCCAGTCAAAATGTTTATTTTAAGTGCTTATCGCTAGTAATTTTAGAAAAGGGTTTCAACTGCAGCTTGTGCCAGATAAAAATCGTGCAAATTTAAATAATTAGCTTCATCTCTGTTGTTTACGCAAAACCAGTGGGATTTAAGTACTTTTAGTCCCAAGATCAAGATCATTTTTTGCATAAATATAAAACGAATTGGCTAAATACATGAAGATCAAAATTTAGCTTAGTGTAGTTCATGCACCGTTACCCGAACCAAACAAGAGTCGCATAATGGATGCTTCAAAATGACTTATACCTAACGTCAATTTAGTTGTTACTCTACGCGGGCATATGTTGAGCATTAAGCCACCTTGAAATTATGCTCTACGAAAAAATAATTCTAGTATAAACAACATATCGGAGGCGTGCGCAAAGTAGTTAACTGGAAGGGCTTTTTAAAAATAATGAAAGAATAATTTTTCACGATTCTTCATGCCATTGCTACGACTTGGGTTAAACTTCATGGAGGCGCAATCATTAATTATTTTTATGCATAATTTGCTACAAATTTTTTTTAGCAAAGAAGGTGCATTTCTGATGTGCTTGAAAATTTCTCTGGATAATTGGTACAGAAACCGCTTCATTACGGAAAGACAAGAGAGGTGAAAACAAAGATCAAACAGCAAGTGTGAAGTAAAGGCTATGCCGCCTAGTGGAAGTACAATGGCATGGGAGGAGGGGAGAGAGGGGACGAGCCAAAGTGCTCGTGCAACCAAGGTGTCCAGTTAGACAATAAAGCTGTTGCATAGCCCCTCTCGTGTTCTGAGCGTTGTTTCTGGTGCCCCCTTTGATTAATCTACTGCATTAGCCAGTCGGTGCTCTGACAACAAGAACAAAGACGTGTCATTAATCGAATTTGCACGCAACTAAGACAATATCTATCCTCAACGTAGCTGACCTCTCACCCAATTCCACTGACTCGGGAATTCTATGTTGTTGGGAAAGTGCATTGGGATAAGAAAGAATGTGCCTGCTTGCCTTAAGAACACTGGCTGTGTTCTCACTTCGGTGCTCCTCAGCATTGTCGCTCTTTGTTCCATTGAGCTAATAGAAAGGTGAGTGAGGCGTCATGAGTTTACTTTACTGACATTTTACTCCCAGGTATGTGGCTAGTGTTGCTCCTCTTACAGAACACTAGACTGGGGTAGTTACCGAAGGTGGATGTCACGAATCAACACATTTTTCCCTTTCACATTATGTGTCTTTCCTTTGTTTCGTTAATTTTTAGCGTCCAGTAATAGAAATCAAGGTAGCTTGCTTGCTGTTGTCACCACTGTGAAGCTTTGAGCCTTTCACAAAAACAAATGCAGTTGTGATGCCAGGGGAGAGTATGTATTGCCAACGTACAAAATGGGGTGGGATGCTACTGACATGGTCCAGAGGTTAAGCCGCTCAACGAAAGTGCAAAAATGGGACTTTAAGTGCTCCCGATGCCAAAACCAAGTAAAGACGGTTCCTTTCTTTCCTTCTCGTTCCTTCTACCACCCCGACTGTGGCGTCTCGAGACTTTTACGAACTGTGTCTGTCGTCGAGATTTGGGCACATGTGTTCTTGCAGTGCCATAAATTCCGCATAGCACTCAATGAAGCTAAGACGTATTTCTGGATTCGCCTCTCTCATGATAATGTGTCTAACGAAATGATAGAGGTATGAATCAAAGTTCTCGAATGGAGGATGCTTGACCACAACGGCGCTGAGCCCTCTTAGCAGTTCCACCGGATTTGAGGTTTACGGCTAGTGTCTTTTCAGTTGTTAATGGCTTTTTGTGGAAAATGAGAGCAGAGAGGGTGCCGAAGATGAACGTTGATCTCAGCCCTTCTGTTATGAGATGTCAGAGATTCCCCCATCCGTAGCACGTGCACTTCTTTCACACCACTAATGTTCGCCACAAGCGATACGGATCAGGATAGAAGCACATTGAAGTCGGGTCCGCTTTCTGCTGCTACCAACGTAGCGTCCCGAGACTTCCTTGAAGTTAAACGAAGGCATAGTACCATGGCAGAATATATATTCTGCAAACAGAGGGGTTGGGGGCTGCTAGCATGGCCCGGATGCCAGCCAACCGGATCATAACGTATGGCCACCCAAGTATTACAGTGACTGAGACCTAGCAACTGCTCAAGATGGTACAATTAGAACGTGGTCGAAGAAATCTTTTCATTGTAAAGGGCTTTATACAACATCGTAAAACGCAACTGTGAGAAGACACCTTCTGGTTAATATCACCTCCCTTGAAATAGGATATCACGTCGAAAACGGTGGGTTAAAAGGGGGCTGGCCAGACTTAGGCTTTTCATGACAATCAGGAGCAAGGCTTTTTATAGGGATGAAATTTGCGAGATTTTTTAATTTAAAAGGATTACGGTTTGTGGTTTTGTTTGGTTGACAAAGTAAAGTATTTTAAGGCGATTTTGTATCAAAACAACTCTTTGTGCGAAAATGTAGGGACTTATTTAATTGCATTAGGCTTAAAAAAGTACAAATTTTGAAGTTGTTTGAACTATCTTTGAAAGGGTAACACGGTACGAAGCTAGGAGCCAAGAGATATGATATTAATGATCAGCACTATCCATATCACTTGTGTAAGCCGTTACAAGTTCAAGTAAAACACCATGAATAGCACTGCGTCGTTAAAATAGTGCCATCCAGAATATTCGACATTGTTGTATAAGTTAAAAGTGGCTCCAACTATTTGCTGAGAACTGCATCAGTTTAATAAGTAACTAAAGAATGGTGTTTTTTTGCACTGTCCTCAACTGTATGCCAACAAATTGGCTGCATGCATAAATGTCTCAAAGAATTAAAATCATGGTACATTTTGTATTTACACAAAGTTGTCTTTATTTTATTTTGCAACAGAAGATCGCCATACATTGGTCACTTTCTCAACACTTTTTAAAGAATATATTTATTTCATTTAAGTCCGACCGAACAAATACCGCAATAAGGTAGTAAAAAGCAATTTAAGAATTCTAAAATAATCTTAGCTATCTACTTGGCCGTATTTTAGACCATCCCAGTTTTTAGTAACACTTGCAACGAGTAGCGCGAATGTGTCCAAATTTTCTCACTTGTATCCACTGTCACAAATACGTGACATTTGTTTACGATGGCTAATTGTGACAAATCATGGTGAGAATTAAGTGAACGGAATGTGTGACATTCACGGTCTATGAATGTTTGTGGCTTTAAACTTTGGGCAACAGATAACTTGGAAGAACAAGTTTATGACCACTGGCATCATGAAGGCTAAAGTTTTGTTCTCGGGCATTGCTAACAGAAAGCGCTCTAAAATGTACATTAACGCTGCTCTTAAAATATTTTAATTAAAGCCTATTTTTGATGGCTCTCTATTTTGGGGGATCCTGACTGTCGCCGAATGTGTCGCCACGACTTTAAGGATTTCGGTACACTTGCCTAGATTTTTTAGAACTAGCACTCGGGATATAAGGCCTGCTAAAAAGTAGCGGATTAATTCGTCCTTCCAGCATACCATCTTCTGCTTATACAGGTTTCATCAACTCCTACGAGGCACCTAAAATGAAAAATATCTTAAAAAGACAAAATTAATAAAACGTTGACTACTCGCTTTTGAATGGTTATGTTTGCGGTTCCTTTGATCCACTTTATAATCGTAAATTTCATATAAAATGCAAATGTATTCATAAAACTTGCTGGTTTGCGCAGACACGGACTAGTGTCATTTTTACATTGCTGTTCTTAAGGTGATCAGTGCCTACAGCAACTAACGAAGAATTGCATAGATAATCGTAAAAACAGGACCACCGAATTAGCAAGCCCCACTCTATGAACAAAATTGTCCTTAAGAACATTAGGGCACATTATGTTGTAAGGATTTTTTGTTCAACCTCTCGTCTCGGTTTTGCAGGTACTTACGGCTGTGCGGTTACACTTCCACTGGGCGGCTGGGCCTTTGGGCCACGCCAATATCCCCTTCCACCGCCTTTTGTACCCCGGCATCAAACGTTTCGCCCTGGTACCGCGAAAAAAAGGCTTAGATGGTTGCAGCATATTCAATAAACTGCTTTACAAGCACTATATGTCGAGGATTTACTAACTGCTCGAAAAATTTCATTAAAACTTGATTATCAAAAAATGGCATAAGCCGGAGTTCTCCAAAGTAAACCCCACATTTTATTGCATGACAGTGTTGGTGACCAGATTCTAAAAGTATTCAAAAATAGAATGATTAGCGCTAATCTTCATTTCAAACTTTCCAAACGCACGTCCTGCTATCATGCTCAGTGAACTCATTCTCGCACTTAAGACCTTTAACGTCATTTTTGGATAAGTTTTGAATTCGCATCTTAGACTTAGAAAGGATGCTTGTTTAGTAAATTGAACGCAAATCATGTATGCAAGCTAAGGGAAGTGGCTTATTCAAGCTATGGAACCGAGAAATCGGTCCAGATAATATCACTGATGGTTGATTTCTATCAAAATCTGCAAGCAAAAATATCATCGGCGTATCACTACCACAACTTTGAAAAAGAATTTTGTGTGATTTTATTCAAGATCTAAAATGCACATTTTGGTCTAAAAATAACTGAATCAGTGTCAGGGCTTCCTTCTCTTCCCTTTCACTACCCCTGATACAAGAAGGTTCGATGCTCTTAGACATCTTTGTTGGGGTGGCTGAAACAGTTGGCAGGTAACGTCTTAATAGAAGATACGCCCGGAGAATTCGCCCGCTCGTCAATGACCAGATTCAAATTGTTCATCCGCCTCTTGTCTACAAGGTGTATTTAAAGAATATGGCTATTGCACATGACATTTGACAAATTACCCTACCCACCATGCAAGTACTATGTCAAAACTCGCCATTCCTTTTGTTCATGTCAAGTTTCGTAATAAGAAAGCGACTAAAGATTTTTATTCTACTGTGAACGCCATTTTTTACTCATAAAGGCCTTTAAACGTGTTTACTTGATGATAATTCTTGTCAAGCCATAACATTGGAATGAGTCAAGGCAAAACAACGGCCGATACAAACTCTATTAATTCGGACCAATAATGAATTTTTTACAGGGCACCATGGTGACCTGTTTAAGGCGGAAAACATGTGAAAAAATTCTACATTGGTTCCCATTAAGGATGGCCATATTCCAGAGCAATAAACCAGGGATTCATCCGATTATTCTCTCCATCAGTTTTTGAGCAAACCCTTAAGAGGAATAAGATGTGATTGTTACCTCCTCTGTCGAAGTTGCATACAGAATAATGCCCCGTGAGCGTGTCCAATGAGCCAATGGGGAGACAGTCCAATCAAGTGCGAATACGTACATTTTTTACTCATATAAGCCCATGTCGAGCTACTAGCATCAACATGGAATATGGATGGTGGAAGCAGGTGTTGTTGCTCGAGGGAACAGGTACTTGGTATCCTGACTGCTATAGGTTCCTACCTGCTAGAGTTTTCTTTCGGCTACAGTAACACGATAGGTTGGTTTCCCGCTTCACTAGGTCAGTGTGACTGGACAATTAAATAGGAAACCTCAACACCTACCTCATTCAACATTTGGAGGTTACTACAAGTGAAAGCATATGGTTCCTTGGATCGACCATTGTTGCGAAGTCCATCTTTACGCCGGTGGGGGAACTCATCTCCCAGTGGGTGCCCTATGTGGGCCTTCTTTTCGCTACAGTCATATTTTGCAGGTGCGCCAATTGACTTTTAATAATGAACCCAAAAATAGCCAATTAAAACTTAAACATGATACTAAGGTTATTTTTTATGAAAAAGGCTCTTTTGATCTGTGTTTGTTTTAAATGACCCCTTCAAATATGAGCCTTGAATTTAGGTTTCATACACAGCGTCAAATAGACGAGTTTTTTAATTAGCAACACTTTGTTATTACTTTTAACGTAGCACCATATCTCACTCTTAGGAAATCCAAGCACTTGATTAAATGGAAGGTAAATCCTTTACCAGTAAACTAAGTTTGATTTGAACAACTTTACCTCGTTAAGTGTGAATAGACCCCTTTTCACACTTCTGGGTAATCGTGAATCTTTGAGAATTTGTTCTAGAGAAGATGATACTTCCAAAAATTGATTTCGAGTCCAAGAAAATAAGCGTGGAACTGGTGATATTTCTTCTACTGAAGGAACGTCAAATTATTACCAAGTGGATCCCTCAAGTGTGGAATAAAACCAGGCAGAGAGTCGTTCTCTTCACAACTTATTTCTTACATAATAGAAAACTGTAATTTTAGAGAGCCCTTTTGTCAAAGTAGCTTGATTTTTACTAAAATTTCCATTTTTAATGCCGGTAAATAACATTTATGCCAAAATACAAAAGCAACACACAACGCAGAGAATATCAGACAAAAGAAAATTAAGGTACACTTGATAATTAAATGCCTGGGCACCTCTTGTCTGCGATTGAAAGCTTCGTTTATTTCAAGCAATTATTAAATGCTTTTTCGCATCTTATCCAACAGCTTAAGAGGCATGAAATGTGAAAAATCACTTGCATTAGTGTGCAGGTGGATTGAGACACTCGTGTTGGCCTGACCTCTAAACCGCCATTGTGGCGATTGAAGACACACGAAGTGATTGATAACTATGAATTTTAGCTAACACAGATTAACTATACTACATTGAAACATCACATTGGCAATAAATTCGGCCCTTCCTTCTGGAATCAACAGCATAAGATAATGCAATTTAAAGCGTTTAAACAGTGCTAGCCAGTTTAGCAAATTAATGAGGATTTTGTATGGCATGAAAGTTGCCGATCCTTACGAGATTCAAGATAAAAATTAGAGATTAAAGACGGTCTACCTCACTCCAACTGTTTGGGTAAATCAAATACCTAATCAGTACTTGTTTATACTGATGCAAATAAGCCATTAGAATGTGAGCGCGGTAGAGGTCCCATCATGATGGATACCTGGATCGTAAAAACATTCACTCTTTATAAGTTCATTCAGTCTATCGCATACCTGTATGCGTCTCTCTTTCAATGTGATGGAGTGCAGCAAATTCGTAGCTGCTTCTCGCCTGCATAAGATAGTTGGAAGGACACATATCACACGCTTTCTCTGAAGGTGGAAGAAGACCTAATACTTGGGTACAGCATACGTATTCGGCAAAAGGTCGCAGGCATGACCCGATGGAGGAATCCTGAAGTGGTTCTCTTACCGAAATCTAAATTTAACCTATTAACACAACGCAATTAAGTTTATTGAGCTGCCGCATGGAAATTCACTTTTGTCTAAAATTGAATTAATCTTTTTAACTCTTTAGTGCTATAAAGCCTCGTCTTTTTAAGTGTTCTCTGTGCGATGATTTTGTGGTCAAAAAGTTATTTACGCATGAATTATATTCCCCAACCCTGACAAAGTCTCTTTGCACCTTAACTTGGCGTGATATATTAAGGTGGCGAGACACTTTTATGGTTCCTCACTTATTTGCTGTAAAAACCTTCAAATTTTAAAAATACAGTAGAGTCCAAAAGCCAGTTCCTTGGCAATAAGTGATTTTTATATCCAGTGTGGTTTAATTATTTTACTTAACAAACTAAAAAGACCACTAAATTTTTACTTACGATTCTATAAAAAATAAATTCGGTCAGTATCTTGCAAACTAGTTCTTATAACTGCAGCTCCTCGAGCACTTCTTGAAGTCCAAAGAAGACATAATATTGAGCGAGAATATGCATGACTGATGAAAGAATGCATGTCCAAGAGGCCAAGCCACACAGCGGAAGTGTAGAGGCAGAAACTAAGATTCTCAGGAGACCAAAATGGAGAGTTCAACTATTAATCAAAATATTACAATAATAAACGGAAAGTAAGCCAGACTTTTATGATAATGCTATTTCTCATATGCAAAACAGAATTATGTGCGACGTAGGAATTAAGGCTTCAATTCTGTGCCCATCAAAATACATCTTTGCCTCAATGAACGCGTTTCGTTCATTTAATCGCTGAAGTGTAACCAACTTCAAGTAGCGCATAATAATTACTAGACAGCGTTCGACACTCTTTGAAGGCAGTTAAAAATTCGAGTTCTCCTTAATTAAAGGAAAGTGTGATAAGTGTATATTGACAATTTTTATTGTGCAAAGTGGAACTGTGCGATCAAAATAAACCTTATCTTGCAACGCAAAGGTAACATAATGGGGAAAAGTCTGGGCACTACTGGCTTTAGTAAGCCACGACAACGGAACAAAAGCGAGTGTGCAATAAAATTGGTAGCATCTTCAATCTTTTGATGTTCTATTCCGTGAATAATGACTGCGATAACCTGGAAGGTAGGAGAGAAACTACTAAAACAGAATGCCAGTAATTTGATATGCATCAGGACTGGTTTGGAGGCTACTAAACCACAAAAAGGAAACCCTTTTAGGCAGCTCAAATTCTCCACGCCTATCATAATTTTAACAATAAAATGAATTTTCGCAGCTTGGCTGTGGAAAATATCAAAGCTGTAGAGTGCCACCATTTTCCAGACAGTTTACAAATGCATGGCTTAAAAAATATTACTGAAGTGAGCGATATGTTGAGTGATAGTCATCCAGACAGTATGGTGGTCGTCTTATCTGTAGTTAAAACACATATTTCGTGGTACTACGGTTTACATGTATCAAAATGAAGTTTTACAATCGCATGGTTCATAAATATCTATGATTATATTCACTTTTAACGTTATGATGCAAGGGTACAATCCATAAAACGCACTTACTGGCATTAAACTTTGTGGATAATACTTATTGATGCCACAAAGTTAATGTTACGCTTTTTAGTTATTAACCTTAGCCGAAACTGAAAGAATGAAATCAACTTTCCGGTATTTTAGGAGTCTCGCGCAAACAGCGACTACGGTTGCTTCTTGTAAAGGGATTTTAGAGAGCATTCTGGAACTAGATTTTTCATTCTTTTATAATTTATAAGATAGTTTCCCCATCAATTTGGGGTAAAAGGATGGAATAATTTTGTCAACTCAACTAAAAATAGCAAAACCAAGTGACTTGGCAGGAGGGCAGACTAGATTCTTTCCGAAAGGCTAATTTTAGATTAAAAGAATGAATGGTTAACAGGTCAAGTTCTTTAGAACTGTTGCACTTAACTGAAAGCTGGTTTGATTCAGAACTTGCTAAGCATGCATTAATCTCGGCTTCAATACTTGGAGGCGATTTTGGGATGCTAAGAGGGAAACGCTTCTTCATCAAAAGTTACTGCCTCAAAATAAGTATCAGTTTCTGACTCTTGCTACCGATTCGAAAATATTTTGTTAGAATAATTTATGTTTCTCGTTATAGATATCCAAAAGGTACCCAGATAGTAAAGTAGCACTGTGTTTAAGGTGATCCCTTAATTTCGTAGATATTCCTCTTCATTTTGCATAACTATTACTGATGTTAATTTTTAAACAGTGTATCATATGAAAACCTATTAAATTAGTTTTAGTTCTTGCTCTTGCATGCATAGGCGCAGGGCTCTCACACATCTTAATCCTTCCTAGCCGCAGGATGTCGGGGTTTTCTCCTTCATTGAAACATAACTTCCCAGATTTAGGTAAAATGAATCAAGTAGCCGACAGCATTTAGCAGAAAGGCTGTAGGTTGCTCTGAAAATGTGCAAATGAATAAACTACACATCTCTCTCCTACAGATGGTAGGTTCAGTTTGTTTATTTAAAATGCTTTAAGCATTTCTTATTGCAATCTGACAGCAAAACACCCTTCTTTATTGCATTTTGCGTCCGGCAGGATAAAATTTAATGACATGGTTCTTGCTTTTAGTGGTGGAATATTTCTCACCATGTGGTCAGTTAACAACGGGATGGTGGCATTCCTCTTTACCAATTCCGTCCTTTTTGGAATTGGCATTGGCCTCTCATTTACGGTTACTTTGAAATGCACCGTAGCGGTATGAATTTGTTTTATTTTATCCTTCTCTATGCATATTAATACGAAGGAGACTTGTTCCTGCAACCATTAGCTTAGGAATGAGTAGATTGTGCCATTAGTGACAAAGTATGTGCAGTTTCTAATGTAAATCATTGCAGTGACTCCGCTCCTAGACGCTTGAAGAAATATTTGTTATGTGCACTAGTTCTTCGACACGCTGCATTTTTTGTTATTTTGGAATCTCATTATAAAACGTGGCTTGAATAAATCGGAAGAGAGTTCAGCTTCACGAATTGTGCCCAACTGCGTTCCAAAACTTGACAGTCTCCTTGCACAGGTCTCGCATAACAGTTGACCAAAGCACAGTACACCGCAGCAGAACGCTCTCCTCAAAAATAATTTATAAGATATAATTAGGCTGATAATTTTTGTACAGAAGCGCAAAGAGAACCTCCAGGAGAAAAAGGAAAGAGGAGTATGCTACCTCATCGTAGGCTGCCATATTTTCCAGGCATTTCCATTTGAATCGGTTACAGCTTTATATTAAATTTACCATAAGATAATCGCATATCCAAATAGGGAACAAAAGAGAGACAAAAGCCGAGGTATGATTTGGTTCATTTTTAAAGTATAGAGGCTCCAAAGGATTATGTGCCGTGAAATCATTAAATAAATTAATATGGCTATAACGCTGGTCCCACCATAAACAAAGAAACTTTAAATGCTCACACCAAATTTTTCCAACAAAATGTGTTTAACTCATGATATTTTAGTTTAAAGTAATGGCAGTCGACTTCATTCCTTTTGAGAATAAGTCTCCGAGCAGAATGTGTGGCCAGAAATTGGCATAGGTGCTAGGAAAGAATGACTTATGCGTCACCATGGTTGCAGTGGCGTTTGATATTTAAACAAGAGGTGTGACAAGATCCACCCTCCACTGGAGCATATAAGTTTAATTTTTGAATTATCTGGAAACAACGATTGCTCCCACAAATAACCACCATCTAGACTATATAATCGCCAAGTTTGCTCACGTCATTTTGATTTCAGTACGTATTATGACTTTCTGATTTAAATGTGCGAAATTATCAAGGATTTAATTAAACAACATGCAGATTTCGTAGATTGTTGTGACTTTGTAGCTTCCAAACTTTACCACCTTTACTTCCTATTAAAGCATTATCCACAATACAGTGAGGCTGTATTACAGATTGTGGGATCAGCCCTCGGTTTTGGGACCATTATGTTCGTTCCTCTCCAGGCAATAGCCATTAAAGTTGAACACCTGCCCGATCATCCCCAGTAAGTCAAAAAAATATTATCCTGGCTTTTAAAGACGTCTATGCCGTTATCATTCACCTACTACGAACCGTTTCAAATGTGACAACTTACATGGTCGGTGCAAATCTGGTTCAGTTGACAGTATGCAGTCTCCTTACCCCTTCTCATATCGGTCCATTGCATGGGTATTCCTAAGGAAATTAAAGCGTTTTTAGCATTCCATTGGCCTAAGCCCATATGCAACACTAAACTTTAAAGAAAATATTACTTAAGGGCAAAACTCTTTAAAGAACCGAGGTTGATCTAATCTTGGAATTTACGTTTATTTTATTTTGCAGTTCGAAGGTGGCCTGTTCCAACGTTTTTTTAATAACCGGCTGTGTTATCCTTGCTATACAATTCATCGCCTTCACATTCTCTTTTATCGCTTTTTGGTTCAAAAAGGTAATTCGGTACCCTGATAACAAGTGTACCTAATTCCTACTTAAAAATAATTCTTTTTTGTGAAAAAGTGTTGCTATTTTTCTCCATAGCTAATTATTGTACAGCGTGAGACATGATCAAAGATGACGCGAAGAATAAATATAACAGCCAGAATCCCATCTATGCCCTAAGCGATGATGTAAGCGATAAATTGGGTTAGATGGAGCACATCGTCTAGGGTGTCAAATGAGTCATTTGGAAATTAACGCTGATGTGTGAACGATACTCTACATCAGAATTATCTGGGACAACATTTGTTTCAAAAGCGCGGAAAAGTAAAATCACGCCCTCAGAAGCAAGTTTTTCTGCAAGGCCGGCTTTTGCACATCAAGACCTGGTTACTCTCTGGCGATCTTCCTAATGCCAATCTCTACAAAGCCAACCATCCATAAGGAAAACCTTCTGCCTATGACTCTTAAGGGTGATCAGTAATTCTTTTGAATCGGAAAAGCATAATAAGGAGTAAGGAAAAAGTTTTGCTATTTAATTGTAGAGGCCTTAAGAGTAATGGGACTTAAGGTAAATACTATATCATCCCAAGTGAAGTGCGAAATCATGTGTTCTTTGCTTTGCAACAAGGTTGTTTCCTTCCATTTTATAGGACGAACAATCACGGATGGATGTTTTGGGGTAGGAATCGTTCCATAAAATGCCATCCCTTAATTAAATTTCATTTTAAAGTTACACATTATTTTTGATATACTGTCTTTGCAAACAAAATTTACGCATTTTAGACGTTATTTTCGGCAAATCCTAATATTTGATGTTTACTCATCACATACCTTAATTAATTTTCGTTTTATATGCTGTATTTTTGTGGTTCGTAATGCACTTTAAAGTGTTCCTTTTTTATGCTGAGGTGGCAAGAATGAGAAATGGCAGGATTTCAATTGCAAAAGTATGTTCCAGCAAATGTTTTTAAAAAAATTAGGGCCAAAGAGGAGAAAATCGAGTAAATTATGCAGACTAAGACTCCTTGCTCACTTGAGGCTGGATTTTGTCCCAAAACTCGACCAAAACCAGTCCATTACTAGTACCTTTGATAAAATCTGAATTAATTTCTAGACAACAGTTTGTCAAAACAATGACCACAAACATTTTAAAACAAAACCAGACGCCATTAAGTTACGGTCATTTTCCATGAAAACAGAAAATTCAGGATAATGGTACATGGTAAGCAACGATTACTGTAATTGTGAGTTGGTCGTCTTTTCCAAAAGCACAAATATCAGTTGCGAATGGTAGCCACCTCTTAGATGTGGTTATCAACTACTATTTTTTGCCCACATGATTCCTTGCATGCAATTTTGAACTTTTTCTGACATTTGGGGCAGTATTTTATAACGAGTCATCAAAATATTCTTCTAATTTTAGCTTTGAGAACACCAAGCAAAACTTCAAAAAAGTTGTCAAAAAACCTGAGATGTACATCTTGAGTGTCCTGAACTTTTTGAATGTCATACCCAGGATGGCGATAATATCAACCTTTAAGGTGACAGAAATTACGCCTTTTGGTGTGTATTGTGCTTGAACAATTGTGCAACACATAGACGTGTAAATGGACTTCTCGAATTGCCTAAAATTCCGTGATTAATGTTTATTATTATGTGAGAGACTTCCAAAGCAGAATCCTTAAGGTGCCAAACAATGTAGTTATCTTTTCAGACGCATGATTTCTAGAAATGAGTGCCTAGTTGAGGAAAAGATTAGTTTTAAGGAGCAGTAGGCATTGACCGGAGCCTGAGGGCATCTATGTAAGTAAACATTCAACAGGAACAAATATTGCTCCATAAATATTAGATCTTGTTTGCAAAGAAATATAACCTCGCTGCAAGAGCGTCGAAAGAAACGACACACATCATTTTTATATTGCTTGTTCAAATTTCATAAGCTCACTAAACTGACCCATTGATACTTGAGTTTAAGTTTATCTTAGTACATTTAATTAAATAAGACCTTATTTCTAAAGCTAAAGTTAGTGCTTTCTTTTGACACTGTAGTCACTTAGTTTCTTCGACTAAAACCGGCAACACTGTTATAAAAAGATTGTATAACACATAATTTCACTCGAAATCAGCATGCAAGACATGATAGGACTGATTCCACAATTCATAAAAGGTGGATACTTGTACAGGCCAGGGAAATTTAAGCTTTTATTTCACTTCCATTTGTGTACGTATTTTTCAAAAACTTCTAATAAACCTGAAATTGAGGCACTCTGTTCACACGATTGGTAGTGTTATTTGCGAAAACCCCTTAAAAGCTATCTACTTTCTACGGAGTCGATCTCGTTCACTAAAATATTAAGATGAGGCTATAATTTACATAACCTCTCATCTCCTGGTGCCGTTTCCTACTTCACAAAGAAAATTGATGAGTGAATTAAAATTCAACCATAAATCCATTTTATAACGCTTAAGATTTTTTATAATATTGTGAGTGCGTTTTAATACACTAGGTCCTTTTTTGTTTGTAACTGACCACTTTGTCCACTTTTTAGGTATACGGACAGGCCGTGGGTTTTGATGCTATTTCCCTTGTCATCGTGGCTACATTGAATGGTATTTTTAATTGCGTTGGCTACGTAATTGCTAGAGTAGCCTGTTCAAAGGCTTCCTTTAAGGTATAGTAAAAGTTGCCCATCATAAACTATTCCCATTTGTACCTGTTATGCACAACACTAATCCAGGAGAATATTTTTAGTTATAAAAGCTTAGGGAGGCATAACAATATTGGTGAGAGGCATCTCTACAAGGAAATTCTTAAAGAATATGCTTATGCAAAAGCTGATTGTCATGGATGCACCTATGCACGAATGTTTGGCCCTATGGTGGATGAAAATTTTCTGAATCCTTAAAAACGAAAGCATGCTTTAGAAGTCAAGAATGTGATTTATTCGGTGGTCAGTCACAAATGTTATTTAGGCAATAATCATCCTCAATCTATTTTACTGTTCCACTCTTACTCACGCACCATAAACTACCATCTTATGCACTTCATATTTTGATACCAAAATCACAATAATGCCTCTGAGACAAAATAATGAGGTGAAATAACATGTACTCAGCGTACAGTAGGGGTTGAGGCTATCGGCATGGCCTAGAGGCCAGTTCAATCGGCGCAGGTACCATGATCAGGACAGATTGTGACCATTTACCAAAACCGAGATTCAAACTATTGGTGTATCACATAGCCGCTTCCTCTTTTGGGTGTTGTTCTGCCTCAACCATCACAACTTAATCGGTGCTAAAATAAAACACCCATGCGTCAACCGTGCCATGCGAGTGAGGGGATATTTCGCCGCAACGTTACCGTCTCCCTCTGGAAATCCCACTAGGTCTATAGCTCTATTCAAGGGCGAAAAATATGGCTAGACGCAGTAACACTAGTTAATAAGCAGATTCACCAAGGGGAGGATGGAATATGGTACAGTCCCATGAAAGTTGGAGCTGCAGTTGTGCATTAAATTATGGACAATTTGCATACACTTTTATAGATGCCACTTATACTTTTCCTACTGCTCATCACTACTCTCTCTGGTCTCTTTCCTCTGGTGAAAAAAATTGGCCTTGAGTCGTTCGTGCTTTATGTGTTTTGTGTTTTTGGCCTCCACTTCGCCATGACTGCTGTCAACGTAGTTATTACCGTCGCCAACAATGCAGCAATTGTTCCTCTGGCGGACTTTGGGACTAACCTAGCCTTCTGCTTTTGCTCGGTAGGTTGGATGTTTCCATTTTCCTCCTTTAAGTCTTAACTTATGAATATAAAGAGGAAGTAAGGAGATCATGGTCCGTCGTCCCTTTAATCCTTTTAACTATCCATCTCGGTGGCAATAATGTGTGCAGCAAATTGCACACAATAGGGGTTCAATAGTGATATCAAAAGCATTTCTTAAAAATTTTGACATTTTGAATTCAAATCTTTCACATAACGTATGAGTAGCTAGTGAAAGGTAATGCGTTCTCGCTAGTTTTGTCTACCTGGGCCTACAGTACTAGGTACCGACAACAAATAGTTTTCAGCTAACATAATCAAACTTCGTTTTATCCTTTTGGGATGAGTTCACTAGAGGCCGTCATCGATGTAGGCGTCTGGTTACACCTGAGTAGATTGTGAGGTGAAAGAGCTTGTATAGGGAGGGCTTGAGAGGTTAGCAGTACAAACAAATTGGGCAAAGAAAGTGTCAACCATGACCAATCATTGTCATCACTTATAAATTGATGGTGAGATTCATGACTTTCTGGATAAGCCTGTATGAAGCCAAAACTGCTATTTTTATGGCTTGACATTTTTGACCTCTCATTGATAAGCCAAATCGAAATTTCGCTAGACGATTTATTCTAAATTATTAAAATATAACTGCTTTGAATTCCTCAAGTTATAAGTTTTGAAATGGTTTTTTTTGTTTGGATTGTATTGTTAGAACAGGTTTACAACGATACCAAACTACTTTGCATTCAGGACTCGTGTAATCAGGTGGTGAAATGAACGCAAACAATCTTATAATGAAACTATGAAACTCCACAAAGATCTCCTAAATAACTTATTTGTTGAAGTAGCTACCATTGCAATCTAAGAACGTTTCTCTCCAAAAGTCTTTAAGCTTGCGGTTTCCTCCTTTATGAAACCTATCACCTCTAGAAGCAAATAAACGTAGTCTTGGCCACTTCAACTTCTGCCTTCGTTTATTGCCCAACCATCTGTAACACCTTATAAGAGACTTCTAGGTGATAACACGTAGATATGGTGATTAGTAGAAATTTTTAAGAAAATCAGGCGAGTGGGGAAGATGAGGGTGATGCTCGGCGGCATTAAGTCTTGCGACGTGCTGTAGGAATAACGAAACCTTTCCATTATCTAAATAGCTAATCCTGACGGTATTAAAGAAAAATCATTTTGGATTTGTTCGAGCCCTCATGTGTGTTTTTGGTCTGATGCTTTTTGCAAGCAAGAAATTCATAGCGAACCGTTCCGTCCCCAATCCACTACGCATGCATAAAGCAAACATAGCTCTGTGGATAGTAAATGGCGAGTTGGGTGATGTGAGTGTGGAGTAATGATAAAATGGGCCGATGGATAGAGGTATTCAACATGTGTAGCACAATATTTATGCATTAACAACCTCATATCTGCACAAGTTCAAGCAAATTGTTTCTGCCATCTGTTACCGAAGACTGAACGATATTACTTGGTCACTTAATGACACATAAACTTCCTTTTTCAAAAAAACAAGCACAAATATGGTTTCAACTTCACAAGTCAAGACTGTCTTTGTGGCATCTTGTGCTTGAAGACAAACAATATTAGGCTTCCAGCATTATTATCCATCCAAGACTTAAGCGGTGTCCTAAAGGTCTCAAAAAATTTAAATGATAAGCACATTAGCTACCCTGTCAATGAATCCTGACAAAGTGAAGAATTCTCCAACCTGTATTGTAGCGTCCCGTGCTCCCCTTAAGGTAAAAGAAGGCGCAGTACTAGAGCAGAATATATATATTCCGCGAACAGAGGATTGGGGGCTGTTGGCACGGCCCGGAGGCCGACCAACCGGCTAGAACAAGATGGCCACCCAAGTGACCTAAACCGGTAGTTCGAACAAACAAAGTATTACATGTATAGTTGTTAATCATGATGAGGTACAGCTCACCTACTGGATGCACATTAAAAGTTCACCAAAAGGACACCTTTAAACCTATTTTAGAGGAACCTAGCTTTCCGGTCGAACTTCAAAGGTGGTCGCATAATTCTGTAGGGTGAATTATTATATTCTTGAATTATTTTTATTTCAGGCATCGTCAGCAATCATATTCTCTGTCATCACCTCTTACCAACCAATTGATCGACACTACGACATTTTCTTCTGGTTTGTTGCCAGCGTTGGAGTACTAGGTGAGTAATCACAGTCAACAGGCTCCAGTTGACATCCTAAAAGAAACCAAAGAAGAGGAGCATTTAGTAAACAATTCAAAATTGTCACATTATACTTAGTCGGAGACCGCTGTCGACCTCAAAAACGCATGCCAACGCATGAACAATTTTTGACAGTATATTATTTTACAGATCACAAAAGGTATTTTTTGTGATAGAAGATGTGATCACGCAACCGCAACAGGACTCCTAAGTTACTTAAGGCACACAAATTTTTTGTAATCACATCACCATGCATGATTGAATTCCAGAATTGGAACCATGATATCACTCAAGGAGAAGGTGGAAGTGCTAGGGAAATTGGCGGTTCCTTTTCTAGGTCACCCGGTAACTTAGTCCTGTGAAAATTCAGTTTTTCATTTCCATTGGTAACAATCTAGATTAAATCCCCAGCACAAATATGTCAACTAAAGATAATGCTACAGTTTTTCAGATTCAAGCTTTGGAGATTTTGAGAATGATCAAATAAAATATCCTACTTCCAGGCGACATTATAATTCAACATTTGCCACCTTCATGTGTTTAATATTTTGAATTGTGGAAAAATCAAGGTACTTTTTAAAATAATAACAAGCTGTAAATGTAGCGTCCCTAGACTTCCTTTGAGGTAAAAGAAGGCATAGTACTTGGATGAAATATATGTTCTGTAAACCGAGAAATTGGGGGCTGTTGACACGGCCCAGAGGCCAGCCAACCGGCAGTTTGAACAAACAAAGCATTACAGTTAACTTGGATAAAATGATACGGCAAGTGTCGCACAAAGTTCCATCTTTATTTATTTGTTAAATGTGATTAAAATAGGCTCTCAGTCAGGACGCCTTAGTGATGGGCCAAGCAAAAAATACTTTTTTTATCTGCAATTAATTTTAAAATTTAACGACTGCAACACCTTTTTGCGGTCCATTACGCCTTTGCGAGAAAAAAATAACACAATTTGCGCTTTGCCCAAACACTTGAACCAAAATGTGGCAAAAAGGGAGCAAATTAATTTAATGTACATTCTGTGATGATTATAATATAGTTGAAGCTTTTAAACAAAGCTTATGCATCGGCCTGAGGTTTGGCTCAAGTCGGAGGAAGTCATAGGAGTATGACATATGATATACTACTGATGCACAGAAGAGATGAGGCTATTGTCTCGGTCCGAAGGCCATGCCAACGAGCGGAAGTACAATGGCAGAGGCCTAAGTGACCGTGTAACCAAAACAAAGACTTAAAACAATTAAGGTGGGATATAGGAAGCAGACACATAAACTTCTTATTCAAAAATGTTCTTTCAAAAATCGGCCTGAACTTGATTTGGTCATCACAATTTTTATTTCGTTCCAAAAAAATGCGGCCTGGGATTTCAAGCTCTTATTAAGCTACTATTTACCCATTATAACTTGGTTAAAAATGATGACTAAATTCTATGAGAACTGTTTAAGTTATCTTAGATGTCACGCAAAAAAGGAAGTCCTTGAAGTGAATTCTTCTAGTCCTTTGGAGCATTCGTGCTATCTCATTTGTTATGCTCAGTGTCTTATTTTAAAGGGAATATCAAGTTGGAAAAACAGTTTCAAAGCAGTTTTCAGGACGAGCCATTATTAGCTTTCATTAAAATTGGGATATTTCAGTGGTCATTCAGGACCAACTGCCAGGACACGGACTTCTCTCTCATGATGCCTAAATCACATTTCGGTGTTTAAATTATCCCCAAATTCCCTAAATTTTTGGCTCTCATTTTTGCGCCTCATCAAACAGGCAACAGCATCACCACCAATTCGTTATCCTGCCAGGGTAGTTCAAAATCTTGTCAAAAAAAAGTGATAATATTGAAAAAATATAAAGCCGTTTTGTGGCGGCGATCCTCTCGAGCATCAAATGTGCATTGAATCTCCAAGGGGTGTTTATTCGTCTTTCCTTTTTTCCTGTTTTCCAACAGAGCTAGAATAGGAACAAAAGTGAAATCCCCTCGTTCCCAGTAATTAGGATGGCTTATATCCTTCTCATTGAAAGCCCTTTTGGTCTGACAACTCCCATAAATAATAAATGGTGTCTTTATAAAGCGATACGCCCACGTTTGACTTCCGTTTTGAACGACCCTATGTATGATCTAAAAATTTGTTCACAGTCCAATGCTTCCAGAAATGTTATCTCTTGAAATGCCAAAGGGTAGGTGAATAAATACTCCTAGTTCCCCATTGTCGCTGTTAAAGAACAACAAAAGAGCCTTCATCATTGTAATATGTGGCTTTATTTCAAAAAAGTCTCCAAAACCTCTCGTTTTTAAGTCGGGAAAATCTATTTACAATTGTCTTTAACCTTATTTCGCTTCAAGTTCCCAGCTGTCTATTGCATTTCTAATTTGACTTTCTAATGGAAGAAAAATCTGATAAGCGCTCAAAGCTTGAAGTAACTTCGGAGAAATGGTGCAGCATCTCATTTATTCCATCCTGGAGAAGGATGTGTTCCTCTGGCTGACAAATGCTGTTTTCCTACGCTCAGGTCGTAAATGTTGTTTAACTTCTGTGATCTCCCTGCTCACTTACTGCTCACTTTAAGTATTAGAGACGATTATAACTCGTTAATCTCAAATGGTCATTTTAATAGCAAAGAGTAACTTCACCCAAAGTGGTTTATTTCAATAAATATATTCATTAAAGCATTCCCAGACAGCAAGTTCTGGGACTGCACTTTCTTCAAAGGATACACAAGAGATCGCTGCAACCACGGATTTGAAACCGAGGTAAACTTGGGTCGTAAATCAACCAAACTCAAAGTCCCATTCATCAGATATAACCAACGAGTTGAAATGGTGGATGGGGATGAAAATGCGGAGTGCGTAGTGATGAGCACTAAAAAGCTCACCGCATAGACATAGTTACACTTGGCAAGCCTCCATAAATCAGCGAATCACCGACACACAATAAAAAGCGGCAAAAATATTTCTGGCTAAACGGTGTTTGAAAAAAGTACGATTTATTTTTATGCAGTAGGACCGCTGTGCCAACGATTTGGGAGACAAGCGAAGTGACTCCTGTATATAGTTTTCCAAAATCCCCATTTATGTAATCGCAGTGGGAGATCAAGAATCGGGGTCTTCAAACAACCCCACCAGCGTTCAGTCTCCTTCACGGTACAGAGGTTTTGTTTGAAAATACCCAGCTAATTTTTACATAAAAAGCCAGTTTCGATGCTTTCATCCTTGGCATTGCAAAGACTGTTTGCCGATAATAACAAGTTTGCGACTCCAGATATCCAGTAAAATCTTCTTCAATCAAGACAATTGTGGAGTCACTCTAAGGCAAACCTTCCCTGAGGGTAGCCCAATCATGACAATCCAGCAGAGCTAATTCACTACCCCTCTTAGTGTAAAAACTTATGCAACGAATCAGGTGCGGAAAAAACAACAAAAGCCTTAAAACCAAGAACAAGCAGTCCCTCGTAAACCGAAGTTGTTAACTCAGAGCCTGCTATTAACCCACATTATGGCGTTAATACACAGCAGAGAAGCACATCGCAGAAGGCTATCAGAATTACCATCTGCTCTATTCGTTGTGGAATCCTTCCAGCCGAAACACACTAACCGTAAAATTTCACCACCTGTTCCTATGCATGATTTATTAGCAACAAAGAATTAGAACGTCTGTGAGCTGAAGTGCCATTCAATAAGTCAAAGCCCCCTTTCCTTTAGAGATCATGCTGGCGCTCACTCTGCAAGATATGGCATGTCCTCTGAAACTGATGCGAGGACGCTTCTTTGCGTCAAGCAAACTGGAAATCAAAGAAGCTGACGGTCAGCCCGAAGCTGGAGATGGAGGTACAGCATCTTAGAGGATCAAATACCTACCACTGTTTTGGGCATTCAGCACCACAGCCACACATGAAAGCGAAAGTACTGACGCACTTTATAAAAGCGCGCCCAAGTACAAACTCTACGCCTTATTAAACGACCATTTCTTCCCACTCAACTAGTAATTACCTTTTCGTATGTGCTATTTTTACAAATATTTAACTGTATCAACAATTGCTCTGGCCTGAAAGAAAAGAGAGGGTCCTCAGGACTTGGTCAGATAAAATCAATGAAAGAACAACCATGCCAATGTCCACTTGGTGATAAATCTAGTTAAAAAAATCTAGAGGCAGGATTTCTTCGTACAAAACCACCCCCGAATATTATTTTTTGGTTGTATCCATAATAGGGAAGACATGTTAACAAAACAAAGTGCGGAAGGTCTGCACTATAAAATTACATGACCAAACTATGACAACTGGCCATAAGAGTAGGAGCTCCCTCCAGGCTGTGTTTGTGGCACACACTCAGGTCGCGGTCGACACATGACCGTGATGCGTCGATCCCGGTGAACGACATGATCGGTACCAGGAATCTGGGCATCATTGGGGAGGATGGCGTGAGTAAGGCGGTAACGCGTCGCCCCTCGCATGATGTAGAGCATGCGTCGTCGCACCCACACGTCCGTGGAGGCTCCTGGCGGGGGCAACCTGAGATCCATCCGGCTGGCAGGGAGAAGGGTGGTGGACGGAGCCACTTCGCTCTCTGGAGCCACGGTGAAGCGCGCTACGCTGTCCGCGAGGAGAGAGAGCACGGCCACCAGTCCACCGCAGTACTAAAACATCAATTTGCTATGATGGGTTTTTCATAGTTATTTCAAAATAAAGTTGAAGAACAGACACCGCGCAGGTACGCCATTTAGCCAGAATGTCAACAATGGTGATGCTTCCCATGGTTGAGATAATGCACTAGTGCCAAAAGGGTAGACTTAGAGGGAGCTAATCACTTTTGAATGCAACTCAAGTAGATTGTAATTGTCATCTTATATTTAGTTCTGACTGTACCTATATATCACTGCACGAAAATGGTACGTGATTTAAAAATTTAAGGATGGGGCTCTAAAAAACGTTTTACCTGTACCGACACCGAGGTAAACAGGATATCAGTAGTTTTCAAGTTGGCGTCTTACGAATACAGGGAAAGATGTCAGGGTGCCGAAGTGTGATTTAAGCAAAGGTCCCTTACTATTACATCCTTTCCATTCGAAGCTTTGTTGGAATGCCTTCACATCAATGGGACAGTATTCTTTTGAACTTCAAAAGTGATATAGTTAGATAGTCACTTTGAAATCCCTCTCATTTCGTGCTGTACTAGGACACTGTAGTATAAACACGAAGAGATTTGTCGAGCCGCTATGATATTACTTAAGTAGACCACCTACTGTGAAGGAAAGTGGCTTTATGGCACTTTAAGGAGTTAATTCTGTAGCAGCACTTCATGCCAATGATATAGGCTTCCAGAAGATCATGGCCCAGTAAAACGATAGATTGATAAGACAAAATTTGCATCTGGCACAAAATACGGATCGAAGAAAATTTAATACACCTAGACTTGTTTTGGAAAGTTTTGAGTAGGTTTGGTTGCACACATCTTGTAACCTTAAATTTATCGTAACTTTACTTTTAAGGCAAAACAAAGGAAATAAACCACGGAGCTGCTAGCGATGAAAGAAATCAACATTAAATAAACGCCCGTAAAGAGAGAAGAGCCTATTTAAAACCCACCTTTCGCTATCAAACGTCGTGCTAATGTGGTTAGTGAGAACTATATAGATTTAAAGTCAAAATGGCGTCATTTGTCGCAGGCTTTTCAGAGCAAATAAGATTATAAAGTCACCAGCTGTTTTTAAGCCAGAAATATACAGAGAACTCAGTGCAGTCGCATACTGGTTTACAATCTGCATCCGCGAAAAGCCATGATACGGAAACTTAATGTGTCCAAGTTTTGCTAAAATTCCTACCGAAACTGCCAAAGTATTGGTTTTTTACATTCGAATTGTCTGTGCCACAATCCATTAGTCCTGTTCGCGAAAAAGGAAAGATCAACTAATGTTCGCAATGTACTTGTGTGAGACAGCACAAAAACTAATGCACTATACAAAGTCTCGTAAAAACACCGCAAAATTATGGGATGTATTCAAAAGTTAGTCAAAAGAAGGATCAGTGAAAGGTCGGGACAAAGATGAGTGCATCTGAAAATTGTTGGTTTAAAATGAATGTCTTGCCTGACTTCAGCTATGGTTTCTACATACCCGAATGCTATCGACATGCGGTTTGATCCACCCTGTAGGAGCGAGATCTAAAACATGGATGTAGGGAAGGAGATCGTCAAAGCTGGAGGCCTTTTGAGTGCCTTCAGGACGCAGTTCCTCCTTCAGAACATCCAAAGTCTTTTGGCGTAGCCTATCGATAACGGGTCGATTCGCGGTCCGCCAGTTCTTCCGCTCTGTCTCACGAAAGTTTTCTATGGCCTTTGGATAGAGGAATTTAAGTAAAACTAGAATTTACGTTATCCCAGTGTGCCGTCTGATAGCGAGACCTTGAAAGAACCGGGTCGATTTCAGAGAGCAGATTCTGCTCCTCTTCTTCGGTGATGAAGTCGGGGATGGTAATTAGTTCTTCGCTGACCAATTTCCTGACATAATCGTCTTGGAATTCTACCAGCCGATTATTTGATTCGGACGATACAGCAGTTCCTGATGATCGACAACGAGTGACACGGAAAACAGCGAAACGAGGCAACGAAGAAAAAGTGAGCAAAGCGATCCGCAGCATAGGTACTCCTTAAGAGGGAAGATGATGAAATTTTAGCTAAGTCACAAAGTACTGAGAATGTGGATTCCACTACGCGATTATGAGTGGATAAAGCTTTAAGGCAATGGATGTTTCATCCTCAACAGAAAGTGAATAAAACACCGGAATGACCCACACCCCACAAATGTAGCAGCACACAAACGGTCACAGTACGTCCAAGGTCGAAAGCATCGTCAGCTTTTGGACAGAAAGTGGACAATGCATCGTATACACAAACCCTAAAGTACCATCTATGCCTAAAATAATAAATATTGTTAAAAATTTGTGTCAAAATCACAACCATCAAAGGCATTTTTAATGATTTTCTTAAATACAGCCCTCAAGCTACCTAAAAATAACGTAAGTTGACCTGCAAATCAAGTCTGACGGTATAATAAGAACAATTTTGTTTATAGCCAGTCACAATTTGCATGATACGAGAATTCGCCGGTGAGTTATCTAATTGTGCTACTACATACTTTGCTTAATTGATCATTTAACTTTTCGATTTTCACTTTCGGTCAAAACACACACTTTTAGCCGTGTAGATGAACTTTAAGGGTAAATAAATACAAATATTGCCAAACCGGTAGTCTCAGTTAAATAGATTTTCCTAAGCTCATGTGTTGCTAAGACATGGAGGGTCTTTAATGCCTCAAATAAACTCATTTTCAATTAACAATTTACTGATTGAGCACATCAAAGGGGATGTGGCATACTTTTAACCGCGCCTTAATGTATAGGCCTGCAGACAGTCCACCTGGCAAGATTAAATGTGGCCATCCACGTGCGCGTAACCAAAATAGTTTCCCTAAAGCTTAATGATTTGCTTATTTCTGCCTTTGGGTGCGCATGCACTTTAGTTTCCGCCCCCATTCAGCTATTTGGATGCCTGCCTATCTTTTTAATCAAAGATCTACCCTTTCAATCGCTCATTTCTCCATCTTTGGGTCCTATAAACAAATTTTACCCAAATAATCGCGTAGTGCTTAAATTACTCATCCCCCGCCCACAATGAGGATAGAATCGAGGTCAATTTTAATTATACATAATTTTATTTAAAACAGGATCGCAGACAAACTATATAAGCGGAGGTCAGAGGGCGAATTTTGTCATGTATATGGACGATAAAACACAGTGGTGATGACGATGGTACAAAACATACATGGTTTCGCGGTATTGTAAAAAATATCAATGCACCACGATTCATGCAGCCACGGAACACTTTAAAATTCTACAAAAGCAAATAAGGTTGAGTTTATGACGCACAAAACGCTTGAGTCCTAATTTCAATAGCTGAGCTTATTTACTCGGTAGTTTCTAACTGATAGGAAGGTTGTAAGTTTTTTTAAGCTAAGAGACCATTTTTTTACCTCTTGATGGTTCGCTCTGTGTATGCGCGTGGAACTGAGCTGATTGAAACATTGAGGTGTTCGTCTGTCCCTGATTAGCAGCCTGATTGCTGCGACTGCCTACATAGAGCGAGTGATGCATAATGCCATAGTTCGTGTCTCGTGTCAACGGAGGTCGTGCAGGAATGGCATAGTGCGGTGGAGAACGAGGAGTATATTGTCGGACAGGGCTGGAAGCTCGCCTGTAGCCTTGTTGGAGGGTGTTAAAGTAAGGTCTGGCCATCATTATTGCCGGTCGCTCATAGCTGAACGAAAAAAAGTTAGCATGCATTGTAATCTCAAAATGGAATGCAAATACTGTCAAATTCTTTTACCTCTGTTTTCACTAAGTGTACTGTAGATACAGAGCAGTTGGTTAGACAGTCGTCCAGTCAACCACTAGGCATCTGGTGGCTTTTAACCACACTAGATCTACACCCTCGTTGCTGGCTTTAGTTTTATAGACGTTGATTCCAGGTGCATAAAGATGTTTCACTAACCCTACTATTTCACTGTTGAGGTCTGCTCTTGTCATCTAGGCCACCAGTCCTCAACTCCTTTTGTGTCCTGACAAAGCTACATTTAGGCTCCCCTGTTCTTGTAACTTCTTTGGGAGTAGCTCTAGTGCTGCCATGGCCACAGCGACAAGGAAATTCACTCCAGAACAACACCAAGCTCGACTATGTTAGCTGTTTGCTGGTTCAAAACGTCGCTTGATTGCTCTTTTGTTTCAGTGGAAGACTTCAAAGCTACTGAGCAACAAAAGTAAAGATTGGTTTGATGGTCGATTCAAAAATAAGGCGTATCCTACTTGGAAAAAGTCTTCTGATAACTTGAGGTGAATTTTAATGCATGCAATTTCCTAATCAACATTGCCATTGCCAAAAAAGTGCCTTTACAAAAGGGCTTCCCACTATAGCTGTGTAAGCCAACGTAAGTACGATCCTGTTTCCTCCAAAATTGGTTAAATCCTAAAAACATATCTTTTACAATTGTAAAGGTAAGCTATGAGTAAAAATCCCACTCAAATGGCACACCTAGTTCAGAAATCACTACATTAATATGTTACAGGGAAATCGAGTTCGATCTCGATCCACATGTCCAAGTGGTTCACATCTTTAGTGAGAAGGCATGGAGTATCCTCTTCAATCTTTCCACAATAATCTGCCTTGACAGCAATAAATGTGTGAGGGCTGTATATTTTGCTTGAAAACTGACTAGAGGGTGCGGAAAAGTTCAATCGCCACCAGCATTTTACAAGTACCCACAAAGTACTACGTAGGTTGTTGGCAGAAAACAATAAAAATAGTAATTATTTATAAAATATAGCAAATATTGTATGCGGGAAGTGTGCAGCCAAGGTCGAAAGTAGAATAAAAAGTGTGTAAAATTAATGTTGTTAAAGAGCATTTTCCTGTTTTTATCCTCAAAAGCTGTTCATTTATACTTGCTTCCCAATTTAAAATATGTGGTCATGGGGGTAAGTATAAAAATGTGTGTTTTTCACTTCTTGTGAATGCTTTCCATGGGTCTTTTAACAGACTACAGCCATAAAAGGGAAATACTACCATGGTGAGATTACAGTTGAGTCGTAAATTTGCCTTTTAAGTATTGGATTGTACACGATCAATGAGCCAGTCCATTTTGGATACCGGTAACCCAGATATGAAGCAGCAGTAACGGTGATGGGCAAAACATCTTGCGAATTACGACATGAAACCCAAACTCGTGATAAGAGATTTCGGGCACATCACGGTACAGCGGTAGGATGCTCAAACGCCCAGTAGTAGACCATTTGCATGACACAAATAAGATGGTCTCTGTCGACTTCGTCCCAGTCCACATCAGGGTTGACATTCTTGTGAAATCTCAGCTTATGGAATTTTCACACACTTCCGGGAGAGGCCAGCCTTTTTCTTGAGAGTGTAAACACAACTAAACAAAATAGTTTCCGGGTTTTGATAAACGCAGTCAACTTTCTTGGGATATTTTTAGCCAGCTTGTCATAACTGTGTGTGTCAAAGCCACCTTACGTATTCGAAGCTTTTAATGAAAATGAGGTTTTTCTTATGAAATGTTACTTACTCTGAAACAGATCACCACTAAAAACAGTTCTATTCTGTAATAGTAACCAAACAGAAACCCACCCCATAGAATCGACCTCAGCCGGTTCCCGGTTGTACTGGTAGCGATCACTCAACTGCCTCTGCAAGCCTGGGACTCCTCTTCTGGCTAGGCTGTTAGTAAGAGTGGCTTCTTGTGCGTATAGAGGCAGTGGCGGTGGTGGTTGTTGTTGTTGCTGTTGCTGTTGATGAAGTTGAGTGAAGAAGAAGCCAGCGGTTAGTGGAGTCCCAGGATCGACAGCAGGACGCGGACAGGAGACTTGACGTTGAAGACTCCTCGTTTGGCGCTGCGTGGCACCACTGCCACTGCTGCCATCACATCTTCCCACGCTGAGGGAGTTGGAGTGGATAAGATTCACTCTGGAGTCGTTGATACGCAGCGCGGAAGCATCACCGTCGTTTGCACGTCGCCAGTCGGCGTCACCGACTGTAGGTGTGGATTCCGAGGCTGTAAGCGGAAGCGTTAGAATGAACGAACTTATAAATTACGTAAAGGCTGGTTAATCAGAGGATCCTATCATGAAGCCGCTTTAAAAGGTTTTTGCTAGGTCTAAATTCTCACCCATCGAATTACTGTTTCCTTTCGCAAAAAGATTAAGGTCGTCTCCTTTACCTGTAAGTTGGACGTTCGAAAAAGTCTACTACGGTCTTCATAAGCAATCCTGAGCAGTTTCACAAGTTTTGAACCTAAAATTCCAGCAGTACTGATACCTCCAGATAGAAAAAGAGAAATAACATTTGAAAATATTTATACAATTGAATACGGTTGATTTTGGTGAAAGAGTAGGATTTTCATGCTCCACATTTTCACATTTGGGACTGAGTCTAGTCCCTCCGCTACCGGCTAACTGAGGTTTATCAGTAAGATTTCCGAGTACTTTTGTCAAATTTTTATTCACGAAATGGGTTAATAAAATCCCATGCAAGGTTAAAGAAGATTCACTTGGTCCGGGAATTATCGCATAAGTGAACCACTTCCGAAGTCACTGAATGTGTAGTAAATAGGATTTTTTAATGTTAACTTTATACGGGCCTACATAGTGCCCGCAGCTTGAACCTCCAGCTAGCACTATGGCCTGCCCGAAGTGGCCATGGCCCCAAAACCTTCTGTACGTTAAAAATAAATCTTTTCCATCCTGGTAAGACTTATTATGGTTTCCGGAAAGACCTGGAGCGCTATAAACGATAACCCTAGCACACTTAGGTCGCTGTTACTCTGCGATGATGTAAAGTACAGTACAGAACTCGGGAGTGGGGTTCGCTAAAACACGCCCAACAAAGGAAGTGTTTTTCCAGCATTTTACTGCAGCGAGGTAATTTTCTGCCTTTTAGTACCAAGTGGCTATAGCTTTTCTTATTTGAATACCACAGCAAATCAAGTGGTGCTAGTTCTCCAGTGTGCTGTACATGTACAGCATTCCACGAAACACTCTCTTCGAAATAGGGTGCGGACATTATGCCCAACTTCACTTAGTTTATCGGGGAACATAAGGTAGAGAACACCAAAGGAATAAAAGGGAATTAATGGAGGGAAACGATTATCGTTTTGAGAGATAAAATTTTTGGGAGGCTCTTAATTACTAAACATAAATTACCTGATTTCATTTAAGTGGGCAACTTGAATTGTAAGAACGATTAAACCGTTTCTTGTGGAGTTTTGCACCAGGACCAAGCGCGAGATTATTTCTTGGATTGAAGCGTTTCGCTTAAATTCGATGATAACAAAGGTGGCTCTAGTTTAAACGCACCTAATCTAACTGCCCATTATTAACAGGGTATATTTGGGGGTTCCACGCCAACTCAGCCATTTATAAGTGATACTTTATATTGGTATGTCTTAGAAACAGCACTAATAGTGGTGTCCGCAACTACTGTTGTCCCATGGAAACTGAATTTTCCTGCTGAAGAACTTACTGCCAAATCTCTGCCGCATAAATTGAGATGCATAGGCCCAGTTTGGGAATTGCAAATTCAACTTTCAAGGAAGGACTTTTGCCAAAAGGGCAGAGGATGCATGTGAATGCATGAAAGGTAGTTAATGTGATTTAAACTAATTGTTCTTTCAATAAAGCCCAAAGCAGGCATTGTTATTGTTTACCCAATAAAAAGCTATTTAGGCCAAAATAGAACCCGAAAGATGGACTTATGGGCCTCATGTTATTGAGGTGCTTACGGATGGTCGATCCACCAATGGGAACACGATAGACGTAGGGTCCAGAGAAGGGACTTTCCGCGTTGTTTGAGGCCTCCACGAATTCCTCCATCTTTCGACAGACATCTGCAAATGTGGGGCGAATTTCCGGAAACCGACTCCAGCACTGTAACATGTGATCGTACCTGGCAGGGAGTCATGAGTGTGAAGTTAAAAAAAATGCCTTCGACAGTCTTCTAAAACACAATGACAATAGTTCTTTTGTAATTGAATAAATATTAGCGCAATTTGAAGTGAGTCAAAATGGTGCTGTCTTCATGGTGCTGTATGACTTAAATAAATTACTAATTCTTTCCCGAATTTTTTTTTCTAATCGGTCTAAAAGAAACGAATTTTAGGGAGTGGGTTAAATCGGTTAAGGCCAAGTTAAGATGCCCACCCTTAAAGCATGATCTAAGTTTACATAAAGCCAACTGACATTTTTTCAAAAAATTTGGAGGAGAGCAGTCCTCAGTGCTACTTATCTTGTACTTTTAAATCCTTTTTTATCGCTTTGGTGCCAATTTAACCTCCTCATATATCCTCCTTTAAGCACAAGGCGCACCCGTAAATCACCTCGCTGCGAAAATTCGCCAGTGATTCTAGCAGAATCAAAACGGGTGCTCTTGATTATTTTCATCTTACCATTAAATTATTCCTCTCTTGCGGTGCTAAGCAAATTTACAACCAACTTTTGCGAACATTCTTCCAATCAGTTAATTAATGCTGCTCCCCAGAACCACCAAAAAGATCAGATGTTACCGTTTTTCGAGTCAGTCGCTTCTTTTTCATAAAAGAAATTAATTTCAATCTATCGAACTTTGAAACTAGCACAGCATGCAAAAGCTAGTCGAAAGAGGATAAGATAATGGTGAACCGTAAAAGGGGTTCTTTAGATGATTGGGCAAAACATCCGATTCATACCAAAGTTCAGATAATATGAAGATATTATGTCATTGAAACCATTGATAACTTAAAAATTCAAGGAAAAACCGTCTTTAAATACCGAAGTTTAACTTAAAACTACGTTCAGGCAATACTGAACTGCTGTTTAAGCCTTGGCAATTGCCTATTCATCCAAAGGAATGGCTGCAGCAAACACAGTGGTGCTTAAAGTTAACACTAACCATTTTGCTACCTAGAGTTATTAAATTCTTCTTTAGAGAGGAATGTCGTGGATCTGACCTGCATAGCATTCATTCATGGGCGAATCTCACAAACTAAAGCGATATTCTCACTCTAACAGAGAGACAACTCACAATGCAGTCGGGCAGTTGTCCGGTTTTGATAACACATTGCCATTTAGCACCAGGTTAATCACCTCCAGATTCACCTGGCCGTAGAAAGGGTCTGCTCCCAGAGACATTACTTCCCAACAAGTGACTGCGTAGGCCCTGTGAACCAGAGAACGAAATAATGGTTGCCTAAACATTCCGATTTGGTGATGGAGGGCGGAATGCGATGAAATCATGAATAGTGAATATCCCGCTTCATAAAAAATGTCATTTGATTTCCACACACTTTTCGCTACCCATCTGACAGCCTTTTAAGTCAAATGAAAGTAAAACCACTTATTTTGAAAAGCATTAATGTTTTTCGATAGAAATAGCTACAATGCCTTGTCAGCACTCGTTAATCCTTTCTTAGAAGAAATGAAATGAAGCCTAATTTTTGACCGGAAAAAATGTAACCTTTTCAGGTAAAAAACAAAAAAATGCAGCAAAACTTAGGTTGCTTTCATGGCATTTATTTGCTTTTCCTTCACCCTCCTTTATCGTCAGTAACCATGCAACCGAGTTTTCATTGTCATTTTTATTTCAATGATGGCACCCCTATAGGTAGATTTTTTTGCAAGAATTATGTGCGCCAGGAATTAATTTAAACTAATTTGGTTGCGATCATAAGGAGGTGGTATTTAATTAACACCAGATTAAGCATTCGATAAAATAATCTTCATTAAGTACTACTGTTAATCAAAAGTTGTTCGCTTTTAACAGCTCCACCTGGGCGCTACATTGCACCATCGCAATTAAATGAAGAAGTAGACTAAAAGGCAATAAATGCACACTGAGAGTTATAACACTTTGACTCTTCTCCAACTCTTCGCTTTGGTTTTGCGGGTACTTAAGGCTCCGCCCTTGTACTTCCGCCGAGGGGGCATGGCCTCCGGGTAATGCCGGTAGCCCCATCACCTCAACCGTAAGTAAACAACGAATAAACGACTCCAGTACTGTTTTTTTTTGTCTTCAGGGAAGAAAAAAATCTTTCGAAGCTGCATGCAATTAACTACGCAAAGAACTTTGAAGAGAATCGAATGAAAGTAGTACAAAACTGGGAGTACCTGAGAAGTTATACCTCTAAAGTGAAGTTTTCCCAACGATGCATTACACTTCTTGTGATCCCTCACGATTGTTGGTCCGCCACCTGACCTTGGAGGCTATTTCGTTTTTTTATGATGATATATGGGGGGAATTATCTCTAAAGTCTCGCGACATTGTCAAAATAACCGCCAAGTGGCTTTAAGTCTTCAGCTCATTTAATAAGATTTTGGTCCAATTCCCAACGCCATTGTGGTATTTTAAAAGGCAAATTCTTACCGAACCTCCATCAAGTAATTATATCATTTTCATCCCCAAGCTGCTTATTATAAATATTCCCTTTTAAAGAGGCATTTAAACCTTTACCGTTTTAGGGCAGAATGCTGCTAAACTGATAAATAAACAACATAAATCGCATGCTTAAGCAACGAAAACTTTTGCTAGTAGAGGCGAAAACACAGCCCCCTTTTCTACCCGAATGTTATGGCTTTTGAAAGAAAACATTTACCTTGTGTCAGGAATCAGGCCCTGCAGTGGAATGGTTGCCAACTCAACATTGGCAGCTTTCTCAAAATAAATAAAAATGCAACACAAAATTTCCCTCTTGAGTGTAACATATGCCAATGGGTGACCTGAAGTAGGTCCTTATATCTAGTGAATTTATCTAGTAGCATAATTTCGTATTGTAAACAGATTGGCGGATTGGAAAATGGAAGAAAAAACAAACATTTCGTTTTGACACTGAGTAACATAAATTTAAAGCCACTTTATAATAGCCAGATTATGTTGGTAGATTTCTCTCAAAGACTTACAGTAAACATGTTATCCGTAACTTTTATAAGTACCTGAGGTTTCGTTAAACAACCGCAAATAGTGAAGCAGTTTGTGTTTACAAAACAATTTATTGGTCTTTTTAATAGGATAAGCACAAGACCCACTTCAGAGACCACCTAGATGAAGTGCCCTAAGGGGCGTTTCCATGCATCTCCCATTGCTCTAAGTTATTGCTTCATTGATAAAGCCATCAACAGCCCAAGTTTCCAGCCCACATGTTAAGTAAGTACTTCCTAACTACCGATCTAACGGAGCTTATCTTAGTAAATTCTGGTCCATCTGTAAATTACAATTACCAAGGTTTGCATTGAAAAACTGAGGGATAGGTGGAGGGATATGATGGGGTAAGAATCCCACAAAACGACGTGTGGGTGGCTTTTAAACACTCAAAGCGTTTTGCATGGAAGAAATTAATTTACCGTTCGCAGCTGCAAAAATGCAAATTTGTGTCTGTTTGGAAATATCATCCCCCTGTTTTATCATGTTTTCCGGGTGTGAAATATGTATATGTGTTACCTTGACATCCTATACGATCATGTCTGGAGGCAGGCGATATAAAATAAACCTGTAAACGCTTTCAGAGCGCAAAAAAGCATTCCTGTTGATAATGTCTACCTCGATGTTTTTAGTTATTAGAAACACACGTTTTGAAAAACTACCTGATTCCTTATTACCCGTAAACAGGTAAGTCATTGCACTGTCTGGACGATGTCTTTCGGATTAAACCGTTCCCCTCCTATTAAGGAAATTCTAAGTGTGCAGTGTCCATCGTGAAGACAGGAAAAGGAGGAGTAATTCATTTAAGGCTTGTAAAATTTAACGGGTTTATAATCTCAGGTTTAATAAAGCATCAATATCAGCATTTCGACAGGATATAGATGTTTTATTTAAGTGTCAGCTAAAGATGGTTACAAATGTGAGTTTTAACTACACCACCGGGCTTCATTGCTCATTTCCTTGTTAAACGGATTTCGTACACTGCTGCCTGCCATTATTTGTTTGGTGGTTCCAGAAATCTGAAAAGTAACTTTGACTCTAATTCAACGAAATGTCATGAGGCCAAACTCCGTATTACAGGGTTTCTTTAAATGCCCACTACCAGCGTCACACGTGTGTGACAAGCGTTCTTTGTCAGATCGTGGTAACCGATTGCATTCATTCGTTCTATAAACTAATGGCTTGAGTAAGGGGCACTAAAAATCGTAATAACTAAAACTTATTTTGCTTAAGTTGCGCAACTTTGAATGGAACGTCGTCCATGAATTGCGAGGGTGCCAGTGAATACCCATGTCTCCATTGCTTTGAGCCGACACTTGTTAACTGAGTTGTGGCGTCAGTTAAGTTTTTGAACCATAAATCCTGCCATGGTTACTTAATTAAAAGCCTATTCACACTTCCTCTCAAGGCTTATAATTTGACTAATTTCGATCGTACCAACCTACTGGTGAAAAGTGCAGGTCAGAGCACATAATTCAACTGCAAACGCCTCCCAAATCACCGTTCATTCCTTAGCCACGCAGATCCAAGTAGAATGAATTTGTCTTCACTAACCCACCCCATTAATCGTACCTGGGAAGGTACTATGCTAATCCTCGGCTCGAGTTGGCCAATTCACTGTAGCACTGGAAATTTGTGCATGGAAGAGCAGCTACGATCTTCAGCACTTTTTCAAGTGATTTACAATCACAATGAACAAAGAAAATTGTCCGTCATATGATTTATGGGCAGGAAATTGCGCCTTCAAGCAGCTGTGCATTTCACATTTTAGTCAAGTGAAAGAACGTAGGGAGTGTGAAGCTTTGGTAAATCAGACAAAAATGACAAAAAGGTGCCAACTTCCCTGTGAAGATAAAAATATGCAAGGCAAACAAAATTGTTTTGTGCAGAGGAATATCTTAAACAACGCATGACATGCAATGGATAATTAGCACCTCAATGATCTACTATCCCCCAAAATAAAATCCGGTTACTCAAGTGTCTGTCAGTCCTGCAAAAATATTCAGTCTAGTATATTGTGCCTGAATTGTGCCCCAAGTCGAAGAGAGAGGGGAAAACCCTCACCTTTCTTATATGGGAGTTCATAACTATCGCTTTATCATCTCTCCATTTTAGTACCAAATCTGTCATGAAAAGGATCACAAAATTGACCCCACTACGTATAGAGATTACTTATTGCATTTTTGAATTCAAAGTCCAAAAAATTCGTAAAAGTCCTAAGAATCGAACCGTTATGAAACTGATATATTATTGCCCATAAGATGTGCCAAAAAATTCACGATATTTGCACAGTTATATCGATGAGGTAAAGCAGTATACAAAAGGCAATTACTCCACCGTTACCAAGAATTAAACAACCCCAACAGTAAAGCCGATTCACGCCAAGAGTGATTCATATGTTGTCAAAATTAGTCTTATTTGCAACCAAATATTGGTCATGCTTTTCGACTCCTCTGACACATCAGCACAGTGACACCGATTAGCAGTCAGCGCGTTCATTGGTTCTTTTGTCAAATAGATCCGGTATACCATGGATAAATAAAAACAAAACGATAAAAGATTTGAAACGAATTCTGCTCCTTTAAAGAATTTTGATAACACTCAAGCCAAATGTTCATCTGCATTTTGATGCTAGGCACCGATAGGTACATATTGAAAATGAAATATACTTGAAGCGACCGAGTTTTATCAATGATATATGACGATAAGTTGAAGCAACACAAATTATAGCTTCGTGACGGTTAAGATGTGCTAACCTTTACAAGCAAAGACATTGGAAGACTATTTAAGAATGCTTAAAGCCTATGGATTGGCCAAAAAATTTCATTATGCTTGCGCATGTGTTGTTAATTACAAAAGATGCTACTCAAATGTATTAAATAGAACGCAGGGGCGAGAGCGTTACTTCGGAAGCAGTGGCAACTTGAGCGGAAAAATTTGCATATCATTCCAATGCTTCTGAAACGTCAAATCGCCTGCGAATATTCACAGGCAATGCTGTACATTTGGGCACGAATTGTCTCGCACGGAATTTCCACAGTGGTGTAGCATTTCACCGGCAAAAACAGCTGTTTATTGCTGCAATAGCCATGCTGTTTTAGAGCAACTAACTGTATTAATCAAGCGGTGCCAGGGTACAGGAGCCATCCTTCTTGACCACGAAATCCCCCAACAACCGATCCTATCCTTACGCACTGCGAACTCCAACAAGTGATGTTTAGTCTGAACCAAATGCGGCAAAACAATATTTGGTGTATTTGTCAGCACTGGCTTTGAACGCTCTGCGGCTTTTCAAAGAATTGCCTGCTAGGTGTTTGAATGCAGCCATCTAGGTCGTTTTGAGAGCGTAAAACTTTAGGCCTAATGGTAACAAACGGGGGTCGGGCCACAAGATTTACACACCCGAGGACATCCTCCACCATTGAACACGGCACTCTAAGTGTGTTTTCTACATTTTAGATCTGCAGCACAAACTGATAGCAATGGAAATGCCACCTTATTTCAGTAAATTCCGAAAAGTGAGAAGAAAGCTTATGCTGTTCATTTTAAAACCCAACACTTTCTTAGACCCACTCTACATAAAGTCCCATTTTACTTATGGGATAACAAGCACAATTGCCTTAAGAATTGCCAAGCATACTTGTCAATAAGATAAATGGAGACTTTTTCACAGCGGAACTTCAAAAGTTGTTTCCAAAACAAAGTGTCAGCACTTGAGACGGTATTTTGAACTCAAAATTAAACAGTTCACCAGATCCTTTCTGATGCAATGAGAGAAAGATCATAGCTTTCCGCAAAGTGAGACGCCGTTCATTTTCCAATTAGTACACACTGACTAAAAAGGGACTTAGTAAATATCTCCACAAACCTGGCCGGGAAAGGTTAATGATTACGTTAGGAGTTATAATTCTTCTTGCACTTTCAAACCCACACAAAGTACATCGACTAAGTAATGACGCAAAATTCCTCCTGCGGAAGCAACAGAAACCTAACCTAATGTTTCTCCGCAGAATGAGGGCGCGGCAGGATGCTTGTAGTGAGAGTGAGTGTCGAACTTCAAATAAATGCCCAATTGTAGTGAAGTAATACCACCTCAAGAACAATAACACGAAAGGAAGAAAATACTTCCCAAAACGTATTGCTAGTGAAGTAATTGTTTCACCTATCATTTCGCTTCAAATAATCTGCATAATCCTTGTTTCTGCCTGCTGTGGGTGGTTCACAGTTTTGGACAAATTTATTATTGCCTGAATGGCTTAATGCACCGCATCCATTACACTTGCTCTTACAAAAGAATCATAAAATCAAAGGCACCCATAAATTAATATAGGCCGGATAAGCCATTTGAAAATCAAGCGTTCGTCCGAATTTTAACAGCCAATTATAAGTGCTTATGAGCTGTGCTTTTTATGATGTTGATCGTGTTTAATTGTGCTCCTTTTGGACGAGATTTTACTCTGATGCCCAGTAATACTCTGACTGAAAATTCCATAAAGTTGAGGTCATTTTCTACCTTAAAAGAAGTCTTTTCGTCAAAGATCTATGAACCAACAAAGACAGAACAAAAATGCAGTCAAAATGATCATTTTAAGACATGCCCTATGCAGCACGACAGAAGTTTTGCAAGAACATTATTAAAATGTCAGAAATCATCATTCATTTTGGACCCTAGTATGTAGAGCTCGCATGCTAGCCTCCCGAATTTGGGTTGTGGAGATTTTCACCACTTGAAAAAAGGATAATTAATATTCCTATTCATAACTTTTTTTGCATCTTCAACCTCATCAGTAAGCTGGGTATTGAGTGCGCGCAAAAAAATTACACTTCTGCTTGTAATTTCGACATTCGTCTTGACTCCGACATGTTTCGGTAAGGCTGGTCAATCGTCAGGAGCCCAACTATAAGAGTGGAAAAAGAGAGGGAGTCCGACTCAAACTTGGCATTGTGTTATCGTTTGCGAAACTCCTCTTCTAAAAAAATGCGCAAAATTTATATCCCCTTGACATTAGATATAATGTTTGTTTTATTGCGCTGCGTTCATTTGCCATTAACGAGACCATGGTAAGAATAGTGAATCCCAAAAAGTGGAATTCGTGTAATAATCTGTACAATCACAATAAAACACTAAAAACGAGTTGTGTGTCTGCCAAGTTTTATCTTTGTTATTGGAAAGTGGAATGCGCGTTTTAAGTATTCCATCATTTGTGTATTACTCCGTTAATACTTGTTCAAGTCAATAGGGAGGGAATATAATGAGGAATTGTGGTGCCTGGATGACGGTTCGTGATTTGAGCTGAGCAACTATTGCACAACTTTTTGGTTCATTGGGAAAATGTAACATCTGATTGGGACAAGTAGACAATATGCTGACACATTTTACTGGTGCATAAATCACCGGTGCCTTCCGAGGTGCTTGACCTAGATACCCAAAAGACCAAGTCATTTTAAAACCCCTGTGCAATAAAATGCCCTGCCCACAAATTTTGTTGTACGATTGTAAATAAACCCGGATTAATTTAAGTACAACATCCAAGAGGAAACAAGAAAACCCAAACCCAATTAATGGTCACGACTTTGCCACAACTCTGCTGCCATTCATTTAAAACTTACATTATCCACAATTTGGCTTCAACCTCAGGAGTCCGTGTGGAATTCGCAGCATCTCCTCTTGTCATCTTGAAAATTACTGAGCGATTGAAACCTTTGTCACCATGATGGCAATGCGGTAGGCCTAAATACCTTATTTATTCCCGAATTTTGTGCAATTTTGGATTGATCCGTTTCAAATTCTCCCGTAATCAAGTTAGCGTTGCTGAATAGTTTATGACATAGTCCGGTAAGCTAAAACAACCCCTGTTTTCTTACCAAATATCCGACTTGCTAGTGAAAAGACCCTCCAGAATCGCCTCTGGAGACATCCACCGGACGGGTAGTTTGGGTTCGTTCCTTTTGCGATAGTAGTCATTTTTGTAGATGTCACGGGCAAGCCCGAAGTCGCAGAGTTTCACAATGCGGCCGCTTTCGTGGTTGTGGCTGACGAGGCAGTTTCGTGCCGCAATGTCTCTAGATTCATAAAGGAAATAACTCAGAAAGTCGCCAAACAAATGAAGGGAAACCGTTTAATAGATTAGTCTGCTTTAGCATCCTAGAATCAGTGGTTATCGGTTGACCTTTGACTAGTTCTGTGGTTGCCAGGAGCCTTGAAATTAAAATGATTTGTGATGAGGCGATTGACGAAACTGAACCGTTTGTGTATACTAGCAGTATATACCTTAAATAACTCTGCAATAAGACTGTATTTTGACTACTTCCAGAAAAAAAAACACTTTGTTCATTATGGATTATCTCGTAAAAGTCAATGAACTTTTCTCTCCGTCCTGTCCAACGCCAGGTATTATTTTTGGAGCTTCGAATTGGGCCGAATCTCTCTCGGGTAAATCCTCTGGGATTGATTTTTACGGTGGCAATCAAAAAAACTTTAACCTGTCTATGGCGCGGCGCTTGAACTTGGAATTGTTCACGATACATTTATGGAACTTGAAGCACTTTTGTTATGAACGATTTTCCTGCAAAATGAACCTCGTATCGCTAGGGTTGGTTCCAAGTAAAGAAAAAGTCGGGATGGTATTGCACTTCATTAACGCTGACAAAACTACTGACGCCGGTAAGGCACACGAACTCCGCGCTATTCCCGCGAATGGACCAACCCATAACAATATTCCAAAAAGGACTAATTTAATGCAAAATATACCAAGGTCTAAGTCATTTAAAGTAGTGCAAGGAGCTGATTTGTAGGTTTAAGTGGTATTCTACTTAAAAATGATAAAAAAATAATATTGCACATACCATTTCATTATTGAGACCTAGAATGTCTGCCTAATTGCAATGCTTTGAACTGCTAAGCATTGAGAAAACGAAAGCCGAATGAGTATGAAACAAATCGTCAGCTGTTTTGGTCCACTTATGTTTGCCATCCAGTATACCAGCAACCACACTTGTGCTTGGTTTATGTTTCAAACTATAACCAAAAAGCATTTTAAAGACTTGACATGTCCAGTCTTTCGCATCCTGATCTACGGTCTCGAGTGGCGCAGTGCTGAGTGGGGTAAAGCGGCCCGCTTCGAGGAGATAGCGATCTCGGTCCTGCCGACCGTAAAACAAGCCGAAACATTTTGAGAGAGAAACATTTGCCGTGCATTGTCCAGGATTCAGTAACTCAAATCAAAGAAGACCACTACATATCTTGGGAACAGTCCTTTTCCAAACCCTAATCAAGGGATGCTAATGGAGCTGAATTGGATGTAGAGTAATGTAAAAATAAGTCCAGAAAGGAGCTACGATGTTATCTTGGAAGTTTTAAAACCCATAAACTATCCAACGTCCCAAAAAAGCTAAGGGCTAGGCAGAAATGATTTCGAGTCAAATCAGAAATTAGGAATGGAAATTTAGCGTAATTTTACGATGTAACTATTCATATCATGTATCCTCAAAAGGTAATTATGCTTTTGGACGAATCTTTCTAGGAATTAAATCAAGTGAATGGAGTGGGCGCGCTGCAGGACGCTATATAGGCTCTAACGCTGCCAAACAAATGAGCAACTCTATTTAAAAATGGGCGAAAAAGAAGAACGACTCCGGGAGTGCCAATGACGACGGCCTGAAGAGGAGGAAAAAACGAGGTAGTCGTTTTACCTGCATATTTAGCTAAAAGAAACTTTTCAGCCCTCTATGACTGAGTCTAGACACTGCGTGGTTTAAGGCCCACACTTTAGTCATTGGTAAGGAAACCCACTTCAGAGGGAAAACAGAAAGCAAAAGTCTGTTGTAAATCACTGCGTCTGCGGAAACCGGCATAAAAAGAGCCATGGAACCCATTTAATTTTGTAATTCTCGGTTTCAAGATGGTGAGAAAAGCCTGAACAAAGCTAGAATGATAACAAAGTGGTAAAGGGGACTGAATATTAAAAACAATTCAGAGGATTCTTTACATATTACTCGCTATTAAATTGTAGCTTTTCTGGGCGAACATTCTCACATGAATGAATTGACAAATAAGTGCTCTCGTTATTTATTGCTCAGTCTTAATATACGACAAAAAGAGGTAAATTCTTGGGGAATTGAGGGTGACGTCTAACGAGATGGAGTTTTATGACTGTGTGACATTTGCGTCATGCACCGGACAGGGTTTACAGACTCCATTCCCTGTGATACCAGCGGACCCAATTTTATAAGGATGAGAAACCGTACCGATGCACGAAGTGCTGTTCTTCGAGATACCGGCACCCCCGAGCGATGTCACGCATTATTCTTATAAGGTCTGGAATTGTCAGCATTGCATGAAGTTCAACAGCACCAAATCCACTGCACATACTCTCTCCAGTGGTGGCCTCTGTCGTCTCAGTCTGGCGACTTGATCGGTCACTGCGCGCTGTGTGCTCCTGCCTCGAGAGGTGTTCTGCCTGGGACGGGGTAATTCGAGGTCTGGCACGATGGAGGTATTCACGGAGGTTACCCTGCTCCATCATCTCTAACACGAGGCACTGGTGGTTGGGAGAGTCCATGGAGATGCCGTAAAAACGAACTATATTTTCGTGTTGGTACCTCTGCATCAACAATGCCTCGCGTTTAAATTCGGCTTCGGATAGGGACTTGACATTGCGTACCTATGTTGGTAAGAAAATTTGAGTGGTGTGCAACGCCACAACAATTACCTCGCAGGCAAAGTGCATAATTGCGGAAATCAATGGAAATAAGAAGGCATTCCTTTCCTTCTAACGCTTCTTTAAATGTCTATGGTATTTGTCCATAAACTCCCTTTTATTCCTGATTTCAGTGAATAAATCAAAGTTGACAGATCTCCTGGATTAATACACACAGTATACACTCATGTATTAATACTTCTGCCTTTGACATTGCCAGACCTAAAACGCACTTACAGATGCTGATATGAACGTGCAACTGACAAAAATGTGGACTTACAGTTTTGCTTTATTATGCTTCCATAAAGGGAGAGTTTCATATAATGAGTTTATGCTCAAATGAACTGAAACCAAAAGCGCACAAAAAGATCTAAGAAACATTAATAGAGATCACGCTTCTACACACTGGAATTCACCAATGATTGTGTTTTTTTAAGTTGGCGATATGGCTAAGGTGGGACCATTTTAATATTGAGGAGCTTTTATTCAGAAAATGTAAACTTGAGTAAAACACTCGTTCTACTTGAAGTCTGTTTCCTACTGACTGCCAAAAATCCAGCCAAAGTTATTCTACAAATATCCAAGAGGTATGCCAACGACCTTTATATAGATGAATAAATCAACAAGGATTGGATGGAGAATTCCTTGCATAAGAATATATCGAATGGACTCAGGAGTTATAAATTCTGGTCCTGGCATTACACATATTGCACCGGGTTTCAAAGCACCCGAATGAACTTGGCATTCACTACTTAAGGGAGCATTTTTTTGCATAAAGTAAAATAAAATGACCATTTAAGTGAAGCATAAATAACTTAGAATACCTTCACGCTAGACAGCTAAAAATCAAAGGTCCAAATATTCAAAGGAATGTTGGAAAATTAGCGTGTGGTCCTATGCATTATCCCAAGCATTCTGCATGGGCTATTTAAAATCTTTCAATCTGGCCACTTTAAATCAGTTTGTAATAAAGATCGTCGAAAATTGAACATCGAAGTCGGTGAAAAATCTAAGAAAGTATGCTGCTACTCAAAAAGTTACCCCGTAGCCGATCTTATTCGTAAATTATGGCATGACGGGCGCCAATATGAGCTTGTCATATTCCTTATTATCAGGAAGAAAGACGACCCAAAACATATGAAGAGGTAAGTCCTCATCAACTAGCCAGGTAAGAGCACACTGAAGGCGTTTAGCAACCGTTCGTTCTTTTCTCCACGTTTTACTATCAAAAAAGACATCCCTCAACACCTGGACTACATTCAAGCCTAGTGTTTACCCATATAGACCAGAAAGGTGACGAATGGGTTCAGAATTTTGCACATTAACCTCTCTGCGTGGCTCACTTGGACAGGATGGTAGACATTTTGGATTCTTAAAATATGATGGATACAAAACAGCATAACTTATTTGCAAAAAATCATACCATCTAGCATTGATTAATGCCAAAATGTTGTTAAAACAATCACGTATGCGTGTCCAAACCAGCATAAAAGCTGGATTGGTTATTTTTCACGAATACCCCTTTAAAAATGCCAAATTTAGAACGAATTTGGATCAAAGGCTGTTCTACGTACCCACCCTGGTGGACTGCGGAAAAATGGACACAAAACCTGTTTTAAGGTGTAGTCGTTTTCCCAAAACCAGACAAAACTCCAGGTCATGTCTATGACTCAGACCGTTAATCATTCCCGTGATGAAGCCCAAGGGTTGTGGGAATTTGCAGTTTTGTGAAAAGGTTCATCAAACGAAGGCACAGACATACAAACCCATCCACACTCTTTCATCCAGATGGTGGGTGTGTTTAATGTTAGTCCTCTTAGTGGAGCACATCTGCACGACCCGCAATTTTGCCCTCATGATGAATGGACGGAATGGAGGCCTTCGGTGTTGTACAAATGCCACCCCATTTGATCGTCCAGTCTCTCGATCACAGAGGTGATGCACTTCCCTGATCTAGATCGCAGACTATTCGGCGTGGATTTAATCATCTTGCGCGTACTATAGATAACATTTTAGAGGGGTTCTGGCTAAATGCCATTCTCGTGAGGGTGCGAAACTGAGGGCTATAGGAGCCGTCATTGGAATGCCTTCGCGTCGAGGCAAAACACAGATTTAGGAAGAGGAGTAGGCCACTTGGAAATATCAGGAATTTGTGGTAATGCCAAGGCAGCAGCAAGTGAAGCACGCGATAATTAGCTCCCACGACTCCCTCCCTTTTCTGCCTTCTTTTGGGCAAACTCCGGTGCTAATTTCGTAAACAAAATTCCACCTCCCCGCACACATAGGCGATGGAAATACTAATTTTTTGCTCTCTGAGTTCCCCTGTGACCGAGTTTTTCTACGTCTCTCCATGGTGGCACTAAATAACAAGGTTTTTGAAAGTAAAACTTGGACGTAGAGAAATCATGGGCTTAACTACATTTCATAATGAGATAAACTTCTTTACCCTCTGGTTAGTGGGCTAGCAACAGGTGTTGAGTAGCTTGAAGGCGAATTTTGCGACTCGAAGAAGTGATTTCCTGTACAATCGAAACTGAGACCTAAAATGGAGGTGCAAGGAAGTGTCCATGCGCTGTTTTTGGTGATGAACTATGCAATATGAATGTTACACCTGTCTATAAAGTCATGATAAGTTGATGAGATAATTTCAAACAGGCCGCCAAGAAGTTGAATAAAACTGGCTGCTTACATCATTGTCGTTTCAGAATTATGGCAAAAAAGTTGTGCTACATGGATAGTTGCGCCGGATGTTCAAGACTTGTTTTATACTTTTAGTGCCAAGAAGCGAGTACCATGATCAGACTCCTTGATATCGATTCACGTTGAGGCAAACAAGCAGTTCTCCCAACTCAAAATAAGCCACATAACAACGCACAAAATTTTACAGGCAAATAACGCAAGTAACCGCCTTTTCTGATTTGAATATCCTTTTCGAAATTTCACCCATTAGTGTGTAGTATATGCCCATTAGTGTTTCGTTATGTGGCTGAAACTTGTTTCAGTGGCCAACTGCAAGAGCCGAAGACAAATCAACCGACACCTCAGTCGCGAGATTCGGTCTTGTGCAATGCTGAGTGCCATTTATCTTTTCCAAAAATACTTTTCTGTTCAAAAGGCCTTACCTCAAGACCGGGAAAAAATGTGTGGTTAAAAGATGTTCTCCATGAAACTATAATTTGACTAGCTTATTTAGTCAGAGAAAAGACAGCACACCTTGAATACACGGTTATCATGAAAGGGAGCAATTGTGGTGAGAAATTCGCATCATTAAGTACCCTTTAAGTATGACAAGGAAAATCGGAGGTAGAGATATCCGCTGTGTAACTTCTTAGAAATTCAAGAGCAGATTTGCCACTTTCTGTGTTCAAATAAGGAAATTTTGAAAAGTGACTGCACGATTTTTAAAGATACCATACATTTCCCTCTTGAAAGTCTAGAAATATTGTTCCCACACCCATGGTAAGCAAAACAAATCTTCTGAAAATACTATCTGGAATGCATATAAATGAGCATTTATAAGGTATGGTGACGTTTGAGTAATTTATACTCGATGCGCATAGTTCATTAACTCTTATCCAGAAGCGGAAAGATGTGCTGGAAGCTGGAACACGTTTGTAATTTACTAACTAGTTGAATCCTGCTCTCAGGTGCTTGAAACAAAAAGGAGACATGGCTCTATGCATATGTAGATGCCCCACTTTTCGGTATCTGTTGCCACAGAATAATCACTACTAAACATTCCATGTTCGTTAACCAGAAGTGAATGGTGATAAGAAAACCTGGCGTTGACCCGAAATCTTCCTCTAAAATGCTGAAATTTTGTGTTTACTTGGATAAGTATTGTTACAATAAATATAGGGAAACCGAAATATTCTTTAAGCTTTATTATTATGGCTGAACATCAGCATGGGTGTGTTATAAAAGACTTTTAATTACAAACAACATAAAAACATCAAATTATTTTCTGGAGGAGGAAAGTTTGTGCTTGGGAAGTGCATCTATCAGGAAGAGCGCATCCTTCCTCACAGGCTCAGGCATCATCTTGGAATCATGAGGCTTTTCCGTCGTACTTTCTAGTATCTCAGCAGCTCCCAGTTACTTTTAAGCATTTTCTTCGTTCGACCACAAGCAGTTTTGTCTTTCTTAAGTTTTAAGAAAAAACACCGACAGTACATCTACCAGGGTTATTATTTAGTCATTGCGCTTGGCCAATAGGCGTGCATTTCACAAAATGAGCCATCGAATCTAGCTAACAGCCTTGCACATGTGGTTTAGTGCATGTATTGGGCAAGTGAGGCCTTTTTCTTACATTCAGTTTTATGCTAGCCATCCGAAGTATTGCCTCACCTTGAGAGCTACTCGTTCAAACCTATCCTCGGAGTTTGAGCATCCAGATGCTGCAACAAGCAGTCTTCCCTCCCAGACCTTCCCAAAGGCACCACATCCAATGTAGCGCAAAAATCGCAATTGCGAAGCGGGAATCAGGTTGAGATTGAGGAGGGCTTCATTAGTCTCACCGGAAATGGCCAACCCTGCTCCGTAGAGCGAATTCACCTCCTGACTCCATGCGGGTTCAAAAGAGGACAGAAATTCAAACGGTGGACCACTCAAACTTGTTGTCTTCGTTGCCGCGAAACTGTTGTCCTGCAATGAGCCATTGTACAGTCGCACTTGACCGCCATTGCCCCCTCGACCACGGTTGAAATTGATAAGGAAGGATGACTTGTTTCCCTTGGAGAAGGCCTGACGCCCTATAAGAGAGTTGGGGGCGCTCAAGACCAACAGTGTGGAACTAGGATGTTTCTGCTACCTAAGACGTTTCTCAGCACTTTCAATGTCTGTCTACGTGTGGGAATGCAAGGCTCTGGTCTGACGAACGCGATTACAAATAAAAGGCGTGAGGTCCGCAGCTGTTTTATTCAGAATATACGGAAGATGTTAGCCTCGTTGCATCAATCTGCGCTCCATTTGAGAGCAAGTGAGAAATAATAGTTTACTTTAGACCAGAATGATGTTAGTCTGGAAATGATGGAAATACTGTTTTAAATAAGAAGTTTAGGCAAAGTATGGTCAGTCTGAAACTGTAATTGAAGAACTATCCTGACGTCGACAACGCCATTTGATGTATGCTTCAAGCTCAGCCATTTGGGTTACATTTCAATCTGCTTTCATTAACTAACAGCTCCATCACGGAACGACCCTGCTATCCTGAGTTTTGTCAGTGTACCATACCAAGGGAGAGGCGTATTCTCTGGAAGGGTTTCCAGATGCCAGGAGCACACGGTCGTCTCGACAGCCGATATGTTTCAGCATAGCCAAAAACTTAAGGAGCGGAGAATAAAACTTTAAAAGCGATCCTTTCAGGCTCCAGACATCAGACAATTTGTACAACAAGCAACCACTGTTGGTTAATACACAAGCTCAGCCTTTCAAATCCAAGACTGTGAGTGTGTACTGGAATAATTCATTACCTTGCAAAAATAGCAAACAAAATATGGAATCGCGGTTTGGGTGGCTGTTGTTAACCGCCTTCTGCGCCACTTAAGAATATATTCCAGAAATCCATCAGAAAATGGGAAACAGCTGTTGCATATGTTGCGGGTAAAACTGAAACCCATGACCTTCCCTTGGACAAACATTAATCTTTCGAAAAATTAGTTCCAGTTTTTCACATCGAAAAACCTCATCTTTCTCATTAACCTGCCTGAATGTATTCATCAGGAAGTATTCTTCACCAATCATCTCAAAACTTTGAAATGATGGAATGGATAATGTACCAAAGAAAGATTCCAAATAAACTTAAAATAACTGTTACACATTTCATTTTGAATTAAAAGTGAGTCATTTAAAAGAATATGGCTTTTTGCTATAAGCGTTCGATCGTGAATTGTTTGAGAACCTTGGATCCAACCCATAAATATCCAGGGCTTCAAATCATATGCAACGGGAAAAAAGCAAGTCCGACTGCAAAATTGTGAGCTAGTCAGACAGTCGTAACGCCGACGGTTAAGACAAATGGCCACTAGAGATCACAGAATAGCTATCAAATAATGGTCTCTCATGGAGGCATCCAAGTGTCATGAAAAATGCAGATGAAGGCTGAGCGGAATCCCGTAAAAAAGCATGCTAGCCTCGCGCAAAATGGACATCGATTTGTTAGTAGCAGAATCCGAGGAAAGAGCAAAGTACAAAACCTTAAACATTTTATGCCTAGGAATGCTTCTCTTTGCAAGCTATTTTACAAACCAAGTATTCCCCCAGCAGAAGTAGCCGAATGACATTTTAAGCTGAGAAATCTAAACTGAGTGAAAATGCGACGATTACGAGCGGATATTTGGAGAGGAGCAAAACATTTGCAGCAGAATATGCAAAAAAAATGAAATAGCTGCTTTACTAGGCTAAAACAGCAGACACTCCGTTGTTAGGCGAGAAGTGTCAACTGAGGCATGTAAAGCATAAAATTAACACGACCAACATGATAAAATCTCATTATTCCAAAAACAGGATGGAAAGAGTGAAACCAGTTGACACGCATCAGAAATTGGTGGGTTAATCCTTATACGACTAGGGTATAACCTAAATACTACGAAGTCAAACATTATTTTAATGAAACAATGTTTTTGGAACCGTTTTGCAGCGCATTAGAACTCCTTTAAGTGTTGCATTTCCGGTGAATATTTTTGTAGCAGTGGGTTGAAGTTCGACCCGCGTTCAATTCATTTAACAATACCCATATTTTTAAGTAACTTTTATCGTTTGCTTTTTTGTATCTTTGAAAGCCAAAGAAATTTCGTGACTGTGTTGCATAGATCTGAGTTATTTGGCTGTAAATAATGCTTTGAAGCATTTTACACGTCGGTCTACACATTGTATTAACGGAACACTTTAACAAGGTCTAATTTAAATAAGGCTTGCTATTTATGATTTTAGCAGAAAAATCACTCGTCTTAAATACTAAAAACCCGAACGGCCAGTTAAAACTTAATTAAAAACTCACTTTTAAATATGATGATTGCGACAAGAAGGATGAGGAGAAACAAGAGTCCAAGACCGATCGCACCATAAGTAAACACGTCAGCTGCTTTCCAACTCTTTTCTAAAGACACGGAATAAGAAGAATGCTTCCAAATCTCTTGTAAAATGCTAGATGAAGCAATCGCTATGATATATTAAGGAGCTGTATGTATTATGATCTGGCTTAGTCATGTCGATGATGAAATAACTAAATGGAATTAGAAGACTATAGTAAATTATTATGTCTTGGCATAAAATCGTAAGCACTGCACTCTAAAGCGGACATCTCAGGCAATTTTATCCCTCCATAAAAGTCAATGGACAAACATGTTGAAACGAGGAAATAGTCGACTTTAGCGAGTGGGAACCGACTACTGCTCTAGCACGAAATAACGTTCATTTGTCCAATTTCATTTAACCTGACTGATAATAACCTCTTTAAGAAGTGTTATCATTCCATACGAAACGAACTTAAAGTGATCAGTTAAGGTGTCCTAGTGCCTAAATATTAATAAACAAACCCGACTACGCCTGCTGTAAATTCTACTTTACAGACACATCTTACCTCTGTCATCATGGTTCGTTGATTTGCACCCTACACTAATAGCTCCTCCCTTATTGAAAAGGATTATGTTTGTTTAGTGCACTTCCACTCTCTGTATTTATCCATTCAGTCGGCCAACCACTCAACCACCTATTTTCACCTTTTGCTCCACAGACATGCTGTGCTACCGCGCAATCATCACGTGTGGTCCGCTAAAATATGCAAACGAACCAACAACTTAATGCATGGATGTGCCAACCACCAGCATTGCACTGGAAGACCTTTGCAGGCACAAAATAAGAACACCGTTATCCACCTGTGTGGTAATAGAGCGGCGGTTTGACTAGACGCCCTGTGGTGTCACTGCGTCCCACGGCGTTGATAGCATTGATGCCAACTTCGGTGGGCGTGCGAATGGGCAGGGTAACATTAGCCTTTGTTAGGGAGCCCGGCACCTCCACCAAATCTATCCACTTGGGATTGTCCATGTCAGAGGCATTGTAAGCTCTTAGTAAGGAAGAATGCAAAATTTAGAATGTGGAACTTTGAGCTTTATATAACGAGATTGGTTCAAGTACAGTGTTATGGTTAAACGGAAGCTTTCCAGCAAGCTGCCATAGTTTAAAATCAGCAACATGCAGGCTTTCTATAACATCAGGCAGTTTTCGTGTCAACTACCATAAACCTGTCTGTAATATTGCCACTGCAGTTTTATGTTAGGTCATGTGAATCTAAAAGTGCTCGACATAAAAAATGGAGCTGATCCACTTTGATTTTCGCATTATGGAGACACCTAAGTGGTCCCCCAGAAGTGAAGGTAATTTTCATCAAAGAGCATTAAAAAGCTCAATAGTCTTCCAGAATACTTTCGAGATTCAAAGTGGTTAAATAAGTAATAGATTTTATTATCGTGAGAATCAGTAGCACGATAAGCCCATTTAATATCAGTGAAAGGATTTAAGTTGGGCTGCGCACATTAAAGGATGTAGACTTTGGTAAGTGAGTGGTTCAATTTCATCGGCCCGAAAAAGGAACCTATGGGTTGTCCATAAGTTGATGAAGATTCGTTCCCATAGATAAGAGATTATTCCAAGGTGTATGCTTATGTTTAGTAAAAAACTTACAATTTTGTTGAGAACATATCCAGTTTTATGTATTTCTCGCATTTAAGGTGAAAAGTAGCAAGCCGTTTGTGAGCACAGGACAAAACAGATGCATGAAACAAATTGTTCATCAAAGGTATGTGGTGCGCTTGCTTCGCATATGGTTGTGATGCGTTTGGCCCAGTTCTCTAGATCACATTTGTTAGGGTCTAAGCATTGGGACGACTGGCTATGATTTTCTTGCCACGAAAACCAAGTGCTAAAACTACAAACGTTTATTAGGTGATTTATGAATAAAAAATGGTTTTTGGATTCCGTCGATGCACTTAACACTTTTGCTAGTTCGTTTTGGGTTTATAAAATGATTGAAAACACCATATCAGGCAATTTCCTAACTGGCACCACAGGTGAAGGGACGCCACAACACGCGAATCAACCTAGTTATCACATATTTAAAAGGAATAAAAAAACAGTCCATCATAATTTCCTCATTTACAGAGGTGAAAACATTTTTAATTTTTTGATTTTGCAGTCGATGGCACCCTCCCCCTTCCATTCGCAAGAAACCAATTGAAGGAACCGGTGTTCTGTTTTGATTACTCGTCTGCCAAAAAGTATGTGAAGACTGTGAAATCCCATTTGAACTTTTTCGCTTTTTATGCCATTTAAGGAAAAAAACCAATTCGCGCTGGTTTATTGACTAACAAAGTGCTTTACCGAGGGCTGGATGCATCTTCCTCACTTGCTACTTTATTTTAGTTTTGGGTATTTTCTAATGCCAAAGGATCACGCCGCGCGGATTAGGGTCGCAAGAAAAATCACCGCTTCAAGACATTCCCCCCTTAAAAATTGCGTTTTACTCGTGGCATGAAACTCCACAGCTTGGGTCTGGGTATTTCGGACATTATTTAACCAACCAGCAGAGGTTACTTGAGATACAAAAATACAAGTTTTCACTATGTTTCAACACTTCATCAGAACCTGTTTTTCAATTTTAGACATATAATCTACAGTTTTTAAAGTCGTATTTGACTATTTTGGACCCGAAAGCATTTTGGACTTAAAATAATGAATAAGGAAGGACTTGGAGCCAACAAATTCAGCATGCATAAACTTGAACAGTAATAACTTTTTCATTGCTTAAGTCACGCAAAAAATACCTCTTTCATAAAACATTCATTTTAGTCAACATTCCGATGGGTTAAAGGTAAACCTTTTATCGCCCCGTTGATAACTTTGAGCACGATCAGCCGTAAATTGCACAAATTTTCCCTTTAAAAGATGAAGCATATTAAAAAAGTTGAGTGTGCTAACGGAAACCTATTTTAACCATAGAATCATCGGTAACAGATTGACATTTTACAAGGAATTATCAAAATTATTCACAGTACACAAAAGCAAAATACGACTTAAAATAAACATATCTTAGTATATTTTGAGCCCACCGAAACTTCTAATTTTATGGTGCATCGTCTTGAAAGAATTTGGGCATCAGTCCCTTTCACCTTGTCAGGTGGACATTGGCCAGCATTTCTTTGCATGCCAATGAATAATAATCAACCTTGGTGGATTAATTGCCTTTGAACTTACGCCATTTAATGTTCACATAATGAAGTTAGGTTTAACAAGGGAGTAAGATATTAAGCGCTCAAAAAACGCGACATAAGGTTATTTGCCAGTGGGTAAGATCGCTGTCAGTGTTGTTTGCTGTTTTTCCTTGTGTTCCGAGAAAAGGCGCGACATTTGATGACGGCAAGAATGTTTGCCTCCTCCGTGTGCCTACACCTCTGGAATGTCATTTTTAAGAGAAATAGCAAGACCCCTGGGCTTCGCAGGTCTGTATTTGTTTCTTTTTTATAGAAGTGTATGCACAGAACCAAAACCATCCGGTTCAAGGAAAAAATGTAGTTTGCTAAGTACAAAGGCTACAATGAAATAAATTTGGAAGGTGCCAAGAAGTCTTTCAACGTAATCAGGTTATTGCCTGCAGTAATTGCTGGATCGTGGAATCCGATTCAAATGGCATAATGGTATGACATTAATTAATCAGATAAATGACATGATTAGCGCGAAAATGCGGAAGAACTTATCTTGATCCATTTTTCTACGACTTTGACGTAAAGTGAACTTTGGAAAAGAGGTTTACATTTTGCATTTAAGGTTTCAATTTAAAACTAAAAATTGATGCGCTTAGAAATACTTTCGTTTGAGAATGAACTATGGGTACCGCCGAATAAAAATACAGAAGTGGAGGAGAACTAAAAATAAATGCATCGCGTAGTTGATAAAAACAGTCGTGGTATGGGCCTCTGATGTTAAAAATAACTTCAACATAGAGGTCTTTTATGCATAGCGAATAGTAAGAATAACCATGAAATCTCCCGGTTTCATTGAGTAAAGAGGTAATTATGAACAGCATTACATTCGGAGAATAAAGTTAATTAGAAAAGCAAGCGGTTATGCTGCCACAAATGATTTAAATTGGGAATGACGGCTTTTGGGAGAAGAAGATTAAGATTTTGGAAAAGTACGAGCAAAGTAATTGACACAATGGCTACCGGGGTTTCAGAGGAAACCCGATCACAACAGTTTGTACTGGACGTGTTACATCGAGGGGTTTTGGGTCTTTAATGGTGGCCTTTGCAGAAGAAAGTGTATGCTACCACGCGCAATCTCAAGATATATTTGCATAATCTCTACCAATACCATGCTAAAAAACAAAGTATGTAGAACTAAATCCAGGTAGATACATAGCCAGCTTATCAGGATAAAACGCAATTACCAAATTCGTACTTCTACGACACTTTTAACTGGAGGAGAACTTTGTTTGCCTAAGAAGAAGCATTACGTCAGATAACAAACAAATAAATTTTTGCATTCCGTACTCGTTTTGAAAGAAGGAGGGGCGTGCTTATTACTGAAATAATCGGACAATTATATAGCTTCCACGAGTGGCACAAATGATTTGCATTCAAAAGGGCAATTTATTCTAGTTCATGTCAGTTTTGAAGGTCAACCTGCTCCCATAAACAGGTTGCATCATTTTGAGTGTAAAATACACCATCCTTCATTAGGACCAAAAGCTAAAGCAGAATCGTTGACCTTAGAGAGCAGTTGACAGGTTTGGGTGGGCATTGCCACCTGCCTGTCAGGTGAAGTGCCGTAGTTACTTGCTACCCTGGAAATCGCCTACTTGTAGCGAAGGCACAACACCAATTACCCGTTGGTTGAACAATTTTCTTAAAATAATCACAAAAGCTCACCTATATTTATTCAAACGAAGACACGATTTTTGACATCATGAAAATAACTGTTTATAAGGCGTTTTGTAGGAATGCAAAATAATATCAGTCAATCATACGGCCCGCAAAAGTTGTCGTGTTTAAATTCATGCGCGCACCAATGCAATTCTACACGACGTTTATTATCTTAAATTCATGCAATCTTTTACATTGTACAATTCGGCGCGACCAGCTATTTATAAACTGATGGGGAAAGCATTCCGCATGGATGGGATACTAATTGCAAATGTGCAATGGAGTTGCACATCACCTTGTACAATCTGCTTGTTTACCTCTCCAAGAGTGGGTCGCGCCATTCATGAATGCATAAAAGCATAAAATTATAAAATCGTTTCCAATATTTTAGTATTGCAAGTGTTAACATACTTGTATTGCAGCTTGTAGTATTCAATGGGTCTTCCGTAGTCTCTCCCAGGGGTCCATTCACAGGCGTAGTCGTTCTTGTGAAGATAGTGACAGTTAAAATTTGCCGGAGCCTCCGGTGCATCAGCTATAATGTTAAAATGTCAAATATTTTAGTTGAATACCACACTTACTCATTTTAATAATAGCCCAAGAATCAGACTAGTTTAACTACTGATTCCACCCTTTTTGAAATCCATCAAAGGGCCATACGATGGTGATTGTGGTATTTTAAAGGCAAACAGGTAAATAGCCAGATATGTAAACAAATTATTTCGTTGTATTTGAATGAATTAAAAAGAAAGAGAGATCATTTCCCGAAAATTTGGATACGATGGGAAAGAAACCGTTTGCAAACAACTGGTGGAATAAGAGATTCCACCCAATACCTTGAAACTTTTACGCCTACGAAAACTAGGTTTTATCGACAAAAGGCAAGTATTGAGACACTCTGATCCAACGGTAAACATTTTAAAGCAACACCGCCAACAGCTTATGAGAACTCACTTTCTTCTCGTTGACAAAACCTATTACTACATCTTTTATTTAAGTCTAGGCCAAGGTAATACAATTCTGTAAGCATACTATTCGGTTTTCTGACAAAATATTATGAAACAAACACAGGATCAATTTGGCATAGAGAAAGTTCATGTCTATTTACCTTTGTAAGCATTGCATTCTTAATGATTGGGGTTCCATTTTCTTTAATAAATTAGAACCTCTCGAACAAGCAGTAAATAAACTGGAGGCAATGTAAACTTTAAGCACTTTCAGGCCATTTGGACTTTCATCATGGCTAAAATAATGATTCAACGAGTGAGTCGTTGGAAAAAATCTGCATTCTGTCTGTTTAGAAACTATTTCGAGGAAAAAATTTCCAAGGTTTATCAGGATTTCAAGAGATCATCAAAATGTATCGACACGGCACCGAGCATACCACTTTAGATTGAAATGAGCAGTAGGCATTGGTAAAAGGATAGAACCTGAAGTCCATAAACAAAACGGAAATGGAAGCGTATGTCCATTGGGTTTTTTCAAAATCATGCAACGCGAAATAACCCTGGATATCGTCTTTTTAAGTTACTTTAAAGTGCAGAAAAGACGTGGCCTTAAATATGGCTAACAATTTGATACTTTTGAATCAACAGCATTTACAACTACTTAAAACTGCCTGTGCATCTACCAATGTTGATCGAGGTGATTCAGCTTGAGGAAGGGCCAGGATGAGTAACCTACGTGGGCTGGTGCAAAAACAGCGTGGGAAGTCCTTGTTTCCATGGGGAGGGATGGCCACAACCCCTTCGGCAGTGACGTAATTCAACCCAAATTCGTAAACGGTGTTCGGTTTGGTACCATTGTGGTCATAGTAGCGTCCTTGGGCTCCGGGCGGTCTCAGCTGATCGGGAAAAGAGGTGAATCGAGGACTTCCAGCCTTTTGAAAAATGGGAACAAAAACGGTATTTCGTGCTAAAAATATCGAGATTTTCGCAGCTTGATAAAATATAAATGGCAGATAAATTATTAGGCCTCCACACATTTGGTACAATCTTAAAAGTGTTTTAGAACTTCGGACGAGCGGGCAAAACTTTAGAAGCCTCGGTGTCTAGAGACCAAGAGTTGATCTTTCAATGGATCTGACGTTTTTCAATAAACACTAATACTTGCCGGCTTAAAGCCGCGAAATATAGTCCTGCTACAAGCAGTAGCCGGGGGGTAAAGTATGCACATTTTAATTCGCTCACTATTATTGAAATTTACTTAACTTTGACGATGGCCGTGTCTCCATTCCTGTGTTTAATGTTTCAAGGCAATTCATTTAAAATCCAAACAACAAAGTCTTTAGTGGCAACGTTTGGTGGCACTTTTTCGTTCTTTGAGAATTTGGATTACAAATCTGTACATTTCGGTCCACCTCCTCTTTTATACCTTCTTGTTCAATTGATGTAATACAGCGCACGACGAGGTGCGTTCAAATAAACTTCAAAGTGAAGCGGCAACATTTAGCGCCTTCCTCAAAAAATGCAAAAAAGTTTTTGCGTGCATAATGAAGCAAAATGAATTTTTATCAAGGAAAGCCTAGGATTTGCAATGATTTCGCTTTGACTACAGGTCATATTCAGACACATTAAATGCATTAAACACGCATCAACATCGGAGCAAGATAGACTGCCGAAATGCATTTGTTTTTCCTTTTAAAATTTAGACGTCCATTTGGGACTAGCAACTACCCATCCAGGATTTGGGGCCTCGACTGAAGTTTGGTTTAAATGTGGAACAGGTAGTAAGTATAAGGAACGTGGAAGTCTCACAGTTTCCCACCGCAGTGATTAATGGTTATTCCGGAGGAATTCGCCTTTTGGGTAATTCAGGTGTCACCATGGGAGGTGCGCCTCATGTTGATCCGCACATTTTAAAAGTGGTTGCACATACGCAATACACCTTTCGACCACACACTCGCATGCATACACAGCCGTCACAAGCATTTTTATTGCTACTTCGATTCAAGTGTATGATTCTTGAATACACTCTGCCTTTATAAAATTTGTCGCATTGTCTAGCAACTTTAAAGACCAATTTGTGTGAGCAATTCACACTTGTAATCTGTGTGATCAACGAGGTCATTCAATATGTGTGTTATTAAGTTGTAACGGCTTGATGTGGGAGTCTCTTTGGTCTCCAAACACTTGTCAAGAAGCTTTAATATAGGTTTTCTGAGCCTCAAGTGAGTCATTAACGGCTTCAGAGTTAAGATGTTCGCCACAAAGCCCTAATAATGGATGAAATTGCATTGTACAGTACAAAGCCGTAAACATTTTGAGATACAATTAAATGCTTCCACACGTCACTTGATCCAAAAATCTGATTATTCCAGTCGGATTGGAAGTTCCTTCATATTTTGGGTTTAAAAATGCGACAACTCAAGCTCTTCACACATTTTTACTTTTCCTCTCCAGCAGCTTGTGCACTTCTATGTATTCAAAAATTCTGCGATCGTTATAGACTCAATTTTTTTGTACAAAAAGTCAATTAAAACCTCCAACATATAGCTTAGTTCTTTGGACACAAGAACAGATTCAAGGCTCCAACTATTGTGAACCGTAGATCATCTAGTCTACAAGAAAACACTTTTCTAACCGCAGATAGAAGTAGTAACACATTTTGCTCCATAAACACGCCTAAACGTCAGTAAAATATACAGTAAAATCCAGATTTTTGGTTAAGGTGATCAAAGAGATTTGCAGATCTGGTTCTTTGACCTTGAAATGACCCCGATTTAGCTAACGAAGGCGTCTAACACTCCTTCCCTATCAAGCTTTTGCAGTTGGAAAAAATTCGCCTGCTAAATTTACAGTCGAAAAGAGAGGTTAAACAGGAGTAGTCAACCACTGCGCCTCTAGCATTTTCAATAAAATTAAAGACCATTTACATCTTTAATTAGTTGTGCAAATATAGACTACAGAACCATCAGAGAAACCATTGCTATTTGGATCCAAATTAGAGGAATCCTCTTTTGCATGTCTATTTGCCTATGCTGTGACTCCCGACGACTGCACCGAAACCGCAGGGAGGAAGAGGGCGAGAGGGAATGTCGAATTAGTCACTGGTTCCAGAAAAAAGACGGCAAACATATAAGCATTCCCTTTATTGCGAGAGAAGGAAAGAAGGCATAAACTGGCCAAGTAATTATTGCAATGAACGGCGTTTTAACCCAGAAGTTGAGAATTGGTTAAAGTAATTTTAATTTTTTCTTTCGCCGCCTTCTCCTGCAGTTATCTGAATACACTTTCTTCAGTTAACGCCTTCACTTGCTTGGAGAGTTAAATCAACGGTTTTCAGATGAAGACTTGGGTTAAACATTCGAAAGCGCCTCTTTTGGAAATGCAATCCACGTTCATTTTCCGGAGTTGGAGGATGTGGCTGGTAATCATGGATGTTCTTACGTGGTTTTTAGTCCATTACGATTGACCTTTAGGAGGTGTAGTAGAAAACACGGCCTATTCGCAATACTGACAACAGAAATAACATGATAGTAGATAGCACTAACGCAACCATACTAGAATGCATTAATCTTGAAGCGGTGAAATCACAAACGATGCTAGGTAAATAGGCGTTATCAAGACTTTTCCAAGATTTTTCGCAAAAAAGCAGCTTTGTATCAAATAACCACATCGTGTAATGCAATCTGATGGACTTAACATTTAAGGCAGTGACATACGTATCTCCTTCGGAAATTAATTTTATTATTTATTTAAAATGAATGGAGAGGCAGCATTCACTGTTTGGTGCAGTAAATGGTAGCATAACCTGAAGGAATATCAACAGCAATAAAGGCAAAGAAGTGGCAAAAAGCATTTAATGAACCTGTGGCACTGTCCTCTGCACCGGCTTCTATAAAAAGGATTTTGAAACTACTTTAGAGGTAAAACTTGGTGAAGGCTTTTATTAGCGTAAGGTTAAGTACCTCTGCAAAACGTCTGAGACCTCGATCAACTCATCCGACTAACTAAGCGTGCTTCTGAAAAAACCGTCTTGGAAAACTTCTAAGAATTAGTAAAATTAAGAAATGTTTAGTACCGAAAATTCATGATGGCAGTGAGTGAAGAGGGCAAGAGATCTCGAGAGGTGGTAGGCTTGTCAAGATTTTAATCAAACCGTTGACTTTTGTGTACACAGAGATTTCTTGGTGCAAAACCTTAAAACACTCTGCTCAAATCCAAAAAGAAGCAAAGAACACAAATGTGTCAAGCATTAATGACATCAGCGTAATGCTAACAACTGAAATGTTTTTTTTTTATTTCTGACAATGCAGCTTCATCATTGTTACACTTGCGATTAGCTGTGAAAGGAAAAAAATTTATCCAAACCCCGATTTCCCTTGCATCATGACATTACACATCACAATATGCGTATCTCATTTTCAGTGATGGCCGTCATGAAAGCCTCGAGGAGAGATAATAAGTTCAGATATTACTGGGTAGAGATTAGAAGGGGAATGCAAAACGTAGGTCTTTCAACCTACCTCTCGAAACGTAGGCACAGCTCGAATGAAGTTCCCGCTCTCATCCTGCGGTGGTATCCAAAACACGCGTAGGTGTCTGTTATTGCAATGCACCGAGTAATTTCCAGGCAGTTGTGAGCACACAACTTTGTGGGGATCCACATTTACCATTTCGTCAAGAGTGCGATTCAGTAGTGCTGCGGAATCAAATACTTCGACATCAGCTGATATTCCCTCGATATGCTGTAGCAGAAGCAGCATTAGCGGTAGCTGTAGTGGTAAAATCATCAACAACATCGGCGTCGTAGCACACTGGACGCTGATTGGCCGATGAGGTATCACGGAGGCACGCATGAAGGAGATTCGAAGATGGTCATGTGTGCGTGCGTGGGTTTGCCAAGCGGTGCTAAGAATGGGAAAATATAGGGAGCTTGCGGAATAGGTGGAGAAACAATAGCCCACAAACAAAATTTTCTTTGCCAGACGGCGAAGGGCTGGTAATGGCGAGAGACAAGATTTGTGGATTTGTACTTTTGGTGGTGCAACTTGAATACGTCCTGGAACTTGCGAATGTAGGCATGGTTAAAAAACTGTCCTGTGCACAATGCACTTGAAGCGTACTCCAGTTAAACTAAAAAAACCGTTTGATGCGTCAGGATTTAAATGGTGCAAAAGGAATGGACATCAAAAAATAGAGTTCCGAGTCATTGACATTATGCTAAGAAATAGGTTAATTATTGCTTGATCCGGTTATCACACATTCACGAAATCTTGGTAAATACTTGTTTCAACTGGCACTTATCTAAAACTGCTACTGATTTGCACTTATATTGCCAGCATTCATAGTATTAATGAGTTTATAGTGAGAGGATTCGAAGTCAAACCGGCACCACTAATTGTAGAGACCGAAGACTGTTACCTTGGCAATGCTGCACGCCGCTGTAATTTGCAAGTCTTTTCCATTACCACCGGTGGACACGCCCTGTGGGCGGATGGCAAAACACGGTGTTAGTGTGTGCGTGAACAAAAGCGTGTATGATGACAAGGATAGTGTCCTATGGAAGAGAGCCCGGAAATTGTTTACGTCTTTATCTTCTAGACTTCTCCAGTGAATTCAAAGTTGTGCTGCTAACAGGGCTCCTCTGATAGAGTCCATAGCACAGGTATGGATTTTTGAGGTTCATTTTTTTTTGTTTGTGAGCGGTGTTGAACACCTTTGACGAAATCGCTAATATCTTTGGCCATGCGTGGCTTTTAAGTGTCGATATGAAACTGGCCAAGTGCCCTGAAACGAAGTGGGTTGGAAAAAACGACATAGTTGATAAACTCCAGGTAGACATTGGCGCATGCACGATGGATCCTAACGATAGATTAGTGCTCTGCGATAGTTGCAGGGGTTAACAAAGCGTTCACTTATTCCAAACGAAGCGCACCGCCCTCGTTACCACTTTGTCGAGCATTATTACCACCTTATTTTTGGTAGCCATCATTGGTAGAGTCCAGACAATGTGGATTGCATTCGACCACTTCTGAGACACTCCATTTGAGTGCGTCTGCTTACAAACTACTTTAATCGGCATCTAATCCAGATCCAGCTAATCAAATCAGTCAAGATCACGAAGGTTGAGGTTATCCTTCGTGAAGTATCGCATTCAGGGATATGTACCACGGAAGGAGACGCAGCAATTGAGCTCTCTGGGGAACTTTAGCTTAACACCGCCAAAACCAGTTTGCAATTCTAGTGATCTGATATGCCGGTGGTTTGCTAAGTCAGTCCTACAACTCCTCCAAAATAGTGGTAGTGTCTGAGCCGGTGTCCAGCTGCTGGTGCGTTAAGCAGCCACTGAGACAGGCTGATGAACCTTTGGAGGTCATATGCGTTGTCCAGAAAAGCGTATTTTAATCGGATTCACCGCGCTTATTAGCGTCTGCATTGAAGTTAGGTGGGCACAACCGACAGTACCCAGTTTCGTGAAGAATAATGTTGCACTGGCGACAGCGGTGAGGCCTGTGAAGGCGGTACATGGCAGAGAGCCAAACCTCTCATCTCCAATAAATGTTTTTGCCTATGAGATCAGTGTGATGGTTGCTGTAAAGTCGGTTAGATTTAGCTGGAGTGGGCCTCCGTGGGTTGAGTTGACGTACTGCAAGAAAGTGGGAAATTCCTTTGTCCCCGGATAGAACCATAGTGGTGTCATGCGTTAATTCTCCGTTTTATTCTTTCCAAGAGCGCTGAGGGATCTTGCTTAATCGTGCTCATGAAACAGATGAGTACGTTTGAGCCTGCAGACGACTCTAAACCGTAGACAAATATGGAGCATTTGAACTGGCTGTTGGGTATTTCATTCCGTCCAAAGCATTGACACTGATAACTAACCCTTCCTGCACTGACCACATAGCCCTTGTCGCCGTATTTTGACAAGTTTGGGCAACTGTAGCATTGAGTTCTGATTCTTAGGCAGACCGGGCTGGATGACGTTTGCATGCACCTCCTCTTCATATCTGTTGGGCATTGGATCAAAAGAAGAACTGGGATTCGAATAAATCTGAAACTCCTCGATGCTGTTGGAACAGAATCAGCCAATTGACACTCCTGATCCGAGTACAGCCTTTGATACAGCTATAGAGTCTCCAACAGTTTTGCTTGAGTTTGTTTAACTTATACCATTCGAAGTTTTGCAGTGTTGGTTAGTTCATCGTTATGGAAGGCCATCTTCAAGTTCTCTGAACTGGTGTTTTTCTGAGTGATTTTGTGAACTAGCGATCTCTTAGTTGGAGCAGCTAGTAAACAAAATTTAGCTATGAAAGCCATTTAACGGCAGGTATGAGTAAGTGAGAGGGCACGATAGACGCGCAAATGACGGCAGGGTGGTTTAGTCTCGCGCCTTTGTAACATTTGACTGACCTTGGCCTTATAATGATGATGAAGACACCTAACCTACATTAATAAGTGATATCAACCAACCAGAAGGCATTAAACGAAAGCGCGACGTTCTGTGGTGATTGAGGGCTTATAGAAAGTCGGGTGAGGGATGCGGTTTGGGGCTGCATACTTCCTTGGAGCCCTTTCCAATGGAAAATCATCGTGCGACTCCATGACCATCCAATTTTGGATTATTCAGGCCGTAGTTTGGAAGTGGAACCATTTCCGCAGCCAACGTATTGGGCTTTAGTAGCCAAAAGCGACTGTGCGAAGGCATGCCACGGTTATTATTAATCTGTCACAAATTTTCTGTGATACTGTTCCACATTTTTACACGCGACTGAAGTTTCTGACAGTAGCCAAATGGGGAGATTATTTTTTTGTCAAAAAGTGACATTTTTGGCAGGAGATATGAGATCTTTTCAGATTATCAGCCCGTAAGATCTGGTGGTATTTAGGAATTGCAGTGAATGACGGGTAAGGAAAATTTATGCTAAGCCTAGATTTTCCATTTGGATGATAAAGAAGGCGCAAAGAAACCAAGAATGCACCCGCTGAAATTGTTTTTGGAGAGAATTTAAGCGATCCTATAAAGTTGTAGAAAACTACTCTCACTTGATGAAGTCTCTTGGATCTTAGTAATCACTCAATGAAGCATTTCCGCAAGTCTTCATTGCTTAAGCCTCATCGAAATATCTACCAAAATTAATTCAGTAAAAATCACCTCAACCCACCTTTTAAATGGTTTAATCTCGAGTTTAAAGTCTAAAATTCAAGCTTTATTCCTTTAAAGTCAAGCATGAATTTATAAAAGCTCTACAACCCTTGTAGTAAACGTAGGCAATTGTCCCCTTCTTCATGATTGCCTCTTCAGGAAGGACTCAACGCTTGAAATGTGGAAAGAGAGATCTTAGTGTGGTATCGAGGTATGAAGTACTAAGGCCTTTGAAATGCTGCTAACACTTATTCTAGTCTGAGTATATTATGGAGTAGGAATCCTTGGGGAAGTGAAACCCGGTGATCTGACTTCAACTGAATTGCTTCTGCAAATAGTGGTAGTTACTATTGTTGTGCAACTCTGATAGTATGCTTAATCCCTTTTTTTGATTTCAGGAACACTTAAGGCGCCGTTTCTGTACTTCCGTCGGGCGGCATGTCCCCCAAGCCATGCCACTAGCCTCTCAGCCTCTCCGTACTTCGGCAATGTGTTTCCACTCTTTGCGCTGAGTCTTCGTTTAAATCAAGGCAAAGGTTGAAACGTGCAGGTACAACCATCAGCAGTTATTCCTGTATAAAAATTGCTATTCAACGGTGAGGTAGGAATCCTTTCGATTATTAAGCCCAGTAATTTGTTTTTAATTTAGCTACCTGTAAAAGTAATGGTAATAACTGCTAGTGCAGTATTTTTGGCACTTGTAAAATTCTGGACCGTGCCAGAAGCCCTCTAGTCTTCCGTACCTCAACGCTCTATTTTCTGTCATAGTGTTGTGACTTCACCGGCTTTCAGGGTGGTCTCGAGGCGCTACACTACGAGGTGAGCCGAAGGAAATTTATTCATTTTTTCGGAGTGAATAAAATGACGCATTCCGTGCAAAACTGAATTAACATGCAAGCCAACATGAATAATGAATTAGACTATGCGTTTTATTGCTTTGAAAACTACTCGGAGCTTAATAAAGTAATTCAATGAACTCATCTATTCCATACTGCGGGAGACAAGGCCTACTTCATGTGGAAAAGCAGAAATGCTGGGTATCCCATCCGAATTATATGGTCGTAATGCCCCAACTCCCAGCATTTCTAGTTTTGCTCACTATCCGTACTAACATTCTTGCGGAGTTGCGTTTGTTTCTTTTTTTTTTCTGCGATGGGAAATAGAAGTGACGGATTGGAATCTCTTTCAAAAACTCACAACTTGGTTCCCAATGCTGCGCACCATCACCAAATTTGTGACAAACTTTTTATCCACACCGAATCGCTAAAGTAGAATAAAATGCAATATTTAAAAGAGATCAACCGCATTCCTCATGGATATTTTTTGAAAACTTCAACCCGTTCCCCAAACATTATTTTCCAGAAAAATGCACGAATTGCATTAGTAATTCACCCCAACGACGATAACGGCCACAGGGGTCAAAGCGTTTCAAAATAAGACACATTTTAGTGAAATACTAATTCTTCGGGAAAAAAATGACCCAAATATTAGATAATTGTTTCTCCCCTCTAATTTTTATGACTGGAATATCTTCTATTGTGACTGCCACATTACTCTCCAAAGGAGGTGGAATGACGACCGATGTCCACATATTGTCCAGTCCTCATGTCAGAACCATTAAAAATACACAATTTCACAAGACATGAATTCATGCTGTTAAGATTTCATCTACAACGCGAATACACTTTGTGTGACTCCGTAATCACGTCTCCAAAATGCCAGTGTATTTGATTTATGAGAAGGGATTTAAAATTTTTCAACCAACTAATGTGGAATGCGCCCTTAAGGTCACAGTAACAGGAGGCGAAATTAATCGTACCCAGACTAAAGGAGTTTTCCTCTTCGTGTAGTGACAGTGCATGTGCTCGGTACTATTATGGATAAAAATGACCCAAAAGGAGAAACAACGGATGAGTTACTGGCGTAGAAGGACAGTCATTTTCAGTTATTGTGTAGTAGATTAAATAGTGGATTGACGCTCCAGCAATTGGGCACTCCGCCATTGTGCCGCCCATGGGCGGCCCAGCCATCGGCCTGTGCTAGTGGCCCCACTCCTTTCCGTGTGTCGACAAAACATATTCTGCTCGAGTATTATAGCTTCTTGTGTCCTCAGGGAAGTCTCGGGGCGCAACTATTCATTGCCACTTATTTCCACAGAGTACTTTGTAATAGCTGTGGCCAATATTTAGGGGATCACGTGCTTTCGTTTTCTTGTTAAGGGTTATCTCCTCGAAAATCTAGAACTCTTGCACCGTCCCGAGACTTCCCTGAAGCTAACGAAAACATAACACTTGGACTTGGCGCCACTCACATGACCCTGAGGTCAACCCACCCGGTGAAGGTAGAAATGGCCCAGCAACCTGGAGTCGGAAAAGGCTGATTTGCATCCTACATTGATCATTAGCGTCCGTGTGGGTTCACTCAATGAAATGAAGAAACGAAATTGTTTGAGTAAGGGTATTTATGTGCCTTACTAAAGACAGCATAAAATGGAGTAAAAGGTGCGGACCACCTGGAATAGCGTAACTTAGCATTCAAAGGAGAAATTTTACGGTGGCAAGACTGAAGGACGTAAATGGTGAAAACTTGAAGTTTCAGAGCAATTTAGTGACTCATAAAAGACATCGTATGATTGTTGACATCAAACAAACAAAAAGTCAATCCAATAACGTATAATACATACTTACTTGAAGTCGCCTATAAAACACCGAGAGGGGTGGCTGCATTAAATAAAAATGCCACATTGCCGCAACACATAGTATCATTCTCCATCTAACATTTTTGACCCAATTCTGGAAAGCAGGGGCAGAAGGAGAAGTCAACAAAGTCATCACAAATGCGGCTGCCAGAAGTATTTGTAATAAGTTGTTTGTTTGACTGCCGGTTTCGTTTGGTCAGTGATGGCCAGTTCCAAAACCTAACGAAGCACTAAATCCAGTGGAATGGCCATGCGGATCAGTGACGCTAGGGTCAAGCACCGCCTCTGTATCATAAAAATGATATGAATATGAAGGTTAATCGTAGGTGTTTTCTTTCAGCACTGATTACAACACTTAAAAGAAGGAAAAGGCCGTGCAATATTTTGCCTGTTTGACTGCCAGTTTTGGTTGCGGTAAATTAGGTGGAGATATTGTCATTGCCGGGTAGGCCGGCCTGCGAGCCATGCCAGCAGCCATAGTATCATTCGGTGGGCTGAATATTTATCATTCTGCTCAAGTATTATTGTAATACTTTGTTTGTTCGAACTACCGGTTTAGCTCACTTGGGTGGCCATTTTGTCCTAGCCGGTTGGTCGGCCTCCAGGCCGTGCCAACAGCCCCCAAGCCCTCTGTTCCCGGAGTATATATATTCTGCCCTAGTACTGCGCCTTCTTTTACCTTAAAAGGAGCCTCGGGACGCTACATTATGCCTTCTTTTGCCTTCAAGGTGGACTAGGAAAGCTGCAGTGCTAGTTAAATCAAAGACTTGACATTCCGGAGTTGTCGCTAAGTATTTGTTAGAATAAACACCAAGAGACAAGTCAAAAGGGGCTAGTTTAGAGCAGTTAACACACCAAGTGCTTATGAACACTTTACAATCGTGCATAAGAGTTTAGTTGTGATTAAAATGTGCGAAACGTGCCTTTAAATGAGACCAACTTTGCCTGCATTCATATAATACGCTTATTAATCTATAAAAGTTTAAAATAAGTGCTTTCTTTGCCTAATGTTGGCGATTATATTAGTAATTCATAAATGTTTTACTAAAGCCTGTATCTGCTTGAATTTACAGAAATGTCTGCACCAAAATTTAGCAACAACCTAATTTTGTTTAAAAAATGGTATTGCCTTAAGATTAGGGTGCTTTTTAGCCTGCCACGCAAAATTGTCTAGAATTTGTTTACATAAACAACATTTTAATCTGAGTTTGTAAGCGCGGTTTTTGGAGTCACGTTAAATCTTCACGGGTCGCGAGGATGCCGCTTGCTCCATTAGTTGAGCCATTCTCAGACGATAATAAGAAGGGGGTATTTTATTCTTGGAGGATAATGCGCACTTTTAGTTGGTTTCAATCGGGGAGTATGTGGACGACAAGCAGCCATGCGATGACAATGAGACAGAGGTTGACATAGCGTCTCTAAAAGTCAGTGACGGTAAAGTATCTTCCGCGGACTTTGAGCTTCTCTCCATTATTGGCCAAGGGTCTTTCGGGAAGGTAGAGTGCTAATTCAACAGTGTTATATTTCCGCAGGTGTTCCTTGTTAAGAAGATCAATGGCAAAGATAGTCAGACGGTGTACGCTATGAAGGTGTTAAAAAAGGCTGTGCTCAAAGGTTTGTTGCATTATAGTTGCTGACTGTTTGTAGTTAAGGATCGGATGCGCTCGAAAACTGAACGCGATATATTGGCTAAAATGAAACACCCGTTTATTGTCAGCCTAAATTATGGTTCGAATTAGTTTTGCCTCTAATCAGAGTTCAGCTTTCCAAACAGAAGGAAAAATATACCTCATTTTGGAATTTGTTAAGGGAGGAGATTTGTTTTCGCGGCTTGCTAAGGAGGTACCTTCCCTACGTTTGGTTCTGCGTACAAAATTTAGCTTAGTCTTATTTGTTTTTACGTCGCTGTAGCTCATGTTCACGGAGCACGATGTCATGTTTTACTTGGCGGAGATTGCAGTTGCTATTGACCATCTTCACAAGCTTGGTATTGTTTATCGCGACCTCAAACCGGAAAAGTATGTTCCTTTTATTCACATTTTTCTGTTGTCTTTATTCATATTGCAACTAGCACTTTCAATTCTATCAGCAGGAGTTTTGGATAGGTGTAAACTATTTATGGGGCCTTCCATTGCTGTTTTTGGTACTCCGCCCTAGACACAGCTTCTTAAGGAATTCGAGTCAATCATCGTTTTATTCACCTTCCACTTTAGCAGTTCAATTCGTTTAGTTGTGCGTTATAGTATTTTTTGTAAGATTTATGTAACTAGACAAGCGTGGCGCATGTACCGTTATAAACTCACGAAAACTTCCGCGCTAGCAACGTCACTTCAAAAAAGATACCATATGGATTTGACGATGTGTTATGTTATTTGGAAACGGCCTAAGTCAAAAATCCATTGTACTATGTGGAATGCTAATAGCAATGTTAATTCTCGTGGAATCCTTTGCATCGAGCAAAAGTAATTGCTGATTCACTTCCAAGGTTATTTCTATCCTCGATCACTGTATGAAGCTCTTAAACTAGACGCGCAATTTGCCTTCTACAGCATTTCCTTTCTAACGAAAACCATTACTTAGTGCGGGTTGGAAAGGAAGGCAACCTGTTAATGTCTACTGCGTTAGATCGCAACTGTCTTGGATCATCAATGCCTGTTTGCACGCGTTCTTACCAAGCGAAACATGCAGAAAGCACACGTATAGCGTCACACCTAGAGTGCTAAAGAAGGAGCGTGTGCTGTAGCGAGTGTCTATTATACACATTTTGCACATTCATTCGACTGTTGCCTTGGTTCATCCTCCCAGACATGTGCGCCATCTGAGTTTCAACCGGCCTAAGTAGTTTTAATAGACAACGGTAAAAGAATGTAATCTTCGGTAGGTCTTAGCGTTTGTTAGATGAGATTCTATTGCTATCAAGGTAATTATCGAGGTATCTTACTCGCATTTCAAAGTTTCTTTTTCTCTATGAATCAATTTAAGGAAAAGTTAATGAGCCGTCTTAACTGTTTAACATGATTCAAACATTGCTTAGAAACTGCACTGACTCTTGCCCGAAAATAGCCCATACGTTAAGTGAAATGATACCTCCATTCTTTGAAGTAAGCAAATGAAAGGAACATACCCGAGATTTTTTTCCAGACTTTATGGAACCTTAAAAACGAGAATATTTGGGAATCTCTGTTTTTGTCAGCAATGATTGCCGCAATTTGGACCGAGAATTTGTATTTTAGCAGCATATTAAAAGCAGGTAGATGAACAACCAAGAACATAGCTCTCATTTGATAAACTTATCCTCTACGGCATATCAATATGACAGCCGAAACACTTTTGAAGATTAAATAATAGCTAAGAATGGTAGTATCTTGAGGAAAATCCGACTGTCTCTACCTAATTTATCAAGTAGATAGTACCTCCTCAAGAAAATCATATTTGAGGCGAATTGGCATGAAATATAACTTTTTTCTACGATTTCTTTTTAACAGAATAATTGGGCTCTTCTGCCTTAATGCTATAATATTTAACTTCCTTATGTGCATACAGATTCATAAGGATCTCTTTAGGTTAACCCATAGTGAAACCTGCAACATCATACTTTACGATCAGCCTATGTCGAGGCGCCAGCTGTACTCTAATCTTTGCGTGTAGGCAACGCAAAATTGTGGCAGACCCTGTAGCATCCAGCTCTATTCACACACAAGGTGATGTGTTTGCCATTACCTTGGCTTGAGGTTTCACTCTTCGCTTGCATGGCACTCCCGTAATTGAATATGCTTTGCCAAAAACCAAATTGAATTGCACCATCTAGGGCGGAAACGTAAGGACTCTTTACCTTGCCTCATCCATAGTTATTAACCATGGCTGTTTTCTTTGTATGTCCTACAAAAACTACAGCTTTGCCTGTCAAACACACTTTTCTGCTGTCTGAGGCATCGTTTTACAAGGAGAGAGTGCTTGTTTGGGTATACGGACATGGAATGGTAACAACGAAATGCACCTAATAACCTCGTCAATGCTTTAATACATCTTTGATGTTGCGTGGATGGATAAAAAATGCTTTCGGATATCTAACGTATAAGTTATTCGATCCTTAATTCGCCCATGAAACTTTCGCAATTTAATCATCTTACCGACGATGTAAGAATTCGGAAAGCGAAATCGGTACTGAATTTGTTAGGTGCTCTACTCCCTTGGCAGTTCAAAATTTGACATCCAAAAAGAGGAATGGGAGGTTCTAAGAATTTGGAGTTACTTGACTTACCAATTACTGTGAAAAATATTGCCTTTGAGCATACTCACCCGAATTATGTGCAGTTGTTAAAATTCGGGGCAGATTTGATTCGCCTTTAATTCTTATTTAAGGGGTGATGCTGAAATGATCATCCCCTTCTAACCGTACACTTTTGACGGTTGCTTCTTGAGTGTTCAACCATACTTCTCGGCAAAACTGAATTAACCTAATAACAAAACTTTTAATGATTACAAAACGTACTGTTTATTTTTTGGCTTCCTGCACAATGCAGTATGTTTCTGTTCATTAGTCTTTTGGTACCCATAGGTCGGTCACGCTCATCAACGATGAGGAAGTTGATTAACCAAACTCCTTGGGAAACCGAGACTAGGATCTAAGTCTTCATACAGATTGTAGTTTGGTTCCATGTTCAGAGGGCAACTTTTTTACCGCCTAAGGGCCCGTTTATCCGTTTATTTCGATACACTGAGGCCATGCATAACAGAAATGAAGTGTTTTTACCCAGGATGAGGGATTTTGGAATTCGCTCTAAAATGAGGGACTTTTGTTTAAACGTTAAGTATTAATAACTGTATAATGCTTCACAAGATTTTCACTAACCACTATGACTTAAAAACCCTTATCATTAGGTAATCCATGCCTTGTGGTCACATCATTTTAGCTAGGCTCACTTTTAACTCAAAATATTTTTCTTTGGACAACTTGATGCCATGTTTGTCGCCAAGCCTCTTAATTTCTTACAAGGTTACCTTATTAATTGAAATTATAATGCATCCAAGTCATTCAAGAGCTAAAACCATTCTAATGACCCCTTGCATTAAATTCTTTTCCTTCCTACCGACTTCTTAAAATTGGTACAAAACAATCTATCTTTGTTACACTTTTTCTGGGCCCATTGTTGTTTCGCGTGACGCATGGATTTAGTGAAACAACTCTAGATGGCTTGTTAATTCCTTTAGCTTCCCAATAATAGTGCATCGCAGCAACTCTTCGCAATAGCGGCCCGCCTGCGCCTGCCATAGGCCCTCTTCTTCCTCTGCAATTAATGTTAATTTTGTTTCGTTCCATTTACAGGAGTAACAGTTGCTTCCGTTTTTTCTATCCTAAAGCGTGCATTCTTTAAACTGCCACCCGGTAATGAAGACAATTTGCGCCTTTTCGGTAGGAGCTGCTGCTGCGGTTTGTACTATCTGACGAAACAGTTTATAAACTAGGGCGAGCTTTATGGAAGGAAATCTAAGCAACTACTTGCCACGGACATTAGCATGTAATAATATGCTTTTAGGACTATCAATCTATCGGTTGACATTCCTTTCACGTGGGTCATAAAACATAAGCCTTGAGTTGCGTGCTGGCTTGTGATACGAAACGGCTTGTATTGCAGCATTAATCAGGCCAGCAGGCACATTATTGGTCATTCCCAAAAGAGTTGCTCGATGCCTCACTTATTTGGTGGACTTTAATCGAAGTTGATTGCTTTCCGAAGAATAGATAAAATTGCCGTTGATACATGTCTACTTGATACAACTTTAGCGCGTACGATGGGGAAGCCTTTAGAAATGGGCAGGGCTAGTCATTTGGTGGAGCGGAGAATCCAATTCCTACCTCTGCGTATCTTTTTTTTGAGGGGCCAGGCATTTAAGGATTTTAGGTCTTAATGCATCATCCTCATTCGATACTCTGGTGATACTGTCTTGCTAACTGTTAATTACCGCTTAACTATGACAATGGGGGGTAGGCTGTTGGTGGATAAAGGCAAGGCAGATGCGGAGGTGGCTGAATTCATTTTCCTGCCACTGGGGACAAAAAGGTGTGATGTAATTTCAGTTCCTAGCGGACTTGTATTTTGCGAGAATTAGTTATTCGGCTAAGTGTTGTACATTACAACACAAATGCTAATTGTAAAGCTTCCTGAGTCTGTTTGTTCTATTATGCGATTCTAGACGAACTTATTTGGGCAAAAGAATTAGCGGCACAAACGTATTTGGCCCCTTTACCTACACACCTTGATGTTTTCAAGTAGGATTAAGGCAACATCTGCATTTTTGAATGGGGGGAGCAGGTAACTCATTGATACGGTATTACTGTCGTTTTTCTCACGCTTGATTGAAGTTGTAACGAAAGTTATTGCTAAGATTATGAGCTCCTCCGAATGTTTTGTTTAGTCTTTCTGCTTCTTAGCTTTCGCGTTTTTCACTTAGCGGAAAGCTTCAACACCCTTCCCAAAATGTTTAATACTTCTTAAATTATTTCAAAACATTGCCATATCTCGTGATTGAAGGTAACTTCATTTTTTTCATCATGAATTGGGTTTGTACTCTATTTTCACTTACTTTAGCATTCTTCTGACGGAGGAGGGGCATATTAAGTTGACAGACTTTGGCTTGTCTAAGGAGGCTCTCTATGATGGTAAGGATGGCTCCAAGTCCTATTCCTTTTGCGGAACTGTGGAGTACATGGCACCTGAAATCGTCACCCGTCGTGGGCACGGTCCAGCTGCCGATTGGTGGAGCTTCGGTGTCCTCATGTATGAAATGCTTACCGGTACATTGCCGTTCCATGGAGATTCGAAAAAGGAGACCATGTCACAGATTATGAAGTGAGTTGTATCCTTTGATTTTTATGCATTTTCGCGAGCATGGGTCCGTCTAAAATGTTACCATTTACTAGCATTATTTATGGCGCAGTCTGCAGTCCACATATATTTGCTTATGGCACAAATCATTCCAAACTCATGAGAAACTTGAATTAATTTTTATAACTGAATTTCTTTCCTCTTTCCGCTTAAATTTATGCAACCAAACTCACTGCTGATTCAATTAGCAAATCGTGAATATTTTTTTGGACTTGCCGTCTTCTCGGCGGCGAGAATAATAAATTGGCCACATGGGGCAATGAACGTGATAGTATATTTTACGTAGATGGTACTGTACTGTAGTGTAATGCTTCATTTGAACCAACCGAAGTCATCACAACTTTTATGGCCAGGTTTACCGGAAATAGGTGCTAATACCCTACTTAATGGAGTTGTGGTTTCGTTAAAGACCAGGATTTTGATTAAAACTCACTGGCTTTGAAGACTGTAAAGTTTTATGAACAAATCTAACAGACACGCATCGAAGCGTGGTGGAGTTGTCTCAAAGGAGGCGAGGCATATTTTGAACTATCACTTAAAACCATTCCAGCACCATGCTGTTCATCGACTTTGTGTATTTCGCTTTTTAACATTTACAAAAAAGTAATAAAATATTGTAGATTGTTTTCAAGGGTTCGACAGCTATAAGTCTCCTTGGATTAATTTGTCTAAAGATAACTTTTTGAAGCCCTTCTTTGGAGCTTTTTTAGTTCTCCTGAAAGTTAATAAAGCCGTTCCTGATTAAATTAACAATGAATTAATGTTTCAAACTTCCGATCTGTATTTTTCTCCCCACAGTTGGGTTTAGTTTGTACTTCCACTTGGGAACATAATTGTATTTTCACCCAAAGGTATCCATCTTTTTATCGCATGCCTTCTCATTGCTGATTGTTTACTTGTGCCACCGCATATTTTTGAGTGTCTCATTAACAAAACTTATCCAAAATCGGTGGCACATTTCCCTCCATTGCGATCCTCTCGCAGGCAGGCCCTTTTTTTCCGGCAATCATTTTTGTCAGGGGTGTGTGGTAGCTGTGAAATCCACTTCAAAAGCGCGGTAATTTACACATGTGGCCTTTACCGCTGCATTTCCGGTTGAAACATACTTCCTGCAACTTGCGGAATCCGCAAATTAAGAATTCACCAGAAGCGAATAAAGTAAATTATCCTTCAGCCGCCTCACGATTGGTTCAAAGAATCTGAAGGTGAATGCACAACAGAGGTAGAGCTTGATGCATTGGCACAGAAAAGTGGGGAATGCGGGAACCTTGCAGAATAATGTGGGTAAATTGGGACGAAAAACGCTACGTGTGCGGTTATGGTCTTTAAGCCCTCACCTGTGTGCTTCCTTGCGGTAAAGTATCTAATAAATTCTGGTGAATGAGGAGATGTAGATCAGCAGTAATTATTAGTTCATTTTACTCAAAGCTAACTTTTTCGCTTAAATGATTTCATCCCATCGTTAATGAATGCTGTAATCACGCTAGGAAAAAACTCTATGGTGGAACCAAGGCGTTTTTCCGCTACACTGGTATCTTTAAGGTTCACGTTCAAATTTTCATTTCGATTGCTCCATGACTCTGTTGGGCACATAGGGTCAATTTTTACTATACTTTTTCACTGAGTATATTTGGCTAGTGTTTTTTGCACGAAAAAGGACTCTATAGTTCCACAAGGCATCTCTTAAATTACTGGATTCAAGCTTAACTACTTGGGAAATCTTATAGCATTGATTTCGTGTGGATGGAGAGTTTTACTAGTTCGTCGAGTACCTGTTCGTTTGATCCACTTCCAAGCCAGGTGGAGACAGGAAATTTTGCAGTAATTTTTCGTTGTTTATCCACAGAAAAGCATTTGAATGCATTTAAGGCAAGGTGCTGAAATAACTTTTTTTTCTGGGTTTTTCTAAGGAAGTTAGGTAAAATGCTCTACCAAAGAGTGAACGTTTTCGTTCTGTGGTGCCCTACAATGATTCAAAATTATTTTATTTGCTTTACTTGAGCAAAGTGCTTACTGCAAGCTGTTACCCTCCAGTTTGTAAATCTCCTAGTTTAGTGTAAATAACAAATTGAAAATTTTGCAGTTTGACTTTTTTAAAATTGTCTGAAGTGCACAATGCAAAAATTTCTACCCACAGCACTTAGGGCTTTTACCCAGTGAGTGTTTGCTAAGTCTTGGTCTACCAAAACAAAGTGTTTGAACTTCGTCCTCCAGAACTCAAAATATAACATACAAGAGTGCTACGTACGGTGGAATTTGCATTTTAGAATCACGGACACTAATAACACTCGTAAATTCACATTACCTGTCGTAAGGACTTTTTTACGTGTCGATAGTCAAATTTATTCATCGTGAGTAAACTCACTTAGAAATATACTTTTAATTAAATCGGCGCTACCAGAATGGTGTTCGAAATTCACTTCTTTCATTGTTAATAATCTTTTGCTTTATTAATTGAATGGAAGTGGGAGTGCTAAGGAAGTCACTTAGAGCATATTGTTATTATTATTGTTATCATCGGAACTGTAGCGAAAAACAGGCGTGTCGGTTTACTTGGACGCCGTTGTAGCCACTCCTTAAAATGTTTCTTAAAAAATGAGTGCTATTTACAAGATGGCCGAGCAGGTTTATGTGAGTGTCCAATAATGAAGGAAAGAAAACTCCAGTAGCCTCCTATAAACATTGTTCGTTAGAATAATCATTATTACATTTTATAATCTTGTGGAGTATGGGGTGGCCACGAACTCTTTTGCAAAACTTATTACCCCCCAAAGTTAAGAATCTTGGCTCCGGCTATCTTTGTTACTGCTTTACTTACACCTTATCTATTTTGCACATGACTATTCAACACGAAGTTGAGTAGTATCACATAATAAACTGCCTTCGGGAAAGTATGGAAGGTAATTATAACTCTCTCTCATCCTAGTGTGTGGCATTCCATACGAATGGAAGTCACTTACGGATAACTAGACCTGGCGGTTTCATGCTCGAGCTGCATTATGTTGACAAACTTCAATCGCAATTACCGTTTGACCAGCAAATGAACGATTTCAGCTACAGTCTGCCACTTACACACGCGCACACACAAGGTAATCTCTGAAGGCCTAACTTGGTTGCACAGAATTTTAGAATGGATAGATGAGTAGAAAGTAGCAGTTAATGCTGCTAACTTGCTTCACGAGCCTTGCAAACTGAAATTTTCCTCTAAAGTCGGCTAATTAGCACATCATCTAAAATTGGCACTTTTATGACTTGTATGAACGAATTGTAGAACAACAAATTGATGGTTTTGGACGTGTCAACGAGTTGGTTTGCAATTTACTTGAAACGATTACATTCCAGAACGGACTTCATCTTAACTTGACAACAGTGTCACCTGACTTTTCATTGATATCAAGCATAGGAGGTCTGAACGTTTTGCATTCATCTTAGGTTTACTCACCATCAAAACCGTATTCATAGGCCCTTTGAAAATGGACGACAGGTTCTGCTAACGCACACTTTTCACATGCTATGTACGTTAGACTAGACTTTTCTGCAGCTCTGAGACCTGATCAAACCTGATTTGTGGAGCTGACAGGTTGGAGTCACTGCCGCCTAGATTATTCAACGGATGTTATGCGGATCGAAATGTACGAAATGTAGGGAAAAAAGTAGGATCGCAGTGCAGACTGCTGTAATCCCAGATAGATCGCATTTTAGAACCTCAAATTGCAATATTTCGATGCACCATCCTACATCGTAGGATTTTTGCTCATTTAGTAAATGATATTCCATATGACGAAAAAAGTTACGTCGAAATCGGTTGGCCGGTTTCAAAAAGGGTAATGCTACTCTTAATTAATCACTTTTTAATAAATCTGTTAGGTTATAGCCTTCTAAAGCTTAGTGGCTTAATTATACGTCTTCAGGGAAAATAGGTTCGGTCCATAAAATTGGCAGTTTTGGATGCCTTCCAGGTTGCCTTCAAAAAAATCTAGCGGTTGTACGTTGTATTTTTTTCTACATTTCATCAGTTTGGATAACGTTTTTTTTCTCATGGAGCACTTGCTTGTTCCAGTTTCGCTTCATTAACGACGAGCTAATGGTATTATGTAAAAAGGCTTTAGAACTTGTCATTTGCATTTTATCATGTCAACAGCTTTTCACCCTCAAGTCCTGCACCCGGACAACTTGCACACAGAAAGCCTTGCAAGTATGACCTTTTAACCAGGTCGCTTTGAGGTTGTAAGAGATAGCGGGCACACTTTCCCTCACCGGCTCTGTACTTTCTGCTTAACTGAAATGAATGGAAGATTCATGTTTGCTGTGAGCATTAAATTTTATTATCATAGCGCCAGTGGACCTTGGTGCGTGATAAAGATCAAATTTTTAAGGAATCGCTGACGACTCGTTGTCATTCACACATGCACACTACACTTTCCTTACTAATTTAAGACCCGGTGTGATCCTTGCCTGGCTTAGCTGCCTGAATGCCTTGAAGTTTCTCACAATGTGAATGTTAAGTACCATGTGAAGTGATTTTTGATATAGACTTGAAAATGACTCACCGCAGCTGTTTGGCAGTGATTTAATAATTTATGTTAATATGCTTTTTCTTGATTGCTGAATAGCCCGAGTATAGCGTTGGGATGACTTTACATTTCTACAGTGCAAACGACCTGAACGACATGGCAATTTATTGGATACTACAGGTCCGGTTGCTTAATGAGCCTTTTTCTGTATTCGTAGTCAGAAATATAATGAGCGTCATTCTAACGGGTCACGACCTTGATTGTCATCGCCAGCAAGCTGGAATCAAATAATTCAGTGTTCAAACGCTAAGGTCTCTTGGTTGTGACGTCACTAAGCCATTCATGGGAGCTGTTATTTTTTATAGGCTACTCAAAGTTGACATTACCATTGATGAAATTCTTCATTTCCATTGATTATATTAGGTTTATAGATGTCAACAGAAAAGCAAAGATTGACCAAGTATACCGACGACATAGTGGTATTATCGTCTAGGTTAGTTCTGGTTCAAGTTGTACATCCCACCACGATAATCTGATTCCCCCATGCTTGACTGCCGAAAACTTCTTCTGTTAGCTTTATTTATTTGAAAAAAAAAAACACTTTAACCCGATTTCAAGGTGAGTTTTCGTCTATTTCTTCTGTGCCTGTCTAAGTTGGTGCATGGTAAACACTTATGACATTCGACTTGGGCACTTTTTTCCTTGTACCCGTTTCGAGCGTTTGGACAGTTGAATAGCATTGCTTAAAGTTAATTCCCGAAGGCGCGGACGTTACCTGCCGAAATGCGCATATTTTTCTATCCATGTAGCCCCCGAAGTGCTGCGATATTTTGCGATCTAGCCATCCAATGCATGAATCAATGTCGTCCATTTACATCGCAAAGGTTACATGGTATTTCCCTGGGGTCATTTATTCACATTAGCCAATATCACACCCACAATAAATCATTCTTCACTGGAACCCTTTTTCTATTTTATCGTCGGTCAAAGAAAGAAAGGCAGTTACGCCCTGTTCTTCCTGACTGGCTACATAGCTGTTTTGATTGTGACTGGGACCTCACGACTTATTTTGGTCATTTTGGTGTTGTCGACTAAATTCGTGTTAGATGCGTTGGACATCTGTTACCAGGTCTACTATTACTCAAAGTTAATGGTCACCTCCACGAAGTGATTGGTAAACCTGCGTTTCCATTTTAAATACCTCAAGACATACGAAAATTTGCATAAATATTTGATGCCTCATTCGAGTGAAACACCAGGAGACATTTTTCTCACTATGCGAAGGGATTCTTTTGGCAAAACTTGGAATCATTTGCCCATTTTATTCACCGTCAACTGAATTTAAAACTTGCGCTGACTAATGCTGCTGATGTCTAAACAAACAATACGAAATTAAATTTAATCGGTTACCCTTAGCATATTCAACTGTTTTTCCCGCGATGTAGTCGTTAAACAAATTGGACTGCTAAAATAATGCAAAGACATTGATTTTGATGCAAAATGTTCTGTGCTGCCCCAAATTTGAAAAGCCCTGTTTGAATGATGGCTGTCAAACCTGGATGAAGAATGCTCTTTCCTCAATCGTAAATTTGAATTACTACTGCTAATACTTTGTTAGTAAAAAATGGTCCAGTTTTACCAAAAAAGACCCCTTTAGTCGACTTGTCAAACCGTTCCACCGGTTTTCATCTAGGTGAAGTCGTTACAATGCAGCGAATCTTATTTTAAGCAAAAAAATAGGGGTAGGGTTGACATAAATCCCGAGCTAAACCCGTATGGGATTGTCTGATGGCAAAAAATCCGGAATTCTAATAATTTTACATGGTTTCCTTCCTTATTTTATATGTCATTTGCATTTTTGTGTAGAAAAATAGTACAAAATTTAACAAGGCATCCCACCACGGAAGGGGAATCATTATCAGAGTGGGGGATAGTGGGAGATTCGAGACATTGTAAAATTGCTGCTGCATTTCCGGCGCGAATATAATTATGGTATTTTCCTTGCAAAAGCTAAAAAGGGTATGTTTACGCTATGCATAACTTATTTAGATTGCATTAAATTGTAAATGATCCAGACAGGACAACTTTTGCGCCATTCATTACTATCCAGCCGAGGTTATTACATCGTTTTTGTCACAATTTAAGAACTAAGTTGCATGTCTTATTGGGAAACGGGAGAATTTGACGCTGTTGGTGCAGCATGTCCTGGTGTTGATAGGAATGGAGGTCTAGACAGCCCGGATTAAGATAAGAGATCACAGGGGTAGTGCTTGCATTCAGCAGCGAAAGTAATTTTTTGCGGATGAACCCGTAAAGTTCAAACCCACTGGTATCTGCAGAAAACTCTGAAAACAATACACTGATGGAGTGTTCAACCACTTAGTAGTAAGGAAGCTTAACGAGGTGGGAAGCCACTGATGATCTCGGTCGCAGTTGCGTTAAAGTCGTGGTTTATAAACGGTGAATAGAATGTAATCACTGACAAATATTTGAAATCTCGAAGAGCTACTGCATATTGATAAACGAGGCTACCAAAACGAAACTGACTAGTCTTAAATAATTATTTTTGTTTATTTCCAAGTCGTCAAAGTATTGCTTTAACGTCGGCATGTGGGTAGATGCCTAAGCAAATAGTTTTCACTCCTCGAAAATGCGTTTGTTTTTTTAAAAACTAACTTCAAGGTACGAGTCTGGTTCAACTGCAGCACAAAATGGCGAAATGCAATGAAAAGTGCAAATAAAAATTTCATTTAAGCATATTTTCCTTACGCCCTGTGCTCATGGTCTTGCGACTTTGCCCTTCATTAATGGGTAATTAACTTTGCTTGTCAGTTTGTGTTTCCCATGCTACCATCATAAAGAGGATTCACGTGTACCACTTCTACCGGGAAAAATGCGAAATCACAGGTTTTTTGAATACCGAAAAGCTTCAGTGAACTTGTAGGCTGGCATGCAACCCTAGACTTTCATAAATTAATTTAGTTCGGCCGGGGAAATTCTCCACTAAGTAACGATATGAAATGTAAAGCGAGATGCAGCTGAGTGTTTATTGGGTTCGGACGATTTAAATACGGTATTCGAAGTCGAGACTGTGCCGTACTTCATAGAGCAGCTAAGGCGTTAGGAAATGAAAGATAGTTGAGTGTTGAGATACGTCTTAGTGATGCAAATGGTTATCTTTTTTATCCAAAGGAAATAGTTTACCGAAGTGTAGCTCTACTGAACTCGACTGAAATTTGTAGTTGATGTAACTCAACTTTGTGCACCCGAAGCCAACGATATGTTTTATTCTACTTTAGAATGGATATGCCTGTCTATGAAATATGCTGTATCGACGATTACTAAAAAGGACGTCTAGTAATCACATGATTTTCACTTCTCACTGCGTTATAGATTTGTAGTAAGGAATTTTTCTTGAACCAGACATTCATGAATTAGTGAGATTTTTTACATTATCTCTGAACCATCTGTGTGTCAATATATCAAATATGTGCTCCTATTTTTCATATCCGAAATAGGCTCCTACCATTTTAGCCGTTTTTTAAAGCACATGGTGTTTTGCGTTAATTTAGAGCGAAACTTGAGATGCCTCAGATGCTGAGCCCTGGGGCACAGAGTCTCTTGCGACAGCTTTTCAAAAGAACACCGGCCAACCGTCTGGGTGAGTTATTAATGTGCATTGTTCACTTCTTCTCTCTGACGTTTAATAGCAAATCTATCCGATTGCTGATGCTTCTGAAATGTACTTTTGAAGCAACGGACTCTTTCTTTCTTTAAATTCAAAATAGTGTCCTATAAACCTTGGTTTTTTTGTTCTTTGCTTTACGGGCGTTTATCTTTAACAAACGCCTTTAACGTATCTAGCTATCTTAAAGAAAGCATTGGTGTGCGTTGAATTCCGTGTTAGCCTAATTTGAGGCGGTAGCCTTTTTTTATTTGGTGACAACTGTCGGAGGTGAAAATCCAAGCAGATAATTTATAACTTCTGTTGCATAAAAATGACTTCTTTAACGCACAGCAGCAAGTTTCGTGCCTGATTTATTAGCTTTCAGTTCTATCTGCACCAATAAATTTCACCTCGGAAATCCTTCGTAATGCCAATTTTTGACAGTGCTTGAAGTTTGATAGATCATGCTGTCAGCAAAAAACTTTAAAATCGATGTATTTTGCTTCGTGTCGAGTAATTTTTACTGAGTCACTGGGGCTTTTGATGGAGTACATTGTAATGAAGGCAGACTTGGAGTGTCTCATTAATGTGAAAGATCAAGCGGCTAAAATTTGTAATTAAGAAGCAAATAAAAATAAGCAGCATCCCAGTGCATCAATTTCCACCGGTCAGTGCGTTGTCGCATTGACGATCTGTGGAAATGTTCCACGTTTCTGGCTTGATGGTTCATTGGTGTTGCTGCGCATCACTTCTACTCACAATACGTCCATTTTTCTGGACTTTTCGCTTCCACTACATGGCTTCTCGTTACCCTCTGATCTCTGCATTTTCGATTGTGGTTTGATACTCCTCGCTGTTCGCCATGCTTTGCTCCATTTTGAGGAAAATTTACCAATTTGTGGTTATTTTGAGAATCATTGAAGCTGTTATAAGTGGTTATGAAAGGTGATGAGATCACAAGAGTAAATCGATATCTACAGGAATATGTCAAAAGTTTTAATGTTAATAGACAAATCCTGAACCCTGTTAATGAACCCGTGGATTGAAAAATTCAAATTCAGATTAGTCGGGATGATGAAAAAATCACGTTTTTTAAAAAACTTTTGAAGGCTACGATAGTATTCTTAGTCCTAAAAATCAAACAGAGATTCCTACCTATTCCCTTGGGTTTTTGGTTACCACCATTTTTTATTCGGCAATCATTCTGAAGGAGTTGGTTCCTTTGCTGTCAACCTCATTTGAATGCTCGCGTTACTGCGATCTCCATTCTCAAGATGTGGAGGTGGAAATGCTCGCCTGTATTTAACCTCACCTCAACTGTTGATGCGCAGGTTCCGACGAATTAAAGGTCTGAGCTTCAATGAAGTTGTCATTTCCAGTTAAAAGCAAATTGAATTAGCCAACATGGCTTTTTTCGTTGTGCTTCATTCCAACCTGCCTTGAATATTCGAAGCATATCCATCTGTCAGTATGAGTATCAAATAAGATGTTTTCTCCTAGCGTAAGTATTCTAAGATGAACTTGTTTTGAGGCTAGAATAAATCATTTACTGCTATCTTCTTCACTTTGCCACTAGCAGTTGCATTTTCTTTTTAAATTTAACTCCATAGATGCTGGGGGCATGCAGTTAGTCGGATTTTTCTTCGCTATAGACAGAGCCCGGGGTTTGTAGTGTTTCCAGGTTCTTGATCTCCATTTCAAAAACACCTATTATGAATTCTGTTCAGCTTTAGTTCTCGTGGTCGGAGACTTCAAGTTCGCCTCTGAACTTAGGAATTCTAGCTTTTTCTCTTCTAAAGAAGAACAAATGATAAACTTTTGAACTCCACAGTGTGTTCAGAAAGCTGAATTTTGGGTTAAATACAACTCTATAGGACTTAGATGTGATTATTGGAATTTAACGGTCGCATCAAAACAAATTGATTTACTCTACAATTACTATAAATGTGCTCTTATGTTTGGCTCCGATTACTTTATCTTGGGATAGCTTTTGACACTTGGATCACTAAAGGTGGCCCAAATGGTCAAGATTTTCGGCCAAATGATATCAGTATCGTATGCTTAAATCATATTTCGCTGGTTGCTAGCTTTTTAACATGGTCCCTTGAAACGGACTTGTAAATATGAATAATTGTTACATAAATGTGAATTCGGACTTGGGTATCGTGCTTTCATGAAATCATATAAAATGAAGAGGCCGGCGTTTGATGCACCTTTATTATTCCCACCGGTGTAGCTGAGAGGTCCTTTCTTCTGCGTTGTATGCTTATTGATCCACACTTGCCATTGTTTGTTTTTTTTTTTTGAGGTAGCTATAACCTCTCTTTATTTTATACTTGCAAGAATTTATGAACATGAAAAGGTAGATCTGATGTTGCAGGCAACATTAAAACGATTAGTGGATTATTTCGTTGAGATTGAAAGAAATCTAAAAGGATACGAAATTGTAAATGAATTTTAGTACTCTCATTTAGGCATTGAAGTTTATTCTTGCGTAAAAAGCGTTGTATTAGTGAAACTCACTTAAAAGGGCGCTGGAGTGTTATTTGTGCCTGAAAAGCAGTATATGGGCTACCTCACAACCCCTTGAAAATATCGTTTGCCACTCCGCTATCTAAGCTTAAAAAACGCCTTGAAGTAAGGGAATTGACTGGATGATTCTACTTTTGCAAATCCAGCCACTTTTTACACCGATGTTTCCATTTTCCTAACTAATACATAAGTATACTGGCAAATGAAAGCAGACGCTTTTTGGCGGTTTAGCAAGCGAGCACCAGACTTAGCACTATTTTATAACGTTTGGCTGTTTTGGGTAAGTAGGAACGATTTATGATTGCGTTTTCAATAGGATACGGACTAGACGGTTTTCAGAAGCTGCAAGCCCACGAATTTTTCATACCAATAAATTGGACCGACCTTGTTAACCTGAAGATCACTCCACCATTCAAACCCACCTGCATGTTGGACAACCTGGCATTCAACTTCGACAAGGAGTATACCAGCAGAACACCAAAAGGTCTCTCGTGTAGTACTAATGGAAGGTCTATTTCAAGTTTTCGCATCCTAAATCCTCCGTTTATTTTCTTGCAGATTCACCGGCATCGCCACCTAGTGCTTCGGCTCACGAACTCTTCCGCGGCTTCAGCTACGTTGCTCCATTCCTCCTGGACAAACAGTCGGATGGAATTCAATTCCGTCACTTTGATTCTGGTAAGTAGATGTCTTGGGGTACTACTTAAATCAAATTTAGTCCCAACCAAATATACTACAAGTCCAAAAGTCCTTTTACGACTTGTTTACATCTGTATCATACCATCTGCTCAATTTACATTTGGTAACATAAGTGGCAAAGGCCTTGGATCATAGCCAAGTCCCGCCATTATTGTCAATTTGGAGCGGCAAACATTGGCATTTGCTTCCCATTATCTCACCTTAACCCAAAAGTGAAGCATTTGAATTAGCATTATAATGTAGTAACTCAAGACATTATGCGATATCTCGAAGTCGGCATCTCATTTTCTTCTTTGAAAAGTGGTAAATGATTTATTTATTCGCTTGACCCTGAATCTATCCGATCAGTAAATCTATTGTGGATTTTTTTTTTATTCATTTCATTCGTTTACCAGACTACCGTTTTGGATTTGAATATGAGGCCGTTGGACTTAATTTTCAGGTTGTTTTATATCGTAATTCGAACCGCAATTTTAAAAAATTGGATTACGGCTGTGTACTCAATGAGTTAAAAGTCAAAAACCTTGTTACAATATTTATTTGACTTGGGTTAGTGTCGTTATTGCAAAATGCGTCTTTATAGCTGCATTGGAAGCCTCGAAATTGTTTTTGCTTTAATTTGTTATCTCTCTCAAGTTGACGCACAAATGGGCTTTTGTCTCCCGAAATAATTAATAATGAAATGACCCTCTATTATGTGATCACACGTAAATCTTCGCTTCGCTTTTTGTCAAACCACCTCTAATTATCCCTATCCTTGAAGGATCTTTTAAATCAAATTGGGATCTTTGAGCTCATCAAAGAGTTCCAATTTATGGGTAGTGCATATATATATTTCCACAAACAGGGTCCACCCCCACACTTAATATGCGTTCCATGACGTTTAGCTAATGCGTGCAAAGCTTTGGTGTGGAAATATTTTTCATTGCGGCAGAACCATTCTCGGACAGTCTGCTTTGCTATTTTGATGCAGTGTGCACCAAGCTGTTCAAATGGCAAATGCTTGCTCAATTTCACGACAGGTTGTGCGTCGATCGAGGGACCAGAATCGAATGTTTAATGCGCTCAATTTAATGCCTGTAGGAATAAATGTTAAGGCCGTGAGCTGGGAGTGGAATCATCAGGGCCGGATTTTTACTGCCTGACGTAAACCAGTCTTTGAAAAGTCTCTGAGTTACATAAAACTCCATGGATAAGCATTCTGTTGAAATGCTATTGCCTAAGTTATTATTGCTGATGCAATTATACGTGGGCGTTGCACCTTCATTCCCACTGTACCAAGGCTCATGCATGCGCCACCGTTGTCGTCTGTCGGGCATTAATGATAGGTTTCACATACAGCTTGTTGGTGCTCGTGAAATCGCAAATATAGCATCATCCTTTGTAACACTAAAATAAGATTCAAAATTTGCCTTTTTATTAAAATACATTTGGTTGTACGTTTCCCTTTAGGCTCGAAGGCTCGACTCAGCTCCAACTTGAAGCGCATCAGCGGCGTTAAGTTCAAGGAATTTCTTAGCGACTACCAAATTCTTGAGGAGATCGGAAAGGGGTCTTATTCCACGGCTTACAAGTGCAAACAAAGCTCGACCGGTAACGTGTTCGCTGTCAAGGTAGGAGACTAATTTTTTTCCTAAATCAAATGCCGGTGCTCGTTTGGATTTGATTTGTTTTTTTCCCCAACTACAGTTGTAGTGCTGTCAGTGGTTTTCAAGCTTTTCACTTATTTGTGCCTAATGCTCCATCGGTACCACGGTGGTGAGGTAGCATGTTATATTAGTTCATTTCTTGGACCTACTTACAACATATCAATTTTTCTTACTATCAACGAATCCACGTGCCTCAGAAACCAGAGAATTTTCACAGTGGGATTTCCGATAAGAGCTTTGAAATGAATAATGCCCGCTGTCGAATATGTGATCTATTTTGTAGCTTAAAATTCTAGGCAGCAATATTTCCGGTCTAATGATAGTGATCTTAAACTACCGATTAACATCAAAGGATATCAATCACCCTGTACCGGCGTACAGTTATTTTTCTGCAAGTTCAAGGTCTTATTCATTCTTTTCTACTAGGCCCTCTTGATTAATTACAGGATATTTGAATTCAAGGCACTTTGTTCAAGCTTGTGAAACTTGACATCTTTCAGTATCTGTTGATACTAAAATGGGGGTCAGTGTCCGGACCCAAGCCTATTTACATAAAGGTCCCATTGAAAGAGAAAAGTACAATATGTCAGAACGAAGCGATTTCTTCGCCAATGTTTTTTTAGTTTGGCTAAGTTGATAATAACCACAGTGCTTGAACATGTATCATTTTAGTCTAGAAATTGAACGATTTTTCGAAGGTTTATTTACGGTAGTGGATTCTTGCTTCCTTGAGATCAGCACAAAACAATAAAGGAAAAATGAAACTAATTTTAAAAGTTCTGCACACATAACGATTTAGGATTTTTTTTTGTTACATTGCCTCAGGATTAGCACTTTGTTGTTTCGTCGGTGAAATTTGAATTCCAAAGCAGGCATTGTGATGTGTAGCTGAAAAATCTGTCAATTCATCATTAACAGATTTCAAGCAGAGGAAATTTAATGATATTTTTACAAGTCTAGCTTATTTTTAACTATTACTTTCCCATCATACTTATGCTCTTGATGTCTCAATATATGCCTCAAACACAAATCATGCATTTAGATTTCTTCGGAGGGCAGGTCCAAACCTGAATTCATTCTACGATAAAATACCCCGGACCCTGGTTTATGTATAAAACTTTCCATGAACTCCTCGCCGAAAATCACACTGATGTAGAGTTTTTTTACTACCACCTAGGTATTTTTATTCCACAAGACATATTTCTTCTTACCCTCAATTGTTGGCTCGACACTTTTCAGGTTGTTTACTTGACTTTATTGTTCTGTTACCTGTTCCGATTTTGAAGAATTAGTCGTCATAACTACCTATAGTGATTTAGCGGTGTGTGGGTACACTTCCCTTAAGGGCTAGCCGTATCGCAGAACAAAATTGTTTGCAGACATGTTACTGAGGGAATAGGTGCTAATTTGCTGCTTCCTTGGCTGTAGGTTATCGACGAGGCACTGCATGATCCAACGGAGGAGGTTCAAATTCTTCTGCGGTTCAAAGGCGTGTCTAATATCGTTACCCTTCGAGACGTAAGCTCCCCACTTCATCATGTTTAATAGTTCAGGACGTCTTAAATTGAGCTCTCTGGCCTCGCTTCACAGTCTATTTCAATTTGCCCTAAAAACAGCAAAAAGTGACTCAAAACCGAGTTGAAGCAATCTAGTGGAAAATAAAAAATGGTGACAGCTGGGGACTTTTCTATAAGTTTTCATTGACCTTCATAAGGTAAATTTGAACCCAGAAGATATCGTGAAAATAAGCCATTTGAATCATCCATTTATTAAACAGAATCCACCATTTAAGTGAGATTTTAATTCAAGCTTACTTTTAACGAAAATCTACGTAACATTAAAAAATTTAAACCAATTCTTTTCACTTGTCTGAAATATTCTTTATTCCTCATTAAGTCTTGCGCGAAATGGCACGGAACTTTTCTATAGTTCGCTTTTTCGTGCCTGCAAAAATCTTTCATATTTCATTTCTGATGACATTCGTGTTGGTTGTCCCAGTGCAACTTAATATCATTTACCTATTCATAAAATTACTTTTGATTTTGTGCTAACTGCCTGCGGCCTCAGTCGTCCTCATGGAGGTGAAAAGGCGTGCCAATGTAGAATAGAAGCTGATCAACAATGTAGAGGAGGGCTGAGGGATGCCAAGTGTGATCGGATGGCCTTGGCTCCAAGAAAATGGCAGAATCTGTGGGGGATGTATGTAAATAATTGTCGTTTGATTGTGGTGCATTGCAAAACGCATAGGATAAATCCCGAAAATTCCGAAATGATAAAGTATTGCCAACTAAAAATACCATTGGAATTACCTTTATATCGAGGCTGGGAGTATCGTAGATAAACAAAGGGCAACTCAGCAACAAAGTATGCGGCATTGCCTTAATGGGTAATAAATACTCAGCCTAATGCAAGCCATTTGAAGAGGGGGATTACTGCTTGTCTTCAATGTTGGGTCGAAGCAAATATCACCTTTCTATACAGCATGACATAGTAGGACCACTCTTGTAAGAATATGCATACTGGCCAAGTATGCTAGCACCCGAATACATTAGAGGCAATTGTTTGGCATCTCACTTTTTTTGGAAATTCTTTTGCTGAGGCTTTTTTTCGCTTGTGCTTAGATTAATTAATAATTACCCCTTAGCCCTCTATGACAGAGCTGACCCAAAAATTTACTCGAAATCAAATAAATGAATAGGGACAGATTCTTAGCCCATTATGAAGTATTAGGATAAACTTGCATAAAAACGTTCAGTTTTTTACTTCATTTTGTGCTATCCAGTATTAAATAAGGAAAAATATTCTTGGGCCTTGAGTGTTTTTACTTTATGCTCGGGCAAACAAACATAGATTTATCCTACCATATTGGCAAAGGGCATCCTCCCTAACATGAACTTTTTAAGTTTTTTGTTTGAGGGTAAGTGCGAGTGTACATTCGAAGATCCCGCCCAGCAAAAAGTGAACTGTAAGCACGCCATTCCATTTGAACGTTTGGTGATGTTAATTTCAATTTATTGCGTGGGTTGACTTCAGATTTCTTCAAAGAGTTGTTCTATTAGATAGATTGCATTTAGCAGATACTAGAAAGTGCCCTCCAAAATTTTTGTTGGCTTTTCGCAAGTGTTTTATTCGGGGTCTCCAGTAATAGATCTAATCAGGAAGGAAGAATGGCTGCGCGAGTATGAGCATAGCCTTGAGGCGCTGAATTGAAAACGAAATTACTACCTTTTCTTCTTTAGCCTTTGACCGGTACTCCCGGCCTTCCTCTTGTCGGGTCTTTTGCAGACATCACGGTGTATTTGAGGCTTCAAAACTCACCCTCGAGGCAGACATGACGGTCATTAAAGTTCATTTTCTCTTGTCTGTAAACTGCATTAGAGGAGGAGGCGTACTGATTTCGTACCATTAAAGACTAGATAATAGCCCACAGCAGCCATGCATCGTATTGCTGGCACAAGTTTACGGGAGCCTTTTTTTCAGACGCAAAACCACTTGGTGAATTAATAATTTTAAATTATCGTTACAGGGCTAATATTCCGAGTCTTTTCCTCCTTGTCGACTTGTTCCAATACCAGCACTGTTCAGCTCCTTATCTATACTCCATTTAGTTACCAGGGTCGCGGAGGTACATTTTGTTTACATTATTTATGTGTTCATATAAGTACCTAGAGCAACTTCGTGGTGAAAGATGAAATTGATTGGATTTAGTGTGACTTCAGTAATCATCCCTCGCCCCTCAGAATATGAGATTGGCGCGTTTGACGAAGGGAACGTGGGTTGGATAACCTCTCATACACATACAGTGAATGCATTTCTTCTATATTGTTTCAATTTGAAAATTAGCCAAAGAAATCGGGTTTATTCTTCACTTGGATCAGATTTGCTTACCACTGTCATCACTATAGCGCCCTACTTCTTTACTGAAGCTGTGATAAAGCAGATCAGCGTAGGAGAGATGTTTATTATCTGTGTATGAAGGTCGTGAGGTTATGGAAGTGGCTGAAAGGCCATGTCGCAAAGAGGGAAATGTAATCCAAGGATACTGAAGCCACTGGATAGTAAAATTGACAAGTAAACATAAACTCCACGATATTTTTTTGGAGAACGTATCCAAGTGGTGCTGCCTTTTTTCGTAATTTGAGAACTGGAGTGTTTTTGTTTCTAGATGGGATGTAAATCAAATGTTATTCATTTAAACTCGAAAAATAACAAATCGTGCTTTAATATGTACTTAAAACCAACCATCTTGGTTTAATACGGAAATCATCTCATTTTATTTTTGCTTAGTCAGTGTGGCGAGAAAGGCATATAAGTTGGAAATTGTGGAAAACTCTTGATCCTGTATGTCTCACAAACTTTCAAGGTGTATGATTAAACGAACACCTTGGTAGTAAGGGTGAAGAACGAATATTAGTCTTCCAAAAATCGCGAATTTAACTGCAGCATGTTTTTAAACACATTATGTCCTCTTCATAAACGTCAATCATATTCTGTTTTTCAGGTCTATGAATGCGGTGACAAAGTCTATCTTGTGACAGATTATCTCTCCGGAGGGGAATTATTTGACAAGATCATGCGTCAAAAGTTCTTCTCCGAGAAAGAGGCCAGTTCTGTCATGGAAGTTCTTGCCCGAACTCTTGACACTCTTCATAAGCAATTGGTGCGTTGCGCTGTTGTATTTTGTGGAATCCCAACTTCGATGCTTATTCGATCCACACTTTTTTCCCATTTTAGGTCGTTCACCGTGACTTAAAACCGTCAAACATTCTCTATGCGGATTCAACTTGCACCCCGGAAAGCATCCGCATATGCGATTTCGGTTTTGCCAAGCAGTTGAGAGCGGAAAATGGTTTGCTAATGACGCCCTGCTACACCGCTCAATACGCAGCTCCGGAGGCATGTTTTTTGTAGCAGAAATAGTCTACTCATAACAATTTAGTATGTTTGCTATTTTTGTTTTTTTTCATAGGTTTTGAAAATGCAGGGCTATCATATGGCCTGTGATATTTGGAGTTTGGGGATTCTTTTGCATACAATGCTCACGGGTCGAATTCCCTTTGCAACTGGTCCGAATGATCCTCCTGAAGTGATTCTTCAACGAATTGAATCGGGACCGCCGCAGCTTACAGACCCATGCTGGAGTTCGGTATCGGATGCTGCAAAGGTGAGAGGAAAATTACGACTTTTCCTCCCTGCCATCACATAGCTGCCTGATCCAATGTCGAATTGCGTCTGTACCAAATCTGGTGTTTTAAAAACAAATTTTAGCAACTGGTTCTCAGTATGCTCAATGTTGATCCAAAGAAGCGACCCACGGCCTCTGAAATTCTAAGAGATCCTTGGATAAAAAATCGAACCTCCCTTCCAGCTCATCCATCCTACTCCCTTCAACTGCCGGATGCTCAAGCTGTCAAGGTGAGCTGAAAATATAATTTCAATGAGAAATGTGCAACAGATCCACTTGACTTGGAGTTGAGGGAACAAATGATTCATGCATAACTTTGATCATTGCCCGGCTGTGGAATTCAGTTTATCTACCGCTTGCTTGTGCTCTCCATTCCTCCTATTTTTTTGGCTTCTGAAGAACACCCTTGTTATAAACAGCTCTTATTGCTTATTTTTAAAATTGTACGATGTCCAGTCGATTTTGGTCACAGAATTGATGGAAGATGAAAGACCCAAGTGGCTTATTTTCACGCCGGAATAATTACTACTGATAAAATGCAGAGGGGATTGCAAGTCAAGAAAAGGAAACCGTCTACGGGAGGCATAGGACGTATTTGAAGAGGAATGTAGCTTAGAACTATTTTTTTACTAGAACATTCTCCATTTTGACATAAGATTTATTCTCTGGGGTCGATGATTAGCCCAATTTCAAGTGACGTCACGTTTTGACGCCAAGTATAAGTACACAAAGCCCACATCCGCTTTTTTACCTACAGGTCACTAGCTGTTTAAAAAAGTTACCACATGTTCTATTTCATAGTGCCTTTTTTCCAAAAGTTTAAAGTAGCGCAATCCTTCCGAAAGTTTGGAACAAAGTGCTGAGTAAGATTCCCTGCTTACTGATTAGCAATATCATAAGTCATATTTATGCTAGTAAATTGTGTTAGTTAATGCTTCAGTTATAATTGACAGCTGTGACAAGTCAGCATCGCTTGATCCATGTAAAACAGGGAGAGGATTTCAGTCATGTTTGGGCAAATATAATCAAAACTGGAATCTTAGCTGCTTATCTTTCCTTAGTAGTTGTAATGTTCTGGAACCGCAAGATACTGTCAAATGGTAGTAGAGCGTAATTTTGATGTCGTTAGGCCAACAATTCAAGAATATTTTATCTAAAAGTTCTACCAGCCAGTAAGTAAGCCATGCTCCATGATATCAGTAGAAAATATAACTGTACCATGAGGTACTGAACAATATCTTATTTGTGTTTATGACACAAAGATTCATGCTTATCTGATGTGGTATGTTTATGCCGCTATTAAAAAACTTCAGCTTAATTACATAATGAAACTATTTGAATTGCTAAATCAGAGTCAGTGTCTTACCAATCTTATTTTCTGGGTCTCTCTTTCGGAAAGGCTACCGTGGCGGGATTTTTTAAGGCCTTGAAAACAAGTCCTCGGACTGAGTTGGAGCCTGTGGGAGCGTCTTTCTTGGCTCAGCGACGAGGACGGCAAAAGCCTACCACGACGACATCCGCTAACGGCAGCTAGTTCTGCCCTGAACACAAAAGGAAGGCATTAAACTATCCTCTTGTTTGCTGATCCCCCTCTATCTGTGATGAAGCCTGTGAAATGTTTACAGCATCTCCTTTTTTGCATATATATTTTGCACTAATACCACAGTTTCTTGAACTCAAAAAAAAATACGTCTTATGTCCGAGGAGGGGAGCGTTCAAAATTCACAGATAACAGGCTGGCCATCCATCAGTCCCATGGGGTAAGTGCGCTTTTGACTATTCTTCAGGGTAGACGTGTGATTTGAATCCTGACGGTGCCTCATTGATAAATGCTTGTCTCTGGCAGTGGGATTCCAGTGTTGTAAACTGGCTGTAGGTCTTCCGGGTCGGTGCTTTGCAAGGATGATACAATGGCTCATTTCCACCCGCTATTGTTTTAATGTTCATTGAAATTCCAATAGAAGCAGAGCACATTGCAAATCCTCCTCCGCTGGTTGGAACAAGTTGGCAGATTTATAAAATAAACTAATAATTGTATTTTAAACGGGAGAGAGTGATATCCCCTTCGCTAAAAACTTAAGTTTTTTTTGCGGATTAGTTAGCTGACCTGCTGTAAGAGAAGAATCAGACCCTGGATGAGCAACAAATAATTGTCTAGAGGTCCTGTTCACTCCATTCGCGTACTTGGTGTAACAATGACGCTTCACCTACCTAGTTACTGTGTGTTGGAAACATTATGGAGAGTGCGATCTTGCAACTTTGAGTTGCTCTGATTTCCTTTGAGATGACTAAATAAAAATTGATATTTTTTACTTGATGTGCCAACCAGTGCTACGGACATCAGACATTGCACATTGACTCATCCTGACTCAGATAAAATAAGTTTCTTCTCTATCGCATTTCCTTTTTGCTCACTTTTTAGATTTTGCATTACCGAATTTACCTTTCTCAATTGGAAAATGCATTGTGGAATTGTATGTGAGTAGAAAGATCAGAATTATAGGCTGAACTCCACGAAAGGGTAAGGTGAAGTGGTTGAAGCACAAGCGCTTTGTTGTAGAAATAGTCTTACCTAACCAAAAGGTATCGGAGTAGATTGCTTATATATTCAGTATGGGATCTGTTTATTCATCATCTATTTACTAATCTGTACAGGAGCGACTTGCTTCGAGTAAAATGCAGTCTTTTCCTTAACAATGAGTTTTTAATGATGCTAGCAATGGCAAGTTTGCTTAATCCTATCGCACAGATCGTTATAATTGGTCTCTATTAGGAACGGTTATGCATACAGGTAAGCACAGGTACAGATGGAATTCCAACCAAAATAACAAAGAAAAAGAAGAACTTTAGAAAATGGAGCCTTATCATCGACAATCTGAATACCTCGAAGAATGGTGGAACCGCACTCGCCTACTGACTGCGCTGTTATGGTGCCCTAGAGGGATATTGGTACAGGTAGTGTTTCTCCGAGTGGTATAAACCAATTAGAGGAAGCCTCAGTTGCTGCAGAGTCGCGAAATTTCGTTGTTTTGGGGTTCTAAGTGTTCTCGCCATTTATCCCATGATAAGGTAGCATAACTCATTAGAATTTGTGGTTGTGTGCGTATTCCGACTGAAAATCATTTACAAAACAATCTGCCAAGTGCATAGATGTGTTCGGCCGTGGAATGGCGATGAATCACAATTTGATCATCGTGGTGCACCAAATGTTGCGTCACCTGCCAGTACGGCATTTACGCCATTTGTAACAATTAGTTTTATATAAAGGGTTCAAAGTCCAGCACACATCTTAGGGTGATCGTGGCTTATTGGTCAGTTTGAGCAAATTAGACTAAGGCCATTTTCTCAACGACTTCCTTTCTATTTTAAGTGCAGTTTTGGTTGTCGTAAGTTCGTCTGCCTTTCCGTAAACCTACCCAACATGACTGGGTTTTCTTGAGCTTTAAATTTTTCATGAAGGATAAAAAAGGACTTTTAGCTAAGCTTTTGCGCCTCTATTTGAAATAATTGACTTCTATGACAATAATGCTTCAATGGTGATATTTTTGACTAAATATTATTCAATGCCATCCTATCAAATTGTCAGGCTTTAACTCTGAATCGGATTAGCAGTACTGACAGGCATAGAAATTTGAGTGTGCGCTTGAAGTTTTGACCATTCTCCATCTCCCTATCCACCTAAATTCATCAAACAATAAAGTTACGACAAGTATCATGTCACAGATTGTGACCACCAACACTGTTTCTATCAGTGCATGTTTCCCATTTTTCCCCAGCCAAATCATTGAAATGGAGGCGTTATCACCCAAACAGAGACTAATTCTGGCCGGAATGAAGTGTAATTCCCTTCCGAAAATTGCCAAAGTGAACGTGGAAGTACACGAAATTGGCAGTAACATTTTAACTCGATCTGAGAGCATGGCAAACAAAAATCTTGTGACACCCTCTCTATCGGCAAGCGCAAAAAGCGAAAGAGGTGAGTAACTCGTGGTTCTTTTGTGGCAGAAACAATGTGGACTTCGTACTCATGCGTGTCTACAAACTTGTTACATGTTTCATATCAGTTTTCAACCCTTTAACAAAATGCGATTTTTCAGTAACGAAAAAATCATGCAGGCCAAGCACGAAAATACGTTTCCATTGATCTGGTATTTTATTATGAAAAATGAGGTTTCATGGTAGGATTTACGCAGTTTTAAATGCATTTTTTTCAAACCAATGGAATTTAGGCTAACATTAAATAAATAACAAATCTAGGATCCTGGCCAATCAAAGCTACTCAAAACTAGGAAAAGTTGGAAATTGGCTTTGTTACCTGACCCTTCTTCGCAGCTATTTGCAATAAACTGTAGCTCCTTGTTTATGCTGCAACAATACCTCTTACTCTTCCGTTTGGTAACTCGTGAAATACACCTGGAATGATCCTTAATGTCTAAATGTACCCAGTTGAGCTACTAGACTTGGGTTTCGAGCTAATTCTAGGCAACATCTTTATAAAAAATTGTCTTCTTATTAGTTTTGGCCGCTTTACTGTGGGCGGACAGCTTGGCGTATAATCTGTCGTAAGGATTTTAGGACCGAAAAGGCATACAATCATGGCTATAGCGGAAAGCAACGTCAAAGTATTGGTTTGAGAGGTGAAAATTTTAAAAGTGTGCTGTGATACGCAAGTCTAACATGAATAATCTAGTTCGTGGTGCTATAAATAAAAATTTATTGCGAATATTAAAACGAGCTGATGGGCTATTAGCATTAATGCTAAGAAGGTTGGAACCGAAATCGCAAAACCAAAGAGTAGGAGCAGATAAACAGAGGAATTCCAAGTAATAACACTCTGTTGTACGGCATTTTCTGCCCACTAATGTGAATTAATTTTATATTTTTGTAAATGAGATCGATTACCTCTAGTGTTGTTTGATTTAACCACTGATACAATTGTCAAGCATTTGAAGCAATTGGCACGTAGATTTCAATTTTGAATTTGTTACCCATTCCTCTAGAGAACAAGTTAGGTTAGACTTTTTACTTGGCGACGAGTGCAGCGCTACTTCAGCACTCAAAACTTCACATAGTGAACCTATCTATTGTATGACTAGCTCCCAGTCAACGCATTTTAGTTGAGAGTTGCGATTCGCAAAACCATTCCTGTGAGACTTCTTCATAAATCTCTCGGCCCGGCGCAGTTTCTTAGTTTTTAGGAGGTGTGTAGTGATGGACAGAAAAAAAGCAGTGTTTTTAGCCCAGAGCAGTCTTAAACTCCTTGACTTTGACCTGTAGCTACCGTTCAAATGCCACGCATAAATGAATGACGTTAGTGCTCGTACCATTCATTGCAAATTAAAAGGTTCTTCATAACTCACATTGTCTACATCACGAACAATGATTACAAAATTAACTTTGCTTTCCCATTTCAAATATGTGTCTTGAACACAGAACGAATAATCCAGAAATCCTATCCTGTATAGTCTGCAATATTTTGGTAGCCTCGTTGGAAAATTGACTATCACAAATGCTTTGAAATTTAAATATGCATAATCGGTCGTACTTCATTTAGATTTACAAAAATGTTCCGTGAACTAATGAGAGGTCGCAAATCTACCAAAGTTTCACGCTTCTGAAAAATGGGTACAATGTAGCTTTGAAATTCTATGCTAACGTACTTGGAAGGTAATTTGAGAATTCATCACGAAAGTCCAAGAATTTTATCGCAGAAAATATCATTTAAACATGGGGACGTAGCGTCCCAAAACTTGATTGAAGGCAAATGAAGGCACAATACTGGGGTCGAATACATATATTCTGTAAACAGAGGGATTGAGACTGCTGGCACGGCCCGGAGGCCAGCTCCACCCTACTAGGACAATATGGCTACCCAAGTGACCGAAACCAGCAGTCAGAAGAAGCAAAGTATTGCGTAGTCCTTCTCTTCTTTCGAGCACCGTCCCCAACAATTCCTTTGGTAAATCTCCCGCGTCAATGTAATCGACGCTGGAGAGCCATGCACGAGCTAACCATGCTAGTCATCGAAGTTCGAGCCCAACTGAGCAGATGCTTGACCACCGTGTCACCGGTCCCTCCTATAGTTCGACTGGACTTGGAGTTTTGTTTAATTTGGGAACTAAATTCAGGGCAAAAGGCTCTGCTGAGCACTGATTTGTCCATAGGGAGACGTTTGGACACCGGTTCCCTTAAGCAAGATGCTAGGGAAATCTCTGCCACGGAACGCTTCCAGGTGGTTTACGGCTAGTGTCGCTTCAGTTGTTAAAAGATTTCTTGCAGAACACGGCGATGGAGGAGAGCCGAAGGCAGACGTTGTTCTTGGCCCTTCTGTTATGGGATGTCAGATATTATCCCATGCATAGCACACGCACCTCTTTCGTACCGCTACAGTCTGTCACCAGTGGTAGAGATGGGAATAAAAATCCATTGAAGTCGAGTTCGCTTTCCACTGCCACCAGTGTAGTTTTCCGAGACTTCCTTGAAGGCAAAAGAAGACACGATGCTAAGACAGAAAATGCACGTACATATATTTCGTAAACAGGGTTGCTGAGGCTGCTTGCAAGGTCTGGGAGCCAGCCAGCCCGGCTCGTACAAAACCGGCAGTCCAAACAAATAAAGTATTACAGGGAACACAAAGGTAGTTTGCTTCTTTGCCAGAAACTATTACTTCAAAGCATTTTAAAAACGATGCTTTCCCTCGGCTCGTTCCCATTTTCTTCGCACACTCTGCCATCATTATTAGACTTTAGTCACTTAGTCATAATAACACTAATTTAACTATTGTAGATTTCGAAAGTGGGCCAGTGTTCTCCTCTCATCATGCTGCAGTTCAAATGCGCCTCTGCCTAATCCTGTTTCGATAAAAGCTAAGAAGAGCACCTGTCAGTGCTTGAAATATTTAATTAAACTCCCAAGTTGGATCTTTTGCCTCATCATCAGCTTATATCTTGAATTTTCCTTAATATTCCACAAAATGCGAAGGAATGTTTCAGTAAAGTGGATGAGTGAGGATGTTCTTCCCTTACACTCATGTGACACTTTATGTACCACATCGGATTTCATGTAAAGCGGTACATTCTGACATCGCTTCTTTCTTTTTATTGTATTTAGGCATCATTCCAAATCACAGTATTTTAGATATCTTCTCTTAATTGCTTTTCTTACAGTTCATCGAGCGCACTCACTTTACACCATCCCAGCCACAGGCAGTAATGAGTATCGGTCAAATGCGCTCGTTAACCTCTTGACCTCAACCTCACGAAACACACCAGTGGAGTACGATATCTTTGATCCCTCGGAGGAGGACGTCCCACCAACTCCCTCCATTTCTGTCAGCCAATTGGCCACTGGACCGGGATCCAAGTCCAGTTGGCGCATTGGCATGGTAGTGGTGGGTGTTCTGCTGGCCTTCATCGTGCTCACTGTCATCATTCTGACCATCTACTTTGTAAAGAGGTAAATCAAAGTAGTAGCCGTGCTCATTTTCTTCTGAACCAAAACAAAAAAGTACCTTCCCAACCATTGATAGTTCCAAATGTTAGCATACAAATTCCAGTCTCTAATCGTAATTATTTCAACTACCGCACCGATAGAATGTTTGGATTTTCAACCGTCACATGATGTCTCAGTAGTATTTTAAGTACTAGAAGATTTCCAACACGACTTCCGCCAGTGGTAATAGTCATCGTACCCTCTGTATTTTGACCGCCCTTTTTGACATATCTCTCTATCAGAAACGATATTTAAAGTATGGGTGCATTACAAAGGCCTTATATCATGTACCTCAAGTTACTACCAAGCTATAAAAACTGCCAGAACTGGTAAGATATCTTGAATATCAAGCGTCAAGTTTGTGATGACCAAAGTGTCTGCCAACATCTTGAAACTGCTACCATTTAATTAGAATTTATATGAGCAACTCTTGTCGCCTAAAGTACATAAGTTTGCATATGTGGAGAGGAGAACCAGTCCGATTCTCTATGGGTGTGAATAGTTATTCAAACGCTAGTCCTGCCTATGACTACCAAGCGGTGTCACTCTTTATCGTCTACTCTCTTTATAAATGATGCCACTATACAGTCCTCGCATTGTGAACGTGCGTATTTTTTGCTTATGTGAAGCTGCAACTGCAGAAGCTCCAAACTTTTGGGGATATTTGCCACAAACCTCAAAGTTATTTGGATTGCATGAAAAGGAGCAGAGGCCTACTAAAATAGGTGGATCATTAGGTATATATATTGACAACTATGCCAAACTTCCAAATTTAGCCTGCAGGATTGACTTTAACACCTTGCAGGAAGCGCGAACAGTTAAGATGCAGCCGTCCGGATAAACTTGACCATGCTGACAGCATTTACTGCTCAATATGTTTTTCTTTTTATCGAGATTCTTTCCAGTAAAGTCCAACGGCTTTTCGATTTAAATAGTAGCATTTTTGCTAGAATTTAAAAAGGACACGATTCCATGCTCACCGTGGTCAGCGGCCAAAACAGTGGGGATGAAATGTATTGCAAATTTCTTGATAAAGTTGGAAACCTGTGAATTTTGTCTGATGAGAACTGCAAGACCGAGTAAAATCTTTAACGAAATTATGATTACAAATAATCAGAATCCTGACATTTCTTTAGGGATGCTCACCACCGGTGGGAAGTCAAATTTCTTCTTTCCATTTATGTGAATGTATAATGAGGCATTATAAAATGCATTAAATTGTCTTAAACCACAATGGCAACATCCTTTTTGTGTTAAAAGATTAGTTCCACAGTTTTATAGTAAATTGTTAAAAATTGGGTTCAGCCGGACAAATCAAAGGATTCTCAGAAAATCCTGAAGTGTTGTTTTTGAAATTTGGATACACGTCTATTACCACTGCAGCAATAAACGACACTGATAGTTAAAAAGTGTAATTAGCTGAATAGCTTGCAACTTCTTTTCTCCATTGTGTTTTCATTGTAGAGAAGAGTTTGGCTCCACTGAACAACTCGTTGGATACGAACTTTCTGTGATGAACCGAAACAAGGCGTAAACACTTCATTGGATGCTCCTATTAGGCAAACTTCACAGTCCATGCAGCAATAAAATGTTTATTTTCCTTTGAGGCTAGAATGCAAGAAGTGTACTGCTTTCCTACTCTTGTGTATGCATTTTTATAAATACCAATTTGGAAAGGTGATGGTTATGGCTCCAACAAGTCTTTTTGAATACATTCATATAAATACAGATGTGAGCTGCACTTCGTGTAAACTGGATCAGAGATACGGAAATGTTTGATGTGTTTAAAGGAGATGGATTGTCACAGCAGGGTTGGAATCTATCAGATAGTCAAGCATAGATGACGCAGCATTCGTTTGAACAGTCCGCCTCAACTGTTGAATACAATACAATGGCCTCTACTATTCGTATGCTATTTGGTAAGTGCAAAGTTGTGAAAATGGAATTGAGACATCTGATTCACATCATCTACATTAAATGGGAGCTGAAGTCGTGGTCTTAGCCATTGAGCAAATGAGTTTCACAACCATGAAACGTATCATGGCTGTTGGTTGAACGTATTCCACAAAGGATACAAAATTTAATTTAATGAAAGACGATTATTCACTGATCTGTCGATTAACAAGCTGAACGACTGACTGCCCTGTGAACTAAACCGATTACTTGATTGCAGACTTTGGAGTACCAATTGATATGTCATTAGTGATCCCCTAACGGATCACGCACGACCCAGCACACAGCTGTGATTGGAGTACCAATTCAGGCTCAGTGGTTTATGCTTGGGTTGTGCAATTTTGTGTTTCCAGCTACGAAGGCACTTGGTGGGTGCCTTTACTTCGACACCCGTCTCTTTTAAGTGATCAAGAGTGGCAGATCAGCAAGCCGATGCTAGACCTTTTAACTCTTTGCTACAAATGTAACTTGTTGGAAGAATTGCCAATTTGGTTGGGAGAGAAAAAGTCAAATACAGAAAAAGGGCTTTAGTTTCGCCTTATATTCTCTTTGACACTGGCAAAATGTCAACAAATGGTGAAAATAAGCACAAGTTTATTATCTTGATAAGGAGGCACATGATTTTAGCGGTAATAATTACTTAATTTCAATATCCCTAATGATTCTCATCTGCCTTTGTTTAATCCCGCACAAGAGTTATAAAATTATTTGGGGAGCAAACCATAAATGAAATCGCGTGGATTTAAAATGCTATCCAGGTACTGGTATTTTGAAATAAACTTAAATTGAGGCTGGAAGCATATAATTCGTGTGCATCCTGAGAACTTCTTGAAGAAAACAGAAGGCATAATACTTTGGTAATAGACATATATATGTATATATTCAGCAAATAGGCTAATGGTATGACCTGAGGTCGACTGACAGCCTAGACAAACAAATAAAGTACAACAGACGTATTATTCAAATACGCCGATTGGCTGTAAACTTGATGTCATATCGTCTTCTTTTGCATCCTTTCAGGACACAGACAAGAGCGGCATTACAGCAATGAAGGAACTAGTTTATTTATCGTAAACACGAGGTTGGCACAAAAGGGTCTAATTTTGAATGACTTTTAACTGTTTGCTATGTCGTAAAGGTTTCAAAGTGCCTGGTACCTCTAAACAAGTGCTTTCATGCTGTACGGTAAACAAAGATCAGAAATGAGAATAGAATAAAAACACTAACATCTGTCTAAAAACCAGAGGTCTCCCCTAGCTTGCACTACAAGAAAGTCCAAGTGCCTTGGATTAGATCAGCGGGCATGAGCATGTCGAATACTGTGCAAAGTGCATTGAGTGTCATTTTTCAATTAATTCACCTTCACCAAATTGGAATTCACCTGCATAACACTGGTAACTTGGATGCCTAAATTATTCCTTATGAGGTCAATGCGAAATTAAACTTGCAAACCACTGGAGGAACCCATGCTCTGAGTTAGTGCAAGCCATAATCAGACACACGGTTTTGCATAAAGTAGGTTCTGGGGGAGCAGACGTTGAAGTGCATCGAGTTCAATATTTACTCCAAAACAGGGCGTTTGACGGTGTTGCAAGGACGGTTTAAACCTACCTTACATAATCATAGGGCACTGAATAAACAGATCACATATGATATGACATGGATCTTGAGGCGCTGACTCAGGCTTGTTTTAAACAAATCTGATGGATAGAATTCGTTTTTTAGTCGTCTAGGTTAGCCTCACTGTTGCCGCAATCTCTTTTGCATTAAAAATTGGGTAAGGCCCTTTGGCTACAACGACTGACAGGACAAAAGAATCTAGGGGTTTTGGCAATATGAAATTGTCAATAGTGCGAACGTGGATCCAACGATTCAGATGAATGTAATGGTGACAGCACATCATAGTTTCAATAAGGTTTTGACTTGAATAGGCGAGGGTACTCACTTCCATTAACCAACCTTCTCAACCAACATTGGTGTTAGCCAACAGGTCTGGAGATGATCTGCCTAGCTCCCAGCCAATATTTATATTCTTCTCGATTTTGAGGTCACTTGGCAAACTATCTTCCAAATATTAATAAAGCGCACAAATTTACCTTCATTTTAAAATAAATTCCCCTAAAAAAGAGAAAAATACAAGATGAGTGTTTAGATCTACTTAAACATTCCGCTAAGGTTCGACAAAACTGTTATGCTCAACAAGCAAAGCCGTGACGATGAGCAAATGAAGAGGTAATTTGACAAGTTTCCGTAAAACATGCTTTTAATAAGAGACGGTTGGAAATGTGGTATGTAAACAGAGGCTTTACGACAGAGGTTGGAGATAAACATTGCCAGTGTTACCCGTCCCATGAACGCAAGGTTGCAAGTTGATTTGAACAAAACCCTGCTAGACAGATCACAATACGAACAGTCAATTTAAAAGCTGACTATGCGTGTGTGCCAAAGGACAATAAACTCGGTCACTAGGAGTTGGTTTTGGGTTGGATTTCGTTAACTTGAAGGATGGCCGAGTGCAAATTGTCTAACACCTACTTCCTAACGGCAGATAGTACCATTAATATGATACTGTCGGAAACAGAGACGTCCGATTCTATCAAGTACATTATTCGATCAACGTTGCTCCACTTCATTTTGCAGCAAATAATTTCTGCTGCAAAGAAAGAAATTCCCAATAGCGATTATCAAGGTTAATCAAACAGTCAACGACAATTCAATCTTTAACTTGAATTTGGCTTTTAAAATATGCCATTTTAAACAAGTTAATTACGATTTTCGCCTAAAACTGATAAAATGCTTCATAAATGATGGTCTCATGGCACTGCCTTGTAGCATTTTCTCAAATAATTTCGTAGTTAAAAAGATGGCTAAACATTTTCGAGCATTTCTTTCGTTCGTTGGTTTATAAAATGAAAACAATTCTGAAAAATAAAGTGTTGAGTTCCTCTCTTTGCGGATTTTACAGTATTTTAAGCATCAGGCTTGTATACGCATTTATGTATAGAGGTTTAAGGCTTCCACGTAAAAGCAGTGTAATATATGCCAAACCCTTTTAAAATTTCTATAATTTCGTCTCTTAGGCTTTGCCAAACTCATCTGAATGTAAAATTGGCTTGCAGTAGTTGGAGTTGGTCCTTACAATCATGGGTGCCACTCCGAACTATCTTGTGAAGTTCAAACTAGAGAAACTGGAATAGAATGGAAACAAAGGTGAGCCACTGCAGCCAACGACGAGACTGCGGTAGGCGGTGTCCATGCATATAAATGTGGACGCAAGATTGGCGCAACATTCGAATCGACATGCGTAGGCTGGCGTCACAGCTGCTAGCGCTGATTTGCACGGTGGTAACAGGTGCTGTGTTGAGCCCACCAAAGCCTGACCAGTATGTGGACACCAGTAACGCTGTCACAATCTCACTCCCCCAAGAATTGTTCATTGATGTGCCCAACAGAATCATCATTCTTTCAGAGAAGCCCATTTTCAAAGTTACCGTAAATATGCAAACTCAAGGACTCCAATTGCCTGACCTCGGACTGACAACTTTCAATCAACCGATTGGCAGCAAATCCATAGCCACAAGTGGATACACATACGATTTGAAATACCACGTCCCAATTGAGCTAAAACCTGGAAGCTCATTCTATCTTACCTTCACTTACTTGTACTGTTCTTCCAGAGGCTGTGAGAGTGGAGACAAGGCAATGGAGAAGAGCGTAACCAAATCAGTTCGAATGGTGCAGAAATTCGTTGTGATCATGGGCGAAACTGACAAGCCAATCTACCGACCTGGTGAGCAAGTGAGATTTCGCTTCATTGCACTCACGAGTCGCCATTTGCTACCACACTCTGAGCCACCCACGTGGCCCAAGTATCAGGACCTCGGAGAGTTCCGGCAACCATGGCGACTAAGACCCATCGAATTGGCAGAACGTGAGAGACGTCTTCAACCACCACGTTTCGATTCTATCGAGGTGAGAGATCCGCTCGATAACATCGTGCATCAGTGGAAGAACGTCCCACCACTCGACGCTCTCAACCTCTCACACAACCTCATCAGCGACGCGAAGGAGGGTGAGTGGAAGATTGAAGCCCGTGTGAGAGATTGCAACGAGGCAATCAATTTCATCGTGGCACACTACACCCTTCCACGATTCCATGCATACGTGCAGTTCGCGCAGTCTACTCAACTGACAAAGTCGCATGTGGTGTTCAGTGTCTGTGCTGCCTACACCAACGGTCAATTCGTGCGTGGCACATTTGACGCGCAAATCTGCATCTGTGATGAGGGTGCCTTGGAGCGTCAGCAGAAAGAAAAGACGATTTTCTCTAGGGACAAATGCATTAGCAAATACGATCCTCTGATGCGCACTTGCATGCGAGTAAGTGGGAAATTGGACGGTGTCGATTGCACGAATACTGCTGTTGATGCGTCACAGCTGACGCAAGACAAAACAGCAAAGTGGAACGAAAAATTAGGAGTATTTGTGGAGGTCGTAGAAGATGGCACAGGTTCCTCGGCATTCGCATCTGGCGTGGCTGAGTTGCGTAGGTGGTCGGAACCCCGAATTGAGCTAATATTACCCAACACCTACAGAAATGGTTTGCCAATCGTTGGTCAAGTGGTGTGCAGAAATTCGGTGAATAGTGGAGATGATGAGCTAGAAGTGTATGTGGACGAGATTCTTGATGCATGTGATGATTGGGGAAATCACACAAGTGACCATCCAACCATTCTCTTAAAAATTATTCCTTCCAAAGCTGGAATCGAAGCATACGACATTGTGCTTCCACCTTTCAATCTTCAAAAGCCCATCCGTGTGACAGCACGACGGATTCGCAGAAACAGAGCTTCACGTGGCGATGTAGTGCCTAGGAATTTCACAGGTCACTCCAATTCCTCGAGTCTACCAAGACAGAGTGCCTTATGGAATGTAAGTGCTTCGAAACGATTGGAACTGTGGGATGCCAACACAGGCTTTGCGATACAGGTCACCGTGGTCAATACTACCAGTGCTACCTGCCCTGGAAGAGTGAACTTGCAGGTACTCTCGAACAAAGCCCTCACAGACAACGCAACTCTGATGCTGCAGTTTCTCTCCCGTGGTCAACTCACAACACGAACCGTCGAGCTGGAGGCAGATTATGCATGTGTGCCACAGGACAACGAATTCGGCCATTACGAATGCGGGGTGGGGGATAAAATCAGTTGTCTTGAGGGGTGGAGGGGTGCCAATTGCCTTACGCCTGTTTGCGATGGCATTGGCATTGGGTGTGGAATTGGTGGTATCTGCGTGGCTCCAGGCCGTTGCGCATGCAAGCGGGGCTGGTTGGGCGCCAACTGTGAAATGCACGCTCCTCGCCAATGCTGTGAGAATGGCATTTGTACAGAAGGCAAATGTGTCTGCCAACCGGGTTTCACTGGACCTCAATGTGACAGAGCAGTGGTCATATTTGAGGGCGTGAATGAAGTGGAGAAGTGGCACAGTGCGGCATCCGATGCCAAAAGCGAAAGCGAAAGCGAAAGCGAAAGCAACAGCAGGAACAGTGGACATCGAACATTTTTCAAGCACAAATGTGCTCTTGAATTAGACGGAGATGTTGGGCCTGACCTTCGCGCAGTGGCATTCATCATTCATGATGGTGAAATGGCTTCCGACTTCGTGCAAATTGGTGGCCTTCCTGTTTGTTCCTCACCGGCGATGGCTGAGACGGAGCATGGGGGTGGTTTGCAGTTCAATAAGCAACTAGTTGTCCCTGGAGAAAACGTGAGCATGTCCTTGACAGTGTCAACCGGTAAGGCGAGTAATGAAGATTTGGCAAACTCATGTCTTCTAAGCATTGCAGATGTGTCGTCAAATCAATTCTTTTCCCCAAACTTTCGCAGAATTGACTTCGATGCTTATGCTGGTCTGTTGAGAAGCAATCAGGTATACACACAGGAGGGCGAAATTAAGGGCACTGAAGATGCCTTCCATGCAGCAGGAATGGAAGTTATTCCGGTGTTATCGCAAAACAAGTTTCATAGGGTGAGGGGATGCGAGGAGGAAAGGATTGCTCCGGAATCACCCTCTCACACAGCTGCTATTGATGCCAGTGCTGCTCCCGGTTTATTTGTCCCACACACCAGAAATGCCAGCTATTCCCCTCGTCGGGTAAGATCTCGAATTAGACCTCTACGGATTCGCGACTTCTTTCCTGAAGTGTGGCTGTTTGAAACGGCAAGATTGACGAATGCGAGTCTCAACAAATCCCTTACTGCACCCGACACTCTCACCACATGGGAGGCCAACGCGCTATGCTTCACGACAGAGAAAGGACTGTGGACGCCCGTGCGGAAACCCCAACTTACAGTTCGGATGCCCTTCTTCGTAGAAGTCACACCACCTCAAGTGGCACGACGAGGGGAGCTGTTGCACCTACCAGTCAGTGTCTTCGTTCACCCGCAGACAACCGCGAACACGACAGCAAGCACCACGAAGGTGTGGGGTGGTGATGGTGGTGGTAACAGCAGCAGCGGTGTCCCAAGAACCTGCTATGAGGTGAACATGGGTGTGGAGACGAATTCGCGCGACTGGCGGGTGGTTGGTGTCTCCTCTTTCACTACCTGCATTTGTGTGGGAGATCTAAAGCAGACATTCCAATTGCTCCTCTGCCCACTACGCGTTGGGCTTCTCAATGTCACAGCCATGGCCGTCGCCCGACGTGGCAGCTCTGTTTGTGGTGACGTCGATGGTGATGCTGGTGGCAGTAGCCGAGCAGGTGAAGTTGTAACAGTGGGCGACGCCGTTCGGCGCTCGGTGCGCGTGGTCGCTGGGACTCTTGAGAAACACATCACTCATGGCAGCAATTTGTGCACGTTTAAAAGTGAGTTTCAACTCTCCCCTCTCTCTCCGTCTTCTTTTATTATTACACTCCCAGTCTTCCTCTATTATCCTACCTATTCGCTTTGAGGTTAGGCGTCACACCGTGAGTAAAGCTTAGCTTCCGAGGAGCTGGATTTGAAACTGTGTAGTTTGGAGTTGTTTACCTATCAATTGCGCCAATTCATTTTATAGCTACTCCTCAATCATACGCATGCATTTGAAATTTCGTACAACGATTTTGTTTGTGTAGTTGAATGAGGCGGTTGAACTTCTGTACGATCTGACACGCATGTCTGTATCTCTCTGCATGCATGCGTATGCTTGAACAGATACGTGCTTTAAGCACTGACTTTCTTATAACGAGAAGGCAACTAGTCAGTTTGGAGAGACATCGAACCCTAACCACAATAAAGTGTTCTGTACCCCACTACCCAAGTAGGACTCTACACATAGTCGCTTGATGGAAAGCAATTCCTACCACACTAGTCAACACGCATTCCGTCGGCAGGTTTGTAGTTCTCACGCACCCATTTCCACCTCACTTTCAAGAACGTCATTAGCATTTGAATTGTTTCCGCATTGGGAAACTTAAGCAGAAATGCGAGAGCAAGGCAGCTGACTGATTGCCTATGTCTCAAGACAACGACGAATTTGTTAATAAAATGACGTGTAAAAATAAGGATTAGCAGTTATTCAGACGTTAAACCAGAAATCAAATTACAATTCGATTAGTGCGTCTAATACAAGGCTGAATTATTGTTTGCTTTTTAATCATGTGGCTTCCAGCCCTTCGATTGTTAGGCCCTTGGGAAAGGCGTCTTTAGCACGTGAGTAATATCACCCTACTGTCCTCTCGAAGACACTAATCTCATTCTTTAAACCACCACTTCATATTTCACTCATTACTTTCATTGACACATAGGTCATGCTACTGAGTAAGTACCCCTTCTTCTTCAACCATTGGGGATTCTCTACTTGAGCAGCGGTGAGATTGAATGAAATGTCTCAGTACGATTGACATGTGAATGAAATGTGTTGGAGGAAGGCGAGCAAAGTGGATTGGTAAATGTAGACTACTCTCTATATTCTCGCTCACGTTCGTTGTGACAGAAAGCGGAAAGCGTGTCCTATACAGGTGGTGTCGATTAAGGTGGCGAAATCGTGATAGTCGCACTACCCTCTGTAGCTGCGACACCTATTCAGAGTTGAACAATTCAAAGTAACCACCTGCCAAGTGAATGAAATTGCTCTTACGCACCTCAACTACCTCAACATCCCTGCCCAACACAAAACACAAGAAGTGGGTGACATTGTTGTCGGAAATGATAATCCCTTCTGGCTTCAGCTGTTCCTGCATATTAGCATCTTCTCTTTGTTTTGGTGAAATGAGGAACATGACGCCTGTTGACAAACTCCACGTACTGGCCTCCCCTCTCCTTCTGACAGTTGGTGTAATCTTAGCAAATGAGTGAATGTGTATGTGAATGTGAATGCATAAAGCCCATCTTTAGCTTACTAAGCACTTATTTCATTGAGTATGATCAATTAGTTGGAGGGAGTGGAATCTGACGAAAACGAATGAAATGGAGTGGATTTGGACTTGGATGAACCGGTAGCTCCAGGTGCGAATCGTCACGAAGTGCAAACCATCGACAAATGCGATCACAAATGCTCACATTCAGTAGAGAAGCCATTAGAGATGCGACCTAGTCGTATTCACGGAAGGCATGTCTATCACTGCAGGGAGTGGATGGTAGAAAGTGCTGTACCGTGTGCTTCTTAGAGGAAAATCTTAGACTATTTTGCGCAACGGCGCTATGCTGAAGTAGGACAAACCGATATTCGAGGGAAACGCACAGATAGGCAGAGGTCATTGAGGATGCCATTTAAGACAGTTTGTGGGGGAACCCGTTATGGATAAGCAAAAGCGGTTAATGGGTGCTCTTATAATCCCACGCTTGCTTTTAATCGTCGTATCTTCAGTGACCAGTGAGCATCTGAGCACGTTGCACAAACTCTTCACCTCAATATAACGCAAAGCAAAAGTGGAATACGCCATCTCTGACGTCACGGCGGAGACATTCTCACCATCTCTCCCCACCCCAGGCTCGGAACCCCATTCCGATTGGCTCATCAGGATGGCAGTGGTGGTGGTTGGTGTTCTACTGGCCTTCATTGCTATCGCCGTCATCATACTGGTCGTCTACTTTGTGAAGAGGTAAATCAAAGTCGAGGCATTGATTTATTACCCACTAACATAAGCTACACTTTCTTCTAAACTAACACCAATAGTGCTCTCCTAATCACTGGTTATTGTAAATGCTTCGGCATCATCTTCACAGACTCTAATAGTGGTACTTCAGTTTGGTGGACAAGTTTTCCAAAAATTTAATTCGATCACCTTAACAAACTGTTTGGATTTTTAAACATCAGTAAGTGAACTGGTGCATGGTTTTGTAGTTGTTTAGAAAAATACCGCATTGATGCCCCGTCAAAGAATCTTGTTGTATGTTGGCCTTTATTTTGATTAACTTCTCGATCAAAAGCCGAGTTTTAACCACGATTGTTCCGAATAGGTCTTGATAAGCATGTCTCAAGTCTGCATCAAACCGAAGTTTGTAAGATAATTTGACATGCTCCAAATATATAGCTCAGGATTGGCTTTAAAATGCCTAAAATATTGGAATAATTTATGTGTAAAGTATCAAATCCGAGCTAAACAATGCAGACGCAAAAGCCTCGTAAAGGTCCCTTTGCCATTTTATGCGACTCCACGAGTTTGCACATGGAGAGCAGAAGAATGAAACAGATCCTGTGTAGGTGGAAACAGTTGTGGCAGTTGCAAACAGTGCAGGCATGCTTTGCTTAAGTATTTTCATAATATTTAATTCTTTAATGCTATCTTCGCATTACGGCCGTTATCCTTGTTTGCAGGTTCAAAGAGAGTTTCGATATTAATGAGATCCTAAAGTGCAGAACTTCTATAACCATTAAAGCTATTTGAGGTCACATCCGGGATCGTATAGGTTGCGTGAGAAGGAGGATAGTCCTGTTGAACTATGCAGCTCATTCGATTCGAAATTTGGCAAGTATGCTAGGCCTCCATATGTAGGCTACAGGTACTGGCGCCAACAACCGTCGAGAAAAGGAAAAAGACAGAACGCAGCTGCCGGTATGAGCTTCACCATCACGACATTATCCAATCGTCAGTGGATTTTCACCCATGTTACAGAAACTGCTTTTCTAGTTGGGTCTAATATCGTCCTTCTGGTTTAAAAGCTACATTTCTACTGCCACTTCAGAAGAACACGATCCCATGTGTGTTCTGGGTGGTAGCTAACATGGTGAGAATGAAAGTTTTAGGAGAGTTAGAAATCCATAAAATCTGTAAGATGAAGACGATACGAACGTATTGAAAACAGTCCAAAACTTGGCTTGGAGTAAGTAGAGCATTCCTTTGCCCTTATGGAATCCTTAAAGGCGCTAGAGGTCAGCGGAACACCCCGTATAATTCTTAGGAAACATTAAAAATACATGCAGTTCTGCAATCTGGGTACACTGACAAGGAGGGCAAGAATTCACACAGGCTTTTCACAGCAGCTGTAGTAAATAACGCTGGTATTTGAGCAGCCGGGTTGCCCAAACAACGTAAAACCACTTTAAAATTTGTATTTCTATTATAGAAAAGCTTCTAGTCGCAAGGAACAATTCGATGGCTACGAAATTCCTATGACGCTTCGAAACAGGGCATAAATACCTCACCGGACAGCTCTCTAGGCAAGCGCACAATCTGTGCAGCAATAAAGTGCCTCTTCGCCTTTAAAACGAGACTGCAAGCGCTGGACTACTTCCCAACTCCTGCGTTGGCACTTTTGCTAACGCCATACTGGAATGATGCCGCTCCAAGCTATTTTAGAATTCTTTCAAATAAATTAATGCTAGTCGGGGTGTGCTAGGCATTCCATGTGAATGTATCTATTTTGAATCTGTGGAGTAGATAGGTTACCGCAGCATGCATGCGACAAGAAGTTGTGAGGTGACCAAAGTTGGGTGATACGGTGCTCGTTTAAGCTGTCCGCACTGTTTCTTCTGCGCCACGGGACTTGCAGATGCCATTCATTTGCACGAGGATGCGGTCTCTCCTAACTACTTTCATATCCTATTCTACTCACCATGACAAAATGAAGTGTTTGGTTGGCCTAAGTCAGCGAATGGGATTAAAACACGCCTGTAAATTCAGAGTTGCATTCATCTCGATTTCAAAGCCGTGGCCACAGACACTTCCCTATGTGCGTGGCGCACAACAAGTGTGGAGAAGTGCGGTGCACTGTCTAGAATGAAATAGACTAAGACGTAACCAAAGATAAATGCACCACGTCCAATAAAATTTGAGCTGACTGAGAACAATTGGGAATGATATGTCACATTTGAAAGAATGCATTTGGGATTTAAGGGTTCCGGTAGCATAGAAGTTGCGATAAACACATTACTCACACATTCCACATTATTGAGACAAGGAATTCTCAGGTGACGCTGCCGACCAATGGAGTCTCATGAGCAAAATGCACAGCACATCTGGTGGCTAAAATTATCTTTCGAAGCCCGTCGGTTTGTTGTTCGCGCTTCTTCCCTTTGTGTTGTTCGGGGCATTGTCAGACGACTCGTCACTTGGTGGACTGAGTAACCAACTGCCTTGTGAACCGAAGCAAAGGCCTTATCACAAGATGTGGCATGCAAACAACTATGTCATCCTTCATTTCCAGGGTGTTCACTTGTGTTCCACAGCGAATCATGGATGTTCAGAGGAAAATGCCTGCTTTGAGTGATGAATGCTGTGGACTGCCGGGGCAGCTGTTCACCCGGCGAATGTTGATACACAACTGCAATTACGATGATGTTCATTTGATACATGCGCAACTGAAAGTCGTACGAGAGGAAGAGCTTACTCAGCAGAGGTTGGCGGGAATGGTCAGTTAGTGAGAGAAAGGTCCCAGCTTCATTTCCACCCGACTCCACAAGGCGTCTCAAATCTTGTGTATGCTTGCGAAAGCAATGCCAGCATGCTAAAGGGAACAGACGGGTTATGAAATAATGTAGTATCGAAACGGAAGTGAAAAGAGCTAGACTATGTCCTGTTTGCTAAAACGAGAGATAATCAAACGTGGGATTGGGTACAAGGCTGTGCCTATGGGAATGGCGCATACCATGCAGTGCCAGGCATTCCAGTGAGTAACATGCTTGACAAAGTGTTCAAGTGTCATTTACTTGGTCATAGAAGCATAAACTATGCATAATTCCCTTACAGTGTTTCAGTCTTCGTAAAAGCAAAAGAAAGGTTCCATTCCTTGCATTAAATTGATGAACTTGAGCTAGTCAGATAGCGGTAGTTTTACCGAATACCAGTTTTCGAAACACTTCATCACCGAATTCGGATCCACCTGAAAACCGATGGTAACTTTGGTGCCTGAATGGTGATTTGACAGATCATCGCAAGACAAATTAGTGGATTATTAGATGAATGGAGGAATGGAAGCTCCTTTGCTTGATTCAGGCTATGTCAGAAAGGTTCAGAGAACGTGTGGACAAGTGCATCAACAGGGTCACTGGATTAGCTTAGACCATGCCTCAGCCGTCACCTAAACACCGTGTCAAACCGGATGTGATTAATTTATTCAACCTATAATGGTAAACATCTGCCTTATGTACCCATTATAGGTTGGATAAATTAATCACATTCGGATCGACACGGATGTTTAGGCGATGGCTAAGGCGTGGTCTAAACGAATCTAGTGGCCATTGGTGGACATTTCAGTCGCCTAGATCATCTGTGACAGTTTGCACGCCCACAATCGCTTTGTGAAAAGCGACCCCAAGTTTTGCAACAATGCTGATCATCAAGAGTGGAAAACACGGGGCACTATTTTGAAAAACAGGCCTCGATACTCGTGTGGAGTGAATTAGTTAATTCGGATGAAGGCTGTGATGTTTTACTTCCGTCCGTTCCAAAGAATGAGTGAATGTTTGAAGTTTGTGTCAAACCGGTGGTGTGCTTCGAGAGGCTGCCGATACACCAAAAGCTAAATCCAATGGGTCGCACAAATTCGTAAGGAACATTGGGTCACAAGGTGTGGACATGGTGGTTATCCTATTACCACCTATAATTTGTGTACAGAGAAGCTTCGAAATCACTTAATCTATCAACTACGTTAGGACTGGTGAATTCTGGTCAGAATATGACACAACTGATTTTAAAATGCAAAAGATAGCAATTTGAGTAGCGATTGTTGTACAAAAGCTGTCGATGTGTCTGCAAACGTGTTCACTTGGAGAAACGGTTGGAACTACTGAATGGAATCCAGACCCACAACCATCCACGCTACCTACCTCGAAAGAGTGAGACTGTAAGTAAAAGGAATAAGGACCAACCACACAGGAGGGCGACCCATGAATAAAGGAGAGGTTGATGGTGATTCTGTCGATGGTGGTGGCAAGGCACCGCCAACTTGCTATGAGGTGAAGGTGGGTGTAGGGAGGGATTCATTTGACTGGTTTGGTTACTACACACGACTACTACAATCCACAGGTGATTGCGCAGGCGTCTTCATAGTTGAACACTGCCAGCTCCACTGCCAATCGCCAGATGGAGGCACCACCATTGGGACCCCACATCATATGTTGCCACTACCGCTACCACCTGTCATGGCATCGAAGCTAGTGTGTCAAAAGTGTAGGAAGAAATATACCATAGGTTCACTTGATCGTTTCAACAGGTCACTTTATCGCCGTAGGCGTCCTCAGTACATTTTAAAGGCCAACAATTCAACGAGTCACACTGCAATGCCAGAATGGCTGTGCTGATTTGACTATGACAACCTGCTAGCCCGTGGAATATCACAGTGTAAGGTCGCCTCAGAGCCCCTTTTTCGCCTCTTAGAATGGTAAACTAGTAACAATTGAAGAGTATGAAGCGGTGAACCTTGAGGACCTGATCTAGGTCGCACCGCAGTTTACCAAGGTGTCAGAGTTCAAGCTGAAGAGATTGAAAGAGAAATGGGAGCGAAGGTGTTTCGTCCCCCTCCCCATATTCCGTTCTATCCTGGCGTTTCAAACGCAGCAGCTTCGACAACTAGTGTGAAATTGCTGCAAAAGCATTTAGAGCTAGGCCATACCTTATATTCTGAAAAGGCAATATTCTCCAATTTTACATTGTTATTTCTAAATCACAAACAACGCATAGGTCGATTTGGATTTTTCCGTAATCAGAAGGATTAAATTTTCCGGATTAAATAAAGGGACTGAGGCAGCGAAATGCATGCTAGCCTCGCTGCATATCAGTCGTCAATTAATTTACACTCGTTTAATTGGGACTTCTTAACTAAAATACGCTGGTAGTGTCGGTGTCCAAATTCAGGATGGAAATTGTGACCCACCATTTGAAGAAGGAAATACATGCCCTTCAGCTCATCTTAGACCATGATTACACACAACGTGTTATGCACTATGAGGCTCTCCGAGTGCCCAAGTAAAGTCAAGTCAAGGGACTACTCCCTCTCATGATGACTTATGGCACTCCGGGGAGGGCTAACATCCATCCCACCTAACCATTGTCAACTGAACTAATTCATCACGCAGGGTTGGACACGGATGTTTAGACAGTGGCTAAGGTGTGGTCTAAACAAATCCAGTAAGCAACACTCACTGGTTCAGTCATCTACGTCAGCAGATGTTGCTTACACACTCACCATCTTCCATGGTCTGCGAAGTGATACACCAGTGCTTCTTTGTGTGAACATAAAACCGGCGGGATAAAAGCATTGGGAAATTGTGGAGGTCTTACTCAACAAAAGCTCAAATGTACTGATACAATTTCCAGAAATGTGAGTTTACACATGCGGATGTGGTGCTTCAAACGGAGGTAGTGCTGCCTTCATAAGATCTTGGTGGTGCAGAAGGTAGATGCCTAATGCGTGAATCGAAACTAAGGCTTGTGACAATGCAGTGTCTAGTGCGATCTGAAATACGCTAAAATTCAAAATCCAGTTGGCTGCTAAAATGTGTGGGGACTTTTGCGTCACAATGCATGCTTACCAACAGGACATTGTGCACAGAGGTGACTTAATTGGGAAAATGTGCTAATCCGCTCCGGTCTAGCCAGTAGTTACAGGCTCACTGTGTGTGGTGACAAAGCTCATGCGAATGGAATATAATGCTGTCAATAAAACATTCACTGAAACAAAACTGAATACTTAACCCTATTAAATGCCTTTCTTAAACAATGTTGCTTTACGGTACTTCATTCCTCAAGTAATACTTCGATTGCCACCAAATTCCAACCACTCAACGCATACATGAATGTCGACTAAATTTGAGGCGTCCAAACGTTTGCTTCTCCACTTCATAATGTTCACACTCAAAATGAATAGGACGATGGTGAGCACTACAGATCACGAAAACTCTCAGCTACACTTCGACTGATGACCTCTACTTAACACGTCGCACAGGGAGCAATTCCCGAAAATTCTGCAAAAGGTGCAAAATAATTAATATGGCGTCGTCGTACTAAAGGGGCCAGTAATTTTTGTGGTTCTCTCTTCAAATGCTATAAGAAATAGCAGAATTGTCACAAATACCTGCCAATGTCGTCCCTCCAAACATCACATGAAATATGGCATAGCGTTTGAATTAATGCAGTTATTTGCAATCATTCACACAAATCCAAGGATTCTACCCAGGGGTGATATGCCACATAATTACAGTCTCTTGAAGAGTTTATATGATCCTGTTCACCAACTGCTGTTGAACTTGATTGGCTCTAAATGTCAGTAATACCACAGAAGGTTTGTAATTTGCACTACACCGACCCATTCTCTGCATAATGAATGACCAAAGTAACAAACTTGTAAATTATCCATGACATGACAGTAGAATCCAATAGAAACAAAGTTGAGCCACTGTGGCCAATGAAGAGAGTGCAGTATGCGGTGTCGATGTACATAAGCGAGGACAACATTTTAGTGAAATATTTGAGTCGACATGGACGGACTGGCGTGGCAGCTGCTAGCCCTACTGTTAACAGTGACTTCAGGTTGCATTTTGAATAGACAGCCTCCCCCCCGCACGAACGACGTCACCGTCAGCTTACCAAAAGTACTGTTCATTGATGTGCCCAACAGAATCATCATTAATTCAGAGAAACGTCTTTCTAAAGTTAGCATATCCATGGTGCTTCCATTTGTCAAACTGAACGATGCAGAAGTGGCAACTTTTCATAGACCGATTGGCAAGAAATCCAAAGCCGGGAACAGATACACATACAATTTAAAGTACTCCGTACCGATTGAATTGGAACCTGGTGGATACTTCATACTGAAAGTTAATTACTCATACCACTATCGCCTTTTTAGAAGAGCGCAAACATATATAGAAAAAAGTGTTGACGCAATGGTTCGATTGGTGCAGAGATTCGTTCTAATCATGGGTGAGACAGACAAACCACTCTATCGACCTGGTGAGCAGGTGAGGTTTCGCTTCATTGCACTCACAAGTCGTCACATCCTGCCACACTCTGAGTCTCCCACGTGGCCCAAATATCAAGCTGTGGGCAAGTTCTGGCAGCTGAGGACACTAAGACCCATCGAAGCAGCAGAGCGTAAGAAACGTCTGCAAGCACCGCAATTCGATTGCATTGTGGTGAGGGATCCACTCAACAACATCGTGCATCTGTGGAACGACGTCCAACCACTTGACGCTCTCCATCTTGCCCACAACCTCATTGGTGATGCGAAGGAGGGCGAGTGGAAGATAGAAGCACGAGTGAGGGATCATGAAGAAACAATAACTTTCAACGTGAAACATTATGTTCTGCCAAGATTCCAAGCACACGTGGAGCTTTCGAAGTCCATTCCATTGACGAAGCCAGATGTGACGTTCAGTATCTGTGCTGTATACACAAACGGTCCATTCCTGCGCGGCACATTTGACGCCCAAGTCTGCATTTGCGATAAGGATGCCCTGGAGCTTCAGCAGAAAGCAAAGAGGCTGTTTACAGGAAGTATGTGCAATAGCAGTCATTATCCAGTACCGCGTCAGTGCAAGCGAATCAGCGGCATCTTAGACGGTGCCAAATGCACCAAAATTACCATACAAATGTTTCACCAGTTAGCATACGAAATGCCGAGATGGAGAGAGGGATTAGGTGTATTTGTGGAAATCATGGAAGAAGGCACAAGTGTTTCGACTTTCGCATCTGACGTTGCCGAGTTCCAAAGCACAGCAGCACCGCTAATTGAGCTCAAGTTGCCCAACACTTACAAAAACGGTTTGCCAATTGTTGGTCAAGTTGTGTGCAGAGATTTAGTCGATGGAGATCAGCAACTGATGGTGGTGATGAGGACTAAGCTTCAAAAGTGCGATTACGATGGGAATCTTTATTATGAAGACGTAACCATTCTTATGAAGTCCATTTCTGTCAAGGCTGGAACAGAAACATATGACCTTGTGATCCCGCCAGTGATAATTCAAGACCCCGTATACACGACATACCGCAGTGTTAGTGTATTAAATTCAAATGCATTCAAACAAATGAAACTGTGGGATGCCAACGAAGGCTTTGCAATACAGGTCACCGTTGTGAACACCACTAGTGTCACCTGTCCTGGAATAGTGAAGTTACAAGTACAGTCGAACAAAGCCCTTCCAAACAACGCAATTCTGACACTCCAATTTCTCTCCCGCGGTCAACTTACAGCACGAGGAATCAAGTTAGACCCTGACTATGCATGCGTGCCACACGATAACGAATTCGGTCACTACGAGTGCGGTGACGGGGACGAAATTCTTTGTCTTGAGGGATGGGAGGGAGTTAATTGCCTAACACCTGTTTGCAACAACAACAGGTGTGGAAGCAATGGAATGTGCGTGGCACCAGGCCGCTGTGCAAGCTGGTCAGGTGAAGAAAGCAGTGCTCCAGAAATACAATCCCGTGCCAAAAGTAGAAGAGAACGCAGAACATTTTTCCAACACGAAGGCGAGCTTGAATTGGATGGTGATTTTGGACCTGAATTCCGTGCTGTGGCGTACGTTGTTAATGATGGTGAAATAGCTTCCGACTTCGTGCAAATTAGTGGCCTTCCCGCTTGCTCTTCACCGGCGATGGCTGAGACGGAGCACCAAGGTGGTTTGCGATTCGACAAGCAACTAGTTTTCCCCGGAGAAAACGTGAGCATGTCCTTGGCAGTGTCAACCGGTAAGGAGAGCAATGAAGAACTAGCAAACTCATGTCTTTTAAGCATAGGAGACGTCTCATTAAAGCAATTTGACTTAGCAAACTTTCGCAGGATTGACCTAAGCGCATTCGCGAGTTTGTTGACAAATACACAAGCACACAAGCCAGTCGACGATATTTATGGCACTAAGGATGCCTACCGTGCATCAGGGATGGAAACCATCCAGATTTTATCAAAAAGCAGCAATCGTGAAACAATAAAATGCACAAAAGCACACAGAAAGCAAGAATCAAGTAGTGGGTCGGGATCTGACGATGTTAGGATAAACCTGAGTAGTTATCAAGTTGATGCGGTTAAGCTTACAGAAAAACCAGAAGTACTCGAAGCGGAAACAACTCAAACAATCTATCCGAGTTATTCCTATGAAGTCCACAAGAAGGAAAATAAGAAAGTGGCTGTAGACACAAAGTTACGTCTTCGCGATTTCTTCCCTGAAGTGTGGCTGTTTGAAACAGCAAGATTGACCAACGGAAGACTCAAAAAATCCCTTACCGTACCTGACACTCTCACCACATGGGAGGCCAACGCGGTGTGCTTCACGGCAGACAAAGGACTGTGGATGACTGTGAAGAAACCCCAACTAACTGTTACGATGCCCTTCTTCGTGGAATTCGCACCACCCCTAATGGCACGACGAGGAGAGGTGCTGCACCTACCACTCAGTGTCTTCGTGTATCCCGAGACCACCACTGGCTTCGGTGGCAGCGACGACGGCGGCGGCAGTAAGGGGCTACCACGCACTTGCTATGAGGTGGAGGTAGGTGTGGACACGGATTCGCGCGACTGGCGAGTGGTCGGTGTTGCCGCCTTCACCACCTGCATCTGCGTAGGGGATCCAAAGGGAACCTTCAACTTACTCCTCCGTCCACTACGTGTTGGGCTGCTCAACGTCACCGCCACGGCTGTCGCCCATCGTGACAGCCCAATTTGTGCTGACGCTGATGCTGACGCTGATGCTGACGCTAGTGGCAGAAAGTGGGCTCGTGAGGTTGTTACAGTGAGAGACGCGGTGCGACGCTCGGTGCGAGTGATTGCCGAGGGGGTTGAGAAACGCGTCACCATCGGTGGCATAATCTGCACATCCGGAGGTGAGTCTTGGCCTTCTCTCCCCTCCCACTTCACTTTTGTTTGTTGTTCTTTGTGGGTTCCTCCGATGTCGAACTCATTCTCTTTGTGGTTGTACTTCCTGCCACTGCCCAATGTGCCGTCACGAAGGATTCAAATCTGAGCATGCATACAAGCAAGCGGAGGTGGGATTAACGAGAGCAAATCATTTATTCGCTTGTAGTTAGTAGTAGCCATAGGTGAATTGTTCTACATCCTTATGGCATGTCGCGTTTTGGGAAGAGCGATTTAAGGTCACCATCCTCCGAGGTGGGAACAATTTTCTGTTCCGAGTAGATTCCATTGCCCGACAGCCCTTCACTTGCCCAGGAACGCTCCCCGAATGCAAAGTTCAAGAAGTAGTTAGTATAGTGCCGAAAGGAGATTATCCCTTCCTGCATACATTCATCCAAAATGACTCACGATAGCAAACGAGCTGCTTTATGAGTCATTGAGAGTGACGAATTCAAGAATGGGGTAATCGAGTTGTTTGTGTCCATCCTTTAAGTATCAAACGAATTTGCGGGTAACAGTGGGCAAATTGAACCAAATCGGTGGCAAAGAACTGAGTTGATTAGGACTTAACATCCAGCATGACTGGAGGACTGCAATTGCTGAAACGCGAATTATCACATGCACACATGCTCACAAGAAGTGAAGGGATTATTGCACGTAGATCCATTTCGACCTCACCAGGTGTGTGTGCTACAGTATACTACCAACAGGAGAAAGTGTGTAGAAAATCAACAATTGAATGAGGTGCACACCACGAATGCAGCATGCTAGTTTGATTTCATGATAACTATTTCCTTCTTCGTTAATAAAATTCTGCAGTGCTTAGATCGGCAAAAATGCAAGCAAACATGCAAGTTAAGCATCCAGCAAAGCACATCTTTGTAGATTAAATAGTTTTAGGGGAAATAGAGGGAGTGATGAATGAGGAGAAAGCAATAGCATTTAGATGATTTAAAAAGTACACTGCATTTGGAAGAGCACCATCAAAATAGGAACCTGAGAGAACGCAGAGATGCTGGTGTTGCTTTAGATGTCGTGGTTTGCAGGGTCCTTGAAAGAGGAGCAGGAAATGGCGGTCGTACTACCAGACAAGGAGATCGTTGGAGGCTCTTTGCGCACTTACGTCGCAGTCAGTGGCAACGTGGTTGGTCGGGCCTTAGCCAACCTCGATAGTCTCATTCGAATGCCCACTGGGTGTGGAGAGCAGAATCTCGTGAAGGTTGCTCCCAGTGTCTACGTACTCCGCTACCTCCTCCTCCGCAACAATCAGGACATCACCACCAGTGAAGCTGACAACTCTCGTTACGGCCAGGTGATTAGGAAGGCTGCCAAATACATTCTGAGTGGGTTCGACAACCAATTAAATTATCGTCATCCAGACAACGGTGCTTTCTCAGTATGGGGACCACGCGGTGGCACAAACGGAAGCATCTGGCTCACCGCCTATGTCTTCGAGGTCTTCAGTGAGGCTGACAAATTGCCCATCGACTCCATTGCGGGACAGTCGCTGAATGCTCACACCACTCTCGCCAGTGCATTCGATTTCCTCCGCAGTCAACAACGCTATTTTGAGGATGGATGCTTTGAGGAGGTCAGTGGTGGCTTCCTCCCATGGATGCGTAACTCCAACGAGGCTGAAAATCGACTTCAACTCACTGCACACGTACTCGCCGCACTCGGCTCCGCCAGCACTGCACTGAGGAAAGCCAAAGGGCATGTGTTTGGTAACTGTGTACGTTCCTCTATCAGATGCATTGAGTCGACAGCAAGACAGCTGCCCTTCACTCAGTGGTCCACCCTCCTCCTGGCTAAGGTCGTCTACGCCACCAAGGCTTTCCCGCATGAAGCCAGCACATCACTGCGTGAGGCGATGATCACTGAACTGATGAGACGATCACAGCTCGAATATTCCATTAGTGGGTCCTTGCGATGGTGGTCGGGGTCTGCATCAGGCAGCAATGCAGACAACTACCTCACCAAGGTGCTCAATCTGGAGACCACTGCGTACGCACTGCTCGCACTCACTCCCACTCGCCTCTCCCAGCATGACCAACTCGCCACTATGAAATGGATTTCACAGCAGCAGAACGAGAAGGGCGGCTTCTACTCCACCCAGGACACAGTTGTTGCATTGCGTGCACTCACACAAAGTGCTGCCACCTTCCCTTCGCCCTCCCAACCCACACCCGTCTCCATTCACTCCACACCGATGCCTCTTCTCAATGTGCAAGTGGAGGTGAGTGAGGACAACCAACTGGTTGCCCACACATTCCAACTCGGTGCACATAATCAGAGTGACGTCTCCAGTCTCCGAGTGAGCATCGAGTCGCCGAATCGGGTCTGCGTGTCCGCACACTTCACGGCAATTTACAATGTGCCCGAACCACGAAGACAGGAGGATGTGTTTCACTTGGAGATCTCAGTTGATCAGGGTGGTAGCAGTGCCACTGCTGCATGCACCACTGCACTCACCACAGTGTGTCTGCGTGCCGCACGAGCACAATCCACTGGAATGCTTCTCGTGACTGTGCAGTTGCCCAGTGGATGGACAGTGACAATGAGCGACTTGGAGAAGGTGCCCCTCAATGCCGAATTTCGGAGGGTGGAGTTGAATGATAAGGAGCGTGAGGTGAGTGCTTACTTCAACGGCTTCTTGGAGGAGGATGGTGATGCGGAGAGATGCTTCACAGTAGTATTGCACCAACGCACATTGGTGGAGGAGGCGCAGCCTGGTCTCGTCACTGCACGCGACTACTACAACCCACACGAGATTGTGCAGGCGCCCCTCCACGTAAACTCCTGCCAACTCTACTGGAACTCAACGCGTGAGGGAGTCATCATTCACAACGCCACACATTCTGTCCCCAATAACACCACCACCACCACCACCACCAAAACAGCCACAACCACTGACACACCACTTACAGATTCGAAGTCAACGTGTCCAACGTGCAAAGAGGTAGAGCCCAAGGATTTGCTCGACCGTCTCAACAAATCACTGTGTCTTCACGAACGCTCACTATACGTGTTCAAGTCCTACAATTCGACTAGTGGCACACTGAAGCCTGGAGTGTTGTACTCCTTCGATTATGGCAAGCATCTGGCCTCGTGGAATGCGACGATGAATATTTTGGGGGGCTGTGACTGTGAGGCTGCGGCAGGGCAAGTCTTTGGCCTCTTCGGTTCGCCCATTCAGTCAGGCACTGTGAGTGTCGATCTTGCAGACCGTGGGTTGGTGATGCTTGAAGATCTGATCGAGGCAGCTGCACAGTTTAAGGAAGCGTCAAATGCCAAGTTGAGAGGAATGAGCACAAGTGAGCGGGAATTTTGGTGCACTAGTAGGAAACCATTTTTCGCTCTCCTTCAGAAGCTTTCCATCCCATAGACAAAGATGCTGATGTTTAAAGGCAGCTGTTCTGCACCTCTGTTGACTTGCCAGCACTACTAGTGCCTTGGGCATCAGCTTCGAGCACAGCTATTTAACCCCTTCTCTTCTTCATAATTAACTGCTATATGTCTTCTTTTGTAAGAGTCTACACCTCTCTGTTTTGATTGACACCTTGCATCTGGGTGCATCCGGGTGCAGACTCATCCACTTTTGTTCGCGAGACCATGTGTGAATAGCAGGTCGCCAAAGTAGTGTTTTCTCCAATCAGGACTTGCGCTTCGTTTAATATCCACGCTTGATAATGGAACCTCATTTGGTCTCGCCATCATTATAAGGTGTTTCACTTTGCTTAGGTGGAACGAATGATCCACGAGAACTCAGCGTCATTGCTGAACGCGATGGTGTTGTGCAACAGTGAAATCGAAATTTGTCACCGTGGAAAGTGGTGTGCGCATAATGAACCACATCAGCTCTGGACACCTAATGTGGCATAAGCTAGCAGCGATCAATGCGTTGACAAGTCTGTTTGTAGAACTACGGCAAAATCTAGCCACCTCCATGTCCACTCCCGCATCGTCGCAATGCTCTTGAGATGTGAAGGCTGTTACCTGGAGAAATAGCGTCGCAAGAGCATGGCGGATTAGGATGGGACAATAATCCCTCCTGTCCGGTCCCCATCAGGAGGTGAACAGGTGCTCTTTGTTCCCCGTTGCGACAGCGACATGCAGTCTACATTCGCTGCTATCCTGCCAGAGGAAGACAAGGTCTTAACTCCACTGACTAGCCATTTGCATCACCTTCTAACTGGGCTTATTCTGAAACTTTCCGAAACACCTTCCTTCTTCTCACACTGCATTAGGTGGGTGGATGATATCAGCAATCGTCGGTTGACCCTCTGCAAATGACCAGTTCCCGATCGTTAGTTGCCTGCTCTGCACCACATACACATACACACACACACACGTTCCAAGTGTGCACAAAACCGGTGAGTGTCTTGGAGGTGTGGGGTGGGCAATGCAATGGGTGGATTATTCGGAATGACGAATGGCATCTTTCACTTCCTCACGAGATTTGTACTGTAACAAGTGTTTCCTCTGATATGCCAGCCACACAGGCAGCCACCCAGACAGCCACCCAGACAGCCACCCCGACAGCCACCCAGACAGCCAGTCAGCAAACGACTCACGGCAACGCATTTATGTGACCCACATGAAAATCATGAGGAATAAAGCGATGGTCTGTGGTTTACTGCCACTGCACTTTCTCGCCTCAGTTAATGTTCACGTCGAGCCCTACTGAGGTGTGCGCTTAACACCCAAGTCTCCACTCATTTTAACAAACAGCGACGTCCGATTTCGCATTATCCTCAATTGACTATCTTTTTGAGTGTGATGTACCGAGCATCTGGTCACGCATCTCCAGAATCACCTCGCTTAACTGCTACGGAACCACAGCCACGACTTCAGGCCAGAGCTACACCCCTTCGCCGAGCAGGAGGCAAGTTGAAACCAACAACATTGGGTTCGACCAAGTTCTACGCTAACTAAGGATTGAAATAAATGCACCATATCAGTGAGGATTGAAGCATTGCTGCACAGATAGGCTGACGGATGTCTGTGCTTCACAATATGTCGATTGGACTACAGTACTCCAATCAAGTAGCCACTAGTCGTCGCAATGAGTCAAGCCGAAGACTGAGTCAAATCCCACCAAACTGATATGCCATATATAGTGTCAGGAAGAGTCACATACTAACTCGATATAACTTGTCATGTTTTGAGCAACTGACGAGCTCAGTGATTTCAAAATCACAGTCATCTCCAAGGTGTATATCTTAGAACGCAGGATCGGGAAGGGAGCTTGCAGGAAAACGTTTAGCACGCAATAACTCCCCTCTCCTTCCAGAATCAGCAAGCAGGTCCGATGGCCTCAAGAATTTTGCTCTGTCTCATGACAATGCTTGTCGCTTCACGCTTCAATGCTTTGGATTTTGGAGCCAAGCCTTCTGTTACTGCGGGCTGGTGTCTCCGAAATGGGACCAGAGTGCAGTGCCAATCAGTTCGTCAATTAAAACCCTTGGAACACCCTCCACACCACTTTATTCCACCACTAAAACCACTGAAGTTCTATAAAAATTTATCTTCAGGCTCCTAACCCATTTAAGGAAGTACAATTTCCTTGCACAAAGCCCATTCAACTAGCTTGTTCACTCAAATTTTTCTCTACTCTAAACTAAACAACAGCCAAAGATGACTAACATCTCCTTACAGTTCACGATGCTCTCTAAATTCACTTGACTTGTAATTAAACCGTAGCAAAGGTTGAGCGCATTAAATGCTAATGCACGCCTTGAAATTTCCAAGTCTGTGTTATCATCTGTGCGTTGTAAGACGACATCGGCTTTCACCACACTCTCTCCCCATAGGGATGAGAGGGGCACTGCAATAATGGACATTGACCCTTTGTTACATTATAAATCGAAGGAGGGCGCACGTGAGTGTTTCAAGAGCATTCGCTACGTCGTCGACGTTTCAGACCGCCTCGTTTTAACCCTTTTTTTTTATTTACCTTGTTAATTTTGGCTGTTAGAGAGTTTTCTTTTGACTGGGCGTATAAATGGATAATCCATTAGCTGCTGTAAGCCGAGTTGTTATTTTTAACACAGATTATGTTGCACAAAGAAAAGTGGTATCCGTGGTTCCTTTACAAGTCTATCACACTCCTTATGGGCGTGGTTTGGTGTTGTATACTACGGAGGCGATCGTTTAATTGGTGAATTAAAATTTGTTACCACAGCAGAGACTTCCGTTTGATACCTGTCTAGTTAGCAATGACTCCTTTGTAACCCACATAGAAGAAGCCTTGAAAAATGAGGTTATGGTCTAAATTTACTTTCGTTTGCCTTACCCACTGAATTTGATACCCAATCTCTGTGATTATTCAGCCATAACTGTGGGACAGAATTAAATTCTCTTAACATCGCAACTAGCAAGATGAAATCATTTTCATCGTGTTTTATCGAGTATCGCAATAAGAAGGCGGTTGAACACTAAGATGAATATTGAGAAGTACAAAGGGGGTGCGGTGCTGACAGGCTGAGGAGCAAGTCTATTATGCTAAGTAGAAGTCATTGCTTTTTATTAGTCCTCCAAAGCTGAAGCCAGTGGTTGTGATGAGCCATATCAAAGATCACAGGAACTCCCGTTGAAATGATGCGCCAACTTCGATGTCAAGAAGCATCAAGTACTAACTTCACTATTGAGTAACCAAAGGATCAAGATACATGCATTAGTACTTAATAGCTAATTTTATTAACATGTATGAAAAGTCAGCGTAGCTAGGATAAGATTCAACAAATACACTTTGTTGCGAGAGAATTAGGACTGCTTTATGTGAATTGACTCTATGTTTTTAAAGAAGCAACTAATTGCTGCCAATGGTTTTGTGTTGGACCGCAAAAACAATTGCCAAGCATTCCATGAAAGTGCTGAATAGATTTCATATCAAGCCTATTTCTTTACAAATTAATCAGGTCGGATTGTCAGCTATACAGTAAGTGTAGCACGGCTTTAGCTACCGATGGACCACCCAATTAACCGATCTGTTGATAACTTGCTTCAGGTTACAATGGTTATAAAAGCATACAGTCAGCCGCATCACACATCCTTTGGATTTAATCCAGAGTTTAGAATTGCACTACCAGTCCTCCTACTCTTCTTCTCGAAAAGCTCCTTAACACAAAACAACGTTTTGCTTTGTAGAATGCGTAGAGTGATGGAGAGAGAAAGAGAATTCATTGAGTTCGTGAAAGTCTAAAACCTCTCCTGAGTGGAATAAATCGAATGGGAACATAATGCCCGTAGTGGCCCCTGTACAGTACCAAGTTAGTGATAACTCAACTTCTCCATACCAGGAATGATTACTGTAAAGAAAGGGATTGTAACACTTTTTGTTTTGGAACTTTACATGTTACCTTTTCTTGCCCCATTCTAAGCATAAGTTTTGAACATCATCGAAACAACTATGGTTCAATGATCTGTCCACGCCCTATGCACTTTCCCTCATGATGTAGCTCTACAACAAATTGAAAAATTATGAATGCTTTTACTTCGAGATGCTGGACTACAGAATTTTTAACAACTTGGCCTCCTCCTTAGCGCATATATTCTTGAAACTACAAAAAGTGTTCCAGCAATGCCATGGGAAATTTGATATGAGGACACAATTTCCAACTACCCCATTAAAACTGCCCTTGTAGTATTAGCCGCCCCTCACCTGCCGTCCAAGATTTGTGGAAGAACACATTTGATTTGACCAATTTTAATCTGCACTTTGACTTTAGTCCAGAGTAACATTGTTCCTAGTTCCATTATCAACCATAGTTTGCACTACATTCGAGTACATGAAATTTATTGACCTGATGATTCACAGTTTTACCTTGAGACGGTTTGAAACTTACGCTACCGGCGTATTTCACATGTATATCAATTTAAAAGTGGCAACTTATAAGTTTTAACATCATCCAAGCAGCTTATTCTCATTGGTCTTCTCCTCGCAAAAGCTGAAATTTAAGACAACAAATATGTGCGGTTTTTATGACTTTATGATTCAAAAAATGCTCAAAGAAAGGTCTTTAGCAGATATTTTTGATAAAGTAGTCGTCACTAAAATATTTTTAAAAATTTTCTTTTAAGTGTGGGAAAATCAGGCTTCGGCTATTTCAGTTTTGAGGTTACATCTATTGTCCAACCGGCAGTTTTATTTGGCGTGATAGTATTGAGTTTGATTTGAACGATGAGGAAAGTTCACATTCTTCCTACCTCTCCCTCTTCCATTCCAACGCACCAATTTTCTTACAATTTATATATTTTGACATGGAATTGCAAAAACTTCGGTACAAATGGGATTCTCTTCTCACCCCCTGAAAAGTCATTGTTGCTGACGGAAATGAAGACGTCTCCTTTGTACATTCGCCAGGTAAACGGATGTCAAAAATGTATAACTGGAAGATATAAGAGCTCTAATAGCAGTTTAGCACTCACTAGGTGAATAATTGACTCTGTAATTCATAAGATGCAATCGCAAGAAATTCGCTTCAATTTCTAGGATGAAACATTCCTTCATGTGGCAAAATCTCAAACGCGATCATTTTTTAAGTCCACACAAGATGTCGTCTTCTAACAACACGGAGAACGAGGCGGGAAATGTCAAATTAATATCTTTTGAGGGATATTTTTATCCCCTAGCCATAATGTGAGTCATGTGTGCGGAACTCATTTGCTCAGCAAATTTAACGCTCTTCCAATGTTGTGATTGAAGAACTACAGTAGTGATTGTGGCACAATTGGAATGATTAGTCAAATGAAGTGAGAAAGTCATAGGCAATTACACTTTGTCCAAGAGACTTATTCTTATCCCCTTCATCCGAGTGGACAGCATAAAACGGTAGTCGAGAAATGGTTGCTGACTGTCTAGGTGGCTGGCTGTCCAGTGACGAGAAATCCTTTCTTCACTGTGCACTTTATGAGGTGAATAAGGGTACCGGTCATTACCACAAAAGGTCAATTCGGTATATTACATATCCAACCCTCCCAAAATGTACAAATGAAAACAATCTCAATGTGTGCGGTGAAGTGAATATTTGGAACCACTCACCTGCTGAAGATCAAACTACGCCTGGTGTTGCGACCTACTTTGTCGATTTAACACAATAAAATGGAGGAAGCCAAAAGCTGGAAACTGATGGAAATGAGCTCCTGTACTTCTCGCTGCAAAGTACTTTTGAAAGTAGGGCAAAAATGGCCCATAAGAAAATTCGGACTTAAACGTTGGAGGTTTAGACTGAGAGGAATGTTGTCTCATTCTCCTTCTTTGTACTTTTCCGGCAATATTTTTAAGTGACGTTTTTTACCTTTGAAGTACACTTTCAATGGGTAAAAGTGAATATTCTAAGGGTTAGATTCTATCTTGGCTTTAAAGATAGACCTATTTGAAGCGCACTCGGCTGGAAAATTGTCATAGTGGGTTTGGCAGCAACAGATTTTTAATAAATACTCGAAGCAGATATTCTACAATTAATAAGCTTGTTATCATCGTCAACACTTTTCTATGTAAGAATTATAATCATGCTGCTACGAAACATTGACTTGGACAGCAACCAGTTTAAGTTTGGTTAAACAAATTCTACAAACTAAACAAACATGAAACTTTGATTAGTCGAGGAATAATTTAAACATACGCAAAGGTAGCTAGCATGTCAAGGCAGGCACTATTTAGCAAACGAGCTTTGGTTAACCTGCTCACCAATCTAGCGGCCTATTTGTCTGTGCTACACTGGCCACATATGCCAAAGTGAGCAAACCCGCTATTGCGTAAGAGACGGAAAAATCATGCAGGTAACACACAAACTGACAATTAATGGGTAAAAATATGGCACATAGTAAATAAAAGCAAAATTTGAGGAAGCATAATTAAAGTTGTCAAGTAGGTAAAGGCAAAATTCTCTCTGGCTGTCGCAACGATACCCAAGTTTAATAAGTGGTAAGCTTCTGAAGGAGAGGAAACTTGGCAATCTCTCAGCAAGCCACAAGTTATTTTCCAAACACAGGTTTGTCAACAAGTCCAGGGCTAGGAACATGTACACAAAGGATGTGAAATGTTAAGCTGCAGTTAAACGCAAACTCGGAAGTCGTCTCAACCCAAATATCACCCACTCATCCTTCTTATTTGCAAACCGCAAAGATGGAGACAAACTGAGCGAAAAGAGCGTTGATAGGATAGGTGGAATGATGGCGAGATTCGTTGTAATCATGGGTGAGGCAAACGGACCATTCGACGGACCTGGTGAACAAGTGAGATTCCGTTTCATTGCACTCACACTCATCACATTTTACCACACTCTGAGTCCACCACATGGTCCACGCATCAGGATCTTGAAGAGTTGTAGCAGCCATCGACACAGCAGATTGTGAGAGACGTCTGCGAGCACCGCACTTCAATTCCATTGCGGTAGGAGGTGCACCCAATTGCATGTTGCACCAGGGAAGGATGCGCAACCACTTGAAGCCCTCAGCCTCGTTCACAACCTCATCAGTGACGCGAAGAAGGGTGAGTGAAAGACTGAAGTATGTGCGAGATATTAAAACGAAGTGGTGAATCCCAACATGAGGCGCTGCATCCTGCTACGATTGCAACCACAAATGCGGCTGTCAGATGTGGTGTTCAATGTCAGTGCCGCCTACACCAACAGTCCAGTGATGTATGGCACATTTGACACACAATTCTGCATCCGTGACGAGAGTGTTTAGCAACATTGGAGGTTGGAATCGTGCATTCTTTTCGATAAATGAGCATGTTGTGAAATAATGTGCAGATCGGTGCACACGCACGCAGCCCAAAGGCGTCTCAGACAGGTGTAGTTACGCTCACTTCATTATGAAGGTGCTACAACTGGCGCAAAATAGAAGAACCGGATGAAGCAACAAGGTGCTTGTAAGCAGTGGCCACTAACCTTGATTGTTGGAGCCTCGAGCGTTAATCACAGACTTTGTTTAGACCGCGCTGCACCAATCGCCTAAACATTCGTAAAAACTTACATGATTAATAGTTCCAACCACAAAGTGGTTGCGTGTGGCGGATGTGGAAGTTAGTGTAAACACACTTAATCACCCAGTGTTGGAGTGAACCTGTGACGAGAAACGCTTTAGTGATACTGTCAGGAACATACTAGCTTTCTATCCGGGAACAATTAGTTTATCGTCCAACTGCAAACCACCTCCATGCTCAGTGTCAGCAATCGTCGGTGAAGATTAAACTTGAAGGTCCTCAAATTGCACGAAATCGGAAGCCATTCAACCACCATCATCTAAGATAGTGACTGCTATTACACACATGCCCTGCAAACAGCCTCCTTGCTTTCTGCTGATGCTCAAGAACACCTTCATTACAAATACAGACTTGATCGTCAAATGTGCCGCTCTGGAATGGACCATCAGTTTGGTTGGCACAGACAGCAAATGTGTCATTTGGTTTCGTCAATTCAATGGACTTTGGAAGCTCGATGTGTGTTTGGAGTCGTGGCAGGATGTAGTGTTTCACGCTGAGAGTTATTGTTTTCCCACGCTCCCGCATTTGTGTCTCAATCTTTCACTCCCTCTCCTTTGTGTCATTCATGAGGTTGTGGACGAGATGGATAGCGTCAAGTGGTTGGACGTCGTTCCACTGATGCACGATGTTGTTAAGTGGATCTCTCACCACAATGCTGCGCTTGCAGACATTTCTTACGCCCTGCTGCTTTGATGGGTCTTTGTCTCCATGACTGCCAGAACTCTGCTTGAAATTGGTGTTTGGGCCACGTGAGAGACTCAGAGTATGACAGGATATGACGACTTGTGAGTGCAATGAAGCGAAGTCTCACTCGCTCACCAGGTCGATGGAGTGGTTCATCTGTCTCGCCCATGATTATAACGAATTATTGCACCATTTAAACCGTTTCGGTTACACTCATGTCGATTTGCTTGGTCGCATTTCGAAAACTATTGGATGGACAGTAAAAGTAAGTGATTCCGAGACTGAAGTAACCTCCAGGTTCTAGTTCGATTAGGACGTGATATTTCGAATCATATGCGTATCTATTCTTGACTACGTAGATGCTATCATTCAGTCGATAAAAAGTCGTTAATCCTACGTTTTGCGGTTGGAGATCGGACACGTTCATAAATATAGTGACCCTGGAGAGGGGATTCTCTGAAAGAATGATGATTCCGTAAAGCTTATCGATGAACAATTCTTGGGATAGTGGGATATAGACAGTGTTATTGGTGTCCACATACTGGTCAGACTATGGTGGACTCAACACAGCAGCTGCCGCCACTGTGCAAAGGGCGCTAGCACCTGCTACGCCAGTCTACGCATGCCAATTCGAATCTTGCTCCAATCACGTGTAAGCATTCATATGCATCACCACCTGCTACACTTCCTCCGTTGGTCATAGTGGCTCACCTCGATTTCCATTGGATTCTCGTGTCTCGTGAATAATTTACACAAGCTAATCCTAATTGGCATCCGCTGCGTGGTGAAGGTTTTGCTTACAGTCAAACGAGTGCAGCAACGCTTGGTGAATGAATTCATTCGAACTCCTCAGGAGCAAACAGGGTGGCACATCACTTGTGGTTCAGAGCGTGGAAGTTATACAGATGACTGTCAATATTGGCTCTACTTTGGGGCGAAGATTATTTCAGTTTTTGCAGCGACAGCACTAGGCACCATACTTTTGATGGCTTGTAGGCGCAAATTGCTTGTCTATTGCTCTTTTCACTTGTTAACTGCGTCTTGTCTGACTTGTTGGGTACGGGTTACTATGCGACCCCAATCCGGTAATTCAAGGGAATTGAAGTGTTCAGGAACGCGGGATTCCCTTCTTTATCTGTTGTAACTAACGCCTGAGAAGAAGTTTGACATGTGACTGCGAAATCGATGGAGAGGCAAGTGGACCACTCTAAGACCAGGTGGTTAGTAGAGCACTCCGACACTAAATATGATATCGAGCAGTGTGGATTTGAGGCACAGTTAGCGTTGGTTGAGGATGTTACCTAAAATCCCTGTAAAATGTGATCCACTCTTTTCAAACACATGGTCACCTCAGATATGGTTATTGACTGGAAGGGAAGGGATTGACACACTTCTTCAAGTGCATGGAAAGTGCACAAAGCCAGTGTCAATTCGCTATGGCCAGGCTCATGTCATGATTCATGCAACCGACTTCATTTAGGAGTCGGTGAGTTAAATATCACTCACAGCATTTCTTGGTTTGCCAACAACGGTTAGGCACAAACTGGTGAGCATCTAGTCTTCTTTTACGGAGAACTCGAAAAGCATCTAAGCATTCATCCATCCTACCATATCCACCTATGTGTGAATCCTTCCTTGTTTTCGAGTAATTTCATTCTATGCACTACCTGAGACTTGACATTCCAGTAACTCCCCTAATTCTTTTGTTTGGAGTGTTGCTCACACGAGATTCAAGTTTTTTGTCCAAACATTGCAGAATCCTGTGATGACCGGAAATTCAACCATTGGTAACTGAAATTGTATAGAACATCCCACAGCTACTGCTGAAACATTCGTGTCAACCTTTGTGATTGTGTTGCTCAGTGGTAAATGGTTATGATGGGCGGATCTTGACCCTCCCCGGAGCACCATCAACCACCGATTGTAGAAGTAAACATTCCACTCGACACAATTTCGTGTCAGCAGGTGTTCTTAGCACCTCTAGGCCTAGCTTCGGTGCTTCTGTTCTTAACAAGCAACAAGTTAAATAGTATGCATTTCTTCACTCGCCTGGTAAATCGGAGTTTTGTGCCTTGTAATGATCGGATAGGGAGCCAGTTGTGCACCAACGCTGCCAGCTAACATCAGATGGATGCGAAGTTGGCAAAGGTGAATAAATTAAAGGTGATATTCAGCAGAGTATGCATATTATCCCACTAATTCATGCCCATTGACTTGATCAGGAGCGAATGAGCTGATTCCGTAAAAGAAACACAATGATTCGCATCCATTTATAAGCTGACTGATATTATTGTTGCTGTTTCATTTGATAGCGTCTAAGCTCTGTTTATCAAAGAGTGGTGGAGGGCGGTTTGGTTAAACAAGGCGGTCTGCAACGTCGACGACGTAGCGAATGCTCTTGAAACACTCACGTGCGCCCTCCTTCGATTTATAATGTAACAAAGGGTCAATGTCCATTATTGCAGTGCCCCTCTCATCCCTATGGGGAGAGAGTGTGGTGAAAGCCGATGTCGTCTTACAACGTACAGATGATAACACAGACTTGGAAATTTCAAGGCGTGCATTAGCATTTAATGCGCTCAACCTTTGCTACGGTTTAATTACAAGTCAAGTGAATTTAGAGAGCATCGCGAACTGTAAGGAGATGTTAGTCATCTTTGGCTGTTGTTTAGTTTAGAGTAGAGAAAAATTTGAGTGAACAAGCTAGTTGAATGGGCTTTGTGCAAGGAAATTGTACTTCCTTAAATGGGTTAGGAGCCTGAAGATAAATTTTTATAGAACTTCAGTGGTTTTAGTGGTGGAATAAAGTGGTGTGGAGGGTGTTCCAAGGGTTTTAATTGACGAACTGATTGGCACTGCACTCTGGTCCCATTTCGGAGACACCAGCCCGCAGTAACAGAAGGCTTGGCTCCAAAATCCAAAGCATTGAAGCGTGAAGCGACAAGCATTGTCATGAGACAGAGCAAAATTCTTGAGGCCATCGGACCTGCTTGCTGATTCTGGAAGGAGAGGGGAGTTATTGCGTGCTAAACGTTTTCCTGCAAGCTCCCTTCCCGATCCTGCGTTCTAAGATATACACCTTGGAGATGACTGTGATTTTGAAATCACTGAGCTCGTCAGTTGCTCAAAACATGACAAGTTATATCGAGTTAGTATGTGACTCTTCCTGACACTATATATGGCATATCAGTTTGGTGGGATTTGACTCAGTCTTCGGCTTGACTCATTGCGACGACTAGTGGCTACTTGATTGGAGTACTGTAGTCCAATCGACATATTGTGAAGCACAGACATCCGTCAGCCTATCTGTGCAGCAATGCTTCAATCCTCACTGATATGGTGCATTTATTTCAATCCTTAGTTAGCGTAGAACTTGGTCGAACCCAATGTTGTTGGTTTCAACTTGCCTCCTGCTCGGCGAAGGGGTGTAGCTCTGGCCTGAAGTCGTGGCTGTGGTTCCGTAGCAGTTAAGCGAGGTGATTCTGGAGATGCGTGACCAGATGCTCGGTACATCACACTCAAAAAGATAGTCAATTGAGGATAATGCGAAATCGGACGTCGCTGTTTGTTAAAATGAGTGGAGACTTGGGTGTTAAGCGCACACCTCAGTAGGGCTCGACGTGAACATTAACTGAGGCGAGAAAGTGCAGTGGCAGTAAACCACAGACCATCGCTTTATTCCTCATGATTTTCATGTGGGTCACATAAATGCGTTGCCGTGAGTCGTTTGCTGACTGGCTGTCTGGGTGGCTGTCGGGGTGGCTGTCTGGGTGGCTGTCTGGGTGGCTGCCTGTGTGGCTGGCATATCAGAGGAAACACTTGTTACAGTACAAATCTCGTGAGGAAGTGAAAGATGCCATTCGTCATTCCGAATAATCCACCCATTGCATTGCCCACCCCACACCTCCAAGACACTCACCGGTTTTGTGCACACTTGGAACGTGTGTGTGTGTGTATGTGTATGTGGTGCAGAGCAGGCAACTAACGATCGGGAACTGGTCATTTGCAGAGGGTCAACCGACGATTGCTGATATCATCCACCCACCTAATGCAGTGTGAGAAGAAGGAAGGTGTTTCGGAAAGTTTCAGAATAAGCCCAGTTAGAAGGTGATGCAAATGGCTAGTCAGTGGAGTTAAGACCTTGTCTTCCTCTGGCAGGATAGCAGCGAATGTAGACTGCATGTCGCTGTCGCAACGGGGAACAAAGAGCACCTGTTCACCTCCTGATGGGGACCGGACAGGAGGGATTATTGTCCCATCCTAATCCGCCATGCTCTTGCGACGCTATTTCTCCAGGTAACAGCCTTCACATCTCAAGAGCATTGCGACGATGCGGGAGTGGACATGGAGGTGGCTAGATTTTGCCGTAGTTCTACAAACAGACTTGTCAACGCATTGATCGCTGCTAGCTTATGCCACATTAGGTGTCCAGAGCTGATGTGGTTCATTATGCGCACACCACTTTCCACGGTGACAAATTTCGATTTCACTGTTGCACAACACCATCGCGTTCAGCAATGACGCTGAGTTCTCGTGGATCATTCGTTCCACCTAAGCAAAGTGAAACACCTTATAATGATGGCGAGACCAAATGAGGTTCCATTATCAAGCGTGGATATTAAACGAAGCGCAAGTCCTGATTGGAGAAAACACTACTTTGGCGACCTGCTATTCACACATGGTCTCGCGAACAAAAGTGGATGAGTCTGCACCCGGATGCACCCAGATGCAAGGTGTCAATCAAAACAGAGAGGTGTAGACTCTTACAAAAGAAGACATATAGCAGTTAATTATGAAGAAGAGAAGGGGTTAAATAGCTGTGCTCGAAGCTGATGCCCAAGGCACTAGTAGTGCTGGCAAGTCAACAGAGGTGCAGAACAGCTGCCTTTAAACATCAGCATCTTTGTCTATGGGATGGAAAGCTTCTGAAGGAGAGCGAAAAATGGTTTCCTACTAGTGCACCAAAATTCCCGCTCACTTGTGCTCATTCCTCTCAACTTGGCATTTGACGCTTCCTTAAACTGTGCAGCTGCCTCGATCAGATCTTCAAGCATCACCAACCCACGGTCTGCAAGATCGACACTCACAGTGCCTGACTGAATGGGCGAACCGAAGAGGCCAAAGACTTGCCCTGCCGCAGCCTCACAGTCACAGCCCCCCAAAATATTCATCGTCGCATTCCACGAGGCCAGATGCTTGCCATAATCGAAGGAGTACAACACTCCAGGCTTCAGTGTGCCACTAGTCGAATTGTAGGACTTGAACACGTATAGTGAGCGTTCGTGAAGACACAGTGATTTGTTGAGACGGTCGAGCAAATCCTTGGGCTCTACCTCTTTGCACGTTGGACACGTTGACTTCGAATCTGTAAGTGGTGTGTCAGTGGTTGTGGCTGTTTTGGTGGTGGTGGTGGTGGTGGTGTTATTGGGGACAGAATGTGTGGCGTTGTGAATGATGACTCCCTCACGCGTTGAGTTCCAGTAGAGTTGGCAGGAGTTTACGTGGAGGGGCGCCTGCACAATCTCGTGTGGGTTGTAGTAGTCGCGTGCAGTGACGAGACCAGGCTGCGCCTCCTCCACCAATGTGCGTTGGTGCAATACTACTGTGAAGCATCTCTCCGCATCACCATCCTCCTCCAAGAAGCCGTTGAAGTAAGCACTCACCTCACGCTCCTTATCATTCAACTCCACCCTCCGAAATTCGGCATTGAGGGGCACCTTCTCCAAGTCGCTCATTGTCACTGTCCATCCACTGGGCAACTGCACAGTCACGAGAAGCATTCCAGTGGATTGTGCTCGTGCGGCACGCAGACACACTGTGGTGAGTGCAGTGGTGCATGCAGCAGTGGCACTGCTACCACCCTGATCAACTGAGATCTCCAAGTGAAACACATCCTCCTGTCTTCGTGGTTCGGGCACATTGTAAATTGCCGTGAAGTGTGCGGACACGCAGACCCGATTCGGCGACTCGATGCTCACTCGGAGACTGGAGACGTCACTCTGATTATGTGCACCGAGTTGGAATGTGTGGGCAACCAGTTGGTTGTCCTCACTCACCTCCACTTGCACATTGAGAAGAGGCATCGGTGTGGAGTGAATGGAGACGGGTGTGGGTTGGGAGGGCGAAGGGAAGGTGGCAGCACTTTGTGTGAGTGCACGCAATGCAACAACTGTGTCCTGGGTGGAGTAGAAGCCGCCCTTCTCGTTCTGCTGCTGTGAAATCCATTTCATAGTGGCGAGTTGGTCATGCTGGGAGAGGCGAGTGGGAGTGAGTGCGAGCAGTGCGTACGCAGTGGTCTCCAGATTGAGCACCTTGGTGAGGTAGTTGTCTGCATTGCTGCCTGATGCAGACCCCGACCACCATCGCAAGGACCCACTAATGGAATATTCGAGCTGTGATCGTCTCATCAGTTCAGTGATCATCGCCTCACGCAGTGATGTGCTGGCTTCATGCGGGAAAGCCTTGGTGGCGTAGACGACCTTAGCCAGGAGGAGGGTGGACCACTGAGTGAAGGGCAGCTGTCTTGCCGTCGACTCAATGCATCTGATAGAGGAACGTACACAGTTACCAAACACATGCCCTTTGGCTTTCCTCAGTGCAGTGCTGGCGGAGCCGAGTGCGGCGAGTACGTGTGCAGTGAGTTGAAGTCGATTTTCAGCCTCGTTGGAGTTACGCATCCATGGGAGGAAGCCACCACTGACCTCCTCAAAGCATCCATCCTCGAAATAGCGTTGTTGACTGCGGAGGAAATCGAATGCACTGGCGAGAGTGGTGTGAGCATCCAGCGACTGTCCCGCAATGGAGTCGATGGGCAATTTGTCAGCCTCACTGAAGACCTCGAAGACATAGGCGGTGAGCCAGATGCTTCCGTTTGTGCCACCGCGTGGTCCCCATACTGAGAAAGCACCGTTGTCTGGATGACGATAATTTAATTGGTTGTCGAACCCACTCAGAATGTATTTGGCAGCCTTCCTAATCACCTGGCCGTAACGAGAGTTGTCAGCTTCACTGGTGGTGATGTCCTGATTGTTGCGGAGGAGGAGGTAGCGGAGTACGTAGACACTGGGAGCAACCTTCACGAGATTCTGCTCTCCACACCCAGTGGGCATTCGAATGAGACTATCGAGGTTGGCTAAGGCCCGACCAACCACGTTGCCACTGGCTGCGACGTAAGTGCGCAAAGAGCCTCCAACGATCTCCTTGTCTGGTAGTACGACCGCCATTTCCTGCTCCTCTTTCAAGGACCCTGCAAACCACGACATCTAAAGCAACACCAGCATCTCTGCGTTCTCTCAGGTTCCTATTTTGATGGTGCTCTTCCAAATGCAGTGTACTTTTTAAATCATCTAAATGCTATTGCTTTCTCCTCATTCATCACTCCCTCTATTTCCCCTAAAACTATTTAATCTACAAAGATGTGCTTTGCTGGATGCTTAACTTGCATGTTTGCTTGCATTTTTGCCGATCTAAGCACTGCGGAATTTTATTAACGAAGAAGGAAATAGTTATCATGAAATCAAACTAGCATGCTGCATTCGTGGTGTGCACCTCATTCAATTGTTGATTTTCTACACACTTTCTCCTGTTGGTAGTATACTGTAGCACACACACCTGGTGAGGTCGAAATGGATCTACGTGCAATAATCCCTTCACTTCTTGTGAGCATGTGTGCATGTGATAATTCGCGTTTCAGCAATTGCAGTCCTCCAGTCATGCTGGATGTTAAGTCCTAATCAACTCAGTTCTTTGCCACCGATTTGGTTCAATTTGCCCACTGTTACCCGCAAATTCGTTTGATACTTAAAGGATGGACACAAACAACTCGATTACCCCATTCTTGAATTCGTCACTCTCAATGACTCATAAAGCAGCTCGTTTGCTATCGTGAGTCATTTTGGATGAATGTATGCAGGAAGGGATAATCTCCTTTCGGCACTATACTAACTACTTCTTGAACTTTGCATTCGGGGAGCGTTCCTGGGCAAGTGAAGGGCTGTCGGGCAATGGAATCTACTCGGAACAGAAAATTGTTCCCACCTCGGAGGATGGTGACCTTAAATCGCTCTTCCCAAAACGCGACATGCCATAAGGATGTAGAACAATTCACCTATGGCTACTACTAACTACAAGCGAATAAATGATTTGCTCTCGTTAATCCCACCTCCGCTTGCTTGTATGCATGCTCAGATTTGAATCCTTCGTGACGGCACATTGGGCAGTGGCAGGAAGTACAACCACAAAGAGAATGAGTTCGACATCGGAGGAACCCACAAAGAACAACAAACAAAAGTGAAGTGGGAGGGGAGAGAAGGCCAAGACTCACCTCCGGATGTGCAGATTATGCCACCGATGGTGACGCGTTTCTCAACCCCCTCGGCAATCACTCGCACCGAGCGTCGCACCGCGTCTCTCACTGTAACAACCTCACGAGCCCACTTTCTGCCACTAGCGTCAGCATCAGCGTCAGCATCAGCGTCAGCACAAATTGGGCTGTCACGATGGGCGACAGCCGTGGCGGTGACGTTGAGCAGCCCAACACGTAGTGGACGGAGGAGTAAGTTGAAGGTTCCCTTTGGATCCCCTACGCAGATGCAGGTGGTGAAGGCGGCAACACCGACCACTCGCCAGTCGCGCGAATCCGTGTCCACACCTACCTCCACCTCATAGCAAGTGCGTGGTAGCCCCTTACTGCCGCCGCCGTCGTCGCTGCCACCGAAGCCAGTGGTGGTCTCGGGATACACGAAGACACTGAGTGGTAGGTGCAGCACCTCTCCTCGTCGTGCCATTAGGGGTGGTGCGAATTCCACGAAGAAGGGCATCGTAACAGTTAGTTGGGGTTTCTTCACAGGCATCCACAGTCCTTTGTCTGCCGTGAAGCACACCGCGTTGGCCTCCCATGTGGTGAGAGTGTCAGGTACGGTAAAAGATTTTTTGAGTCTTCCGTTGGTCAATCTTGCTGTTTCAAACAGCCATACTTCAGGGAAGAAATCACGAAGACGCGGCTCCTTGTATACATTCACGTTATTTCTGTTGATGAAGTTTTTGTGGATACTGCTTGAATCGTCAAAGTCGAGTAATAGGTTTAAGTCTTCCTCTGTTATTTGTTCCTTTTGTAATTGTGCATAGTTTGTTTTTTTTAAAACGATCCTTGATGGGTAAGATTGGCTAATCGGTATTGATTTTTGACATGACATTTTTTCATAACGTCTAGTCTTCGAAATGACAAGGATAGGACTTATTCCCGCTGCCTGAAACCCGAATTTATTGCCTGGGTATTTGGCAGTTAATAGGTGTGTCTGGCCCCTTGTCAACAGATCAATATATGCGGCAAGGTCAATCATGCGAAAGTCTGCAAAAGCGAATTGCTTTGACGAGACATCTCTCATGCTCAAAAGACATGTGTTTGCAATGCCTTCATTGCTCACCGATGTGGTTGATACTCTTAAGTTCATGCCAACGTTCTCTCCAGGAACAACTAGTTTCTTGTCTAAATGTAAACCGTCTCCATGCTCAGTGTCAGCCATCGCCGGTGAAGAGCAAGCTTGAAGGTCTTCAATTTGCACGTAGTCAGAGGCCATTTGACCACCGCCATCAAAGATGTATGCCACAGCACGAAATTCTGGCCCAAAGTCCCCGTCCAATTCGAGAGTTCCTGTGTGCCGGAAAAATGTTCTATGCTCTTTTATACGTTTAGGTCGAAACATTTCTTTCAGAGACTGACTTCCACTGCATGAGTAGCTTGTGCAGCGGCCTGGGGCCACGCATATACCATCACTTCCACATTCATTGACGTCGCAAACAGGAGTCAAGCAATTGGCTCCGGTCCACCCCTCAAGGCAGTGGATTTTATCGCCGACACCGCATCTGTAGTGACCAAATTCGTTATCCTGGGGTACACATGCATACTCCGCCTCCAACTCGATCGTTCGTGTTGTGAGCTGACCGCGAGAAAGAAACTGCAGTGTCAGAGTTGTGTGGTCTGCGAGGGCTTTATTCGATAGTACCTGCAAATTTACGTTCCCGGGACAGATGGCACTTGTAATATTTACCACGGTGACCTGTATTGCAAAACCTTTATTGTCATCCCACAGTTTGACTTCGACTGATTCATGTGAATCTTTTATGCTAACATCTCGAACCATCGCATACTTGGTGTCTTGAAGTATCAATGGCGGAATAACAAGGTCATAAGTTTCAATCCCAGCTTTGAGAGAAATGGTTTTAACAATAATATTTACACAATCGCGGCAATGACAGCTAACGATCATATCTCTGACGACTACTTTCAGTTCCTGTCCAGCCAAGGGATTTGTGCAAATTACATGGCCAACGGTTGGCAAACCGTTTCTATAAATACCGGGTATTTCAAGCTCACACGATTGTGCGTGGGTCTTGTGTGGATATCCAGTGACGTTTGATGCAAAAGTCGAGACACTCGTGCCCTCTTCCATAATTTCCACAAATACACCTAATCCGTCACTCCAGCTAAGATCTTTGTTTTCCGTCAGCTGCAACATTTGTACAGTAATTTTGGTGCAGCCTTTACCGTCCAAGATGCCGCTGATTCGCTTGCACTGACGAGGTACTGGATAATGACTGCTATTGCACATACTTCCTGTAAACAGCCTCTTTGCTTTCTGCTGAAGCTCCAGGGCATCCTTATCGCAAATGCAGACTTGGGCGTCAAATGTGCCGCGCAGGAATGGACCGTTTGTGTATACAGCACAGATACTGAACGTCACATCTGGCTTCGTCAATGGAATGGACTTCGAAAGCTCCACGTGTGCTTGGAATCTTGGCAGAACATAATGTTTCACGTTGAAAGTTATTGTTTCTTCATGATCCCTCACTCGTGCTTCTATCTTCCACTCGCCCTCCTTCGCATCACCAATGAGGTTGTGGGCAAGATGGAGAGCGTCAAGTGGTTGGACGTCGTTCCACAGATGCACGATGTTGTTGAGTGGATCCCTCACCACAATGCAATCGAATTGCGGTGCTTGCAGACGTTTCTTACGCTCTGCTGCTTCGATGGGTCTTAGTGTCCTCAGCTGCCAGAACTTGCCCACAGCTTGATATTTGGGCCACGTGGGAGACTCAGAGTGTGGCAGGATGTGACGACTTGTGAGTGCAATGAAGCGAAACCTCACCTGCTCGCCAGGTCGATAGAGTGGTTTGTCTGTCTCACCCATGATTAGAACGAATCTCTGCACCAATCGAACCATTACGTCAACGCTTTTTTCTACAACTGTGCTCACTCTTCTACGACGGTGATGGTCCCATGGGTAGTATGAGTAATTAACTTTCAGCATGAAGTATCTACCAGGTTCCAATTCAATCGGTACGGAGTACTTTAAATTGTATGTGTATCTGTCCCCGGCTTTGGATTTCTTGCCAATCGGTCTATGAAAAGTTGCAACTTCTGTGCCGTTCAGTTTGACAAATGGAAGCACCATGGATATGCTAACTTTAGAAAGACGTTTCTCTGAATTAATGACGATTCTGTTGGGCACATCAATGAACAGTGCTTGGGGTAAAGAGATGATGACGTCGTTCGTGGGGGCGGGAGGCTCGTGGTGCTGCTTCCTCTTCACTTTGCAACCCGTTGTCGCCATCAGCAGCAGCACTAGCAGTCGCCACGCCAGTCCGTCCATGTTGACTCAAATATTTCACTAAAATGTTGTCCTCGCTTATGTACATCGACACCGCATATTGCACTCTCTCCATTGGCCACAGTGGCTCAACTTTGTTTCTATTGGATTCTACTGTCATGTCATGGATAATTTACAAGTTTGTTACTTTGGTCATTCATTATGCAGAGAATGGGTCGGTGTAGTGCAAATTACAAACCTTCTGTGGTATTACTGACATTTAGAGCCAATCAAGTTCAACAGCAGTTGGTGAACAGGATCATATAAACTCTTCAAGAGACTGTAATTATGTGGCATATCACCCCTGGGTAGAATCCTTGGATTTGTGTGAATGATTGCAAATAACTGCATTAATTCAAACGCTATGCCATATTTCATGTGATGTTTGGAGGGACGACATTGGCAGGTATTTGTGACAATTCTGCTATTTCTTATAGCATTTGAAGAGAGAACCACAAAAATTACTGGCCCCTTTAGTACGACGACGCCATATTAATTATTTTGCACCTTTTGCAGAATTTTCGGGAATTGCTCCCTGTGCGACGTGTTAAGTAGAGGTCATCAGTCGAAGTGTAGCTGAGAGTTTTCGTGATCTGTAGTGCTCACCATCGTCCTATTCATTTTGAGTGTGAACATTATGAAGTGGAGAAGCAAACGTTTGGACGCCTCAAATTTAGTCGACATTCATGTATGCGTTGAGTGGTTGGAATTTGGTGGCAATCGAAGTATTACTTGAGGAATGAAGTACCGTAAAGCAACATTGTTTAAGAAAGGCATTTAATAGGGTTAAGTATTCAGTTTTGTTTCAGTGAATGTTTTATTGACAGCATTATATTCCATTCGCATGAGCTTTGTCACCACACACAGTGAGCCTGTAACTACTGGCTAGACCGGAGCGGATTAGCACATTTTCCCAATTAAGTCACCTCTGTGCACAATGTCCTGTTGGTAAGCATGCATTGTGACGCAAAAGTCCCCACACATTTTAGCAGCCAACTGGATTTTGAATTTTAGCGTATTTCAGATCGCACTAGACACTGCATTGTCACAAGCCTTAGTTTCGATTCACGCATTAGGCATCTACCTTCTGCACCACCAAGATCTTATGAAGGCAGCACTACCTCCGTTTGAAGCACCACATCCGCATGTGTAAACTCACATTTCTGGAAATTGTATCAGTACATTTGAGCTTTTGTTGAGTAAGACCTCCACAATTTCCCAATGCTTTTATCCCGCCGGTTTTATGTTCACACAAAGAAGCACTGGTGTATCACTTCGCAGACCATGGAAGATGGTGAGTGTGTAAGCAACATCTGCTGACGTAGATGACTGAACCAGTGAGTGTTGCTTACTGGATTTGTTTAGACCACACCTTAGCCACTGTCTAAACATCCGTGTCCAACCCTGCGTGATGAATTAGTTCAGTTGACAATGGTTAGGTGGGATGGATGTTAGCCCTCCCCGGAGTGCCATAAGTCATCACGAGAGGGAGTAGTCCCTTGACTTGACTTTACTTGGGCACTCGGAGAGCCTCATAGTGCATAACACGTTGTGTGTAATCATGGTCTAAGATGAGCTGAAGGGCATGTATTTCCTTCTTCAAATGGTGGGTCACAATTTCCATCCTGAATTTGGACACCGACACTACCAGCGTATTTTAGTTAAGAAGTCCCAATTAAACGAGTGTAAATTAATTGACGACTGATATGCAGCGAGGCTAGCATGCATTTCGCTGCCTCAGTCCCTTTATTTAATCCGGAAAATTTAATCCTTCTGATTACGGAAAAATCCAAATCGACCTATGCGTTGTTTGTGATTTAGAAATAACAATGTAAAATTGGAGAATATTGCCTTTTCAGAATATAAGGTATGGCCTAGCTCTAAATGCTTTTGCAGCAATTTCACACTAGTTGTCGAAGCTGCTGCGTTTGAAACGCCAGGATAGAACGGAATATGGGGAGGGGGACGAAACACCTTCGCTCCCATTTCTCTTTCAATCTCTTCAGCTTGAACTCTGACACCTTGGTAAACTGCGGTGCGACCTAGATCAGGTCCTCAAGGTTCACCGCTTCATACTCTTCAATTGTTACTAGTTTACCATTCTAAGAGGCGAAAAAGGGGCTCTGAGGCGACCTTACACTGTGATATTCCACGGGCTAGCAGGTTGTCATAGTCAAATCAGCACAGCCATTCTGGCATTGCAGTGTGACTCGTTGAATTGTTGGCCTTTAAAATGTACTGAGGACGCCTACGGCGATAAAGTGACCTGTTGAAACGATCAAGTGAACCTATGGTATATTTCTTCCTACACTTTTGACACACTAGCTTCGATGCCATGACAGGCGGTAGCGGTAGTGGCAACATATGATGTGGGGTCCCAATGGTGATGCCTCCATCTGGCGATTGGCAGTGGAGCTGGCAGTGTTCAACTATGAAGACGCCTGCGCAATCACCTGTGGATTGTAGTAGTCGTGTGTAGTAACCAAACCAGTCAAATGAATCCCTCCCTACACCCACCTTCACCTCATAGCAAGTTGGCGGTGCCTTGCCACCACCATCGACAGAATCACCATCAACCTCATTCCGTTATTCATGGGTCGCCCTCCTGTGTGGTTGGTCCTTATTCCTTTTACTTACAGTCTCACTCTTTCGAGGTAGGTAGCGTGGATGGTTGTGGGTCTGGATTCCATTCAGTAGTTCCAACCGTTTCTCCAAGTGAACACGTTTGCAGACACATCGACAGCTTTTGTACAACAATCGCTACTCAAATTGCTATCTTTTGCATTTTAAAATCAGTTGTGTCATATTCTGACCAGAATTCACCAGTCCTAACGTAGTTGATAGATTAAGTGATTTCGAAGCTTCTCTGTACACAAATTATAGGTGGTAATAGGATAACCACCATGTCCACACCTTGTGACCCAATGTTCCTTACGAATTTGTGCGACCCATTGGATTTAGCTTTTGGTGTATCGGCAGCCTCTCGAAGCACACCACCGGTTTGACACAAACTTCAAACATTCACTCATTCTTTGGAACGGACGGAAGTAAAACATCACAGCCTTCATCCGAATTAACTAATTCACTCCACACGAGTATCGAGGCCTGTTTTTCAAAATAGTGCCCCGTGTTTTCCACTCTTGATGATCAGCATTGTTGCAAAACTTGGGGTCGCTTTTCACAAAGCGATTGTGGGCGTGCAAACTGTCACAGATGATCTAGGCGACTGAAATGTCCACCAATGGCCACTAGATTCGTTTAGACCACGCCTTAGCCATCGCCTAAACATCCGTGTCGATCCGAATGTGATTAATTTATCCAACCTATAATGGGTACATAAGGCAGATGTTTACCATTATAGGTTGAATAAATTAATCACATCCGGTTTGACACGGTGTTTAGGTGACGGCTGAGGCATGGTCTAAGCTAATCCAGTAACCCTGTTGATGCACTCTTGTAAGGTGCATGCATGCTGCACTTGTCCACACGTTCTCTGAACCTTTCTGACATAGCCTGAATCAAGCAAAGGAGCTTCCATTCCTCCATTCATCTAATAATCCACTAATTTGTCTTGCGATGATCTGTCAAATCACCATTCAGGCACCAAAGTTACCATCGGTTTTCAGGTGGATCCGAATTCGGTGATGAAGTGTTTCGAAAACTGGTATTCGGTAAAACTACCGCTATCTGACTAGCTCAAGTTCATCAATTTAATGCAAGGAATGGAACCTTTCTTTTGCTTTTACGAAGACTGAAACACTGTAAGGGAATTATGCATAGTTTATGCTTCTATGACCAAGTAAATGACACTTGAACACTTTGTCAAGCATGTTACTCACTGGAATGCCTGGCACTGCATGGTATGCGCCATTCCCATAGGCACAGCCTTGTACCCAATCCCACGTTTGATTATCTCTCGTTTTAGCAAACAGGACATAGTCTAGCTCTTTTCACTTCCGTTTCGATACTACATTATTTCATAACCCGTCTGTTCCCTTTAGCATGCTGGCATTGCTTTCGCAAGCATACACAAGATTTGAGACGCCTTGTGGAGTCGGGTGGAAATGAAGCTGGGACCTTTCTCTCACTAACTGACCATTCCCGCCAACCTCTGCTGAGTAAGCTCTTCCTCTCGTACGACTTTCAGTTGCGCATGTATCAAATGAACATCATCGTAATTGCAGTTGTGTATCAACATTCGCCGGGTGAACAGCTGCCCCGGCAGTCCACAGCATTCATCACTCAAAGCAGGCATTTTCCTCTGAACATCCATGATTCGCTGTGGAACACAAGTGAACACCCTGGAAATGAAGGATGACATAGTTGTTTGCATGCCACATCTTGTGATAAGGCCTTTGCTTCGGTTCACAAGGCAGTTGGTTACTCAGTCCACCAAGTGACGAGTCGTCTGACAATGCCCCGAACAACACAAAGGGAAGAAGCGCGAACAACAAACCGACGGGCTTCGAAAGATAATTTTAGCCACCAGATGTGCTGTGCATTTTGCTCATGAGACTCCATTGGTCGGCAGCGTCACCTGAGAATTCCTTGTCTCAATAATGTGGAATGTGTGAGTAATGTGTTTATCGCAACTTCTATGCTACCGGAACCCTTAAATCCCAAATGCATTCTTTCAAATGTGACATATCATTCCCAATTGTTCTCAGTCAGCTCAAATTTTATTGGACGTGGTGCATTTATCTTTGGTTACGTCTTAGTCTATTTCATTCTAGACAGTGCACCGCACTTCTCCACACTTGTTGTGCGCCACGCACATAGGGAAGTGTCTGTGGCCACGGCTTTGAAATCGAGATGAATGCAACTCTGAATTTACAGGCGTGTTTTAATCCCATTCGCTGACTTAGGCCAACCAAACACTTCATTTTGTCATGGTGAGTAGAATAGGATATGAAAGTAGTTAGGAGAGACCGCATCCTCGTGCAAATGAATGGCATCTGCAAGTCCCGTGGCGCAGAAGAAACAGTGCGGACAGCTTAAACGAGCACCGTATCACCCAACTTTGGTCACCTCACAACTTCTTGTCGCATGCATGCTGCGGTAACCTATCTACTCCACAGATTCAAAATAGATACATTCACATGGAATGCCTAGCACACCCCGACTAGCATTAATTTATTTGAAAGAATTCTAAAATAGCTTGGAGCGGCATCATTCCAGTATGGCGTTAGCAAAAGTGCCACCGCAGGAGTTGAGAAGTAGTCCAGCGCTTGCAGTCTCGTTTTAAAGGCGAAGAGGCACTTTATTGCTGCACAGATTGTGCGCTTGCCTAGAGAGCTGTCCGGTGAGGTATTTATGCCCTGTTTCGAAGCGTCATAGGAATTTCGTAGCCATCGAATTGTTCCTTGCGACTAGAAGCTTTTCTATAATAGAAATACAAATTTTAAAGTGGTTTTACGTTGTTTGGGCAACCCGGCTGCTCAAATACCAGCGTTATTTACTACAGCTGCTGTGAAAAGCCTGTGTGAATTCTTGCCCTCCTTGTCAGTGTATCCAGATTGCAGAACTGCATGTGTTTTTAATGTTTCTTGGGAATTATAGGATGTTTTTGGCTAACTTTAGGTCATTTGAGCGTACTATGAAGATGAAGGAATGCTCCGCCTACTCTATAACCAAGTTGCCAGTAAGGGTCAAGGGCGTTTATTGTTATTTTGTACCGTTTTCAATAGAATCGGTTGGTCATGAATGGGAATCGAGATTCCAGATGCGCTATGAGTGGCCTCAGAGAAGGGTTAGTTATCGAACAGTGTTGCCTCCATCTTGCAGATTTAATAGACTCCAAACTTCTCCTAAAACTTTACGAGGCGCCTCATTCCCAGCATGTTGCCTACCGCCCACAGTGTACAGTGACAGTAGGAATGCAGCTTTTGAAACCAGAAGGAAGATTTTGCACTCAAATAGAAACGCATTTTCTCTAACAAGGGTGAGAAACTACCGACGAATGGGTAGTATTGTGATGGTCAGGCCTACACAAGGAATTGAGTTCTGCCGTTTTGCGGTTCCTGCTGGTTGTTGGTGCCAATAAGCTAGCTTACACTTAGAAGTCTAGCATGATTGCCGATTCGTGAATAGAATGATCCCTGTGGGTCAACAGTATTCTGCTTCTTCTCGTGCAATCTATATGACTCCGGGTGTGACTATAAAAAGCTTAAACGATTAAGGTAGCTCTGTACAATAGAATCTCATGATTATCGAAACCAAATTTGAATCTACAAACAAGAAACGCGGCCATGACATTTAAGTTAAATGAGCATGCACTGTTGGAAACTTCCATTTGGGTATTTAAAAACTGCTCTTGGGCAACTGTCTCCATCCACATACGATCTTTTCATTCTTCTGCCCTGCACATACAAGCCTGTGCACTCCAAAATACAAAAGATCCTTGACCAAATTTGATTTATGCAACAACATTTACAAGGCGTTGGTATCTACTCTATTCACTTTACACTTGAAAGTTTATGCCTCAATTACTAAGCTATTTCCAACCCCTCAAAGCTAATCTCGTGTTATGCAGTTGGAACCGGATGATTTCCAGCACAAACATTGGCTTGATGCAGACTTGAGATATGCAATTCAAGATTCATTCGGTGCATTCTCAGTAAAAAAATTCCGCTTTCGATTGATAGGTTAATCAAAATGATGGTGAACGTACGACAATATTATTTGACGGGGCAACAATGCAGCACTTTCTTATATAACCATGAAACTATGCAACTATTTATTCGCTGGCGTTTAAAAAATCCAAATGGATTGCGAAGGTCGTTGTGTTGGTGCGCAGTTTTCAGTTTACTCAGAATAAATTTTAATGAAATTTGTTCACCGAATTCAAGTGCTACTATTAAAGACTTCGAAAATGATGCCGAAACATTTGCAATAGTGAATGATTTCGAAAGTGCTATTGGCGTTGGTTTAGAAGAAAATGGCTCTCAGGTTGGTGGGTAATAAATCAGTGCCGCGACTTTAATTTACCTCTTCACAAAGTTGACGACCAGCATGATGACGGCGATAGTAATGAAGGCCAGTAGAACGCCAACCACCACCACCGCCGTCCTGATGAGCCAATCGGAATGGGGTTTAGAACCTGGGGTGGGGAGATATGGTGAGAATGCCTCCGCCGTGACGTCAGAGATGTCGTATTCCACCGCTGTATGCCGTAATATTGGAGAGAGTAGGTTACGCGACGTGTTCAAAAGATGTCCATTGGTTTCTGAATATGAGAAGATGCAAAGCAAGCGTCGATAAAAGTGGGCATTCCTTTAACCACTTTTGCTTATCCATAACGGGCTCCCCCACAAACTGTCCTAAATATATATAAATATCAGTTTGTCCTACTTCAGCATAGCGCCGTTGCGCAAAATAGTCTAAGATTTTCCTCTAAGAAGCACACGGTACAGCACTTTCTACCATCCACTCTCTGCAGTGATAGACATGCCTTCCGTGAATACGACTAGGTCGCATCTCTAATGGCTTCTCTACTGAATGTGAGTATTTGTGATCGCATTTGTCGATGGTTTGCACTTCGGGATGACTTGCGCCTTGAGCTACCAGTTCATCCAAGTCCAAATCCACTCCATTTCATTCGTTTTCGTTAGATTCCACTAATTGATCTTACTCAATGAAATATGTGCTTAGAAAGCTAAAGATGGGCTTTATGCAGTAGTGTAGGCGTTCATCACTCAAATCCACCCACACATTCACTCATTTGCTAAGATTACACCAACTGTCAGAAGGTGAGGGAAGGCTAGTACGTGGAGTGTGTCAACAGGCGTCATGTTCCTCATTTCACCAAAACAAAGAGAAGATGCTAATATGCAGGAACAGCTGAAACCAGAAGGGATTATCATTTCCGACAACAATGTCACCCACTTCTTGTGTTTTGTGTTGGGCAGGGATGTTGAGGTAGTTGAGGTGCGTAAGAGCAATTTCATTCACTTGGCAGGTGGTTACTTTGAATTGTTCAACTCTGAATAGGTGTCGCAGCTACAGAGGGTAGTGCGACTATCACGATTTCGCCACCTTAATCGACACCACCTGTATAGGACACGCTTTCCGCTTTCTGTCACAACGAACGTGAGCGAGAATATAGAGAGTAGTCCACATTTGCCAATCCACTTTGCTCTTATTCCTCCAACACATTTCATTCACATGTCAATCGTATTGTGACATTTCATTTAATTGCACCATCGCTCAAGTAGAGAATACCCAATAGTTGTGTTAGTGAAAATGGGGAGTGAAATATGAAGTGGTGGTTTAAAGAATGAGATTAGTGTCTTCGAGAGGACAGTAGGGTGATATTACTCACGTGCTAAAGACGCCTTTCCCAAGGGCCTAACAATCGAAGGGCTGGAAGCCACATGATTAAAAAGCAAACAATAATTCAGCCTTGTATTAGACGCACTAATCGAATTGTAATTTGATTTCTGGTTTAACGTCTGAATAACTGCTAATCCTTATTTTTACACGTCATTTTATTAACAAATTCGTCGTTGTCTTGAGACATAGGCAATCAGTCAGCTGCCTTGCTCTCGCATTTCTGCTTAAGTTTCCCAATGCGGAAACAATTCAAATGCTAATGACGTTCTTGAAAGTGAGGTGGAAATGGGTGCGTGAGAACTACAAACCTGCCGACGGAATGCGTGTTGACTAGTGTGGTAGGAATTGCTTTCCATCAAGCGACTATGTGTAGAGTCCTACTTGGGTAGTGGAGTACAGAACACTTTATTGTGGTTAGGGTTCGATGTCTCTCCAAACTGACTAGTTGCCTTCTCGTTATAAGAAAGTCAGTGCTTAAAGCACGTATCTGTTCAAGCATACGCATGCATGCAGAGAGATACAGACATGCGTGTCAGATCGTACAGAAGTTCAACCGCCTCATTCAACTACACAAACAAAATCGTTGTACGAAATTTCAAATGCATGCGTATGATTGAGGAGTAGCTATAAAATGAATTGGCGCAATTGATAGGTAAACAACTCCAAACTACACAGTTTCAAATCCAGCTCCTCGGAAGCTAAGCTTTACTCACGGTGTGACGCCTAACCTCAAAGCGAATAGGTAGGATAATAGAGGAAGACTGGAAGTGTAATAATAAAAGAAGACGGAGAGAGAGGGAAGAGTTGAAACTCACTTTTAAACGTGCACAAATTGCTGCCATGAGTGATGTGTTTCTCAAGATCCCCAGCGACCACGCGCACCGAGCGCCGAACGGCGTCGCCCACTGTTACAACTTCACCTGCTCGGCTACTGCCACCAGCATCAACATCGACGTCACCACAAACAGAGCTGCCACGTCGGGCGACGGCCATGGCTGTGACATTGAGAAGCCCAACGCGTAGTGGGCAGAGGAGCAATTGGAATGTCTGCTTTAGATCTCCCACACAAATGCAGGTAGTGAAAGAGGAGACACCAACCACTCGCCAGTCGCGCGAATTCGTCTCCACACCCATGTTCACCTCATAGCAGGTTCTTGGGACACCGCTGCTGCTGTTACCACCACCATCACCACCCCACACCTTCGTGGTGCTTGCTGTCGTGTTCGCGGTTGTCTGCGGGTGAACGAAGACACTGACTGGTAGGTGCAACAGCTCCCCTCGTCGTGCCACTTGAGGTGGTGTGACTTCTACGAAGAAGGGCATCCGAACTGTAAGTTGGGGTTTCCGCACGGGCGTCCACAGTCCTTTCTCTGTCGTGAAGCATAGCGCGTTGGCCTCCCATGTGGTGAGAGTGTCGGGTGCAGTAAGGGATTTGTTGAGACTCGCATTCGTCAATCTTGCCGTTTCAAACAGCCACACTTCAGGAAAGAAGTCGCGAATCCGTAGAGGTCTAATTCGAGATCTTACCCGACGAGGGGAATAGCTGGCATTTCTGGTGTGTGGGACAAATAAACCGGGAGCAGCACTGGCATCAATAGCAGCTGTGTGAGAGGGTGATTCCGGAGCAATCCTTTCCTCCTCGCATCCCCTCACCCTATGAAACTTGTTTTGCGATAACACCGGAATAACTTCCATTCCTGCTGCATGGAAGGCATCTTCAGTGCCCTTAATTTCGCCCTCCTGTGTGTATACCTGATTGCTTCTCAACAGACCAGCATAAGCATCGAAGTCAATTCTGCGAAAGTTTGGAGAAAAGAATTGATTTGACGACACATCTGCAATGCTTAGAAGACATGAGTTTGCCAAATCTTCATTACTCGCCTTACCGGTTGACACTGTCAAGGACATGCTCACGTTTTCTCCAGGGACAACTAGTTGCTTATTGAACTGCAAACCACCCCCATGCTCCGTCTCAGCCATCGCCGGCGAGGAACAAACAGGAAGGCCACCAATTTGCACGAAGTCGGAAGCCATTTCACCATCATGAATGACGAATGCCACTGCGCGAAGGTCAGGCCCAACATCTCCGTCTAATTCAAGAGCACATTTGTGCTTGAAAAATGTTCGATGTCCACTGTTCCTGCTGTTGCTTTCGCTTTCGCTTTCGCTTTCGCTTTTGGCATCGGATGCCGCACTGTGCCACTTCTCCACTTCATTCACGCCCTCAAATATGACCACTGCTCTGTCACATTGAGGTCCAGTGAAACCCGGTTGGCAGACACATTTGCCTTCTGTACAAATGCCATTCTCACAGCATTGGCGAGGAGCGTGCATTTCACAGTTGGCGCCCAACCAGCCCCGCTTGCATGCGCAACGGCCTGGAGCCACGCAGATACCACCAATTCCACACCCAATGCCAATGCCATCGCAAACAGGCGTAAGGCAATTGGCACCCCTCCACCCCTCAAGACAACTGATTTTATCCCCCACCCCGCATTCGTAATGGCCGAATTCGTTGTCCTGTGGCACACATGCATAATCTGCCTCCAGCTCGACGGTTCGTGTTGTGAGTTGACCACGGGAGAGAAACTGCAGCATCAGAGTTGCGTTGTCTGTGAGGGCTTTGTTCGAGAGTACCTGCAAGTTCACTCTTCCAGGGCAGGTAGCACTGGTAGTATTGACCACGGTGACCTGTATCGCAAAGCCTGTGTTGGCATCCCACAGTTCCAATCGTTTCGAAGCACTTACATTCCATAAGGCACTCTGTCTTGGTAGACTCGAGGAATTGGAGTGACCTGTGAAATTCCTAGGCACTACATCGCCACGTGAAGCTCTGTTTCTGCGAATCCGTCGTGCTGTCACACGGATGGGCTTTTGAAGATTGAAAGGTGGAAGCACAATGTCGTATGCTTCGATTCCAGCTTTGGAAGGAATAATTTTTAAGAGAATGGTTGGATGGTCACTTGTGTGATTTCCCCAATCATCACATGCATCAAGAATCTCGTCCACATACACTTCTAGCTCATCATCTCCACTATTCACCGAATTTCTGCACACCACTTGACCAACGATTGGCAAACCATTTCTGTAGGTGTTGGGTAATATTAGCTCAATTCGGGGTTCCGACCACCTACGCAACTCAGCCACGCCAGATGCGAATGCCGAGGAACCTGTGCCATCTTCTACGACCTCCACAAATACTCCTAATTTTTCGTTCCACTTTGCTGTTTTGTCTTGCGTCAGCTGTGACGCATCAACAGCAGTATTCGTGCAATCGACACCGTCCAATTTCCCACTTACTCGCATGCAAGTGCGCATCAGAGGATCGTATTTGCTAATGCATTTGTCCCTAGAGAAAATCGTCTTTTCTTTCTGCTGACGCTCCAAGGCACCCTCATCACAGATGCAGATTTGCGCGTCAAATGTGCCACGCACGAATTGACCGTTGGTGTAGGCAGCACAGACACTGAACACCACATGCGACTTTGTCAGTTGAGTAGACTGCGCGAACTGCACGTATGCATGGAATCGTGGAAGGGTGTAGTGTGCCACGATGAAATTGATTGCCTCGTTGCAATCTCTCACACGGGCTTCAATCTTCCACTCACCCTCCTTCGCGTCGCTGATGAGGTTGTGTGAGAGGTTGAGAGCGTCGAGTGGTAGGACGTTCTTCCACTGATGCACGATGTTATCGAGCGGATCTCTCACCTCGATAGAATCGAAACGTGGTGGTTGAAGACGTCTCTCACGTTCTGCCGATTCGATGGGTCTTAGTCGCCATGGTTGCCGGAACTCTCCGAGGTCCTGATACTTGGGCCACGTGGGTGGCTCAGAGTGTGGTAGCAAATGGCGACTCGTGAGTGCAATGAAGCGAAATCTCACTTGCTCACCAGGTCGGTAGATTGGCTTGTCAGTTTCGCCCATGATCACAACGAATTTCTGCACCATTCGAACTGATTTGGTTACGCTCTTCTCCATTGCCTTGTCTCCACTCTCACAGCCTCTGGAAGAACAGTACAAGTAAGTGAAGGTAAGATAGAATGAGCTTCCAGGTTTTAGCTCAATTGGGACGTGGTATTTCAAATCGTATGTGTATCCACTTGTGGCTATGGATTTGCTGCCAATCGGTTGATTGAAAGTTGTCAGTCCGAGGTCAGGCAATTGGAGTCCTTGAGTTTGCATATTTACGGTAACTTTGAAAATGGGCTTCTCTGAAAGAATGATGATTCTGTTGGGCACATCAATGAACAATTCTTGGGGGAGTGAGATTGTGACAGCGTTACTGGTGTCCACATACTGGTCAGGCTTTGGTGGGCTCAACACAGCACCTGTTACCACCGTGCAAATCAGCGCTAGCAGCTGTGACGCCAGCCTACGCATGTCGATTCGAATGTTGCGCCAATCTTGCGTCCACATTTATATGCATGGACACCGCCTACCGCAGTCTCGTCGTTGGCTGCAGTGGCTCACCTTTTCTTCCATTGGATTCTGGTGTCTTGTGTGGAATCGCAATCCTGCTCCGATATTCACCCTTCAGGAGATGGGGATTTCGCCTAATAATACAAGTTAAACAGAGCTCTTTAATGAACTAATGAGTTTTTTAGAGTGTAGAAGTTGACGTATCACTCTAAGGCTAAACCTTTAAGCTTATACGGATAACTGGAAATATCTGCCCTACTTTGAAGCACAAGTTACAACAAAATAAAATATTTTTTAGTCGTGAATTGGGTTTCCACAGTATTTTGGATATTTTAAAGGATCTGCTGCCATTTTATCGGTCACCAATCATTTAATAGCTTGTGTCCACATTTATGTGCATCGACACCGCCATAGTGTCTCACCCTTGTTAGCACTGAATTCCAGTGTCAAGGGATTGAACTTCACAAGATAGTTCGGAGTGGCACCCATGATTGGAAGGACTAACTTCAAGTCAATTTTACATTCAGATGAGCATAACAAAGCCTAGAGGACGATATTGTTTTAATTTTCCAAGAGCGTGGAATGCGGCACATTGTCTCCGAGCGGAAGCTTTGAGCCTCCATAAATAAATGAGCATATCAGCTCTACTTTGCTGCCCGATGCCTTACTTACTGCAATTCCTGGAAAGAGGGGAACTCAGCTATGTACCTTTGAGAATTGTACAGTTTTGCAAAGCGATAAATGGAAGAAACACTTAAGAATTTTTGGCCCTTTTAGTTTATCACGCGACTAGTTTAAAAATATCGCAAATCTTTGCCACGCGTCTGTTACTTATGAAATCTTTGATCGCCTTGACTAAACTCAGGTCTAAAGTTGAATTAGCATTGGCGGTTTATTCAACAGTAATTATATGCTGTAAAATAAATTAAATTGGCGTCGGTTGAACAGGATCTTTTATAGAATCGAATGTCTTGGACTTTTGACAACATCATATTAATAGTGCTACCTGAAAACGCACTAGTAGTGACGGAGTTTATTGTCCTGCAATGCACACGCATAGTCAGTCTCTAGCCTGATCATTTGCATTGTGATCTGATCGCGGAATCAAAACTGCAGCTTTAGAGTTGTGCTGTCTGGCTGGGCTTTACTCAAGTCAACTTGCAATTTCACTGGTCTTAATGAGTAGAAGCATGTTGTTGCGATGTATCATATCAGAGACCACACAGACTCTTGCTAAACTGATGTTCTGACTTCGATGTCAAGATTTGCCAGGTAATAAGTTCATCAAACTGGCCACGTCTGGAGTCATTAATAGGTCAGGACCTTTTAAAAGCTTCATATGTTGTCAAGATACATGTACTAGTACGTAAGACATGGAGAAACTCGTGTGGAAAATATTTTTATCCAACTACTCTTCTCAACTTACGGGATCTTACCAACACATTTGTAAATTCGGTGTAGTTAGAGCAAATTTCAGAAAAATACTCCATGTTGTATGAGAATTTGCGCTGTTTTGGGTAAATTTACTTCACATTTCTGAAGAGCTAAACCAACTGATGGCACTGGTTTTGGATGAGGTTACACGAATACTTGTCAACCATTCCGTGAAAATGTCAAATAGATTTCACATTAAGCCTTGTTTTCAAGTTCTTCACACATATTTTAGGCCAGATTGTCAGGTGTAAAACAAATGTGGCATTGCTTTAGTTAACAAAGGACCTCCTAGTTGGCCGATCTGTTGATTACCTGCCTCAGATTAGAGATATTATAAGAGCATACCATTAGCCCCATCACCCATCATTTGGACTTAATCCAAAGTATTGGTTTGCATTATCAATCTTAATACTCTTCCTCTTGAAAAACTCCTCAATACAAGACAATGGTTCTCCTTTTGGAATGCGTGCATTGATGAAGGGAAAAGAATGATTTACTGGGTCTGCGGAAGTCCAAAACTTCTCCTGAGTGAAAATAAATCAACTGGGATTATGGCTTCTGTAGAATTCCTCATACCTTGCAAAGTAAGCAAGAACTCAACTTCTCCACACCAAGAACGATTGCTGTAATGTGAGGGATTGTAGCATGTTTTGTTTTGGAACCCAGCATGTTACCTTTCTCTGTCCCACTCCAAGCATGATTTTTGAACATTATCGAAATGATCATGTTTCAATGATTCGCCCACTTCCTATGTGTTTCTCTTTATAATGTAGCTTTATGACAAATTGGAAATAAGAGTGCTTTCATTTTGGTATGGTGAACTACAAAAGTTAGCAACCTACTGCAAAACCTGTAATGAACATTCCTCCTCCTCCTCCTTCTCCTTAGCGTGGATATTCTTGATACCACACAAAGTGGTCAAGCAATGCCATGGGGGACTCAAGTTTGAGATATGAGGACATAATTCTTAGTTACCGCACTAAAATTATCCTTGTATTATTACTCGCCTATCACCTGCCATCCAAGATTCATAGGGAGAAAGCACATTTACTTTGACCCATTCTAATTGGCAGCTTGACATTGGATCAGAATACCATTTGACTAAATTTTAATGCTAACCATAGCCCGCAATAAGTTCTAGAAAGTATAGTATTTCATTAACCTGTCTGTTGAAAGTTCTCTCTTGATGATGACTTGATACTTGCGTCACTGGCGCATTTCACATGTACCCCTATTCTCTAAAAGTTAAATTACTTAATAAATAGTGGTTAACGAATTTTTATTCCATGCGAGTAGCTTATACTCGCTGGTCTTCAAGCCGTAAAAGCTGAAATTTAAGCCGACAAATACGCGCAGTTTTTGGAATTTTATAATGAAATCAGGTGATCAATGGAAGGTTTTCAAGGATAATTTTGATCGAATAATTGCCACTACAATAGATTCACTTTTCCTGGGGATGGGAAACTGAGGCTTTGGCTACCTCGATTTTGAGATTATGCCTATTGTCCAACCGACGGTTCTATTTGGCGTGCTAGTGTCCAGCGAAATACGAAGGATGGGAATGCGCACATTCTCTCTACCTCGCCTTCTTCTATCCCAATGTACCGATTCTCTTACGACTTACACATTTTGAATGGAATTGCGAGAGCTTCAATCGTCTTTTACATTCGGATGAGATTCTCTTCTAACCGACTAGAAAGTCCTGGTTACTGCTGAGGCAAACATTCCCAGTGCATATTTGAAAGGTAAGTGGCTGTCAAAAATAGATCGAAGAAATGTAGGAATTGTGATCGCAGTTTGGCAGGCGATAGCAGGAGCCAGGCATGGTCCTCTAGGCGTGGAACGAAGCACCGTTAAATGGAGCGGGGTAGGTCATTATAAAGCCACTGGGAGGTTTCAGATAGCATCTTACATCGTGTGACAAAATCTCAAAGACAACAACCATTTTGGCTCACAAGATGGTTAGTGATTTAGTCAGTTATCAGTCCAGCCAAGACACAATCCTCTGGTAGCGCGGAGAAAAAAGCGGATTACTTCAAATTTATTATCCTTTGAGGGATATTCTTCCACCCACTAGCCGTAGTGCAACTCACTTGCTTAGCAGCTTCAATCCTCTTCCAAAGTTGTGATAGTACAATTTCTGTAGCAGTTGCAGCAAAATCATGATGCACTTCTTTTGGGAATGATGGGAAGAATTCCCATCAATGTTTATAGAAAAATCTTGAAGTTTATGTGCATCAAATAGAGAAAGTAGTATGCAATTACGTCGACCTAACACGATGAAAAGAAGGGAGCCAAAACCTGGAAGCTGATGGAAATGGTTCGTCTGTATAAATTATCTCCCACAATTCTCATTGCAAAGTACGTTTGAACGAAGGGCCAAAATTGCCCATAAGGAATTTCGAACTTTAGCATGGGAGGTACAGACGCAGGGGAATATTACCTTATCTCCCTTCTTTGCACTCTCTCGACACTGTGTCTCCAACTCACAACTTATGCTTTTAAATGCATTACCAACGAACAAAGGAATGTTGCAAAGGGTGGATTCTACCTCGGGTTTAAAGATAGATTTCTTGCCATTGTAGGTCCCATTTAGTGACCGTAGTAACTGATTTAGACAGGATATTTGAGGGGGTATTCCACATCCGTCGAGCTTCGTTATAATCCCCATTCATTTTCCAAGTGAGGGATTTAATCACGCTATCACGAAGCATTGACATGCTCAGTAACGGATTTACGTTTAAGTAAATAAATTCAACAGAATAAACAAAATGAAGCCTTGATTAGATCAGGAATAAGTTGAACGTACGTAAAGTTATTTAGCACGTCAAAGTAGGCAGTAATTAATGGACGAGCACTGGTTAACCTGTCGACCAATCTAGCATCCTATTCGTCCGTACCGCAGTGACCACATATACCATCGTAGACAAACTCGTGGGAAATTTAGGAATGCAGAAATATGGAGAATATAACAAAAGAGAATGAATAGCCACACAAGCAACACACGAACCGACACCGTTAGCAAGTAAATTGATAGAATGTAGTGAATGGGAGCAAAATGTACGGAAACATGATTTACGTTGCCAAATCGGTAAGGGTACAAAGTCCTTGTCAGTGGTTGCAGCTAAATTCCAGTCTAATAAGCAGTAAGCTTCAGAGGGAGAGCAAAACAGGCTATCTGACCTGACTCCAAACACTGGGTTCTCAACATGTGATTCACCAAATGTCAGCAAATCCATGGCTTGGAACAGGAACGCAAAGGATGTGCAATGTTAAGCTGCAGTTGAACGCAAACCTAGAAGCCGTCTCAACCCAAATATTACTCACTCATCCTTCTTATCCGCAAACTGTGCGCAATAAGACAAGTTGAGTAAAAAGAGCGTTGATACGATGGCTGGAATGATGGCAAGATTCGTTGTAATTATGAGTGAGACAAACGGACCATTCGACGGACCTGGTGAACAAGTGAGATTCCTTTTCATTGCACTCACACTCATCACATTCTACCACACTCTGAGTCCACCACACGGTCCACGTATCGGGATCTTGAAGAGTTGTAGCAGCCATCGAGACAGCAGAGTGTGAGAGACGTCTGCGAGCACCGCACTTTAATTCCATTGCGGTGGGAGGTGCACCCAATTGCATGTCGCACCAGGGGAAGGATGCGCAACCACTTGACGCCCTCAACCTCAACAACCACTCAAAGGGGGACGAATAAAAGATTGAAGTATACGTGGGATATTAAAACGAAGTGGTGAATTCCAACATAAAACACTGTATCCTGTTACAATTGCAACCACAAATGCGGCTGTTAGATGCAACAGAACCGAAGAAGTCAGACGTGGTGTTAAATGTCTGTGCTGCCTACACTAACGGCACAGCCATCCGTGACGAGAGTGTTTAGCAACATTGAGGTTGGAATCGTGCATTCTTTTCGAAGAATGAGCATGTTGTGAACTAATGTGCAGATCGGTGCACACGCACGCAGCCCAAAGGCGTCTCAGACAGTTGTAGTTACGCTCACTTCAATATGAAGGTGCTACAAGTGGCACTAAATGGAACAATCGGATGAAGCAACAAGGTGCTTGTAAGCAGTGGCCACTAGCCTTGATTGTTGGAACCTCGAGCATTGGTCGCAGGCTTTGTTTAGACCACGTTGCACCAATCGCCTAAACATTCGTGAAAACTTACATGATTAATAGTTTCAATCAGAAAGCGGTTGCGTATGGTGGATGTGGAAGTTGATGTAAACATTCCTTACCACCTAGTGTAGGAGTGAACCTGTGAATGAATCACTTTTGTGCCTATTTGCACTCATGACCCATTTTTCTCACATGCATTGTGGTCGTTCATAGTTCGACTAAATTAAATTTGAATGTTTCTGTTCATCAACCTATCGGTTTCACTGCTTTTTATCCCTAGAGTGTCTGCTAAACAGCCATCTGAAAATTAGCTTTGACTGCTTTTCTCGGAGGGATTCAAATTAGGTTTAGGTGAACAAATTGAAGAATGACTTTCTGTACACTTTGTGGCGATTATACCTCTAGTCCACGCACGTCGTTGATACCCATATTAATTGAACTACTTTATTTTTGGAAAGTTGCTTGAACAAGTCGTTTAGCGTTTGTGCCAATATTTTAGCAAATCATTTCTAAACTCCGTTTATAGCACAGCGCCATGGCCACATTTCGGACTGTTAGTCATCAAGTAGTGTTAGTTGTCTGCAGACCGCTTACTTGCGTCAGCATTATATTTACGGCTAGATAATTTTTAGCACTCTCATCCACATTTCGACATAATGCAGTGGAAGTTGGTATTACGTCACAAAGCCTGCTTGCATACAAAGTAACAGTGGGCTTGACCCACTTTGAGTAAGGTACGGGGCCTAGGCCTTCTACCCCGTGAGATAAAACTCATAAGAAGGGGATGTTTTACTTTTACCTCACCTCTCCCCTCTCTCCCACGGCACAAATGCTCTCAAGGGTTATGATTGTTGTATAGAGCTACGAGGTCTTGTATCAGCATCTGATACTGTAGATCAGTTTCTCCACTCACTTCTAATGAGAGAGAAGTTGATCTCAAATGTCTTCCGTTTGAGCAGATTTTAGGCTGAAATCAAACAGGCACAGCAGCTGTAGTTGTCTTCTACTCTGCGGTTCGTAGCACCCAACCACACAAGCTAGACAGAGTCCAGAGAGCGTTAAGTGATACACCGACAAAGAATGTGAAAGACTCATTAGGGGATCCCAGGCACCACTTTCCTTTGTGTGGCAAAATCTGCTATGAAACAAACAATCCGCCTCACAGGAGCCAGTGGTTTAGTCAGTTATCCGTCCAGTCAGGGTAGAGGCTACAAAAACAACAACTAATGCCCTTTAAAGGGATATTTCACATTAAATGATTTAAATCAAAAGTAATGCATAAGTATTTAGTGTCTCCAGTAGCAGAGGGACTCCTTCAACATAATACAATTGATATTTCGGCTATTCCTCTTCAGGATCTGAATCGCACGCCACACCACTTCAAAATTCTCTAATAACTTACAATTTGGGGAATCTGTTGAAATTATACCCTTAAAAATGAGTTTAATTGTCCAGTGAGGCGGCAGACAAGTTTGAATCAAGTTCAGATAAGCAATTTAAATTGCATTTTATTGAATGGGTGGAAACAGTACTAGAGGTTAAAATGGAGGTTACTGTATCGTCAAATTTACGAACGCCTAGGCCCCTTGATGGACATGAATTATAGCTCTGCAAATCCTTTGAGTTTCACTGTTTTGCAGACTGATCAAGTACCCAACATTTTTTCTCTCTTGGCCACACCATAAGAATTTGTAACAACAAAGTTGTCCCTAAGATGCCAAGAATTTCAGCGCCTCCAAATTGAATCACACAAAGTATTCTCCAAGAGCCGTTGTCACATTAATGCATACAAAAGGATTCCGAGAAGCTTTGATCTGCGTCTTTTTAACCTAAAGGCTAAAAGAAGGTATGCTCTAGGGTTGGAAGATAGTCTTCAGAGGGGTGTCCAGTGAGGTGTTTACACCTCATTCCGATTCATTACAGCCGCTGAGTTGCTATGTGCGAACGAAGTTTTCCCCACAATAGAAACACGAAGGGAAGGAAAGTTTGTAGTCATTTAAGCAACCGTCCTATCCAACCACCGACACCCATCACTACTGCCCTGCTAACAGCCATGTGTGAGATCCCGTTCTGTTTGATAGTGTCTTCGAATGTAATAGTTATGTTGTTTAAGTGCGCTTTGTAGGTCAGAGACGGGGGGTCAATTTTAACCTGGTCGCGGCCGAATGTGCCTCCTCCCAGAAGTCAGAGACACTCTCGCCGTCGATTTACACCTACCACACTTGTCCGACTGAGTCCTATTAAAGATGTCTCGTAACACTCTGCCTTCTAACAGGAGGGTGGAGGAAAGGGGAGATTCCTCTACACCGGATGCCAAAAAACACACTTTCACTAAGTCTTAAGCATTGCATCATTTATCCAGCTCAAATCCGACTCATTGAAGCGTGTCGCAAGGCTGGAGGAATAATTCGCTACCTCTAAAAGTAAGTTGACATTGTGGTTTGGGGCCATTTATTACTCCTTACCACTGGGTTAGATGCGAAGCTAGATTTTCCCTTGTGTTGAAATTCGAGAATTGCAAATGCATGATCCATTGAAGAACTACATCGTGTTAGGATCATGACACATCTTTAGATGCTCATTCCCTGAAGTATCACACTTAAGGCGGTTTCTGTATTTGACAAAATTGTGCTAGCACCCGAATCCCCCCATGATGACTGCTTATAACCCTGTTACGCAACACACGACACCAAAACTTCAAGCACTCGTTAGTACATTCCTCAAGTTCGGCAGAACAAAACTCCTTGGGTAATATAGAGTTACTTAATAATAATAGCCCATAAAGGATGTTTGGCACATTAACTACTTCACTAACCGAGGGTACACTGTTGTATGAAATGGCACGACAACTTATCTGGACTGTCGCAACTGCTTGTGGCGAACTCAGCAGAAGCAAGTGATAAATCAAACTCAAAAAATCACATGAGAACCTTTAGCAGCTGAATCGAAGAAATATAATGGACTTGATACGGATAAAATTCAAAGAAAATTAATGCAAGAAAGCAAGTTGGTGGTGTCAAAGTGATAGAGGTACATAATAGCTGGCGGTTTTCGTCACACGGTTCTTGTCTTCTACCTCGTAAGCTTCTGAAGAAGGGCAAAAAATGGCTTTCTACTGGCACACCAAAAGTTCCGTCTGTTCTCAGCCAATTCCTTCATTTTAGTCTCTAGCATCCCCTTGAAGCGTGGAACTACCTTGACGAGACTCTCTAATTTCACCACCTCACGGTCTGCAAGATCGACATTCAGAGCACCTGACTGGATGTACCCATCAAAGAGTCCAAAAACTCCCTTTGAGGTGGCGCCACATTCACAATCCTTCAAAATATTCATTGTGGTGTTCCACGAGGCTAGACGGCTGCCATAATCGAAGGAGTACAACACTCCTGGCATCGAGGTGCTACTTATTGAATTGTAGGCCTTGAACACGTATAGTGAGTGTTCGTGAAGACAGAGCGATTTGTTAAGACGATAGAGTAAATCTACAGGCTCCATCGTGCCACACTTTGGACACTTTGGCCTTCTGCTCTTGATAGGTGAAACAGTGGTGGTAGTGGTGGTAGTGGTGGTAGTGGAGACAGGAGATGTAGGTTTGTTAATGGGAACTCCCCCACGCGGTGGTTCCCAGTAGAGTTGGCAAGCATCCAAGTGAAGAGGCGACTGCACAATCTCCTGTGGATTGTAGTAGTCGCGTGCAGTGACTAGACCAGGCTGCGCCTCCTTTACGAAGGTGCGTTGGTGTAATGCTACTGTGAAGCATCTCTCCGCATCACCATCCTCCTCCAAGAAGCCGTTGAAGTAAGCACTCACCTCCTGCTTGTGAGCATTAAATTCTACTTTCTGCAAATCTGCATTGAGAGGTACCTTCTCCAAGTCGCTCATCGTCACTGTCCATCCACTGGGCAACTGCACAGTCACAAGCAGCATTCCAGTGGATTGTGCTCGTGCGGCACGCAGACACACTGTGGTGAGTGCAGTGGTGCATGCAGCAGTGGCACTGCTACCACCCTGATCAACTGAGATCTCCAAGTGAAACACATCCTCCTGTCTTCGTGGTTCGGGCACATTGTAAATTGCCGTGAAGTGTGCGGACACGCAGACCCGATTCGGCGACTCGATGCTCACTTGGAGACTGGAGACGTCACTCTGATTATGTGCACCGAGTTGGAATGTGTGGGCAACCAGTTGGTTGTCCTCACTCACCTCCACTTGCACATTGAGAAGAGGCATCGGTGTGGAGTGAATGGAGACGGGTGTGGGTTGGGAGGGCGAAGGGAAGGTGGCAGCACTTTGTGTGAGTGCACGCAATGCAACAACTGTGTCCTGGGTGGAGTAGAAGCCGCCCTTCTCGTTCTGCTGCTGTGAAATCCATTTCATAGTGGCGAGTTGGTCATGCTGGGAGAGGCGAGTGGGAGTGAGTGCGAGCAGTGCGTACGCAGTGGTCTCCAGATTGAGCACCTTGGTGAGGTAGTTGTCTGCATTGCTGCCTGATGCAGACTCCGACCACCATCGCAAGGACCCACTAATGGAATATTCGAGCTGTGATCGTCTCTTCAGTTCAGTGATCATCGCCTCACGCAGTGATGTGCTGGCTTCATGTGGGAAAGCCTTGGTGGCGTAGACGACCTTAGCCAGGAGGAGGGTGGACCACTGAGTGAAGGGCAGCTGTCTTGCCGTCGACTCAATGCATCTGATAGAGGAACGTACACAGTTACCAAACACATGCCCTTTGGCTTCCCTCAGTGCAGTGCTGGCGGAGCCGAGCGCGGCAAGTACGTGTGCAGTGAGTTGAAGTCGATTTGTAACCTCATTGGAGTTACGCATCCGTGGGAGGGAGCCATCACTGGCCTCCTCAAAGCACCCATCTCCAGAGGCGCGTTGTTGACTGCGGAGGAAATCGAATGCACTGGCGAGAGTGGTGTGAGCATCCAGCGACTGTCCCGCAATGGAGTCGATGGGCAATTTGTCAGCCTCACTGAAGACCTCGAAGACATAGGCGGTGAGCCAGATGCTTCCGTTTGTGCCACCGCGTGGTCCCCATACTGAGAAAGCACCGTTGTCTGGATGACGATAATTTAATTGGTTGTCGAACCCACTCAGAATGTATTTGGCAGCCTTCCTAATCACCTGGCCGTAACGAGAGTTGTCAGCTTCACTGGTGGTGATGTCCTGATTGTTGCGGAGGAGGAGGTAGCGGAGTACGTAGACACTGGGAGCAACCTTCACGAGATTCTGCTCTCCACACCCAGTGGGCATTCGAATGAGACTATCGAGGTTGGCTAAGGCCCGACCAACCACGTTGCCACTGACTGCGACGTAGGTGCGCAAAGAGCCTCCAACGATCTCCTTGTCTGGTAGTGCGACCGCCATTTCCTGTTCCTCTTTCGATGACTCTGAAGAACATTGAATATTCGGACCAAGAAAATTCTCCCAAACAATGACGCTGAGAATGTGATGACTTCACTTGCTTAACCAACATCGTTCATCCAGTTGACGTTTCTAAGTCTACAGTCATAATTTGCCCTCTTTTGGCATATACTCCCCTCCCATCACTCCGAGAGCAAATTAATGCCATTAATTTAGAGGGTAAGAATGACCAATCTGAGGTCTGGCACGTATGCACGCTATTAAGCCTTATATGAACAATGGAATTTGCGCCTCTAGGGGAACAAAGGGTCAAGTGATGTGCGTATTACAGAGGTCACTCAGAAGCACTAACTAATGAAGCAGCACCAAGGAATGGCAAATTATGCTGCTTACAGAGGAAAAGAAAAATTCAGCCTAGTGTTGTTTACGTTAACGGAATTCCACTCACATCTTCCAAAAGAGCACGTGAATAGATCAAGTAGTGACAGTTAATCTCATCAAATGACTGCACCAAGAGAAATATCCCATCCAATTTTACGTATTTATGCACACTTGACATACGCATGTACGCAAGCCCGCACACATGCACACTTAGCAGAATAAACACGAGTGTAAAGCGTGAACCGAACATAACTAGCTCTAAAAAGCTTTCAACACCTCCTGCATCAGAGTCATCCATTACTGGTCACCGTTACTAGTGCGTCGCCATTCCATCCAGTCACTCGACTTCAGATCAATTGTATAAGAGCTTTGCACACTTTTACTTAAAAAAAGGCCTTTTTGATTGGGTAACTTTCCAAAATGAACTGTTCGCTATCTACGACTTACTATCCATGTCTACAAATTGGGTCAGCGAGCCTCATAATACCCCGGAAGAAGATTCTGATGTACCATAGGGCTAACTCATAAATCGGATCGCCACAATTATGTTCCACTAAGTTTGGTTTAATCGAGTAAATTATTTGTTCGCTGGTATCATAAATTCAGAAAACGATTTACAAGATAGTTCAGTTCTCGTATACAAGGTGTAAACACATGCATGAAAACTTCAAACCTCCTTATTAGGATGGGGGTTATATCATGAAATGAGTGGTCGCCCCGTGTCAGGCAATGATTTACAGGTTTGCTTAAGGGAGGGAGATAACCAAACAACAAGAGAACATACAATGCCCCATTTTATAGCATATTTGCCCCAAAAAAGCTCAGTTGCAACTTTGTTATAAAAAAGAGAAATTAATGATGAGTTGCCATTTTCAGCCGCAAACAAAGTGAAGGGCATGTTTCTATTGGTTGCATACAAGGCTTTCAATCTACTGCACAACCAGACAAACCACACGAGTATGGAAATAAGCATAACCAGAGGAAAACTTAAAAGGCATGTGCACAACTGGAGAGGGATAAAAAAACGAATAAGTCATGATTGAGAGAGAAGTGGCTCTAAATCATACATTCTTATGTAAAGCTCTTCAGAACTGCGAAGCGAATAGGCCTAGAGTCTGGGGAAGACACAACGCATGATGGGTGAAAGTGGAATGAGAGAGGAAATAGAACAAAACTCACCTCCAGACGTGCAGAAAGTGCCGCCAATGGTGACGCGTTTCTCAACACCCTCAGCAACCACTCGTACAGAGCGTCTGACCGCGTCTCCTACTGTAACAACCTCACGAGTCCGCATTCTGCCACCAAAGCCATCATCACAAACGGAGCTGCCACGTTGGGCGATAGCCGTAGCAGTGATATTGAGAAGTCCGACGCGCAATGGACGAAGGGGTAGGTGGAATGTTTCCTTTACGTCTCCCGCGCAGATGCATGTAGTGAAAGCGGCAACACCGACCACTCTCCAGTCCCGCGAATCCGTCTCCACACTCACCTCCACTTCATAGCATGTACGTGGGGTGGCATTACCTTCACCACCCCACGCCTTCTTTGTGATGGTGGTCTCGGGGTACACGAAGACGCTGATTGGTAAGTGCAGCACCTCTCCTCGTCGTGCCATTAAAGGTGGTGCAAATTCCACAAAGAAGGGCATCCTTACTGTTAGCTGGGGTTTCTTCGCAGGCATCCACAGGCCTTTGTTTGACGTGAAGCACACCGCGTTGGCCTCCCATGTAGTGAGAGTGTCGGGTGTGATAAGCGATTTATTAAGATTACCATTAGTCATTTTCGCTGTTTCAAACAGCCATACTTCAGGGAAGAAATCGCGAAGACGTGGTTTTGTGTCCACAATCGCTACTCTATTGCTGCTCATGAGGTATTCATGTCTATTTGATCTACCTTCCACTGAATTCTTTCCTATGCTATGCATCGGGCACACAATCACGGGCCTAATTGGTTCCTCCTTAGGCGTAAACATGGTAAAGTCGATTCCAGCTGCATGGTAAGCATCTTCCGTGCTTCTAATGCTATACATTTTGTAATTTCTTCTGTAGTCTTTCAACGCTTTCACGAATGTCTCAAAGTCAATTCTGCGAGTATTTTCAGTGTCGAAGTTCTTTGTAGCCACATCAATCATACTCAGAAGGCACGTGTTTGCAATTTTCTCATCGCTCTCAATTCCAGTGGACACTTTCAATGAGACGTTCACCCTCTCACCAGGTGCAACTGACTTCTTGTCGAACCACAACCCTTCTCCATTCTCATTTGTCGCTGCCAGTGCCGGTGAGGAGCAGGCATGAAGATTTTCTAGTTCTACATAGTCGGAAGCTATTTGTCCATCCACCATGACGTATGCAACAGCTCGAAATTCGGGTCCAAAATCTCCACCCAATTCAAGAGTGGCCTTGTGCTTGAACACTGTTCGACGCACAGTGTTATTTTCATCGCTTTCGCTCCCTGAAGTGGGTTGTGGTTTGGCAACCTGAGCCGCATTACCCATCTTTTCCTCTTCATTTACTTCTTCAAATTTAACTACTGCTCTGTCGCAAAACCAGCCTGTGAAACCTGGTTTGCAGACACAGTCACCTCCTTCTACACAAATTCCATTCTGACAGCCTTTACGAGGAATACATTCTTCACAGGCGGAGCCCTTCCAGCCTGGCTTGCATTCACACCGGCCTGGAGCCACGCATATGCCACCACCTCTACATTTATTACTGTCGCATACAGGCGTTTGACAATTAGCTCCCGTCCACCCTTCAAGGCAACGAATTTGGTCTCCATCACCGCACTCATAGTGGCCGAATTCATTGTCCTGTGGTACGCATGCATAGTCCGCCTCTAGCTTGATCGTTCGTGTTTTGAGTTGACCACGAGAGAGGAATTGTAGTGTCAGAATTGTATTTTCCGGGAGGGCTTTATTCGAATCAACTTGCAGCTCCACGCTCCCGGGACAGGTGACACTGGTAATATTTGTCACAGTGACTTGTATGGCAAGACCTGTGTTGTAGTCCCACAGTTCCAGTCGTCTAGCTGCACTTAAATCCCATGAATGATGCGGTCGTGGCAGCCGCCACACACCGTAATAGCCATCAGCAATTTCTGGAGATGAATTACCTTCAGTATCATTGCTCTTGCGAACCTGTTGCACCATCACTGAAGCGCCCTTTTTGAAATCTAAAGGTGGTAACACGAGATGGTGTGTTTCTTCTCCTGGTTTGACGGTGATGATTCGCTTGAGTCGAGTTGGATTGCCATCAACACGCGTCATCCATCCACCACAAGGATCGTTAACCTCCCTTACGATGACTTCCAGTTCTTCGGTTCTGTTGGCAACATTTCTGTATAGTACCTGACCAGCAATGGGAATACCATGCCTAAACGAACTGGGAATCTTCAGCTCTAATTTGGGTTCGGGCCACATTCGAAAGCTAGTGATGCCAGAAACCACAATAGAGGAGCCAGAAGCTTCTTCTACGACCTCTACAAAAACACCAAGTTTATCCATCCAGCTTGGTGGTTTGCCCTGAACCAGTCGTGAGACATTGGCGGTAATGTTTCTGCAATCAGGACCGTCTAGAATGCCATTGAAGCGCATACAGGTGCGTGTGACTGAATCGTAGTAACCGCTACATTGGTTCTTCGGTAACAGCTTCTTTGCTGTTTGGTAGCGTTCCAGTATATTCTGATTGCAGACGCAGATTTGCGCATCAAACGTGCCAAGCATGGCATGACCATCAGTGTAGGCAGCACAGACATTAAATGTCACCTCTGCGTCTGCTGGCTGAATGACCTTTGGCATCTCCACATGTGCCTGGAACCGTGGTTGGATGTAGTGCCTCACTTGGAACTTGATTTCTTCACTTTCATCCTTTACACGAGCCTCTATCTTCCATTCACCTTCCATAGCGTCATTAATAAGGATGTAGGCTAGATTAAGAGCGTCTACTGGTTTGATCTCCTTCCACCGCTGTACAATATTGTCGACTGGATCCTTTATTTCAATGAAATCAAAGAACGGTGCTTTCATCCGCCTTTCACGTTCATTTAACTCTATTGTTTCTAGCTTCTTTTCTTCCCAGTACTCACCAACGGCACGATATTTTGGCCATGTAAGAGGTTCAGGTTGTGGCAAGATGTTGCGACTAGTGAGTACAAGAAACCGGAATCTTACTTGGTCGCCAGGTCGATAAAGTGGCTTATCAGTCTCTCCCATAATTACAGCGAACCGGCTCACTATTTGAACAGACCTGTCGACACTCTTGGCTGTCACTTCGTCAACATTCTTGCAGTCACCAGAGGGGCAGTAGAAATAGGTGATATTGAGATTGATTTGGCTGCCAGGTTTTAGCTCAATCGGGATGTAGTACTTCAAATGGTAGGTGTAAATGTCATCATCACTGGATTTTTTTGCATCCGGTTGATCGAAAGTCGCCAGACCAACGTTCAGCGTTCTGAGCCCATAGGTGGTCATATTAATCGTAACCTTGACGAGAGGTTTGAGAGAGCGTATAATAATTTCATTAGGAAGATCAATGAACATTTCTTGAGGCAAGGAGATGGTGAGAGTGTTATTGGCATCGAAGAACTGTGGGGTTCTTCGTGGACCCACGATAAAACCTGTTGTGGCAACGCATAAAAGCGCTGCCAGTCCCCACGCCAGTGCACGCATGTTGAATTGGATGTGACGTACCCATGCGTCCGCGTTTATATTATCTACCGTTGCCTCTTCATTGGCTTCATTTGTTTAGCCTTATTTTCATTGGCTATTAGGGTCTCGTGATTGAACTTGTACTTTAACTTGGCCATTCATCTCGGATCTGGTAGTCCTTTGTCCTCGACAAGCAATAATATTTCTCGGGTTCATGTCATCTTCACTATATTTTGTGGCACTCCTATCGCGTTCACATTCAAATGGCCCCAACAGAATTGAGTAATTTTGGATTTTCCGTTGATGAATTCCAAGGCTCGTCATGTATACAACCGAATCCGGAAGTCTCGTTTCATGTGTTATGCACTGGAACTTTGTATACGTTTCGACTATTAAAGTTGCCTGATTTATTCAATTAAACATTTTCTATGGAATAATGCCAATTTTTGAACATAGCAGAATATCCGACTTCGCCTTCGCTTTTCCTCAGAGATCATTTGTTTCTGTTGCTGCTGGACACATCCTAGACCTCGGTGGACATTTTATTCAAGTTCTACGGTCACCTATAAAGGCTAGCTAAACAATAAACCTCTTTTTATTGGTGTCAAACTGTCCATAGCTAAGACTGAATATAGTAATTCCATTGGAGGAGACCAACTATCAAGATCTCTCGTAACTGTACAACTTATAGAACATAGGAGCATATGAAACAGTCCACTCTGGAGAATGGCTATTTATTCGATACGTTTAAAATTTTGTCCGAATCAGTGGAGCATTGTGTAATTGATATAAACACGCCGGACAAATCTCTCTATACGGTTGTTTTTCAGTTGCTGTTGGAATAAACTGATCGGCATGATAAGGTGGGAAGAGTGGGAGTACGATGGCAGTAAACAATAAACATTCTCATGACCGATGAGGCCGATGGAAATACCAATCCCGTGACTTGCAAAGGTGTTAGCCTACGTCATAGATTCTGTACAGACAAGGTTCTTAAGTAAAATTCGTTTAACGAGTAAGCGGCCTTGCTAGACTCCCAAATAAATCAATGTAGCACCTCGAGACTTCCTCGAAGGCCTACAAACAACAACGCTTGGATGAAATAAAAATATATGACATGCAGCAAGGCTGTAGACCATTAATATAGCCCAGAGACCAGCCCATCTAGCGAAGATGCAATGGCGGGGCACTTGAGTGGCCCTCTTACCAAAACCAACACATCACATGGTCCTCCACCTAGTTTGGAGCAGTGCCAATTGTTTGAAGTACACAGAACAGAATCGTTACACTTGGACACTAGAATGGTGGACTGAAACTTACACAACTACCTAAATTCTGACCAGTCATAGTCACTGTTTCCTCAATATTTGCCTTGACTCAAGTTAGCATTGCCGATGTAGAAACTGTCTACTTAGCCAAATCGTAACTTTGAGGATCATGATATTGCGGGGCCCCTAAGCCTTCCCCGAAGACAAAAGGAAACACATTTTGTGAGCAGAAGGAAAGGTTGGGCCTGCTGGCATAACGCAGGGGCCAGTCTATTCGACAAAGTGCAGTTAGGAAGCCCAAAGTTGTCCGTTAACAACTCCGACAGTCAAGCAAACAACTAAAGCATTGCATGGCCTCCTTCCTCTTTTGGGTGTCGCGCCAAGAATGCCCCTTAGTTAATCTTCCAAGCTGGCCACTACAGCGCAGTGGTCCACAAGACACCTGTGCTAGTCATCCAGTTTCCTTACAACTAAGGAGGTACTTGACAGTAATGTCGCTGATTCATTTTGGCAATTCTGCTGATACTGAATTTTCGTCCTGCTCGGAAACTGGATTTGGGGACGAGGGATTGTGTCGGCCATCACGCATACGTAGAGCTAATCATTTAACAATAGGTAAGATAAAGCATTTTTTGGGGAGGATTTTGCGTCTATTCCTTCTTGCCAATTTGTTCTCACTCCAGAGCTGCCCAGCCATATTTATCCTGATTCTATTCTGCTAATAGGGAAGTAGAGGAGGTACTGCGATTGCACGTAATTGATATTGCCATACACACAAAGTGGACATCTCCGCAACTAACTTTTCTGCATAGTTCACGGCTAATGCCACTTTTGTTGACAGTGGCTTTCCTACAGGCAACAGGACCGAAATAACTGTCGAAGGTTCACGTCATTTCCATCATCGCTGTTAATTGTTATCACCAATTCGTCCAGGTGCAGTATATGCACTTCTATTCCGCTAAGGTTCATTATATAGCAACAAAAATCTCAATAGGCTTTTCGAGTCGTTTTTGCTTTTCAGTTTCACTGATCTGGTACCGCGAGACCTCCTTGAAGAAGGTGGGAGACATAATACACAGGCAGAATATTTATGTGGATTAGATCTAACATGCAGTAGGGCTTAGGGATACTGGCATGACCCGGAGGTCTGCCTACTTGCCGATGGCACAATGGTACAAGTGGCACCGTTTTATTAAAAACTGAAATTTTTACAAACAGCCAACGTATTACTTTAGTGAGCATTCATTTGAATCTCTCATTCTCTTCATTAATGAATCCTATCATGAATTGTGCAAGCAACCATCAAATCAGTCGACACACTATTATTAAGTTATGTTTTTCGAAAGCGTCCACAACGTATGATGCGGTCCTCTATCACCAATTATGTTGGACGTATGGACGTTTTGCTTGGGGCGTTGGATGGAAAGTCATTTAGGCACTTGCGATCGTATTGTGGGAGTTTTGACGATGCATTTCAGGATGGTGTTTTGGCGACAGCCATTCTGGTCGTAAACAGCACTTCACCGTCTTATAAATATAAAAAATCATGCCTCGGTGATAAGTGCTTCTTGGTTTAGCTCGCTGACGTAAAAACTGCAACTAGTCACCTTTATAGGCATCACTAGGTCCAGATCCGCGACTTGAGCCCCTTTTCATGACTGACAGCCAATGACACTACAAGGCTGACTCTATTTGGCCATTGTCTGTCTGTGTATAAACGAACGGTTTTCTACTACGATTCAATCAAGCAGGTGAATGGTCGTTTTGATTGGCAATTTCGAGTTTATCTGCCATAGCTGAAATGCAACGGATATGGCCAAGTCATAACCTTATCGTACTTTTTGATGTTGAATGAGTAAATATTCCCTTCCATGTGAGAGATTACAATATCACTGTAAAATGGAGTGAAAAATGGGTCATCTCTTGGGCTCTCATAATAATAATACATCTATTTTGGGATCTAGGAAGAGCTAAAAGCTAAAAATTTGAAAGCATAAAAACGCTCACGGCCGGAATTTTTAACAAAAAAAAATTTTTTGCCTGATATAAGTTATGTAAACAAACTTGTGACAACGTTCTAGAACAAAATTCACCATCCAAACCTCTAGTCTTTCGCGATGAAGCTCAATGATGTATTCGATTCCAAACTGTCTTTCTCGCTTAGCATAGAAATGTGGAATAGGAAGACGGAGATATTCAACTGGTGAAACATCAAGATGATATGAAGGAAGCCAAAGGGGCATTATCACTCCCTTCTTCCTTCCTTCCTTCCTTCCTTCCTTCCTTCCTTCCTTCCTTCCTTCCTTCCTTCCTTCCTTCCTTCCTTCCTTCATTCATTCATTCATTCATTCATTCCTTGCGCGTTCTTGGAGGAAAAAATAATGAGAATGCCTTTTCACTGAGCGGGTAGTCATGGCTCTCCCTGAACACTTTGTCTTAACTCACTTTCGAATTGAATTGCTAAGTTTTAGGTAACCAGACCGTTATCCCAGTCTTGGATTGGCCTTCAGCAAATGAACAACTCCGTACACCCAAACAACTATGGAAGTGTGCGTGTTTTAGAAGCATAGGATGCGACTGGTAATAACTTCGTGCAAATAAAAATCAGTTAGTTAAAAAATAAATAGGAGTACAATCGAATGGATAAATTTATGGGATTTTTGAGTTGCTTTCCTCTACTGAAGACTCCTTAACTGCTAATCTTACACGGTTTCCCCAAATTCTCAGCAAATGCTATCAAGCAATATTTCCTGTCTGCTAACTCGAGTTAAGAGATAAGTTATTGTGGAAGTTTTGGACATCTAAATTCCTTTCCTTCTGCTTTTAGCAATGCAATGTTTAGTGTGGTGCATGGTCTGCACCGCCTACCTCAGCTGAAAACCAATAATTATGGTGGAGGAAGTCAGGCAAATGTTTTCCGTCCACAGTCGTGCATTATTGTTGACTGCCGCTGTAATACTTTGTTTGTTCGAACAGCCGGTTTCGGTCATTTGGGTAGCCATATTGTACTAGCCGGTTGGCCGGCCTCCGGGCCGTGCCAACAGCTCCAAGCCCTCTGTTCCCAGAATACATATTCTGCCCCAGTACTATACCTTCTTTCCCCTTAAAGGGAGCCTCGGGACGCTACAGTCGCTGTTCCTTTGCCATCTGTCGTAAGTGCTACAGAATGACATGTTTGTGGGGAATGGGGTTTTGCTGACTGGCCGACTAGATGGGTGGCTGATGGTTGAGTAACTGCGACCTAGTCGGCTATTCTTTGACGCATAGTTTCATGCTTCTAAGGTATACAAAATGAATGTTTGCGTTTTTAGTGGACTGCAGACGATATTAATAACTTCGTTTGCAACCTGAAAGCTAAATCACAATTGAGGAAAGATGTGGTAAAATAACTTTGCAGAGAAGGGGCTAGGATGAGTCTGTCAGTGTTCATTGATATTTTTCCAGTCGATGGAGTGAAGGAGTCAAAGCATTTTGCTCTTGGACAGGGCACTTTATGGCGGCAGGTTTGGTGAGCATATTTCTTGTTGAGGGACTAATGTGGATTAAAATGACTGGTTTGAGAAATAAAAAGCCGTTAGGAAGCTATTTCACTTAGTCATAGAAAATATCACTCTATCACCATGAAGATGTCTGACATTACGAGGAGGTATGCAGTATATGGTCGGTTGAATGTACCTTTTAGACGAAAGGAGATCAGTAACTGCAATTCGTAGGTCTCCGCGGAGGAAACGTACCATGAATACGCTTAAACAAGGGTGTCTGTACCTGCTGAAGCATACCCGCCTCCAACTCCGAGCCCAACACACGCAATAGTGGTTTAAGTATGGAAAATTACGCCATAACGCATAGCAGAAGCATACGATGTGGCTGCTGGTTTATTATATATTTTAACGCAAGCAAATGCTAGATGGGAAATGAAAGTAAAAGGACATCATGAAGAATTATTGGTGATTTGCAAAAATTATTTCAGGTCTTTGACAGAAACGTGTTCTTAACATGAAGCCACTGGTTACCTATGAAAACGAAGGACAAACAAGAAAATCAGATGTTTCCTGCAGCAACGCTTTATGCAAAAAATTGAAGCATAGAAATGGGTTAACAGCATTTAAGAGTACTAAAGAGAAATGGGTTCCCCAAGGGCAAAGATATCCATCATTAATGGCTTCATTTACCTTGTTATTTTTCTATGGTTCGACCCGAAAGGCCAAATGTATGCAGCTATCTTTCTGTCGCATTATAGAATGCCCAAAATAGATTTTCTAGGTATACAGGTGAGGTCGATTCCAAAAATGCTGTCGATATCTTGATTCGATTTAAATCATGCATTGTTTAAAATAACTAGTGAAGGGGCAGTCTTTAAAAGGCCAGTTTCGCGTTTTGCTCCTGTTTGTTCCCTCTGTTGGTGTGCGACATGTCTGACGAATGCGAAACCTATAAACTCTGGCGAATTAAGAAGACCATCCTAAAAATGTGTCACGACAGAGGGTACCTCGTTATGCAAAAGGAATTGGACCAAACATTAGATGAATTTAAAGAGGCTGTTGGTGATCCACCCAGTAGGAAAGACCTGCTTATGGTTGTCAACCACGAGGAGGATCCAGCAGATATGCTCTACGTCTTTTTCCCTGAAGAGGATAAAGTTAACATGAAGACAATTCGTGCTTACGTTGATCAGATGCAACAGGATCACACCTACAAAGCCATCCTTGTACTTCGAGATGGTGGTCTGACCCCAGCTGCAAAGACGGTACTAATATGGTTTTTTCTGATCTCTTAGGCTATTAGTGAAATGGCACACAAATACACATTGGAGTCTTTCTACGAGAACGAACTCATGGTCAACATAACGGAACACCAGCTTGTTCCCAAGCATAGCGTTCTAACAAACGAGGAAAAGAAGGAGCTTTTGGACGGATAGTAAGCTTCCTACCTTTTAGTAATGCCTCAATTAGTCGCCTAAAGGAAAGCCAGCTCCCTAAAATGCAGGTGAGCGATCCTGTTGCAAGGTATTACGGTCTTAAACGGGGCCAAGTGGTGCGAATCAACCGACCATCGGAAACGGCTGGCCGCTACATCACCTATCGCATTGTCGTGTAGTGATGATTTCTTCCTGTAAATCGACCTTATTTTGCCACCGATTTCCACGTCGTCTTGTATATTTGAATTCACCAGGTCTGTTGGTTATCACGACTTTAAATTTGTTAATTCACTTTTGTATATCTCCTTTTGGGTGTTAGGTTACCGATTTTGGTATAATTATTGGATTCCAGCTCTTTGCACAGATTGTAAATGGAATAGAAGTGGTATGGAAATCCGTTTTTCGAAATTGGCATTTTGGTTTTTATAGCAGGTGGGCGTGTCCTCTACGAGTTTTGTGTTAGTGTTGCTTACGAACCCATCCAGCTTAGCTTGCCAAGCAGTCACTCAGTCAGATACTTCTTTTTCTCTAAACTGCTTTTGTTTCGTTGGTCTTTTTCCGCGCGACCATCGTGAATTCAGGAAAAGTTGCGTTTGCTGGCGCTGGTGTATATTGTGGTGTTCAGAATCGGTTTCTCACTACCAGTAAATCGTCTAACCCATCCTTTATCCGGTTACTGCCTGATTGTTCAACTTGTGTACTCTAGTTAGATTTTTAGTGGATTAGGCGACCGATTATGTTGGCACTCAGTGGTTCGTCATTTCATTAGTCACTGTTATATTGAGCATGGTTCCAACACAGCGTTATTGTTAGCTATGACCGGTTCAAGCCTTCCTGCGTCCTGGATTCGACCATGCTCTCCGGATCATGTCGGTTCTGTGGTAATGTTTTATGCATTAATACGTCGATTGAACCACTGAGGGTGCTCGTTGTAATGCCTGAATTTGAACTCTTGTAGTACTTAATACTGTCATCGTTTTTGCACTGAAATCGGAGTGTTGATTGTTCTCTTTTTGAGAGTTTAAGATCCACAAGTGGTTTTGCGGTTAACGATTCTAGACGGTCGTCCCTACAGATGTTTTTACATGAGTTAGGATCTCACTCGTGGGCTATCAGTTTGTTAATTTAGGTGTTATTGATGTCGTCACAGCCCAGTTTAAGTATTTTGGTAGGTCGTCTTCATCGCCGCACCTGTAGTTATTTGGATTGCTGACTCCTGCTTGGGGAGGGTATTTCACTTTAGTATTCTACAACATATTTGGTCCATTGGAAAGTGGCGTAAAAAGGAGGGTGCAATCCATTGACAGAATGGTTGCCTGTTTATTGCAAGAAATAATTATTTCTCAAGGTTTAATGAATGCTCGAGTGTGTATTTCGATGCACAAGCTCTTCTTTCTACTGGGTTCCCACTTTTACATTGACGGCATAGCCTTCCGGTTATGTCTGTAACGTTGCAGTCTTGCTTCCATGGAGGTCTGCTTTATTACGCGGTTTCAGCGAAAAGCTAGGTATTACGTTGGTGGCAACAGTAAGGGAGTCAGATCGAAATAAGAAACTGCCTCCAGATCTCATTAGCCGGTTGTCAAGTTCGGGTACTATTGCGCGAACCTGCGGAGAAGCACAACCTGAATTATCGACGTCTCTAAACTCTACCAACCAATCTGGTCTTATGTCCCGGAGGAGAGTAGTTAGTGTGCAAAGCTGCACCGTCCTTGGATGGCTGAAATGTGTTGTGGGGTGGTTAACAACATGTGTATGAAGGTGCATGAAATGGTGGAGCATCCTCGTCTTGAGTAGCAGAGCGAAGTCCGCGAAGTCGACTGGGCAGCACTGAAATGTGAGTCAAGTTACCATGAGGAACAGATGCGAGATAACACGTCCGACATGTTACATAAGTTTCAATTTACTTCATACTTGTGCTTTTATGTGATATTTTTGTTAATGGCTATTGGCATATGGGAGGAAGTAGTTGTAGAGCGTTTTTAAGCCTTGGGCATTAAGGGGTCAGTAATACGCCTTTCCAATGTAGTTCATGAAGGGGAAGCTGAAGGTAAAAGTTTAGGGGGGAAGTAGATGTCGTCTCCTCTTTATTGGGTCCTTGTAGCTACTGTAATGCTCGAACAGTTTGTTCAACTTTGTATTTGATGGCTCGGATGCTCAGGTCCTCGCAGGTCGCACTCCCACTCCCAAATTCAGCCATTCTGTGCGTTATCATGCCTTCCTTTGACTTTGTGACGCACTGGAAGCCTATGATGAGGCATATTATGCAAGAGAGGTGTAGAATAAATTGATATTTTGTTTAACCACATAAACGGCTCTGCAAATTCTTCAACCCCTTAGGTTTTGTTTACTTTTTGGTGTCAAGGGATTCTGGCTGCATATGTAGCCCTCAATTTCTCTAGTCTTCTAATGAGTCTACCTGCGTACTAACTTATCACAGCAGCACATAGGAAGTGACATTGGATAATGGGTGGCTGGACGAGTCGCTAATTTAAATGCAAATTCAATGTCTAAGATTCGTACGTGCATTTCACATGGCAAAAAAAGATTTAATATTCAAGCATTGGCATAATAACCAGGACGACATGTAAGTTCCTACAAAATCTAAAGTGTTCTAGCATTTGTATATATATCATGATTATTTGTCGCCCTTCTCTACATCCTGATAAACACATTCGTCAGTCACATCTAAGTGAGAATAAAACAGGCCGTTTTTCAAAAAATGCTTATAAGCTCATTGAATTTTTGATATTTTGTTTTAACTTCTTGTTCGTAATGTGATCTCAATAAATTACCAGGGCTGCATTTGTTGTGATTTTCACCACAGACATGGATTCATTTGTCATGGATCGAACCGCCGATATCCTATCACCCCCTCTGGTGAAAATCGACAACAAGCTCTATCGCAAGAACCCAATCAAATCCACTAACTCTACAATGGTTCCAGTCGGATGTCTCGAAAATGAATTGGAACCTGAAGAAGAACCCACTAACAATGAGTTCGACTCAGATCAGACTTGTCATCTTGTAGAAGATATTAAACCTGAGTTTGGAAGTTACGTCGCAAAATTCTATGTCCCTCCCATTTTCTACTCTCGCATAATCGGTGCCAAGCAAGTCAAGAGGCATGAACTTGAATCAGAATTCTCCTGTCGACTTAATATCCCTGGCCCTCAGTCCTCCCTTTCCCATATCAACATCATTGCTAAGTCCGAAGCCAACATTCGTGGTGTTATTCGACGCATTTCTTGGATTGTCTCCGAGTGTAGGCCAAAAATGAAGCCCACCCATTTCGTTTGTCTACCTGTCATTAACGATGCAATCAAGGAGTCTTATTTGAAATTTAAAAAGACTGTTTTGGAGCGCGTTGAAACTGATAAGGAAGGAGCTTTTCGTGGTATTGATAGCGATCTTTTTGTCTCCGAGCACAAACTCCACTTCACTCTAGCGACCCTTTTCCTTGCTGACCAAAAGGAAATTAGACTGGCTTCGCAGTTGTTAACCTCTTTTTTGAATCAAACAGATGAGGGTAGGGCATTTGATCATTCACCGCTGTGTTTAACCATTCGTGGAATTGATTGCATGAATGATGATCCCAGGTCGGCGCAAGTTCTCTACATGTCTGTAAGTTTTTATTAAGGTTTCTATTCCTCTCTCTCCTCTTATCTATATGCTTTGAAGCCGCAATTTTCCATTATGAAGAGTTAATTAGTACTATACCAACTTTGGCTAAAAAGGAATGGAGATTGGGGTGAAAATGCATTAGTTGTGAAACAATTTGGCAGTATTTTCCTCGCGTTAACGTTATTTTGAAAAGAATCTGCGGCAGTACTCAAGTGCCTAACAGAGTTGTAATTGAGGGTCTCACCCCTCATTTTCAGTTTGCTTGAGCTATGTTCCATTCTGCTTCTTACTAAATCCCAAATGGCATTTTTTCATGACTTCCAAGCACTGGTTACTTTTTTGTATATTCGATTGTTAAATAGTTTCCAGAAGTTGTGAATCACGTCTGCCGTGCACTTGAAGGGTTCGTTTCTTTATTCAGGAATAAGAAAATAGATCTTTGGTTCTTCAAATCTGTTCGCTTATTTGAGTTACAAAAGGTTCAAAATGCTTGCATTGCGCCTCATCTTTGAGAAGTCCTATTTCTGGGCTGTTTTGGAACCTGAATGCTAGTTTTAAGTGAGATTTGATTTATCATTGGCATTCTGGGTGTAATGTATGTGTATTTACTGACAATTACAAATTTTACTACCGGAGTACTCAGTATAGAAAGTAGAGGCCTTTCATTTTATGCCCTTTGAAACCTAATCTCATTTTCTTATTTTCTACCCCTAATTTCACGATTGTTTCCTTTTAACGAAATAAAACAAGTTCTAAATGTTCCTCAGTTCCATGAAAAAAACATGATAGCAAAATGAGTACTCTTTCCTTATATTATCTCATGGTCAACCTCTTTCCCAGACTTTGGCAGTTCATCCCCTAATTTGTGATTTATTTCTTTATGAATTCTTTCTGCTACTTACAGATGTCCTTCCCTTTTCAAGACTGATTCACTCTCACCGGAGTTTGTTCCTTCTTTTCAAAATCTCTATATTACTTCACCAAAGATGCCTATCATAGAAATTTGGTAACCTAATACAGGTTGTAGATGCATTCAACCTTCAGCCGACGCAGCTACAAGAAAACCTTCAGTTAGTCAATCATCCTTAGAATGTTAGCATCAAAGTGGGAGCCGCCTGATTCGCAAAATCAATGTTCCACTAAATTTTCGTTTCGTTGCTTCAGCTGAAAGAAAATGTCCAGAGTCGTCGTCTGCAGACCCTTGCAAACGGTCTAGCCGATATGTTCACCCGCCGCGGACTTCACAGTGGCCGTCGTCACCTGGGCGATCCTGTAAAACTCCATATGACAGTGCTCAATTCTCGTCTACGTGCCCAGCGCCAGGCCTCGCGTCTCTCCGCCGAGACAAATGGTCTCGCTCTGGCCAATCAATGCCCTCCAGAAACCTTCTCAACCATGGGTGTCCTCCTCGCCTTTGAGACGCACCACCTCATCGAAAATGGGCGATTCGAAGAGGTCCAATTGTGCAAAATGATCTCCGACGATGCAGAGGATGATGATGGAAGTGGCTTCTATCCGTGCGTTGCCAAACTTATCTTGTCATATACGTGATTTTTACTGATCTTATCTCATGCAATATAGACTCTGTTTCTTTTTTAATGGTAGATAGTGTTTTGGAGTAAAAATTGGGGGCTTGGGTGATCCTTCCTTCATGCATATCTTCTAGAATAATACTCAGTTTTCTGTTACATCCTCCACCAAGCTGACGTCTACGTCTTTTTTTATACACGTTTGAATGTGTGCGAGTCTGAAATCTGCTTTGTTATAGGCATGCAAAAGTCACAGCTTTAAAACATGTCTCGAGATTATATTGGGTGCGGAGATGTCACAGAATCTTAATTCATTGGCATTACCAATCTGAAAAGGTTGGAAGCACATTAATACATGCGCTTTGGACATGTGGATGCATTATTAATAAACATATTTAAATCTCTTTATTTACGGCGCTCCAAACAGCACCCCTTTGTCCCTAAGAAATTAACATTTTACTTCTCAGTTTTTGCTTGTTTGTGTGTGATCAGTTCGAGCGTGCAGTCAAACCTTCTCTACCTTTGATTGCGCTCAAACCATGTTTAAGTAGCAGGCGAGGTAGAAGGGTCGGAACAGGGCAGGAGTACGACAGGGCAGAGCGGGACAGGACAGGGCAGGTCAGTAGGTCGACGACAAAAACCACGTCAACTAAGATGTGTACGTGTGCAAGACTTCTGTGCTGATTGTTACTTCGTGTTAGTGAAATCAGTCAGGCGATCTGTACGATCGTATTATCAGGGTGCAGAAATGCGACGATAAGAGGTATTCACGGTGATACTGGGGGCAAATCTTTTCTGGTATTGCTGATTTCGGGGACTAGCAACAGCTGGGAGATAACTGCTTGTTGACCCTCCCACCTCATGGATCCCATATTCAACATCAGTCCTTAACTGTGGATGCATTCGACGATAATCATTGGCACTCCAACCTGCGTGGGGATTGTAAATCCGAGTTCGAGTCCGTGTTGGTTGTGTCGGAGGTGGAGGTGGTCGATAAGGCACCCTCCAAGCTCGTGATTGACGTGAGGTTTCGACGGTCAGTGGTCGGTAATTTCCATAGAGGGTCTTCTGGCTCACCCATGGTGAGGTGCGATGGATGCCCGAGACATAGCGACTTCCGTGGAAGGGTGCTCTAGCTCGAGGAGGATTGACAGCCGACTGACGCCGATGCCTATAGGCAGGCTGCTCGGATCGATAGAAGGAGGGTGGGGAGTTGGGTAGCTTGACGATTGGTGAGAGGCTCAGTTGATTTTGATTGGCTACCGCCCCGTTGGGCACTAGCTGGTATTGTGCGTGGAAGCCTTTGCCACTGATGGTGTCGTCGGTGTAGAATTGGATGTGCATGCTTCCAGATGCGGCGTAGGAATCGTGGGGCAACTAAAAAATAGTTAAGCTCGTTGGAGGTTAATGGTTACACTACATTTTAGTCTCCTGATAGGGCGTATCACTGATTGCATGTGAGACCACTCAAATTTAAGTCGTATGCTTGTCGATGGTGGCATCAAGTTTGCAAGTATGGAGCCATTCTTTGGAATTCTAGCTGTGATTGTTGTCCTTGTACTTACTTTTCGACCGCAATATTCGCCCAAGCGTTGAGCCGTTCCATCAGGACCATCAAATATCTTCACATAGTCGTACCTAGTTAAAAAAGAATACTTTAAAGCAACTGATGGGGGCCAAGCATCAGTGGCTACTTTTTACTGCTATGTCAACAAGAAAGGGATTTTCCTCTTTGTGCTCCTTCACATGGAAATTTGTTTTCTCTCAAAAACTCTTGGAATAGTTCGAAGGTGAATTCGGATTAAGGGCTGGAGGCTCAAAGTTCCCCATTCTAGTAATTCAAGTTTTACAAATCTAAACAGCGTACATCTTTCCGTTGGGTGCATTATTCTTTTAGGGCAAATTGGAAACACTTTGAGTCCCTGGAGCATACCATAATGCACTTCTATGAGAGGTAGAGATCGCTAAAGATGGAATTATTTGCCATCTATTGCCTTCTTCCGGATTAGGGACTGGAAGCTCACGTTTTTATTGCCAGCGAATGTCTGCTGTGATAAATTGTCAACATTTTATGCCCACTCAGGCATGGAAAACGCGTGCCAAAGTGTTTCCACATATAAGCCTCCATTTATTACCTGGACACCTGCCTAGTACACAAACTATAAAATTCCATACACCATCCGGAACCGCCGAAATTTTCGCTCACCGCCTTCATGGCTCATCATGGCAGATGGTGGTGAGGAAGACGCCCATAACTTCATACCAAGCATGCGTAACAAGGGAGATAACTTTGATGTCTTAATACCTCTCGCTTTATAATTTGCGTGGAGGGATACGTTTACTACTTTGTGTGCTTCACAGCTACAATCGACGCATAAACAGGAGTGTGCATCTCACGCCTTGCTAAAGAAATTTTCGATGTCATGTTGGAAGAACTTACGTGCAAAGTGTTTCTTCCTCCACCTCGAAAAAGAGGAAACGAATGAGGATGGTGTAATTTTTAAGATTTGTGTGAATGGTCCAGTAGCACTGCTGATTCACGGGATAATCCAAATCACCAAATTTGGCGTGAGAGAAGAGATTTTGAGGTGTTACATCCGCCTTTAAATCACCACCACACACTGCAAATATAAAGGATGCAAATTTTAAGATAATGAACCAGTCGGTTGGGAGCATAATTTGTGAACTGACCTGTTGAGTGTTGTGCCCTGAAACCCTTTCGTTGAACCGATCCATCAGCATTAAAAGTGAGGAGAAGGGCAGTTCCAGTGGAAATGATTGGCGCGGGTTTACGACTACCACAATAGCGTCCTAGTTGTGGTGCATCAGTAGTCAAGCCGTCGTAGGCGATCACGCGATCGTACATGCATTGTTGGTGTGACTCCACTTCGAATGCGTCAAACACCTGTATACAAGCGATAAACGTTGCTACTCATATCATTACAGTAGGCATGTGCGGCATTCACCCATGGTTTAGATGAAATGCCAGCAGTAGGTTTGCGGGCACTTACAACTTTGACACGATGTCCCGGTGTTGCTGTGATCTTCCATTGACAACTCTGTCTTGCTGGGTACTCACTTGGCCAGTTTGGTGTTCGAATTTCGCCTTCCGGTGAGGTGATCTCCTGTTGACAACCGGCGCTTATTCCAACTTAAAGCATACGAGGCAGTAATTATTACTTATTGCATACAGGCCATGTAATGATGTTTAAAAAAGATGGGAAGTGAGCAAAGTGTGAAGCAAAGAGAAGTGTGTCCCAAAAGATTTCGATACTTCTCTAATGAACCCCGTTTCCTATGGACTGAAATACCCCTACAGTTTTTCCGAGACCCTAATCATGCTTTTCGCTCGATTTTTCATGCACAATCGACATTCGACAAGAGTTTACATACGAATTAAAATTAAAAGTGACCGATTATTTCTGACTTAAAGTCCAGTTGACTTATTTGAAAATGAATTTTAGAAAGAAATTAAGTTGATTATTAGCTTTATTCTGCAGTAATAGTGCATCTATTTAATCGCTAAGCACAACTATTGAATAAAGTATTCATTTATTTCCAATGTACACACTTCCCAGATAAGACGGTTCATAAACTGTCTTTGAGAATAAGTGAATGAGCAAATTCTGCTAAACAACTCGTGCGAAAAGTCAGACGTCCAGATGCAAGCAGGACGTCTTTCCCATTGCCTGGGGGATCAACTGCCTTCATGCACTCAAAAACCTCCAGGCACTCAATCGGCCGTTCTTACTTTATGCATGTTATCGAACAGAACCGAGTTGCAAAACTTGTCAAAGTGGAAGACAACGTTCGGAAGCCTTTTAGCTTTTTTCACCATAAAAGGAGGCTGAACAAATATTTCAAGGCATTCCTTTCGAGAGGCGTCTGACAATAAGGACCAACTGTTACAAACCGTTGGAATGGGCACCTCTGAAAAAGTCATGGCTTGCGAACCATTCTTGGACCGCAGCGAATATCATAGTGAAGAGACTGTGAGGAAAGTGGAGTCTTCGTACTGTCCCAAGGGCCGTTTTAGCTCTTGGTATACCTATGCGGTGGATTCGGTTAGTCGAACTCCAATCCCTTCAACTTGTTGCTTCATATTTTAAATGAGTTAGCCCAAACCGTAGACATGATTAGCATAGCAGGAACCAACTCGGAGAACTCAGTTGCCATCTGACTATGCTCAGTAGCTCATATGGACAATTTCATTTGTCACGTGAAGTTTGACCAACTGGTTTAGTGCTTGAGTCGTTCAGATTCTTAAGCCATGGTATTATATTATAAATATCATTCATTTTGATTTTAAAGTGGACTAAAAAGTGTCTCTTTTGCTCCTCGCGACTTGGCTATCACACTAATGACATCAGGCTATCCATTATCATTATCTAGCAGACTTGTACGCCTTATTGGCATTTTTACAGGTGGCCGAGGTGTTGTACTAGAGGTAGCTGTAAAGGAACCTGCTCTAAATGAAGAATGATCCCGATTTCTTTGACAAGACGCCACATCGAAATATCTCTGTAGGGCACCAGCGAGTGAGGATAACCAACATTCCAGCGACTCACGAAGACTTTTAACAACTGCTTAATGAAAGGTAGATTTCAACAAGTTGGAATCTTGAAGCGCCACTTGCGACATTGATTCAATGCCTTTCCACTTCCAAATATCGTGATGGCAATAAGACGGAGTGGAATCGTGGATGCACAACACGCCTCAATTAGGTCCCCATTCTATGGTTACACTTAAAATAGTTTTGGTCTACGAAACAACATCAAAGACGAAATTTAAAACAAATGAGCGATTTCGTAGCAAGTAGCATTTTTGTATTGCATGAAGCCACACTTGCACTGCTTGTGTTAGCAGTCCCTCAGCTCATTGAGAGACTGGTGACTGGCTTATATCCAGACCTTATAACCTCTCTAGGAGTAAATCAGACGCTAGTGAAATTCCTACTTCACTACAGCTTCAGAAAAAAATAAGGCAGAAGTACTCACTTTCCTTGCAGTTGAATCTGCCATACACCTTGTACCCTGGTCTACACTCGCAGTAGTATGATCCAATGGTATTACGACAGATGTGCTGGCAGCCACCATTATTGTCCGCACATTCGTCAAGGTCCGTGAAGAAGACAGCCCTGAATCCAGTTCGTTGCACCGAGCCGTCGGTGTAGAATTCAATATTCAACTCATTGGTATGAGAAGTGATCGGTGCTGGAAGTGTATTGCCACAAAATGTCCCAATCTTCTGCTGATTGTGCTGCGGACCGCTGTAGACATTGATGAAGTCGTAGTTGCACGCTTTCTAGAGCAAGGAAATTTCATAGCGGATATTTGAGCATCAAGTCGCAAAATCCTTGGACACACGAAGATATGTAATTTTATATCCATCGAAGAGGATGCTACCATGCCCGTTCATCGCACATTACCAGGGACTTCCAGCACACTTGAGACATTCTTAATCTAGATGGCAAGTGTGCAGTGATTACCAGAGGTGGAAACCCTCGGGATATTCGCATCCGCAGGAGACCTTCGGTACAGTTCAGTTACAGGATGCTCAGTGGAAATAAGATATCCAAATGTCGGTAACCAATCAAAGGCGTCCATACATCTGCCAGTGACGACCTTGTTCGTAGTGATTCCATTCCTAGTCCACAGAGCAGCAGTTATTCTGCACTTTCACTGTGTAACACATTATACCGGATGCAATTGCACAAGAGGCTAATCTTTCTTCAGGAACGGGAATTACAATTACTCGGAAACAGTTGCAGCTTAAAAAGTTAGCAAACGCTGATTACCAGGGCAGACAAGCGATCCTGGAATGGCTCAGTTGGACTGTCAAATCTTTCCAATATCGAAGCTTTTTATTAAAGATTTGTTAAAAGGCGGAACAAGCATGCAAATGCATCGGAGAGTTTTTACTTTTAGATGTCTCTATCGCTTCACCGAGCTATTTGCTAAAAAACATGGAGATGCCAAGCTTCGGATCATTAGGCGAGGAGATTGTTTTTTTTTTCCACGAATCAGCATACTTTTGAACAGAAAAGCAGTGGATTAGTCTTACCCACTGTATCAAGGAGTCCGTATCAGCTGGTCTCTTTAACCTCAGAGCATTAGTGTTCCTTTGTGAGCTCTCACTTCTTTCCCTTCATGCCTTCAAGAATTTGTACTTCAGTGTTTATCTAGCCAAGTTACCTTGGAGACGACAAAACTACATCACCGCCCACTTCTTGATTATACTACTTTCCGCCCCACCAAACACACACAAATGTAGATAACTTCAATCCTCCAGTTTCAGGCTAAGAAAGAGTTGCAAATTTCTACCTGCTAGGTGTAAGTTTTTAAGCACAGCTTCCCATTATTCGTCAATTCACTTCCGGAAACTAAGACACTACTGTTTCATTAATCATGGGAGACTTCGAAATAGTCGCATCCTGACCTATAATTAAATTGCCTCCATCTTTTCACCTACTGACGATGATTTTTTTTAATATGCCAATCAGGTTAATAACTTGCTTTCTGGTGACTCACAGAAGTAATGAGTTGCAGTTCGGTTGCATGGGGCTGGAAGAACGCCCTTATGTCTACTCCAATCAGACGGACAATAGAACGGCTACGTTGTGGCCATCACAAGAATCCGGTACAATGACCTCGAATTACAGTTGGTAATTACGTTGGTATGTATATCAACTACTTAGTCCTTTGAGACATTCGCTCGGACCAATCAGAAAGCACTTCCTATTCTTTTAAAACAGAATGGATTGCCGACTAGGGAATAAGAAGAAGAGGCAAGCCGACGTTCTGCTGTTCGAATACAGCACTGGAGGTAAGTGTCAGACAGCTATTTTATCATTTGAAGCTCAACCGATCTGTTTATATTACGGCTATGTGCGATGATTTATCACAAACTGATAGATGTAAATGCTGCCTACCTCAAGTAAGAAAACCAGTTTGTTACACACCTTCAACCCTGGTAGCGGACGAAAAAGTAAAATCATTTTTAAAGAAAGTTCACCTAAAAAGTGAAGACGTAAACAAAAGTCGCCCTCAAGCATTGGGCAATGGAACATTCAATCGGATTCGGGTGACACCCAGATGTGCCAAGCATTAAGACTACCGGTGGATGGTAAATCAACTGCACCCTCCGGTTTTGCACATCTATTGTCATTTTATCCGAACACATGGATGATCACAACCGCTAAACACTCGCAACACGGGATTGACCAACTGCAACTAAATTTCCACTTAGAATTTGGCTGTAGACTACTCCATCAGGCACACCTTGGAGTAAACGATAGACCTCTGTAAGGAGCGCCAGCGCTAACGGGAGAGGCTAAATGAAAGGTAGTTGGAGAATAGATGTAAAATGGCTTTCTCTCCTGCCGATAACATGGTTGGCTGCTTCGTAATGAATAAACTATTCGTAAAATTCTGTAATTAGTAGTATCTGGATGAATGATAAACTAATCGGTTGGCCTACAGCCGGAGCCTGCCATTATCAACATCGGTCTGTGTCACTTGGAACAGAGAATTCACAAATTCCTTACATTTTTGCCTTCAAGGTCGAAGTGAGTGAAATTGAGAAAGATGGTGGATTTTGGTGCTGCAACGATCTTCCAGATGCAATTCTTGTTGGGTGGATACTCGGCGGGAAATCCTGGTGTTTGAATGGTCCCGTTGGCTGCATTAATCACTCCACCACAGGCATCTAAATGGTAATAGTGTGTATTTTACATGCTGGATTAATTAATTTTTAAAGTTTTGGTGTCATTTATTAAATTTGTTTTTAAGGTTTCGCAATGGAATGGTTTAGAACTCGTGACTGAAGTAATTCGTCGAAACACTTCAAAGTAAATAAGGAACTTCAAGGAAAGCCCTTATTGCTTAAAACTTTAAAACTGACTTTGCATGACAATCCAATAGCAACGAAACGAAGTGTTAATTATTTGACATTAAATAAACATTTTTAAATTCACTTTCGGTGTAGAAGCTTTAATTTGAACCCAGATGATGAATATGCCTGTCACTATTACCGTCGCTGCCACCAGACACTGGAGGTTCCGAAACAGCTCTCCTTTCTTAATTTAATCTGATTTAGCATTTCCAAAACCTGCAAAAGTGCCTCAGGTCTCTATCAGAATATTTCTCTAGTAATACAAAGTCTTTTCGATGATGTATTATCACCTGAGGGCAATGAGGTCTTGTTGTGGCTTTCCAATTTTTTCCCAAAGCCTCTTGGGACTATTATGCTAGTCTACAACCGAAAATTAACGACAGCTGCATGATCTTTAGGAAGTAATTTACCAGTAAAATTTGGCCCCTCAGCTCTTCTAATGTAAATTCGTTGGACAAAGAAGTTTCGAGGGCGTTGAGAGAATTATTAAACATGCATGCCCGCAAAATGAGAAGTCCCATAGATGGTATAAGTTAAATCCACCTGAAATACCCACCCGGTGTGCACTTCCACAGAGCTTTCAACAGTCCTTTTTTAAAACTGTGAGAATCAAGGCTAAAATAGGACTATTAACCTTGCAAATGTTGAAAAAAAGTACACCACATTTACAAAAAAGACGTAAAATGTTGGTGCAAGCATTAGTGCATACCTTCGCATCTCTTGCCATCAGGATGCAGCTCGTAGCCAATTTCGCATTGACACCGGTAACTGCCAAGGGTGTTAACGCAGATATGGGAACAGCCATGCTTATTCGTCTTACACTCGTCAAATTCTACAAGGCAGAAAAAAAGAGGAAGTAGTCACATTTCCTCATGTATTCGCAGGAGTTCCAGTAGGAATATAATGTCACTAATGGCATTGAAATATACCTTTCTGAAATTCGGCGGTGAAGCCCTGTTTTTCAACGGAACTGTCGGAGACGAACTTAATGTACATCATA